>OZ038316.1:15076825-15134325 GCA_964035775.1 Osedax frankpressi
AAATATTAGAAAGATGTTATTGATTTTCGCAAAATATGTTAATATTAACTCATGACCTCCTCATCATACCTGATGATCTAATATTAATAATGCTAAGAAAATATTACACCTGAATAGAAAAAAATGTAGTGGTAGTTGAAATTGTAGTTGTAGTGGTAGTGGTAGTGGTAGTGGTAGTGGTAGTGGTAGTGGTTGTGGTAGTAGTGGTAGTGGTAGTGATAGTGGTAGTAGTAGTAGTAGTAGTGGTAGTAGTAGTAGTAGTAGTAGTAGTAGTAGTAGTGGTATCGATAGTGGTAGTGGTAGTGGTAGTGGTAGTGATAGTGGTTGTGGTAGTAGTGGTAGTGGTAGTGGTAGTGGTAGTGGTTGTGGTAGAGGTAGTGGTAGTGGTAGTGATAGTGGTTGTGGTAGTAGTGGTAGTGGTAGTGGTAGTGGTAGTGGTAGTGGTAGTGGTAGTGGTAGTGGTAGTGATGGTGGTAGTGGTAGTGGTAGTGGTAGTGGTAGTGGTAGTGGTAATGGTAGTGGTTATTGTAGTGATGGTGGTAGTGATAGTGGTAGTGGTAGTGGTAGTGGTGGTGGGAGTGATGGTGGTAGTGGTTGTGGTAGTTGTAGTGGTAGTGGTAGTAGTAGTGGTAGTGGTAGTGGTAGTGGTAGTGGTAGTGGTAGTGGTAGTGGTAGTGGTAGTGGTAGTGGTAGTGGTAGTAGTGGTAGTGGTAGTGGTAGTGGTAGTGATAGTGGTAGTGGTAGTGGTAGTGGTAGTGGTAGTGATGGTGGTAGTGGTAGTGGTAGTGGTAGTGGTAGTGGTAGTGGTAGTGGTAGTGGTTATTGTAGTGATGGTGGTAGTGATAGTGGTAGTGGTAGTGGTAGTGGTGGTGGTAGTGGTAGTGGTAGTGGTAGTGATGGTGGTAGTGGTTGTGGTAGTGGTAGTGGTAGTGGTAGTGGTAGTGGTAGTGGTAGTGGTAGTGGTAGTGGTAGTGGTTGTGGTAGTGATGGTGGTAGTGATGGTGGTTGTGGTAGTGGTAGTGGTAGTGGTAGTGGTAGTGGTAGTGGTAGTGGTAGTGGTAGTGGTAGTGGTAGTGGTAGTAGTAGTAGTAGTAGTAGTAGTAGTAGTAGTAGTAGTGGTAGTGGTAGTGGTAGTGGTAGTGGTAGCGATGGTGGCATATACACATAACTAGATACATATATTGTAGTAGTATATATACTTGTATTTATAATAGATATATTTAATTGTCCATACTGCCACAAAGACAATAGATTATTTAATGACATCTTACCGATAATATGAAATCGACGATCATCTCCAGGCGTTCTTCGTTATAGACGATGTAATGTTGCCACGTTCACCTCAGGGAGAGTATCTCACGCGAATGACTGTATGCATAGTGATTCTCCTTTCGTTCGATAGGGGACGCTACGAAACGTCTCGCGGGGACGGAAGGTCGCGTAGAGGTCGCGAATGGGTCACGAAGGGGTTACGTAAGTGTTTGGCGTAACAAGTTCAAAGGAGATGTGCCATATATAATGTACGCTATAGCGTATATAGATATACAAAGTACAGTGTATAGGATAGAGTGTACACTACGCAATGGTAATAGGGTAATGTCTCTAAATCTCAGAACTACATTAAGAATAGAGATATATGATAATGTATATATAGATAACAGTCTTATGACATTAGTAGGGGCACGTTTAAATACGTAAATATTTTGAGATTAACATGTTATATAACTTACAATTAAACGCATTCATTTAGGTAAGGCTACCATTAATATGCTTACGTATATATATATATATATATATATATATATATATATATATATATATATATACATATATATATATATGTGTGTGTGGGTGGGTGTATGTGTGTGTACACATTAACTACGTATATGTAAAATATACAAACTCTTTGAAGTTTCTTTATTAATTGAAGAGTTTAATTCTTACGATATCGGATATAAAAAATCTACCTGAACAATAAAGGTTATTAGATATAAAACATAATAAAACATAAAAATAAATAGATAAGCTTCTTCAGAAAATATAAAACTTAATTGAAGGATGACGATGGGAATGTAAAATGGACCGTTATAAAGATTAGACTCTATAAATACTTTATATAAGAGTATATATATTCCTGTATAAAGTAGTTATTAAAAGTATTTATATAAATCTTGTTTCGAAAGTAGTGTATGTTAATTGTATCTATGATGGGAGAGTACATAATATAGAGTTATCTCTTGATATTTCTAAAATGTATATGACGTGTTACACTTTTGGCATTAATTTCGTAGAGAAACTTCTTATAAAAACCAAGTAATAAGTAAACTATTAGTTCATTTAATTTCATTTGATTTTTCGATATTAGGATAATGAAAAGCAATTTACTTGATCAGAGATGATTTTCTTTATCTCACGTGACCTCTGTCACACATTCATATTCTTGGCACAACGCTAACCTGAAGTAGTCCTATAGGTTATTATTAATCCACAAGTATTGTTAATACGACGCTGTTGTATTTTGAATTCGTTATTTGTGCTTCTTTCTCTGGTTACATAAACTGTGATTAATGGAAATACTACTATGTCACCATTTAGAATATTACACGTTTCCATACTTAATGGGTTTCATACAATGGATACGTGTGCCGCTATAAATATATGCCGTTATAAATGACACCATTATTTTATGCCACTATAATTATTTGCCGATATAAATGCCTGCCTCAGTAGACCTTACTAATGGGTACCAACGGACTGTTACTATTTTCGTATGTTACGCTTATGTGACAGTTAGATCGTGATTCTAAGTGGATTATTAATCGCACAAAGTGTTCGAGGTTCATAATTTGTAGATATCTCATTTCGCAGAGAAAAGGAATTCACACCGACTATGGCCATTGACCTCAGCGAGATAATCAATGTTTGTTTAAGATTAAATCTATTGTTAACCATCACCGTTCAACTTTAGATGACAGTTGCACATTGACCACAGTTACACGTTGACCAATGCACCTGGCCGCGACAAGGAGGCCGAAGTCCTAATATCGTAATGTCGTGTAATCGATACACCCGGAGTTGTCTACGTCGGTGTCCGCTGTCTTAACGGTGTGTTTGTGTTTGTGTTTCGACAACTGAGTGCGTTCGCACTGACTGTACTTGAACGCACGCACGCACGCACCGCGAATACGGAGCTTAAAGTGTACGCGTGTGTAAAGGCTCGCGTACGCGTCTGATATTCTAACGCAAACACCGCACATCGCACACCGCACATCGCACACCGTACGTCTCACATCGCACTCCGCACGCATTCGTTGAGTACACATTGACATCGTAAAAAGTGTATTTTCTTATCAAAACTCCCGCCACAGTGCACCCCGCCCACGTCCTCGCCACTCCTTCCGCCACGCCTTCCACCGGGAATAGGGACACCCGCGTTCTATTAATAACTCGTAACTCGTAAGTCGGCCAACGTTAGGCCACGCCCACCGAAAGGCGAGTCACGGTCGACCAATTTCGCAGGTCCAATAGCCTATCGAACACTGACGAACGTTTAGCATATCGCACGCCGAGGTACAACAGTCGCTAACGGAGAATAGAACACGATCCATGCGCACATTGTGATATGTAGAAGCGAGCGAAAGCGTGCTAACCGGAGATCATACGGATATATCTGTTTACGTTAGAGAGATGTATGTGCAGTGTAGCATGACATTAGCCTAGTAGTGCAGTAGGTAAGTAGGCGAGTAGTGTAGTAGGCAAGTAGGCGAGTAGGCGAGTAGTGTAGTAGGAAAGTAGGCGAGTAGTGTAGTAGGCGAGTAGGCGAGTAGTGTAGTAGTAGTAGTAGTAATAGTAGTAGTTGTTGTAGTAGTAGTAGCAGTAGTAGTAGTAGTAGTAGCAGTAGCAGTAGTAGTGTAATAGTGTAGTAGTGTAGTAGTGTAGTAGTAGTGGTAGTGTAGTAGTAGCAGTAGCAGTAGTAGTGTAATATTGTAGTAGTGCAGTAGTGTAGTAGTGGTAGTGTAGTAGTGTAGTAGTGTAAACGTGTAATAGTGTAGTAGCGTAGTAGTGTAGTAATATAGTAGTGTAGTAGTATTGTAGTTTAATAGTGTAGCAGTTTAACGCGATTTGGTCGGACTCACTGCCAAATTAGACCAAAGTACGACCAGGAAAAATCGCCACGAGAGAAGAGAGAAGAGATGACCGCGAATCATTGATGTCTTCACCCAGCCACTACGCCGTGGTCTGCTCCATTGGTCAAGGGTCGTGTGGCAGTGTCGACTTGGTAAGATGCATCGCTGACCGGAAGTTAGTCTTACAGCATATTGGAAACGATCGATTGGAAATACTTTGTATCACTATATTCGTCTATTATGCGGAGGAAGTTACGTAATGGGCAGTAATAGGGTATTTAAATGTAAATGGGAATATAGAGGATTTCATCAATAATCGATACATTCATTTATACAGAATATTATTATAGGATAGACTGGTGTCAAATAGCTTTTCAAAGTATTTGGATAGGATGGGATGGTATTGGATTAGATGGGATTGAATTGGATTGGATGGGACTGGATTAGATGGGATTGAATTGGATGGGACTGGATTGTATTGGATTGGATTGGATTGGACTGGATTGGATTGGATTGGATTGGATTGGATGGGACTGGATTGGATTGGATTGGGATGGGATGGGGTGGGATGGGATGGGATGGGGTTGGATTGGATTGGATTGGATTGGATGGGATGGGATGGGATGGGATTGAATTGGATGGGACTGGATTGTATTGGATTGGATTGGATTGGATTGGATTGGATTGGATTGGGATGGGATGGGATGGGACTGGATTGTATTGGATTGGATTGGATTGGATTGGATTGGATTGGATTGGATTGGGATGGGATGGGATGGGGTTGGATTGGATTGGATTGGATGGGATGGGATGGGATGGGATGGGATGGGATGGGATGGGATGGGATGGGATGGGATGGGATGGGATGGGATGGGATGGGATGGGATGGGATGGGATGGGATGGGATGGGATGGGATGGGATGGGATGGGATGGGATGGGATGGGATGGGATGGGATGGGATTGGATTGGATTGGATTGGATTGGATTGGATTGGATTGGATTGGATTGGATTGGATTGGATTGGATTGGATTGGATTGGATTGGATTGGATTGGATTGGATTGGATTGGATTGGATTGGATTGGATTGGATTGGATTGGATTGGATTGGATTGGATTGGATTGGATTGGATTGGATTGGATTGGATTGGATTGGATTGGATTGGATTGGATTGGATTGGATTGGATTGGATTGGATTGGATTGGATTGGATTGGATTGGATTGGATTGGATTGGATTGGATTGGATTGGATTGGATTGGATTGGATTGGATTGGATTGGATTGGATTGGATTGGATTGGATTGGATTGGATTGGATTGGATTGGATTGGATTGGATTGGATTGGATTGGATTGGATTGGATTGGATTGGATTGGATTGGATTGGATTGGATGGCATGGCATGGCATGGCATGGCATGGCATGGCATGGCATGGCATGGCATTGAAGGATAAAAAGGGAATGTATTGGAATGGGGTTTTGCTATGAGAGTAAGATTATTATGTTAACCCAAATATTAGTTATAGAACCAATGTATACTTTATATTTATACGCTAGAAAAAAGTTCAATTAAATAAAGATACACTTTATTTAATTTGAGTATACGTATTAATAGTCTTAGATTGTACCGTAATACACAATAAATAAGAAATTCATGACACATTAGATATCTAAAAGTTTGTCATCTATATGTTCAACTGTTAAAGGAGATATGGGTGTATCTGTCCATCTATATATCTATTGATATCTATTGTTATATATTGTTATCTATTCATATCACATAGTGGTAAAAAGTTGAGGATCTATTACGCCAGATCTACTTCAGATTATGTTCTTTAAGGGAATTGGGTGGGATATGGTCGGAATATGGTCGGGATGTGGGTGTAATTGGATTTGATTGGATGGGAAATGCAAGGGGAGTGGAGTGGAAGGGAAGTGAAAAGGGAGTGGAAGGGGAGTGGAAGGGGAGTAGAAGGGGAGTGGAAGGGGAGTGGAAGGGGAGTGGAAGGGGAGTGGAAGGGGAGTGGAAGGGGAGTGGAAGGGGAGTGGAAGGGGAGTGGAAGGGGAGTGGAAGGGGAGTGGAAGGGGAGTGGAAGGGGAGTGTAAGGGGAGTGTAAGGGGAGTGGAAGGGGAGTGGAAGGGGAGTGTAAGGGGAGTGGAAGGGGAGTGTAAGGGGAGTGGAAGGGGAGTGGAAGGGGAGTGGAAGGGGAGTGGAAGGGGAGTGGAAGGGGAGTGGAAGGGGAGTGTAAGGGGAGTGGAAGGGGAGTGTAAGGGGAGTGTAAGGGGAGTGTAAGGGGAGTGGAAAGGGAGTGGAAGGGGAGTGGAAGGGGAGTGGAAGGGGAGTGGAAGGGGAGTGGAAGGGGAGTGGAAGGGGAGTGGAAGGGGAGTGGAAGGGGAGTGGAAGGGGAGTGGAAGGGGAGTGGAAGGGGAGTGGAAGGGGAGTGGAAGGGGAGTGGAAGGGGAGTGGAAGGGGAGTGGAAGGGGAGTGGAGATTAAGGAATAGGATTATCTTAAAATGCATCGCCTATTTACGAAACCAGTTATTACGTCACTGTCTCAAATTTGAGTCATCCATAGTGTCGCTAAGCGTCTGCTGTTATAATAGATGTATTATATTATACAATAATCGGTGTGGAATTATATTGTTATGTTTATTCCTCGTTGTGTATAGATCGATAATTTATATAGGCCGTATAATACAGTATATATCATGAGTGTACTACGGTATACACATCAGATGAGTTCTTCCTACTACTATCACACTGCGCTGTGGCCGCAGTTGGAGCGACAGCTAAAAAAACGACTAAATACAACTGAATACGACACATCACTAAAACTAATTAAATACGACTGCGTGCAGCTAAACGAGACCATAAACAGGCCCAGCTTGTTTACCTATACGCTTCAATGGACCGCCAGTCGCTTTTGGCAATGGAACCTGCATTCACCTCGTCGAGTCTCCGGGCGTTGCCTCCAATAAGCGTAGATATTAAATATACAGGCTGCCGCGTTCGCCCGCCACCACAATAACATTCCTAGCTACGTCAATAATAATACTATTGCATAACACCGACCAGTGTACTCGGACATTGGCCGCCGGCCAATCGGTTAGCGGTCGCCTAGGTCAAATCGTTTATCTAATAGATAAGCTCCCCGATAGAATCAATACGTAAATCTATTTTTACCTATATTCAAGATTGTACCTATATTGTAGACATTCTATACAAATAATCGTTTTACTTTGGTGAATTACTCAGTCTAGATTAGCCTCAAATTAGACTTTATTTGAATTTAGTGTGTAAATTCAAATATACGTCTAGACTCTAGTTTCTAATTTAAATTCGAATTTAGATTATAATTCAAAATACTTTAAATTTAATTTATACTTATGATGATTATTTATATTGGATTTAGATTATACTTTAAATTGTAATTTTAATTATATTTAAAATTAAAATTAAATTTGAATTTTAAATTAAATTAAACATCAGATTATAAGTTAGATTCGACTTTAAAATAGACATTATATTATACATCAGACGATCGATTAAATTTTTCCTTATATTTCATATTAAACCGTTATTAAAATGATATCGTACTTGTATTTAGACTACATTACTAGAAGGTGCATATTTAAACTTATTAGAATTAAATGTTTAATTATAAAATATCGTCTGATACTCAGATTGTTTGCTTTGAAGAGGATTGAACTAGATGTCACAAAGAAAACTAGAACCCAAGATGCCGTCCTTAGAGAAGCTAAGTGAGTTCACAAAATTCGATATTGAAGCATGATATCGAATTTTGAATTAATTAAATTTCTTGGAAATTCAATAGTTTTCATTAGTTTTAAATATTGAAACTCACTATATTATGAAATACACATTTTATATTCTAATAGGCATATTTAAAATATAGATATTTATTTAGCAATAATGTGATATTCATATGAATCAGTAATACGGTCAATTCAAAATGAAAACAGAATCCTCTCCGAATTGAAACATCTGCACATAGTTGCATTCCACGAATCTTTTTTCGATTCCGAGCGAAAATACCTTTATATCGTGCAGGTAAACTCAATTAGTTATGATATTGAATAATGATGGGAATACATTTTTATTTTTTTATTAATTTGTAGAATTATTAATTTGTAGGATTATTAATTTATAGGATTATTAATTTGTAGGATTATTGCGATAGCGGAACTTTAGAAGATAAGATATGCGAAACGAGGAATGTTAGTGAATATATACATGAATTACCTAAGTTAATGTATATGTAATGTATATTAATTCATCTTCTGTATAAAATCACGTACACTTAATTACAATGATTCAATGTTTAAATTTACAATAATAATATCTAAATATAGTAATTTGCTTATCAATACCTATAAATATATATCTTTTAATATTCAAGAACTACCATAATATATACACAATAGTATTGATTGATCTCGATACCGCAATTTTACTGACTATGATTTAATATACTCTATATAAAAAATACTATGCAAACTTCAAGTAATTTACGATTTAAAGAAATCTTAAATATCAGAAAATCTATTATTTGATATTTTAGATATATTTGTTCTCAACGTGAAGCATGCGAATACTTGTATTTATTAAAGATAAATTATTAATTATATATCTACTAGTAGTACTACTATCACTA
This sequence comes from Osedax frankpressi, assembly GCA_964035775.1. NCBI lineage: Eukaryota > Metazoa > Annelida > Polychaeta > Sabellida > Siboglinidae > Osedax > Osedax frankpressi. The sequence goes on from OZ038316.1 coordinate 15,085,628, forward strand.
CTACTACTGCTACTACTAATACATTTACCTATACTACTACTACTACTACTACTACTGATACTACTACTGATATGGCTAATACTATTGGTATAGCTAGTAATACTAGCATTGATATTTATATTACAACTGTTACTATGATTGAAAGTTATGGCTAAATTCCATTAGAAATGCATGCAAGCTACCATGGTAGTTTATTATCACTATACATTTATATTATTTCTGGGACTAATCAATAACCGATATGCCAACAATAACATTGTACTAAATGTATCCGCAATTCGTATTTTTGAATAAATTATTTTAACGATATTTTTTAATACGGCAAATAAAAACTGCCGAGCTAATCCATAATAATTAAGAACATAAAATCACTTATATTCAATCTATTACATATACTCATTTGCATAAACATTAATGCCGAACGATATTTTGATAGCGAGGCACGAACTTCCCAGAGAAACTCGTAATGCACGTTAGTTCTAGATAATTACGAATACATTCATACAGAACGTTTAATTAGCGAATTGTGTGTTCGAGCGCGATGCAGGAGAACATATAAACGTTAAAACATCGCAGTACGAAATATAATAATACACATGTTATATATATTTAAGAACGATTGAGTATTAATTGTGAGCGAAATTCTAATCATTACCTTCGAATGTCGGAAACATATATATATATATATATATATATATATGCAATTTATATGCAATTTATATGCAATTTATATGCAATTTATATGCAATTTATATGCAATTTATATGCAATTTATATGCAATTTATATGCAATTTATATGCAATTTATATGCAGTATATATTGCTGTTACGAACACATTAATAAGTCGGTTTAAAATATAATATCAAATGATTGTGAAGAAGATATGTGATAAGAGATACCTACACTGTAAATGTAATGATTACACTGTAAATGTAACGATTACACTGTAAATGTAATGATTACACTGTAAATGTAATGATTACACTGTAAATGTAATGATTACACTGTAAGTGTAACGGCTACACTGTAAATGTAACGGCTACCTGTAGGTACTACGTGTCCGTTGTTTAAGTATAAATGCGTTATTTGTTTGGTGAATACACTTATCATCTCTAAATCAACAATGTTGTACTAATTACTAAATGATTTGTTAGGTCATCTATTATTGATAACAAATCTATTATTGAAGAGCACAATCTATTAATACTAGAAACATGTATTATTGATAAACACAATTCATTATTGATAGAAAAAATCTATTATTGATAGACACAATCTATTATCGATAGATACATTCTATTAATGATAGAAAAAATCTATTATTGATAGACACAATCTATTATCGATAGATACATTCTATTAATGATAGAACAAATCTATTATTGATAGACACCATCGTTTATCGATAGACAATATCTATTATTGATAAATAAAATCTATTATTGTTAGATATAATCTAATAATGAAAGACCCACTCTATTATCGGCATACATATATTCCTGCGTATATATACCCTTTGAACCATTTAATCGAGCAATTGGTGTATTTTATGAACAACATACTTAATAGTACACATTGCATATCGTATAATATACCGGTGTTTATTGTTGTCGGTAATAGCTACATGATTGCAGTGGTTTTTGCAAGTAACCATGGCAGTCAGATATATACACTTGAAAAGGGTACTCCATAGAGATCTGAAGACGGCAAATGTATTTCTAAACAAGTCGGCGACTGTATGTAAAGTCGGTTGGTAAACGCCGCGAAAGAATATCCATCTCACTTGCATCGCTTGCCAAACAAAGTGGATTTCTAATCCCAAGTGTTTATATATGTAATATTCGCGTTATGATATCCATGTTATCCCATATGTTTTTATACTATTATTAATCCGAGTCTAGGGATAATTGCCATGCTTTACGACACTTACCTTTCTATCCACCATTGGTTTAGGTGACTTCGGTATAGCTAAGAACCTCGAGAATACTGTAGACGTGGCTAGTACTTGCGTTGGCACTCCTTGCTACCTTGCTCCGGAGATGTGCCAAGACATTCCCTACAGTTCGAAAGCAGACGTATGGGTTAGAGTTCACGGTGAATAATTATTCACTTGTTTTTATTACTATATTTTGATTACTATTATTCGACTAATTGAAAAGCTTTATCATTATGTTATATGCTCGGGGGATATTAGCTTAGTATAATGTGTTTGGTATTCAATATTATACATCCGTGATTCCATTACTTATGAGTATATTATATGTATACATAATATGATGAACTAGAACATATGATGCACTATAGGAATATAATAATATATTATAGAGTTCTTTAGATCTTTCCGCTGGTTCTGATTATTATGATAAGCATAATATATTAAATTAGTGTTGTCGTAATGATATTCCCCTCTGTCACCGTACTCGTAATTTTACTTTGCTTATTTATATATTTATATTATTAATACGCATTTATCCTAGTTATGTATAAATAATAATGTTACCACTACAATTTATTTTCTAATTTTGTGATACCATTTTTTTACACAGCTTGTTGATTAAGTCAATAAACTATCATCATCATAATATATTCTAAATATTCACTATTCAATATGATAATAATTGTGAGAAGTTCGTTTGTTATTAATGTCATTGAAAAACCTAAAGTTAAATCGTCAAATTTATTAAACTGTAGGCGGTCGGTTGCTTGTTGTATGAGCTACTAGCAATGAAACCAGCTTTCGATGCAAATAACCTGGTCAGTTTGTTCTATAAGATAGTCAAAGGAGACCACGGGGTAAGTATATGCAGTTATGTAAGTCACCATAATTTAAACACCGTATGTATTTTTTTCAAGCATTTGCCTTCATTATAATAATGCCAATAAATTGTTTCAGAAAGTACCGGATTGTTATTCTGATGAAATAAAAGATTTAGTTTCAACACTTCTATGTAAAAATCCAGAAGAGAGGCCGTCGTTAGTAGTCTAAATACATAAACTCTAATTTACATGTTGTCATAGAATATCAAATGTAAAAACCTATTATGTATTATCTATTTATCAACAATTTGTGTCCATGCGATAATCATATATCGCATTATATAATATTACATTTATATATAATTATAATAACCCAAGAATGTGTACAATATAAATAGTGTCGATTGTAATAGCACCTTCAAAAATAATCTCATTATATTTTCAATATCTAGAATAAATATTAGATAAATATATATTTGATTGTGGAATTTAATGATTTTATTTATGATTTATTGACTTGAACTTAAATAACTTACTTTTATTTACGAATTACTAAACAGAGCGGGGGCAATCTTGCAGTTGCCACACGTAAAAGCGGAACTGTTATCTTATCTAAAAGAAAAAGAACATATTTTAAAGACGCGTATTGTTAACAAATCAATCACTGCAAGACCATACAGTACACCAACAATAAGGTTATTGTGTGCTGCCATAATTTCAAAATATTTCATTAGTATATTGAAAAAGAAATCAATACATCATTTAAGAAATGAATATTTAATTGATTCATTAATTGTTATAGATTGTATTTTCGAATTACGTTCAATATCAAAGTTATTCATAATGACTTTTAGTCCGTTAATACATTACTAACCAATAATAGATCATGCATGCTTTGTAAACATTGTTTTAAGTTTTAGTTTACTTACATATTTCTATGGGAGTCCAATATAACAATAAACAATTCACCATTCTTCTAATGCATACTTTAACTTATTAGATATCTCACACATTAATTTGTAGTTATTATCATGAATTTCAAATTTACTATGTACTAAACGCATTACAAGTAAAAATTGCGTTATTTATCGCATGTTTTCATTATTCTATGTAGTATTTGAATAACATAATTACCTAGAATTTCTTCTATTCGGTGGAATACAATCAATATAATTCATTAGTTGTCAAATCTCTCGGAAGCTCGGATGGGCGAATATAGTTAATTTAAACCTACTAGTTAGTGATATATAGTTTAAAAGAAATACTGCAATTAATAATCTATGCATATGTTATATATTATAAATTATATATGCATACACACGCGCACACACACATACACACACACATATATATATATATATATATATATATATATATATATATATATATATATATTTATTTATATAAATATAAATTTATATATAAATTATATAAATGTATAATGTGTGTATGCTTATGTGAGTATGAGTGTGAGTGTGTGTGTATGTGTATATATGTGTGTGTATGTGTGTGTGTATCTGTATATATGTGTGTGTGCATGTGTGTGTACGTGTATGTCGGGGGTATGAGTAAACGATTTGTAAGATTTATTTAGATACATATTTCTAAGCCAAACGTGAATTTAAGAAAAGAAAACAGGATTGAGGAGAACTAATTGTAAAATCTTCGATAATGTCAAAAATAAGTGTAAGGAATGGGATTGACTGTGAGAGTACTGTGAGAGTACTGTGAGAGTACTGTGAGAGTACTGTGAGAGTACTGTGAGAGTACTGTGAGAGTAGTGTGAGAGTAGTGTGAGAGTACTGTGAGAGTACTGTGAGAGTACTGTGAGAGTACTGTGAGAGTAGTGTGAGAGTAGTGTGAGAGTACTGTGAGAGTACTGTGAGAGTAGTGTGAGAGTAGTGTGAGAGTACTGTGAGAGTATTGTGAGAGTACTGTGAGAGTACTGTGAGAGTACTGTGAGAGTACTGTATGAGTACTGTGAGAGTACTGTGAGAGTACTGTATGAGTACTGTGAGAGTACTGTGAGAGTACTGTGAGAGTACTGTATGAGTACTGTGAGAGTACTGTGAGAGTACTGTATGAGTACTGTATGAGTACTGTGAGAGTACTGTGAGAGTACTGTATGAGTACTGTGAGAGTACTGTGAGAGTACTGTGAGAGTACTGTGAGAGTACTGTGAGAGTACTGTGAGAGTACTGTGAGAGTACTGTGAGAGTACTGTCAGAGTACTGTATGAGTACTGTGAGAGTACTGTGAGAGTACTGTGAGAGTACTGTGAGAGTACTGTGAGAGTACTGTCAGAGTACTGTATGAGTACTGTGAGAGTACTGTGAGAGTACTGTATGAGTACTGTGAGAGTACTGTGAGAGTACTGTGAGAGTACTGTGAGAGTACTGTATAAGTACTGTGAGAGTACTGTGAGAGTACTGTATGAGTACTGTGAGAGTACTGTGAGAGTACTGTATGAGTACTGTGAGAGTACTGTGAGAGTACTGTGAGAGTACTGTGAGAGTACTGTGAGAGTACTGTGAGAGTACTGTGAGAGTACTGTGAGAGTACTGTATGAGTACTGTGAGAGTACTGTGAGAGTACTGTATGAGTACTGTGAGAGTACTGTGAGAGTACTGTGAGAGTACTGTATGAGTACTGTGAGAGTACTGTGAGAGTACTGTGAGAGTACTGTGAGAGTACTGTGAGAGTACTGTGAGAGTACTGTGAGAGTACTGTGAGAGTACTGTGAGAGTACTGTGAGAGTACTGTGAGAGTACTGTGAGAGTACTGTGAGAGTACTGTGAGAGTACTGTGAGAGTACTGTGAGAGTACTGTGAGAGTATTGTGAGAGTACTGTGAGAGTACTGTGAGAGTATTGTATGAATACTGTACGAGTACTGTGAGAGTACTGTATGAGTACTGTATGAGTACTGTGAGAGTACTGTATGAGTACTGTGAGAGTACTGTGAGAGTACTGTGAGAGTACTGTGAGAGTATTGTGAGAGTAGTGTGATAGTACTGTATGAGTATTGTATGAGTACTGTATGAGTACTGTGAGAGTACTGTATGAATACTATGGGAGTATTGTGAGAGTACTGTGAGAGTATTGTGAGAGTACTGTGAGAGTACTGTGAGAGTATTGTGAGAGTACTGTGAGAGTACTGTGAGAATATTGTATGAGTACTGTACGAGTACTGTGAGAGTACTGTGAGAGTACTGTGAGAGTACTGTGAGAGTACTGTGAGAGTACTGTGAGAGTATTGTATGAGTACTGTACGAGTACTGTGAGAGTACTGTACGAATACTATGGGAGTATTGTGAGAGTACTGTGAGAGTATTGTGAGAGTACTGTGAGAGTATTGTGAGAGTAGTGTGATAGTACTGTATGAGTATTGTATGAGTACTGTATGAGTACTGTGAGAGTACTGTATGAATACTATGGGAGTATTGTGAGAGTACTGTGAGAGTACTGTGAGAGTACTGTGAGAGTACTGTGAGAGTACTGTGAGAGTATTGTGAGAGTAGTGTGATAGTACTGTATGAGTATTGTATGAGTATTGTATGAGTACTGTGAGAGTACTGTATGAATACTATGGGAGTATTGTGAGAGTACTGTGAGAGTATTGTGAGAGTACTGTGAGAATACTGTGAGAGTATTGTGAGAGTACTGTGAGAGTACTGTGAGAGTATTGTATGAGTACTGTACGAGTACTGTGAGAGTACTGTATGAATACTATGGGAGTATTGTGAGAGTACTGTGAGAGTATTATGAGAGTACTGTGAGAGTACTGTGAGAGTACTGTGAGAGTACTGTGAGAGTACTGTATGAGTACTGTGAGAGTACTGTGAGAGTACTGTATGAGTACTGTGAGAGTACTGTGAGAGTACTGTGAGAGTACCGTGAGAGTACTGTGAGAGTACTGTGAGAGTACTGTGAGAGTACTGTGAGAGTACTGTGAGAGTACTGTGAGAGTACTGTGAGAGTACTGTGAGAGTACTGTGAGAGTACTGTGAGAGTACTGTGAGAGTATTGTGAGAGTACTGTGAGAGTACTGTGAGAGTATTGTATGAGTACTGTACGAGTACTGTGAGAGTACTGTATGAATACTATGGGAGTATTGTGAGAGTACTGTAAGAGTATTGTGAGAGTACTGTGAGAGTATTGTGAGAGTATTATGTGAGTATTGTGAGAGTATTGTGAGAGTATTGTGAGAGTATTGTGAGAGTATTGTGAGAGTATTGTGGGAGTATTGTGAGAGTATTGTATGAGTATTGTATGAGTATTGTGAGAGTATTATGAGAGTATTGTGAGAGTATTGTGATAATACTGTGAGAGTACTGTGAGAGTATTGTGAGAGTACTGTGAGAGTATTGTGAGAGTACGGTGAGAGTATTGTGAGAGTATTATGAGAGTATTATGAGAGTATTATGATAATACTGTGAGAGTACTGTGAGAGTACTGTGGGAGTACTGTGAGAGTATTGTGAGAGTATTGTGTGAGTATTGTGTGAGTATTGTGAGAGTATTGTGAGATTATTGTGAGAGTATTGTGATAATACTGTGAGAGTACTGTGAGAGTATTGTGAGAGTACTGTGAGAGTATTGTGAGAGTACTGTGAGAGTATTGTGAGAGTATTATGAGTGTATTATGAGAGTATTATGATAATACTGTGAGAGTACTGTGAGAGTACTGTGGGAGTACTGTGAGAGTATTGTGAGAGTATTGTGTGAGTATTGTGAGAGTATTATGAGAGTATTATGAGAGTATTATGATAATACTGTGAGAGTACTGTGAGAGTACTGTGGGAGTACTGTGAGAGTATTGTGAGAGTATTGTGTGAGTATTGTGAGAGTATTGTGAGAGTATTGTGAGAGTATTGTGAGAGTATTGTGAGAGTATTGTGATAATACTGTGAGAGTACTGTGAGAGTATTGTGAGAGTACTGTGAGAGTATTGTGAGAGTATTGTGAGAGTATTATGAGTGTATTATGTGAGTATTGTGATCATACTGTGAGAGTACTGTGAGAGTATTGTGAGTGTACTGTGAGAGTATTGTGAGAGTATTGTGTGAGTATTGTGAGAGTACCAGAGTGATAAGTTATAGTAGTGTCCTGGAACATTACATCCTTCAGTGAGTAGGAATTAGTTAGTAGTTTTTAGATGAAAGTATAACGAAACCATAAGACAGGTATAAGTTTGAGTAATTAGGTTGTGTAATGTTTATTAGATTCTAGTTGTAATTTAGATGGTAATTTATTCCATAAGGTGCACTCTCATGGGTAAGTAAAAAAAAGCTGAGGTTGAAAAGTAATGGATTTTAAGATTAAGTTATTGGTTTATCGTAATTTTCTATCAGTGATATGTTTGGTAATGTGGGAAGCTAGATAACTTGAAGTGTATTTGTAAATAGTTATGTTGTGTATAGTAGTTTGTAGTTCTTTCTTTGAATATCAGCTATTTCATTTGCATAAGAAATATGTGTGTGTATGCGCGTATGTGTATGCGAGTGTGTGTGTTTGTATTTATTTTGTGTTTATGTAGATGTGTTTATATTTGTGTATGTGTTTGTGTGTGTATATGTATAGTATAGTAAATATGTGGCTATCATTAAAAAGCTTTGATATCTTTAGTTAATCACGTCTCAAGATATTTTAGTTTTTAATATATTATAATACCTATAGATATATTATGTCAGAACACTACGTACTATATATAGTATATGTTCGGTAAACCTAATCTCACTTCCTCAAACCTCTACTCTCAAGTAGGAGATATATTCATAATGATCATTAGTTTAGTAATATTTTGTAAGAACTGAAATGATCTTGAAATGATCTAGATATACTTAACTGGAATACTTCTAACTTACTCACGGACACCAAGAAACAGATGATGAAACTATTATAATTTTGTATATCAATATTTTAAGTACAAATTAAACTTACAATATCTACTAAATTAATTTTTCTACTTTTTGTCTTAATATCTGCATATCGATTTTTTTCAGTTTGCAAACCTTCGAGTTCAATTTATAATACAATACTACGTAAAACTACATGTAGAATATATATGTTATTAGTGTAAAATAAATAATCAACCTAACTCTCCATTACTCGGCCACCTTTGTAGATCTCAGCCAAGTCCGGAGTTAGATTCTTCGCGTTGCGCCGGCGACTCTAACACTAAACAAAGGATACTATCTTGTCGTCCTGTGCTGATGACCCACGAGAACAAGCTTTCCGGAGACATTAGCAATCGCTGCGGACGAGGTTACAACCGGAAGGGTCAAGCACCGAGGAATAGTTGTGGATACATTGTTCTGGATACTTTGTTTTATTTTGTTTAAATACGAACCACTTTATCACTGGCAGCAAATATCAATTATGCATAATTACAAATGTATAATATCAAAGAGAATTAATATCGACCTACAAAGTGTTTAAATTGCATAGAATGATATCATTAGTTGGAACAACTAGGTATGTTACCAGATATCCACTATATTATAGTACGTGTAACGGTGGTATGTCTACTGTTAATTGCTGGAGTTTACTCGATGCTATATGTCTCTTTACATTCAATATTCCAACTAAATGGTTTATAACTCATTTTATAACACTTTCTAATAGATGATTTCTATGTAATTTCAACAATAAACTATGTTTGCTTTGTACGATAAAACACAATGTAAACATTACTAATCTATCTGTGTCTACTCACGATGGTTATGCATTGATTTACAAAACTTCGTCCACGCGCAGTGAGTACGATACCGGAGGAGGATACCGACGAAATGAAGTGTAAGAAACTGCAGGTCGCTGGCGCCAACGTCAGCATCGCCGAGAAAGAAGAACTCAAGGAATCCACGAATTCGGACGGCGACGACAAAGCCGATCCGCTGACCGCCAATTGCGATTTGGTCGGATCGAAACGCGCCACCTATTGCAGAACTCAGCCGTCGCATCGCAACGAATCCGAGGTGAATCACGCGACTCCGGCCGGCAAGGACTCGAGGGTCGACACGTCATTGTCTTGTCTGCCGGATCTGTCGAAGTGCAACGCGAGAGCCACGGGCGCGCCGGCGAAATCTAGAAAACTACCTCCGATCTGCGGTTCGGTGACCCCGACCCAGGGTCACGTGACCCCGAATCGCCCGAAGAAACACCAACAGCAACCGCATTCACAACTACCGCAACAACAACACCAACACCAACAATACCACGTAACGCAAACACCGGACGTCGTGCTGCCGCCGATGGTGAATCATCGTAATCAAACCTACATCAACCTCGAGATTACCACTACGCGATTGACGAGGAAACAGTTGAAAAACTCTCCTGATACTTCCATTAACAACCATTCGAATATATTACATGCTAATACCATTGGTTGGTATACTGTTTTATTTGTATTACTATCTGATACAATAAACACTAGTCGTATAATTCCTCCTCAAAAAGTGAATATCGCCGTAGAAATATTTGAGTGATAATTTGTCTAAATATTTAAACAAATTATTTTAATGAATAAGTAACAAATTGGTTTGAAAATAAAGTGAAATTATTTAGTAAAAGTGAATTTTGTCGGAATTTGAAATTTTCAATTCACCTTTTAAAGAATTACAACAAAGTTTACAATTTATTTATTTAAAAATCATCCCATATCTATTTTTAGAACCTCAGAGGAGCGGAAGGAAACGCAGTACGGCCAGCAAATCTAGGCCGATGTACAGACCGGACACTGGCAGAAGTACCATAACCAGCATCGGATACGATTCGTCATTTATAGGGGGCGTGGCTAGCGACTACTCCGATGATTTCGACGATTCCACTTCGAGTACATCGACCGCGGATGAAGGTCGTCGTTATATAATAAAATGTCTCATACGATGGTCATCTAGGACACTTACCAACCTTTCGAATATACTGGCATATCACTTTCTGCCGGCGATAAACATAAAAGAATATTTGTATCGACTATAGATATGTGACATAGTATATATATATATATATATATATATATATATATATATATATATATATATATATTGTATAGCATTATTGAAAGGATGCAAATTTAATTTAAAGTTTTACATACTTTAAATTGATTTAAATAATTCCACTGGTAACCTAATTTTGATCTTCACTTGTATATTTCAATTAATTATTTATACAAACTATATGTTTACGTCACCAATAGATGGCGTTACAGTATATATATATATATAAATAATAAGACTAGTCATATTTGATTACAATATATTGATATACAAAATTTTAAATGTAATATACTTTATATATTGATATATTATATATACTACAATACAATATATATTAGAATAATAATATACATATATCAATAACAGTTGAATCAATATTTAGTCCTGGAAAATTATGCATTAATTAATTACGTGGGTATTATAATCTGCAACATGTAGATATCCGTATATAGTACAACTATTACCAAAACTTAAATAATTAATTACGAGCATTCTATAAATTGTAACCATCTGCATTTAGTTCCCTGGGAAGTTACATAATGTATGCAACATAAGTTTACAATCACCTAACGATGTTTGATCTCAACAGAAATACCAGAAGAGATAAGCGAATATAGGAATACAAATAGAAGCATCTCTTTTACGTATGGTTAATGAACACTTCTTATGAAATATTATATTCCTGAAATCCAACTCATATAATGTAAACAAACAATTACCTTCCGACTACCGTTAAAGAAAAGTACTCGACTTTAAAATAGATAATTCGTTTTTATAACGTAAGTTATTCAAAATAATATTGAAGTGTTAATATTAAAACTTGTTATACTGCATCGCAGATATCGGAGAAATAGAAGAAGATTTGCCAGATGAAGGTGCAGCTAAAGACGATGATAAGTATGTCGATGAGGTTATTATTGTATTCAGATTTGGAGTCCAGTGTAGAGAAGACGGAGTTAAATTGTGTATGGGTTGTTTAGGAAATAGAAGTTGTACCTTACTTTAACTTTACACATTTTTAGGAACTTAACGAGGTAGTCAGCGTTGCTCAACAAGTCTGTAATGAAAGCAACCTTGATCTAAAGGATGACATTTTGTTTGACTCTTCGGAAGGACATCACAATTCGTTCGCAAAAAGGTAATTACACTTTGAAATCAAACATTGCAACGTTTAATAATGATTTATATATTATATATTTTTGCACTTTTATTAATATTTATATTGTTTCAGAATGGTGAAATTTAACAAAATTAATGCTGGACTTTGAACTGCCTTTATGACTTTCAATATCAATGTTGTAATATTACATGCTTTCATTGTTATATAATACTCGATATATAACAATGCCAAGTACAAGAGAATGTATAGTAAAAAAGATTATATTTTAAACAAATAAATCATATTTTTGTATCTTCTTTCTAAAATTTATTTCTTTCTCTGTAAAGTAATGAATTGATTAATATTTATATATAGCGGTAATGTACAGTTTATACTGTATTAATAAATTCAACTGCAACTCGGGTGACAAGTAACATAGCAACTGAAATGTGAGTTGAATCCTGGTGATTGGATAACTACGGGAGAAGTTACGTATGTAAAAATATATGTTTATAAGCAAAGAAATATTTAATATTCCAAAATTATTGTTTATTTTATTCAGATCCTAAAAGATGTAATATCCAAATGGCGTTGGACTGGAATCCTAAAAAAATGTATTAAGACAAATCCATGTTAAGATATTAAATGTATATGGGATATACACTTCATATCTTTTTAATATACTTATTTTAAATATTCCAATTAGAAGTAGCAATGCTATATTTCTTCTATATCTGATAGCCAAACTTAATATAATCATTATAATACTCGTTTTATTAACAATAATCATAGAAAGTTTCAAAAAATTACATTTATATTAAAAATGTATATAAGTTACTCGAGTTACTATTAATCTAATGTGAACGTGTTTTGGTTCAAATTTGTGTGTCACAAGTCACCTGAATTGGAATTGATTAATAATTGATAATTTTCATAAGAAAACTAACATTAGTTAGTCTATTCTTGAGAGCTTCTATGTCAACTGGCGAATCTGTGAATGTTATTATTAGGATAAATGTATTCAATATAATAAAGTAGTAACTTCTAACAAAAAAGTATTTGAAATACTAATGATAATAAATTTTCTATAAAGTAGCGTAGCATATTTAGAAATTAGTTTTAAGCATCTTCTTTCTAATTTGAAAATCAAGTAATACATTTTAGCCGTAATGAATTATAAATACTAAATTATGCCTCGTCTAATTTACTGTTGTCAAAGAACATGAAATTAACTCGGACCTTTCCATGCAATTATATAACTATAAACTCAAACTCAAATTATTATAAATTAAGTTATACTTTTATTAATTTAGATACGATATCATTAATAGAATATTATAAGTCTTTATTCTCTATTTGTCTCGTGATTATTTTTAAATAATTTATAGAATATATTTTTAAATAGTTACATTCTACCTTCCCCTTTGTAAAACAGTCAAAGGTCAAATTGCTAGAATGCGTTTTCACTATTGAGTCACAATTGAGTCACAATTTTAAACCTTTATTGACATTGATCTTAGTAGTTAATGTCTTTTCTTTGGGAGCAATAAATGATTTCGCTCGTTTATCTTTTTGTTTCTGTTCTGCAAATTTCTGTTTCTCCTGAAGAATTTTATAAATATATAAATTTATCTAATCAAATATTGCATGCAAAATAAACAGATGTTGTATATTACAAACTTTTTTTTCCATATTATTTTTAGCTCTTTTCTGTTGGTCCTTCAAGAAGAATTCACCGGATGCCAATTCTTTATCAATCTGTAAATCAAATTTTAATTTTAGTTTCTTACAAATAAATGGCAACTCAAATGTTTAACTTAAAATAAATATTAATTGAGACTTTTGAGACTTGAAATAGTTAGTTTTATTATAGTTTTCCTTTAGCAATATAGCATGTTGACTAACCTTACTTTCGGTTTGTTCAGGTGGGAATGGTGTATACGTTTTCTTCACCCTTTTTTTCAACGGTTGCTTCCTCTTCGATAGATTCTTTGACTTGAATTTCGGTAAAAATCTCTCCCAGGATTCGTTTTTCAATTCCGGGTCTTTCGCCAATTCTTTTTTTATCATCAATGTCTGCATAAAATAGTAATTCTTTATATTCTTGAAAACATTTAATCGAAGATATTAAAATAACGTTACATACCTTAATATTGTAGATAGGATGAACATTTTTCATTGTTTCTACTACAATCTGTCTGACCTAATTAAATATATATTAGTAATATATATTATGTAAAGGGGGATTTTAAACAAATTAATATATATTATATATTTGCTGTCATCGATTAAGATATATCATTGGGTTTATTTCCCATATCATCATATTTAATGTTAATTTAATAGTGAATTTGACCATAATAATAACAATGTATTGATATGATATGATATTACTCTATAACAGATAGCAAGAGATATCTCTTTCCCTCGGACAATCTTTACAGACAACGGATAAACTCATTTGTATCTATAGACAGCTTCGAGCCAAACTCTAGTCAAGAAACAACCTCCTTGAGGCCGGCGTGAGATCCGAGTGCCGCTACCGTGCTGCCCTGGATCATTACGTAACAGCCAGTCAGTAATTCGATGGCCCTGAGAGTCGAACCATCGGGTCCGATGAGTCGTTGCCGTCGCTTTACAAACCGACCGGTGTTGCTGACCAGTGAGGATACTTTTATGATATCGCAGGACACGTCGTCCTCCATGATGCGGGAAGCCTGTGGGTGGGAGGTGTAGTTAATAGCAATAATATCATTGGAGATCTCGAGGGCGGGGGTTCATTAGGTCTCGGGTTCGATTATTGAGGTCATATGAGACCCGGAGAGTGTTATATGATATATGAAATATAAATATTATGTATAAGCATAACTTTATTAATATATCAAACCAATAATTATAAACACAATAAACATGTAAATAATTCTATATTGTAATAAGAAATTATAATTACAATTAAATATCTTTTTTATATATATGACTGAAGGCAATTTATTTTAACCAATAGAAAGAGCTATGAGCATTTCTATTTTACACATAAAATCTGCCACCTTATCGCATAAGAATATGCCTACAAAATACTTAAAGATCTAAATAGCCAGCATAGATTTTCTAAAAACAAAGGACAATAAAACACCATTTTACAGGTTATTATCGAATAATAAAATGAAGGATTAGAATTCATTTTGATTTCATACAAGGACTAAATTGACACGAGGATTAGGGGGGCGAAAGTTTGAATGATCCTTGAAATTTGTTATATTAAAAATGAATTCATTTTAGTTAAAATTATGTATATACATAGAATATACAATAAAAGTAATTATAAGTATCTCAAATTTTCAACATAATGTTGTAAATTAATTTTCATATTGGTTTATTTTGATTAGTTTACTAATTTTATTAATAAAATTGTTTTTATATTTATTTCAAAAGTTAATAAATATAACAAAGATAATAAGTGTATTGATATTTATATAATAGATGATAATACATCACCACTGTGCATGAGATATAGACAATGAAATGAAATCATTTTATTTGCTAATAAATACTTTCTTCTATTTTACCAACAAACAGTTCTAAAGACATACTAATGACCAATAATCTGTTCAAAAGATAAAATAATAATGACAATAAACTAATCAAAATATATAATAACCAATAACCTGTTCAAATGTCATAATAATGACCAATAACCTAATCAAAAGATATAATAACCAATAACCTGTTCAAATGGCATGCTTCGGGCCAATAGACGTATGAAATCACGAGCGTTGAGAATTGAGAATGGATCAAAAGTTTTCCTTGTAGTATGGACTGACATGCTTCCTTCAATGACGTCCAAATTAGCCGTAATTGACTATAAGGGATACGGCGGTGTGTAAGGAGGTGTAGGGTTGCGTAAGGATGTGTGTAAGGAGGTGTAAGGTTGAGTACGGCGGTGTGTAAGGAGGTGTAAGGTTGCGTACGGTGGGTGGGATGGTTTAGTGGATGTAAAGTTTGGTTATAGGTGTATAATGGTGGTCTAGGGGTGTGAGGGGTAGTGCAGCGGCAGTATTGTATATGCATCGGGGTATATAGGGGTGTAGTGAGTGTACGGAGCACATAGTGTTGGTGAGGGGTATAGGTCATAGGTATGATGTATTAAAGGCATATGTAGGCTATGTAGGCTATGTAGGTGTGTAGGGATTGCATAACGGATAATAGGGGTGTATAAAGTGGAAATATACATTCGCATTATAGACTTAAACTTTGTAAATAAGCTGATCAGTGTCACATTAACTGACATATCGAGTGTCACATTAACTGACATATCGAGTGTCACATTAACTGACATATCGAGTGTCACATTAACTGACATATCGAGTATCACATTAACTGACATATCAGTGTCATATTAACTGACATATCGAGTGTCACATTAACTGACATATCGAGTGTCACATTAACTGACATATCGAGTGTCACATTCAGTGGCACGTCATACAATTATTTACATGTAAGCTACTTGCAAACTGAGAGATCTTATAAACATTCAGAGAGTTACAGACTCACTCTCTCGCTCATCAAGATTTAGTCAGATGTAGAACATTCAGTAGGAAAATGGGAAAATAAGGTAAGGGTAATTATAAGAGCTTTAATTAGTTATAATAATTATTATAGAGTATATCATTTGATGTTGATATTATATGATACAATAAGTGCGAGGGAATTCAATGCCCGAGTATTGAATGCATGCGACACTGCTTCGAGTAGCCGAGTAGAGAACAGAAACCTGTTCTTTCAAGAGGTTCTGGACCAGCGGCCAGCACTCCCTTAAGTACTTCTCCCGGTATTTCGGAAACAGCGTCGCAAATGAACTCTCAGAAGACATTCCTGCAAGCGTCGAAGTATTAGTTCACGTGGCTCTACCAAGAGGTAATCCCCGATTACAACGTAGCACACACTGAAACGTTTATTCTCGCCAGACAGACACTTTCTCGAATCGTACAAACGTAACCAGTCCATTTCAAACTACTCAGTGAACAGTGGAACCATCGCAGTTAAATATAAACCAGAAAGATTATCCTCTTTCGTGAATTTCGATTCCTTCCACCCATCCGGCACCTCGAGTAAATCATTTTCTTCGGCGATTTCTGTAGATAAATATAATGCGTAAGACGAAATCTAATATTAAGTCATTATTAATCACCGGTATTAATTATTTCCACGTCAATAGTTGATAATCAACGTTAAATTGTATATTAAAAATATAATCTATATATAAAATAAATATTTGAATATTCGCATTAATTTGTTAATTTCGTTTTAGTTTAGTGTGCAAATGACAAGCTTATGATGATCTAATTATACCTCAATATAGTGTGCTATACGATTGGAATCGTAGTTGGTGTCTGACTATGCTAGATGTGTGAGAGGGATAACAATGAATAAGGGAGGCATAGAGATATTAGTGGAGCATATGATGGGTAGGTCAGTGATTTTAAGTTATACAATACACTCATCAATTGCATACCGACAAAAAGGACATCTAGTATATAAATATCTAGTATATATGGGCCAAATTGCACATATTATAATGAGATTATTATATTACGATAATTGATACGAAGTCCACTTTGACAATACTATTGTCAAAGTTAATAACAGGTCTAGTCAACGAGTTAACTGCAATCAAATTGAAAGAGTTTGCACCTTAAAAAAGATTTTAAATATATTTATTAGATGTCAAATAAATAGATCACTGAACGTTGAACCTATTTCAGTGATTGCAAAATACCTTGTATCACTTTTAATCAAGGACATATTTATACTGGTGCATACTATGAAATCCAGTTTCGAATGAATTACATTCTTTATTTATTTATGTGTATAAATATAATGTGCTTTTTAATGATATTTATATATTCCGTACATCGATCATTGAAATGTCAACCAATTTGTTAAATGAGTTTAGATGCAAGTAATTGAGTCGTATTTAGATAAAGCAAAGCTTCGCAATATGTTGTATAATACAATTAGTTCTTTTGAGGACTAAACAATGATCTTCTTAGGTAACCAATAATTAAATTATACACATCGCATAATATTGATATATATATATATATAAAATATCATTAATTCAATATTAAACACCACAGTATACTGTAATGAATATAGTCATTACTATATATTTAATGTATATATTCGTATATACAACAATCTATATCTTTAAAACATAAATATATTATTATATATATGTTAATAGTAATATAACCTAGTTTAAAAATAATACGATATATTTAACAGTCATTGGAATATATTAAACTGTCAATGGTGTCCCAATACTGAGTTTTATCACTGAATAGAGGGATCAGTGTTTAACATGCGGGATTTTTTTCGCCCTCATTGATTCTTTTAAATTAAATTTATTTCGATTTTTTTAGAATTATAAGTATATTTATAATTTTATCTAAATCAATGTATATTAAAAAGAAGAATAAATAGAATCTAACATTATTTATTATTTTTTCAAAATGTTATATATATATTTCATATATTTATAAAATTACCTTAAAAAACAATTATACTTATAGTAAACGAACTTCGTTTTTGTGATTTCGTGCTCATTTTTTCTAATAATTTCAAAATTATACTATTAATACTACAGAATTAATAATAAATTTCAAAATAAAACACATTTATACATGGATTTATATATTAAAAATATTGATATTCCGGTTTTATAATTATTGTCACTAATTTTGATATTCTTGTATTTATTTATTTATAATAGATTTTATTGTGTCGTAAAACTATAACCTAATCTTACATCACCCGTTACTCACTTATCATTGTATCATCCCAAATGCTTTATCTAATCTCAAACTGCATTGTAATTGATAATCTAAATACCAAATAAAAATTTTCCGGATGAACTTCTAAAATATGTTCATATTTCTTCCAATGACATAATATTCTATACAATTACAAAATCCCTATCCATAATCCTTTTAAAATCCACAAATTCACTTCGCTCATTGATATCACATATAGAGAACATTAAATATAACCTCCGCTTCACCAGAGGGGTCCCTCTGGGTTCTGTCCTCGCTCCTATTCTTTTCCATATCTTCTTATCCACCTTTCTAGACATCTTCAAAAATATCCAATCATCAACATACATACCTACGCATATGACATTCAATAATACTGCAGCTTACCTGATACTTATTTCAATATATGATCCATAAATAACTGCCCAGAAGATATACGAGTATGGCTCTCGTCATTCTCTTTATCCTTAAATAGCCTCACAACAACTGTACTACCGATCAATTATCTCGCTATCCCTCAGGAAATACCACATAGCATCGTCAACGACCTTAATATTTAATATTCTACTCACGCACGCAACCTTGGTATAATCTACGACCGCAAATTATCTTTCATTCAACACATGCCTTCCCTATCACGATCCAACTAGAAAACTATTCACACAATATACCTGCCACTGCTATAATTTGTCATCTACAATTTATTACTGTAACTCTATATTTCACAGACTTCCATTGTACTCACTTATTCCATTTATAAACATTTCTATTCATCTGATCTTACTATTTTTCGCGTTCCAAAATACTCCCGAACTTACATTACTCCGAAATCCTCACATTACCTTAAATTACTTCATTTGATACTGATCAAAAAAGAATACAATACAAACTAGTAATATTCGTCAGGCTTCACACTATGACTTACCTGACTACACGAATTATTTACTAACTGATTACAACCAAACCTTAACTAACCACTAACCAATTCAAACTACATATTCACGGTGAACCTAAGCTAACAATAAAACTACATAGTCTTTTGATGTAGCAACTCCTGTCCCAACTCAAGGGAACGATCTACTCAACGTCATTATATTAACCTTATCCACTTTATTTTACAAACGTAAATTAAAAACCACAATAATTACATTTTCTAATTATAATTACAATTATAATTATTAATAATTATAACAAAACACGTCCGATAACTTAGAAGAAGTTTATGAAAGTGGATACGCCACTAGATTACAGTTGGAAATGGTAAAAAATGGTAGAAAAATGGTAATATTAATAACATCAGGTTATGAAAAAGACTTATGTGATATAATGGGATCTAAAAACTAGAATTATACTGTTGAGATTATTATATTAGCACAAACGGGCGATATATATATATACACATATATATACATATATATATATATATATATATATATATATATATATATATATATATATATATATATATATAATATTAGTGAGGAACAAGGAGCATGTATATAATCTCCACCAAGTCTAGAAGAGATCATCAATAAAATAAGATAAGTTATAAAATAAATCTCCTTGGATATAAAATAAATATCCAATCACCTGAGAGCCCATACACATTTTGCAATAATACAAATTGCGTAAGACAGTATCATCTTACTACAGTAATACATATTGATATATACAGTGTATTATACACTATAGTTACGTATTACAACATGTTTGTTATTATACTTTGTTTGTTAATGAAACATTTATTATACTTTAATAAGTCTATAAATAGTTTAGTATGGTTAATATTAATATGTAAATATATATGTAGGCTCACAAAATTGAAAGTTTTATTAAATAATATATATAAAATAAGATAAAATAAAATTGAATTATAGATGGCGATACTGTTCAACACAGGTGTTTTACATCATATGATTCCAAATACATTTTAAATTAAGTAAGTTTTTATTTTTGAGATAAATTAGTTTTATTTATTATTAGTTATCTTGGAATATAACATTCAATATTTAATACCTCCAATAAAAAGTTTGTATAATACGAATCCGATATTCCTAACTTTAAAATTTATATAGGATAATTCTTCTTATATTTGATTTATATCGACATATTTTTAGAATTAGAATCTTACTTATTTACAACTGTAATCATACTGGTTTGAGTCATTGCTAGATGATTTATTTACTATTCGTTTGAATAATGAAATTAAGCATTTATAAATTATGACCGTATATATTGATATTTCATTATTATTTTAATACAGTTCACAGTAACAATAATACTATTTAAATAATATTTATTAGTTGTTTAAAGTATTTTAAAAAGTTAGTAATACGTTAGGTAATGTAAAAAATTAAAATTTATATTTGAAGTAAAATAAATTTCACTGAAACTTCATAATACAATTTTAAAAACGTATAATGCAGTTTAAATTAATTTTAAATTATTCAAAATTTTAAATGAAAATTGATACTCCTTTTTGTTTCAATAAATATTTAATAACTTGGTCATAGACATTACTAGTTTTTCAAATAAATTTCAATTTTTGATAACTCCCGTAAAATAGCTTATAACATAAAAATATTAATATTAATATAAAAATATTATTTATTTTAAAGATTGCTAAAATTACATATCATATGCTTCAGAGTTATCTCTAATGCTATTCAAAAGAAATATACAATAAATATACCACACATATATAAACTTTATATATATTTTTTTTGTGGTAATAAAATTTAAATAATAGTACTTTTCATAATAAATTACTTTTGATAGGTATATACATATCTAGTAATAGTTTTAGATAATACAATATTCATTATAGTGATTTTTATTTAGTTTTAAAATAATCAATATATCAAAAGTTATGATAAATATAAGTTTCTGTATATTTTATTATTTAAAAATTATTACAATAAAAATAATACAATTTTTTCATGACTAATAAAAATGTTAATAAATATATATAATTTATTGTAAAGTATTTATAAAAATAAATATAGAGATTTAAAACTCATTAAGTAATAGATCCTTTTATTTTATATAAAGCATACAATATAAATAAAGTAACGAACATTTCATATATATAATATTACAATATATTTGTTATTTAAAAATTTAAAATATCTGCTAAATTATTTTAATTATAACTTTGGATATACTATAAAAAAGCATTATAGAGATGATTGTATTATTAGATAATTATCTAAAACCTATGAGATATATACTATTTTTATACTATATTAAGTATTTATTATATCTACATTATACATTCATTTTATAATATTTTATTTTATTTTTGTATATTCATAATTAATTAATGATAATTTAATATAGATTTGTATCATTGAGTAAAATACCTTATCTATATGCCCTCGGATTTATTAATTTGTGATATATATATATAGTTATAAGGAGGACTATATATAGTTATAAGGAGGACTATATATAGTTATAAGGAGGACTATATATAGTTATAAGGAGAACTAGTTATAGGATATTTTGATTTTTACATTATTGAATTAAATTACATAGTATAGCTAAATATATCAAATTACATATTAATTATGCTTATTTACATTTTAATAGCATTTTAATATGTATAAGATTTTTATAATCAAAGGATTTTAAAATTACAGAAATAATAATTTATTTAGTTTACAAATTTTTTAAAATTACAGATTTAAATGAAAAATCAGATCTAAATCACTGATTATTAAATATTCATTTTTCTTTAAATAATTTTATGTCAATAGAATATTCTAAACTAATATTTAAAGTTCTAGAGAGCATATAATAATATTGAAACCTTTTGTAAACAAAGATCCATTATAAAATTCAGTCGTTTTTATCGAGTCTAAATTATTTCGAGTTCATTTCGTATTAATAAGTCATGAGCGTATATGAGTCACTATATGAGTCATTCATTCTCTATAGTCACATTTTATAGCCCTATTCTTTCGTACATCGAATGTATATTATATATCATACTTATCATTATAATTATGCCATTGTGTTATTCCCAAATAATAATTTAATTAATATATTAATTAATTTAATAAAGTTTATTTGTGATATCGCAAATGAATCATAGTGAATTCACATTGTTTGAAACCAATCAGAATATCTAATTAGTAAACAATAATAATCAAATAAAATTGAACTCATTTGTAATGGTGATACCAAACTATTGATGCAATCTCAGTAATTCATGTTACATAATAATTGATTTTTGTTAGCATTTCAATTTCAATGTTTGATTTGTTTCTGTCTGAACTGAATATAAATTATAACTAAATGTAAATTATAACTAAATGTAAATTATAACTAAATTATAAATTATAACTAAATATAAATTATAACTGAATATAAATTATAACTAAATATAAATTATAGCTGAATATAAATTATAACTACATGTAAATTATAACTAAAGATAAATTAGAAATTTAAATATTTTATTTTTGTGGTTATTATATTTTCAGTTATATTAAACATAACTGTTACTTTGGAATATAACCAAAGAAATTGCAATTCTACTGCCAAACAAAGACTCAATTTTCTAGAACATTTCACTTCATATATTTTGTGTGGTCGATATTTCATTATTAATATATTTTTTTATTATTTCCTATATAGTTTTAAAAGTAATTCTTTTCGGGTAAATTTAATGTAATTTGGGTGTTGATATTAAAAAATGTTATACATATTCATTATTATTGTCAACATGAATATAAATATTGATTAATTAATAATTAAAAAAATCAAAATAATATAAATTAACAAAATAATTAGAATCAAACATTTAATTTGAAGTTGAAATAGAATATTTTATATAAGATTCATATATACACTGTATATTATACAGTATATATACACTGTATATTAACCAGTATATATACACTGTATATTAACCAGTATATATACACTGTATATTATACAGTATATATACACTGTATATTAACCAGTATATATACACTGTATATTATACAGTATATATACACTGTATATTAACCAGTATATATACACTGTATATTATACATTATATATACACTGTATATTAACCAGTATATATATACAGTATATTAACCAGTATATATACACTGTATATTAACCAGTATATTAACCAGTATATTAACCAGTATATATACACTGTATATTAACCAGTATATATACACTGTATATTAACCAGTATATATATACAGTGTTTATTAACCAGTATATATACACTGTATATTAACCAGTATATATACACTGTATATTAACCAGTATATATACACTGTATATTAACCAGTATATATACACTGTATATTAACCAGTATATATACACTGTATATTAACCAGTATATATACACTGTATATTAACCAGTATATACACAGTATATTAACCAGTATATATACACTGTATATTAACCAGTATATATACTATATATTAACCAGTATATATACACTGTATATTAACCAGTATATATACACTGTATATTAACCAGTATATATATACAGTATATTAACCAGTATATATACACAGTATATTAACCAGTATATATACACTGTATATTAACCAGTATATATACACTGTATATTAACCAGTATATATACTATATATTAACCAGTATATATACACTGTATATTAACCAGTATATATACACTGTATATTAACCAGTATATATACACTGTATATTAACCAGTATATATACACTGTATATTAACCAGTATATATATACAGTATATTAACCAGTATATATACACAGTATATTAACCAGTATATATACACTGTATATTAACCAGTATATATACACTGTATATTAACCAGTATATATACACTGTATATTAACCAGTATATATATACAGTGTTTATTAACCAGTATATATACACTGTATATTAACCAGTATATATACACTGTATATTAACCAGTATATATACACTATATATTAACCAGTATATATACACTATATATTAACCAGTATATATACACTGTATATTAACCAGTATATATATACAGTGTTTATTAACCAGTATATATACACTGTATATTAACCAGTATATATACATAGTATATTAACCAGTATATATACACTGTATATTAACCAGTATATATACACTGTATATTAATCAGTATATATACACTGTATATTAACCAGTATATATACACTGTATATTAACCAGTATATATACACTGTATGATTAATAAACATCCATTCTTAAGCATTTTTTACAGCTACTGTAAGAATGGTTTATATTTAATATTTTGTATATGCAAATTATAATCTATTATGCACATATTTATGGTTATAGTGATATTTAATCTATAGATTATACATGGTATTCATATACGTAGTATATTATTATTTATGTATTTAAGAATTATTAGCCAATTGTATTATTATCATATGCATTGTGTAAACAACTCTATTTTTTAATTCATTCATAAACATTTCATGTAGTGAAATGGGAGAAATATATATTTATATTTTATAATGATGATATATTTGATATCTTATAATGGTTTATGTCTTATAATGGTTTATAATGAATGCATTTAATGAATCTCACCATTAGTTGATTGTTTTTCGTATTTTACCGGATGAATGGAATTAAGACATTTTTTATAAGTAATTAAAAATACATTTTTAACCAAAGATAATAAAATAAATTTTTTTACATCTTATACTATTTCTTATAAAATATACACAGGCTATTGTTTATTAAACAATGGGTTCACACCAAAATAAAAAGTAGTAAAAAATTCAATAAATCTATAAATAATTATCAGTAATATAATCAATATTGGTGAAAACCCAGCTTAAAGACACACCTTAAACATTGATATTCATGAAAAATAGATATTATTAAACATTGTAATTTTACCTGTTATCTTATATAATATATTGCATGTTATAAATTATTGTCTCATAAAATGATATGCGAGAAAAAACTAGTTTATGATTATAATTATTTATTTATATCTTATCTACTTTTCCAGAAAGAATTTCACATCTGCTATAATAAATATACAATATGTTCTAATGTAAAATATTAATTTTGTATATTCATGAGAAGTTTAATCTTATTAATGCATATTTTATTATATGTATTTATATCCATATAGATACAATATAATTACAATGACGTTATGTATCTAATATAGATTATATTAGATATATATAGTATTGGGTTTATACATGAGTTCTACGCAGGTATATTTACAATTTATATTTTCCATCTCGGCGTTTAATCATATACTGGTTATACAATTATAATATACTATGTCATTGTATATAAGCTGATATTAGAGGTAAGCAGAGAATGTATCCTTATAATGATCACAAAATTAAGAATGCATTTCATACAATGTAATATATATTGTATATATATTGTATATATATTGTAATAATATGACAATGAAATTAATAATGACTTATTTTGATTTAATCTGAAGCCAGAACTGTTTTTCTAGCAATAATAAATATTACATTTGATTAGATTGATCATTGCATACATCATTGCAGAATATATTTTTTGACTTTTAATTTAATTAATAACATTTGGAAAGCTTGTTTATATAATTGAATGCTCTCTTGATAGATAACGACATTCAAAATGATAAAATGGCTTCAATATCTTATTTCAACTATTAGTAATTTATTTACACAATTTGTAAAATTTTTTTTTTGATATTTTCTATTTTTGTCATATTTTAAAGTAAACATTCATTTATAACGCTTTATATCAATGCTAGTTAGTTATATATTTTATATAAATAAAAATTTTTCCATTAAATTGAAAATAAATAATATATTTTCGTGATCATACTTTTAATTATCATTTAACTGATTGTATGTAATAAATAATGATTTTGCACAATATTGTATTTATATCATTTGCCATAATCTCATTAAAGTTCTCACCCTTTCTCACCAGATGGAGCAACCTCCTAGTTACCAGAGCGTTACACAAGCGCAACGTGGCGACATTAAGTTCCCATCTGCACCCGTGGAGCACACTCAAAACTTGCAGAGGTCCATCTACCCACCATGTTAATATATAAGTCAGTCTGTATTACGTTATTTTTTCTGCGTCAACTAATTTTATCCAGAATTATACAAAATGTAATATTTAGGAATTTGTTTTATATTATAATGAATATAATATTTAATATCTCATGAATCTTTTAATAAATTTTATTATATTTCTCATCGCTGCGTTTTACAAATCAATTACATCATTGACGATTGATTTCGTAAGAAGCCCATATTGCATAATCCTTATTGCATAATACTCCGCCGGTTGTCGATTTTCTCTCGTATTATCGACCGTTAAACAAAACAATGACGTCCGTTTAAATTGCATCCGCATACAGCCGGCGAAAGAACCACAATTGTTGTTCAACAGCCACCCACGAGACCCATCATCATCGTTGGCGGATGTCCAATCTGTAGGGTTAGTAATACTCTGGGGCACATTAATCACGCCTGGGGCACATTAAAGAGGCGAGAATGTATGCCCCTGGCTAATTTCAAAGTATATATACTTTAATTTTAATTAGTTAATAGTATTTATTAATACATTTCTTCTTCCCATTATTCTAAATAGTTTTGAAGATTGTTGCTATTGTTACATATAATTATTAATTTAAATGAAGCGACAAGATAACTAATTAATTCATTTATAAATATTATTCTCAGCCCTTTTTGATCTCGAGACGTAATCACCTGCAATTTACCTGCAATTTACTTGCAATTTACCTGCAATTTACTTGCAATTTACTTGCAATTTGTCTGCAATTTACCTGCAATTTGCCTGCAATTTACCTGCAATTTACCTGGTGCTATTATATTTATGCTATCAAATTTATCATCCAGAGATAAACTTACGATATTTTAAAGATTTATCGTATCTGCAAATAGCAATTAGTCTTATTGAAAATATTTTATCATTACTTTTATATTGATACTTTATAGGCTCCATACAGAAGATTTACCTTATATATACAATATATATATATATTGTATATATATACACATATATATATATACAATATAATGTATATATCGAGCTGTTGGCATAATATATAATATTATAATATAGATAATTCTTTAAATTTACACTTTTATTAAAAACTATAGTATAACATTATTATTATATTGAAGTTCTGATTATACTATCATATATATATATTTTATAATCCTAGTTTATACACATGTACTAAACTTACTGCATACATAACTAATATAGTGTTAATGTCCTAATACAAATAATGGACAATTAGTTTATTAAAAAATGATAATAAAATATGGAATAGAATTTAATTTTATTATACTTTTTATGGTAAAGGAAATTTAATATTTATAAATATAATTACATAATATAGGAATTTACATGAATCTTAATAATGTAATATTGACGATTAATTAGTATAACTGAGAATTACATTTACTTTATGGTATGTTATGTTTGGGGCAGTTGGTAGCGCTTATTGTTATAATATATCTTACTGTATAAACACTTACGATGTATGTTTGTAGTATTATTTAGACACATTAACTGTGGATTAAGTTATTCAAGGCATACATCAATATCCAACTTTTCATACATCAAATGTCTATAATCCCTATTAATATAGTTTTCAAAGTTCTAATTAGTCTCTTATTTTATTTCTATCATGTAAAGTTGGTAATTATCTCACATAATATGAAGTCATCATTATATAAGAAATCCAATGTCAATGATATAATATATTAAACTACAATGTCATCTTTTATTTTGATGACCACAATTTTACATTAATATTGAAATAATAAATTATATTATTTAATATAATTAATAATATTTATAAACAATAAAATGATTTACGTAACTATAGTTTTAAAATAATCAATTATATAAATCCTACATTTATTAAATATATAATAGCATAATTAACAAATTATATATTAATAGTAAAATATTATATAATAATTGATATACTATTGTTGATTTAAATGACTTATTTAAATCAGCACAATAATAACTCTCAGAGTAATGGAATCAACTCAATTATAGTACCAGGACTGCCAGGCTGTGCATGCATTTAATATCTAACAGTATACAAGAGGTGTTTTGCTAATTAATGCTTTAATTCTAGGAATTATTCCTTTGAAAATCACTCATGCGTAACAAACGAATATGATATTATTAGAATTCTTATTTATGAAACCATTGTTGAGATTGACATGTCAGTTCATGTAGTGAGAACTATTCATTTCAAATTGACATCACATTATATAATATATACATTATTTATAATGGTAAAATATAGATGTCGCATCAATATATATCTCGTGATAATAGATATTGTTCGGATGACAATACTTTAAGACTCCTTTGTAAAATTAATAATAATTTTAAATTAAGTTATTCATGCCTTGAATTTTGAATATATTTTTAATTCCTTTTTACCTAGAAAATAGAACATGTTGAATTTCTAAGATACCTTGTAAATAGAGATTGCTTCCAAGTCATTATATGCCCCCTTTTCATTTGAGACCCACTGCGAAATTAAGTTCATAATGTGAACTCAATTTTAAGGAATATTCCAAACGAATTTGCAAAATTCTTCGATGACAAATATAAAATTAATTATTGTCACAAATATTTTGCTGTGTTAATTTAAATTACCAGATTTTCTAAAATAAACAGGTTTTGAGTTAATACATCTACACCTTTCTTATAATGCTTATGACATAATAAATAACAATGAATTGATTTTCAGATCGGCAGGATCGAAGAGAGGTTCACTTTGTGCGGAGTTGTGATTGCAATTTGTTTCTTCCCCTTGGGTCTGCTGTGCTGTTTACTCATGCGTGACAAGTACTGCACCAACTGCGGGGCTTCCCTGTAACTCCCAAACTCCGCGAGTCCCAATTAATCAGACGCAACAAGTCCTCCACCAACTGCTTTTCAGATCTCGAGATGTAGGACTTCAACCCCCTCCCCCCCCTTTATGGATCTTTGAACTTGGTGAATTGAATTCAAACCTGGCCTTTTATTATCATGTAATATGTATTAATACATATCTCTATATGCATATCTATCATAAAGTTCTATCGACTATCGACTATACAATAAATGTGTATTTTGTCATAAAAACCATTCGTATAAAAAATGTATTACTAGATTCGGATTTTGTTGTGCATTCGGGGTGAAGAAACAGCTGGGGGCACGGTTTAGGGGCAACAAATGTGTAGAAGGGAGGGAAAGTAATGCGGGAGTACGGGGAGGCAAAGTGCAGAAAAGGGAGTGGCCTAGAATGTACGTACTCTATACGCTGATGGTCTTGAAGATGTTGAAGCCGGACTGGGCTGTACATACAATGACTCCGGGTAGCTGCGAGTGCCAATGCAGTTCCTTGACGTCCACCATACCCTGGTGGATGAAGAGTAGTTGGGGGGGTACGTCGATTTCGGCGGCTCCTTCTTCCTCCTCTTCGGCATCTCGTTCCAACGCCAAATCCCACATGGTCAGTTGGTCGTCTGCACCTGCGGAGGTGGCGTGGCTTGGACAATGCGGGCCGTGGTACGAGGTGATAGCCTTAAGAGAAGGTATTAAATGCAAGCCGTGTGTCTTGTAAGTCTAACTACAAAGTAAACCAACGGATGGTCGAAATACCTTCTCATTTTTACAGAATGTTCATTCTATAGAAACAAATATTTGGATATTCAATATAATAGTTTATAATTACTATGCTTAAATTATATAATAAATATTGATGGTCAATGTTTGTATTGACCATCAATTTATATTCTTTAAAATAAATCAACAATATTTTTACTTTTTAATACATTTTCATACAACTTTACAAAATTAATATATTATTAAAATTATTTAAATTTAATGTTATTAAATATAATTTGGATGTTATATTATGTTACATAATCATAGTAATGAAAAGGTAATATTTATTTGAGTATGGAAATCAGTTTTTACAGATATTAATATAAATTTTTTTACATTCAACATTCAACATCATATTATTACATAAAATTAATATAAATAATAATATAATAATTAACCATTTAAGATTATTTATTTTGCTAATATGAGTATTTATAAATAATAATTATTTATATTAGTAATAAAGTAAATTAAATTTTTTGATAAATATCTAATTTTCAAATCCAAAAGAGAATTCTTTTCTATGGAATCTATGGAATCTTTTCTATATAATGTTACAATAAAATTAGTGGGCAGAACATATCCTGGGGAACAGCAAAAGTAACACCGTCTGGTACATATTGATATTATAGGCGGGGCTTAGCATGAGGAGGCATAGCTTAAGATCTACTTACCAGAGGCTGCAAATACAGACGTGTCGGTGTAGTGCCACTCTACGCTGGTGATCGGAGATGTATGGTGTTTGAAAACAGCCACCGGAGTGTTCTCCTGAGAAAAAGAGGTGCTCGAGTAAACTTCACATCGAGGATTTATATAACTTTTACGGTAAATGGACGCACAAACATTGAAAGTAAACGGACGATAACTTTATTTCGTAGCTAAATGTGTATTACCAGTATTATGGCGTTTGGAATAAGATGGAGTTTGCATAAGGTTTCTAGTGATGTGGGGTAGGAATGGGGTGATAGTTAGATAGGGTTGGAATATGGGTTCTAGTAAGATTAATTTTGAGTAGGGGTTCTAGTAAGATGGGGTTTGGAGTGAGTTGTAGTGGGATGGGGGTTGGAGTAGGATTTCTAGTGAGATGGAGTTTGAATGGGTTCTAGTTAGATGGGGTTGGAATAGAGTTCTAGTGTAATAAGTGTTAAAGTATGGGTTTTATTGAGTAGGGGAATAATGATATTTGAGATGGATTATAGGTTCTCGTAATGGTGGTTGGTGTAGGGGTTCTATTGAGATGGGGATTGGAGTTAGAATCTAATTAGATGGGGGTTGAGTGTAGATCTAGTAAGATGAGGGTCTAGTGAGATGGGGTTGGAATAGTGTTAACATAAGACGGAGTCCGGTGTCAAAGTCTGATGAACAATAATGGGTTTCTAGTGAGAAGGGGCTCGGAGCGAGATCGGAGTCGGGGTCTAGCGACGCGGGTTCGAAGGGCAGCTCCGGGCGTACACGACCAACGTACTTTGAAGGAGCGCAGGTCCCAGACCTTGAGTTGCCCATCGTCGCCACCACTCAACAGGAAGGGCTCGCGGCGGTTCCAGGCAATCACGTTGACGTCAGATTCGTGCGCCGAATCGCAAGTCAGCATATTTGCCTTGTCCGGAGAGGCTCGCACGTCCCACACGCGAATGCTACAATCCACTGAACAACTAGCAAACACCTAGTCGGGTTGGAGTTAAGATGGGGTCGTAATGGAGTTAAGGTGGGGTCGTAATGGTGTTAAGGTGGGGGCACAATGGTGTTAAGGTGGGGTCGTAATGGAGTTAAGGTGGGGGCGTAATGGAGTTAAGGTGGGGGCACAATGGTGTTAAGGTGGGGTCGTAATGGAGTTAGGGTGGGGTCGTAATGGAGTTAAG
This sequence comes from Osedax frankpressi, assembly GCA_964035775.1. Classification (NCBI taxonomy): domain Eukaryota; kingdom Metazoa; phylum Annelida; class Polychaeta; order Sabellida; family Siboglinidae; genus Osedax; species Osedax frankpressi. The sequence goes on from OZ038316.1 coordinate 15,117,809, forward strand.
GTGGGGTCGTAATGGTGTTAAGGTGGGGGCACAATGGTGTTAAGGTGGGGTCGTAATGGAGTTAAGGTGGGGGCGTAATGGAGTTAAGGTGGGGGCACAATGGTGTTAAGGTGGGGTCGTAATGGAGTTAAGGTGGGGGCGTAATGGAGTTAAGGTGGGGGCGTAATGGAGTTAAGATGGGGTCGCAATGGAGTTAAGATGGGGTCGTAATGGAGTTAAGGTGGGGTCGCAATGGAGTTAAGGTGGGGGCGTAATGGAGTTAAGGTGGGGTCGCAATGGAGTTAAGGTGGGGTCGTAATGGAGTTAAGGTGGGGTCGCAATGGAGTTAAGGTGGTGTCGTAATGGAGTTAAGGTGGAGTCGCAATGGAGTTAAGGTGGGGGCGTAATGGAGTTAAGGTGGGGTCGCAATGGAGTTAAGGTGGGGTCGTAATGGAGTTAAGGTGGGGTCGCAATGGAGTTAAGGTGGTGTCGCAATGGAGTTAAGATGGGGTCGCAATGGAGTTAAGATGGGGTCGCAATGGCATTGGGCTGCAAGACAGAAGCGGGTAAATTATGAAATAGGACGGAAAATAAAGATGCAAAAGCAAGATTTTAAAATATCTTGAATATTAGTTATTTATATAAATAATAGTGAATTATTATGTAGGGCTTATTAATTAATTATTATAAATTAATTATAATCAATGAATATAAATTGTAATCAATTTATATCAATGAATATAAATTAAAATCAATTAATATTAATTAATATCAATAAATAACTGACTGTTTGCTCACTGGGTGACCACTGGATATCTTCAACTGATGCCGTGTGACCAGAAAATGACCTCTGGTCAACATGCCAAGCATTACCAGATTCCTGAGGCCTCCATACATGGATTCCTTTGTTGCAATCACCAGAAGCCAACCAACCTGTTCATTAGGGGTTAAGTTTGTGCGAGGAGGCGGGGCAAGTGTAAGAAATGAAGCTAGTGTGATGGTAGTGGGGGTTAATATGATGAGGGCTAGTCATAGTGCAGGAGAGGCTAGTTAAGGGGTAAGTTTAAGGACTTGAACATAGATACAGATAATTACTTGTCCGTTATTACATGAGTTAGAATACAATGGGAGTAGCTATTAGTATTGATGGGAGTAATAGGGTAGGAGCTAGAGGTATTGGTTGGAGAAATAGGGTAGGAGCTAGAGGTATTGGTTGGAGAAATAGGGTAGGAGCTAGAGGTATTGGTTGGAGAAATAGGGTAGGAGCTAGAGGTATTGGTTGGAGAAATAGGGTAGGAGCTAGAGGTATTGGTTGGAGAAATAGGGTAGGAGCTAGAGGTATTGGTTGGAGAAATAGGGTAGGAGCTAGAGGTATTGGTTGGAGAAATAGGGTAGGAGCTAGAGGTATTGGTTGGAGAAATAGGGTAGGAGCTAGAGGTATTGGTTGGAGAAATAGGGTAGGAGCTAGAGGTATTGGTTGGAGAAATAGGGTAGGAGCTAGAGGTATTGGTTGGAGAAATAGAGTAGGAGCTAGAGGTATTGGTTGGAGAAATAGGGTAGGAGCTAGAGGTATTGGTTGGAGAAATAGGGTAGGAGCTAGAGGTATTGGTTGGAGAAATAGGGTAGGAGCTAGAGGTATTGGTTGGAGAAATAGGGTAGGAGCTAGAGGTATTGGTTGGAGAAATAGGGTAGGAGCTAGAGGTATTGGTTGGAGAAATAGGGTAGGAGCTAGAGGTATTGGTTGGAGAAATAGGGTAGGAGCTAGAGGTATTGGTTGGAGAAATAGGGTAGGAGCTAGAGGTATTGGTTGGAGAAATAGGGTAGGAGCTAGAGGTATTGGTTGGAGAAATAGGGTAGGAGCTAGAGGTATTGGTTGGAGAAATAGGGTAGGAGCTAGAGGTATTGGTTGGAGTAATAGGGTAGGAGCTAGAGGTATTGGTTGGAGAAATAGGGTAGGAGCTAGAGGTATTGGTTGGAGAAATAGGGTAGGAGCTAGAGGTATTGGTTGGAGAAATAGGGTAGGAGCTAGAGGTATTGGTTGGAGAAATAGGGTAGGAGCTAGAGGTATTGGTTGGAGAAATAGGGTAGGAGCTAGAGGTATTGGTTGGAGAAATAGGGTAGGAGCTAGAGGTATTGGTTGGAGAAATAGGGTAGGAGCTAGAGGTATTGGTTGGAGAAATAGGGTAGGAGCTAGAGGTATTGGTTGGAGAAATAGGGTAGAAGCTAGAGGTATTGGTTGGAGAAATAGGGTAGGAGCTAGAGGTATTGGTTGGAGAAATAGGGTAGGAGCTAGAGGTATTGGTTGGAGAAATAGGGTAGGAGCTAGAGGTATTGGTTGGAGAAATAGGGTAGGAGCTAGAGGTATTGGTTGGAGAAATAGGGTAGGAGCTAGAGGTATTGGTTGGAGAAATAGGGTAGGAGCTAGAGGTATTGATGGGAGAAATAGGGTAGGAGCTAGAGGTATTGGTTGGAGAAATAGGGTCAAGCAAGGTATTGGTTGGAGAAATAGGGTAGGAGCTAGAGGTACTAGTTGGAGAAGTGGGTATCAACGGAGCTAAGGTATTGGTTGGAGAAATAGGGTTAGGAGCTAGAGGTATTGGTTGGAGAAATAGGGTAGGAGCTAGAGGTATTGGTTGGAGAAATAGGGTAGGAGCTAGAGGTATTGGTTGGAGAAATAGGGTAGGAGCTAGAGGTATTGGTTGGAGAAATAGGGTAGGAGCTAGAGGTATTGGTTGGAGAAATAGGGTAGGAGCTAGAGGTATTGGTTGGAGAAATAGGGTAGGAGCTAGAGGTATTGGTTGGAGAAATAGGGTAGGAGCTAGAGGTATTGGTTGGAGAAATAGGGTAGGAGCTAGAGGTATTGGTTGGAGAAATAGGGTAGGAGCTAGAGGTATTGGTTGGAGAAATAGGGTAGGAGCTAGAGGTATTGGTTGGAGAAATAGGGTAGGAGCTAGAGGTATTGGTTGGAGAAATAGGGTAGGAGCTAGAGGTATTGGTTGGAGAAATAGGGTAGGAGCTAGAGGTATTGGTTGGAGAAATAGGGTAGGAGCTAGAGGTATTGGTTGGAGAAATAGGGTAGGAGCTAGAGGTATTGGTTGGAGAAATAGGGTAGGAGCTAGAGGTATTGGTTGGAGAAATAGGGTAGGAGCTAGAGGTATTGGTTGGAGAAATAGGGTAGGAGCTAGAGGTATTGGTTGGAGAAATAGGGTAGGAGCTAGAGGTATTGGTTGGAGAAATAGGGTAGGAGCTAGAGGTATTGGTTGGAGAAATAGGGTAGGAGCTAGAGGTATTGGTTGGAGAAATAGGGTAGGAGCTAGAGGTATTGGTTGGAGAAATAGGGTAGGAGCTAGAGGTATTGGTTGGAGAAATAGGGTAGGAGCTAGAGGTATTGGTTGGAGAAATAGGGTAGGAGCTAGAGGTATTGGTTGGAGAAATAGGGTAGGAGCTAGAGGTATTGGTTGGAGAAATAGGGTAGGAGCTAGAGGTATTGGTTGGAGAAATAGGGTAGGAGCTAGAGGTATTGGTTGGAGAAATAGGGTAGGAGCTAGAGGTATTGGTTGGAGAAATAGGGTAGGAGCTAGAGGTATTGGTTGGAGAAATAGGGTAGGAGCTAGAGGTATTGGTTGGAGAAATAGGGTAGGAGCTAGAGGTATTGGTTGGAGAAATAGGGTAGGAGCTAGAGGTATTGGTTGGAGAAATAGGGTAGGAGCTAGAGGTATTGGTTGGAGAAATAGGGTAGGAGCTAGAGGTATTGGTTGGAGAAATAGGGTAGGAGCTAGAGGTATTGGTTGGAGAAATAGGGTAGGAGCTAGAGGTATTGGTTGGAGAAATAGGGTAGGAGCTAGAGGTATTGGTTGGAGAAATAGGGTAGGAGCTAGAGGTATTGGTTGGAGAAATAGGGTAGGAGCTAGAGGTATTGGTTGGAGAAATAGGGTAGGAGCTAGAGGTATTGGTTGGAGAAATAGGGTAGGAGCTAGAGGTATTGGTTGGAGAAATAGGGTAGGAGCTAGAGGTATTGGTTGGAGAAATAGGGTAGGAGCTAGAGGTATTGGTTGGAGAAATAGGGTAGGAGCTAGAGGTATTGGTTGGAGAAATAGGGTAGGAGCTAGAGGTATTGGTTGGAGAAATAGGGTAGGAGCTAGAGGTATTGGTTGGAGAAATAGGGTAGGAGCTAGAGGTATTGGTTGGAGAAATAGGGTAGGAGCTAGAGGTATTGGTTGGAGAAATAGGGTAGGAGCTAGAGGTATTGGTTGGAGAAATAGGGTAGGAGCTAGAGGTATTGGTTGGAGAAATAGGGTAGGAGCTAGAGGTATTGGTTGGAGAAATAGGGTAGGAGCTAGAGGTATTGGTTGGAGAAATAGGGTAGGAGCTAGAGGTATTGGTTGGAGAAATAGGGTAGGAGCTAGAGGTATTGGTTGGAGAAATAGGGTAGGAGCTAGAGGTATTGGTTGGAGAAATAGGGTAGGAGCTAGAGGTATTGGTTGGAGAAATAGGGTAGGAGCTAGAGGTATTGGTTGGAGAAATAGGGTAGGAGCTAGAGGTATTGGTTGGAGAAATAGGGTAGGAGCTAGAGGTATTGGTTGGAGAAATAGGGTAGGAGCTAGAGGTATTGGTTGGAGAAATAGGGTAGGAGCTAGAGGTATTGGTTGGAGAAATAGGGTAGGAGCTAGAGGTATTGGTTGGAGAAATAGGGTAGGAGCTAGAGGTATTGGTTGGAGAAATAGGGTAGGAGCTAGAGGTATTGGTTGGAGAAATAGGGTAGGAGCTAGAGGTATTGGTTGGAGAAATAGGGTAGGAGCTAGAGGTATTGGTTGGAGAAATAGGGTAGGAGCTAGAGGTATTGGTTGGAGAAATAGGGTAGGAGCTAGAGGTATTGGTTGGAGAAATAGGGTAGGAGCTAGAGGTATTGGTTGGAGAAATAGGGTAGGAGCTAGAGGTATTGGTTGGAGAAATAGGGTAGGAGCTAGAGGTATTGGTTGGAGAAATAGGGTAGGAGCTAGAGGTATTGGTTGGAGAAATAGGGTAGGAGCTAGAGGTATTGGTTGGAGAAATAGGGTAGGAGCTAGAGGTATTGGTTGGAGAAATAGGGTAGGAGCTAGAGGTATTGGTTGGAGAAATAGGGTAGGAGCTAGAGGTATTGGTTGGAGAAATAGGGTAGGAGCTAGAGGTATTGGTTGGAGAAATAGGGTAGGAGCTAGAGGTATTGGTTGGAGAAATAGGGTAGGAGCTAGAGGTATTGGTTGGAGAAATAGGGTAGGAGCTAGAGGTATTGGTTGGAGAAATAGGGTAGGAGCTAGAGGTATTGGTTGGAGAAATAGGGTAGGAGCTAGAGGTATTGATTGGAGAAATAGGGTAGGAGCTAGAGGTATTGGTTGGAGAAATAGGGTAGGAGCTAGAGGTATTGGTTGGAGAAATAGGGTAGGAGCTAGAGGTATTGGTTGGAGAAATAGGGTAGGAGCTAGAGGTATTGGTTGGAGAAATAGGGTAGGAGCTAGAGGTATTGATGGGAGTAATAGGGTAGGAGCTAGAGGTATTGATGGGAGTAATAGGGTAGGAGCTAGAGGTATTGGTTGGAGAAATAGGGTAGGAGCTAGAGGTATTGGTTGGAGAAATAGGGTAGGAGCTAGAGGTATTGGTTGGAGAAATAGGGTAGGAGCTAGAGGTATTGGTTGGAGAAATAGGGTAGGAGCTAGAGGTATTGATTGGAGAAATAGGGTAGGAGCTAGAGGTATTGGTTGGAGAAATAGGGTAGGAGCTAGAGGTATTGATTGGAGAAATAGGGTAGGAGCTAGAGGTATTGGTTGGAGAAATAGGGTAGGAGCTAGAGGTATTGGTTGGAGAAATAGGGTAGGAGCTAGAGGTATTGGTTGGAGAAATAGGGTAGGAGCTAGAGGTATTGGTTGGAGAAATAGGGTAGGAGCTAGAGGTATTGGTTGGAGAAATAGGGTAGGAGCTAGAGGTATTGGTTGGAGAAATAGGGTAGGAGCTAGAGGTATTGGTTGGAGAAATAGGGTAGGAGCTAGAGGTATTGGTTGGAGAAATAGGGTAGGAGCTAGAGGTATTGATGGGAGTAATAGGGTAGGAGCTAGAGGTATTGGTTGGAGAAATAGGGTAGGAGCTAGAGGTATTGATTGGAGAAATAGGGTAGGAGCTAGAGGTATTGGTTGGAGAAATAGGGTAGGAGCTAGAGGTATTGGTTGGAGAAATAGGGTAGGAGCTAGAGGTATTGGTTGGAGAAATAGGGTAGGAGCTAGAGGTATTGGTTGGAGAAATAGGGAAGGAGCTAGAGGTATTGGTTGGAGAAATAGGGTAGGAGCTAGAGGTATTGATTGGAGAAATAGGGTAGGAGCTAGAGGTATTGGTTGGAGAAATAGGGAAGGAGCTAGAGGTATTGGTTGGAGAAATAGGGTAGGAGCTAGAGGTATTGGTTGGAGAAATAGGGTAGGAGCTAGAGGTATTGATTGGAGAAATAGGGTAGGAGCTAGAGGTATTGGTTGGAGAAATAGGGAAGGAGCTAGAGGTATTGGTTGGAGAAATAGGGTAGGAGCTAGAGGTATTGGTTGGAGAAATAGGGAAGGAGCTAGAGGTATTGGTTGGAGAAATAGGGTAGGAGCTAGAGGTATTGATTGGAGAAATAGGGTAGGAGCTAGAGGTATTGGTTGGAGAAATAGGGTAGGAGCTAGAGGTATTGGTTGGAGAAATAGGGTAGGAGCTAGAGGTATTGGTTGGAGAAATAGGGTAGGAGCTAGAGGTATTGGTTGGAGAAATAGGGTAGGAGCTAGAGGTATTGGTTGGAGAAATAGGGTAGGAGCTAGAGGTATTGGTTGGAGAAATAGGGTAGGAGCTAGAGGTATTGGTTGGAGAAATAGGGTAGGAGCTAGAGGTATTGGTTGGAGAAATAGGGAAGGAGCTAGAGGTATTGGTTGGAGAAATAGGGTAGGAGCTAGAGGTATTGGTTGGAGAAATAGGGTAGGAGCTAGAGGTATTGGTTGGAGAAATAGGGTAGGAGCTAGAGGTATTGGTTGGAGAAATAGGGTAGGAGCTAGAGGTATTGGTTGGAGAAATAGGGTAGGAGCTAGAGGTATTGGTTGGAGAAATAGGGTAGGAGCTAGAGGTATTGGTTGGAGAAATAGGGTAGGAGCTAGAGGTATTGGTTGGAGAAATAGGGTAGGAGCTAGAGGTATTGGTTGGAGAAATAGGGAAGGAGCTAGAGGTATTGGTTGGAGAAATAGGGTAGGAGCTAGAGGTATTGGTTGGAGAAATAGGGTAGGAGCTAGAGGTATTGGTTGGAGAAATAGGGTAGGAGCTAGAGGTATTGGTTGGAGAAATAGGGTAGGAGCTAGAGGTATTGGTTGGAGAAATAGGGTAGGAGCTAGAGGTATTGGTTGGAGAAATAGGGTAGGAGCTAGAGGTATTGGTTGGAGAAATAGGGTAGGAGCTAGAGGTATTGGTTGGAGAAATAGGGAAGGAGCTAGAGGTATTGGTTGGAGAAATAGGGTAGGAGCTAGAGGTATTGGTTGGAGAAATAGGGTAGGAGCTAGAGGTATTGGTTGGAGAAATAGGGAAGGAGCTAGAGGTATTGATGGGAGTAATAGGGTAGGAGCTAGAGGTATTGGTTGGAGAAATAGGGAAGGAGCTAGAGGTATTGGTTGGAGAAATAGGGAAGGAGCTAGAGGTATTGATGGGAGTAATAGGGTAGGAGCTAGAGGTATTGGTTGGAGAAATAGGGTAGGAGCTAGAGGTATTGATGGGAGTAATAGGGAAGGATCTAGAGGTATTGATGGGAGTAATAGGGAAGGATCTAGAGGTATTAGTGGGAGTATTGAGAATGAGTGGAACAAATCCCTGTGGTAGGTCCAACAGGAGTAGAATGTTACCTTGATTGATTGGTGACCAGTCCAAAGCGAATCCTTCGATCTGGTGTCCGGCAAAACTTTGGATTGGTTTTGTAGTCTGGTTTTTATTCTCGGCTAGTGAATACGAGGGCATATTTATTAAGTTAATAAGTTATTAAGTTAATAAGTTAATAAGTTAATAAGTTAATAAGTTAATAAGTTAATAAGTTAATAAGTTAATAAGTTAATAAGTTATTAAGTTATTAAGTTATTAAGTTAATAAGTTAATAAGTTATTAAGTTAATAAGTTATTAAGTTATTAAGTTATTAAGTTATTAAGTTAATAAGTTATCAAGTTATTAAGTTATTAAGTTATTAAGTTATTAAGTTATTAATTTAATAAGTTTTTAAGTTATTAAGTTAATAAGTTAATAAGTTATTAAGTTATTAAGTTAATAAGTTAATAAGTTATTAAGTTAATAAGTTATTAAGTTATTAAGTTATTATTATTTAAATTATTAACTTATATAAATTATTAAGTTATTAAGTTAATAAGTTAATAAGTTATTAAGTTAATAAGTTAATAAGTTAATAAGTTAATAAGTTATTAAGTTATTAAGTTAATAAGTTAATAAGTTATTAAGTTATTAAGTTAATAAGTTATTAAGTTAATAAGTTATTAAGTTATTAAGTTATTAAGTTAATAAGTTATTAAGTTATTAAGTTATTAAGTTAATAAGTTAATAAGTTATTAAGTTATTAAGTTATTAGGTTATATAATGTATTAAGTTATTAAGTTAATAAGTTATATAGTTATTAAGTTATTGAGTTATTAAGTTATTAAGTTATATAAGTAATTAAGGTATTAAGTTATTATTATATAAATTATTAAGTTATATAAGGTATTAAGTTATTAAGTTATTATTATTTAAATTATTAACTTATATAAATTATTAAGTTATTAAGTTATTAAGTTAATAAGTTAATAAGTTATTAAGTTTATAAGTTATTAAGTTAATAAGTTTATAAGTTATTAAGTTAATAAGTTATTAAGTTAATAAGTTAATAAGTTATTAAGTTAATAAGTTAATAAGTTAATAAGTTATTAAGTTATTAAGTTATTAGGATATTAAGTTATTAAGTTATTAAGTTATTAGATTATTAAGTTATTAAGTTATTAGATTATTCTTATACGTGATAAACCGCTATTTACAATGCAACAAATAGATATAATTCCTTAATTACAAATTCCAATACCCTCCCAAACCACAAACTCCTATAACCACAAACAATTATAGGTGTACATCAGCGAGGAATCGTTGACGGCATTCAGTGCAGTGGTAGTGTCCCAGATATCTACGGAGCCAGTCTCCGTCCAAGTGGCGGTGATACTGTGGCCAGCTATCTTATTCGTCTAAAGGTCGGGGTAAGGATAAGAACGAGGACAACTGTAAGGGCATCATCGAAGTTGCAGTGAAATGGATGTCCTGGCTTCGAGGATTACTGTTCGGATCTCTAATAGTAGAAATAACAACTAATTTCGAGTAGAGTAATAGTAGTGGAAATAATAACTCCAGGTAGAAATAATAATTCTAGGTAGAAATATTAACTTAAGATAGAAATAGTAATTTAAGGTAGAAAGAGTAATTTAAGGTAGAAATAGTAATTTAAGATAGAAAGAGTAACTAAGGTAGAAATAGTAATTTAAGGTAGAAAGAGTAACTTAAGATAGAAATAGTTATTTAAGATAGAAATAGTAATTTAAGATAGAAACCCTGATACGATTAATGCCTCCCATAACGTTGATCAATGCACTACTCATATGAGGTTTTGAGTCTTCATTTTCTCCATCATCATCGCTCTCCTCCTCGCTGTCATCGCTATCATCTTCACTCTGAAAATGACACTCGGAACGTAAATATGTAGAGAGAAATTATGTAGTTTAAAATCAATAAAAACTCTATCAGAGGCTATTGGCAAATATAAATATGTATTTTGTAACTGACATCAAATGTACACAAAAATGTGTTTTAAAATCAAATATTCTAGATAAAATTGTACATTTAGTTTGTGGTTTTGCTACTTTAGTAAATAACAGAACTCAATAACTGAAGTTAATATTATTTTAAATTTAGGTAATGTTCACGTATCTGATAATATTACATTATTTCTAAATAATTCCATTCTACTGATGATAATTAATACTCATCATGTATTATCATAACTACATAAACGTTACATAATAATATATCTGTCCACTAGTTAGAAAATATATTATTTTTCGCAGTTCGACTTTCTAACCTTTTGCTTATTTTTTTGCAAATTAGAGACTTGCATAACAATGATATTATTGTCTACTTTATTTTGAGCCTGGGTGCCGGCAACCATATAAAATGAATGTGGAAAATCGGATCTTTCTTCACCGAGATCATCTTTTATGATATCGAAGCTTAGACACGGGGAACCTACGAGTACAATAATGTACTAATACACTAATACACTTAATATACGGTATATTTACAATTTAATCGCATACATTAAATTCAATTAAAATATCACTAATTATCGTTACCTGTTTGCGCTTGGTGATACATTACGTAAGCTGACTGATCCATCACTAATTCTTCATCATCGGCAAGTGGCTGACCAGGGAGATACACCCTTGGTTTTTCAGGTTCTTCTGGTTCTTCTTCCATTTCTTCATCGGTTTCATCTTGATCAGATGTTATTTCGATATCTTCAACTTTAGTCATTTTATTATTGTTTATCCCAAAGAAATCATAGAATTATTTATAGAATCATATTATTTTATCTATTTGAAATTGATTCATTATTATGAATATGCAACATTTTAAATTAATATAATTATATGATTTATAAGAGAGAAAAATATGAATCTGAGCATATATACTATATTAAATAAGTTTCTTATTTTCCTTGAACACGTGACTTACCGTTGCCCATATACAATTGTTTTTAGGAATTTAAAATATTTCATTTTTGGATTAACATGTCATTTGAAGATGGTTAAAAAATATATATGTTACGTTTATTAATATGTAAATAAAAATCATCTAATTAGTTGTAATAGCTGACTATAATGTATAATAATAGTTATATAATGATTACATTTAATATAAATACAATTTAAAAATAATTCATTTAATTCCTAATGAAGTTAATATATTACTCTCGCTTGCTTTATAAATTCAAATAATTGCAATATTATTATATTTAATATCATAACACTTGTTATATAATGCAGGTTTCTTGTCATTTTAATTATAAATATTCTTCACGTATATCATTCTTATGTTGTCCTTACATACCAATGATATTCATTACAGTATATTGTTTATAGATATATTATTTAATTTCTTTTGACGTTGTAGAATTAGTATTGCCATTAAGATATTATGCTTGTTATTAATTCAAGTATGACATCGCATACAGTATACTAGTAATTATTGTATAGAAGTAACTATAGTATAAAAGTAACTATACTATAGAAGTAACTATAGTATAAAAGTAACTATAGTATAGAAGTAACTACATTATAGATGTAACTATAGTATAAAAGTTACTATAGTATAGAAGTAACTATAGTATAGAAGTAACTATAGTATAGAAGTAACTATAGTATAAATGTAACTATAGTATAAATGTAACTATAGTATAGAAGTAACTATAGTATAAATGTAACTATAGTATAAATGTAACTATATTATAAATGTAACTATAGTATAAATGTAACTATATTATAAATGTAACTATAGTATAAATGTAACTATAGTATAGAAGTAACTATAGTATAAATGTAACTATAGTATAGAAGTAACTATAGTATAGAAGTAACTATAGTATAAAAGTAACTAAAGTATAGAAGTAACTATAGTATAGAAGATTGTAATTTCCCTATTATATATATTTTATATATATTTTCATCAATAATAATTTATTTGTTATCACAAAATATAATTTTTGTACCAGAATTAAAAAATCTATTATGATTAATTGAATTACATTTTATAAGCTAATATATGTTAACCACTGCTTTATACCTGTATATGTCATATTGGACATGTATGTAACATATATATTATACGTAGAAATTCAATATGATAAAATCATCATTTTGTGAAGATTTATGACATTTGCATTAAATTAATAGACTTTTGTATACCAGGGCAATATATACTTTGGCACGTTGATCAATGTTGCGTAGCTTTAAACTATATTAAAATTATTTATTATACACTATATATATTATTACTAATTATATTATAAGATATACATTTTCTTAGATCATTTTTGATATCATAGAGGTAAAATAACATCTTATAGTATATAGTTATTTTGATCAAAAACATATTTTTATATTTAAAATTAGATTTGTTCAAGCAGTATTCAATTATTCATACTACTGTCATTATTTCTGCTAAAATATAATAAATGAAGTTGTTTTAATATGATAACCATATGATTAAAAAAATTTCGGCTCTTAATATGTAATAAAGATTTTCCAAATAATTTATGATAAGAGATAAATTAAACATACAATGTGAACATTCCAATTCATCATCTTGAATATTAACAAAGATTTGAAATACACTTTTTTCAATCAAATATATTTGTGAGACAATTTAAAAAAATTACTTTGTTGCTAGGAATTCCTAATAGTAATATTTCTGGCAGTTACATTTATAGTAATTATATTCCAAATAATTACATTCCTAGTAATTACATTCCTAGTAATTACATTCCTAGTAATTACATTCCTAGTAATTACATTCCTAGTAATTACATTCCCAGTAATTATCTTCATAGTAATTACATTCCTAGTTACTGCATTCCTAGTAATTACATTCCTAGTAATTACATTCATAGTAATTATATTCATAGTAATTACATTCTTAGTAATTACATTCCTAGTAATTACATTCCTAGTAATTGTATGCCTAGTAATTACATTCCTAGTAATTACATTCCAAGTAGTTATATTGTTAGTAACTACATTCCTAGTAATTATATTCCTAGTAATTACATTCCTAGTAATTACATTCCAAGTAGTTATATTTTTATTAATTACATTCATAGTAATTACATTCCTAGTAATTGCATGCCTAGTAATTATATTCCTAGTAATTACATTCCAAGTAGTTATATTGGTAGTAATTACATTCCTAGTAATTACATTCCTAGTAATTACATTCCAACTAATTACATCCTTAGTAATTGCATTCCTAGTAATTGCATGCCTAGTAATTATATTCCTAGTAATTATATTCCAAGTAGTTAAATTGTTAGTAATTACATTCCTAGTAGTTACATTCCTAGTAATTACATCCCTAGTAATTACATTACTAGTAATTACATTCCTAGTAATTACATTCCTAGTAATTACATTCCAAGTATTTATATTGTTATTAATTGCACTCCTAGTAATTACATTCCTAGTAATTACTTTCCTAGTAATTACATTCCTAGTAATTACATTCCAAGTATTTATATTGTTATTAATTGCACTCCTAGTAATTATATTCCTAGTAATTACATTAGTTGTAGTTATATTGTTAGTAATTACATTCCTAGTAATTACATTATAAGTAGTTATATTGTTAGTAATTACTTTCCTAGTTATTTTATATTTCTATTAATTACTAATTACATTATTAGTAGTTTTACATTCTGTAATACTAATATATAATATAGTATATATATCAATTATAAAAGTAAGTGTAAACTTACATTTTTAGGTATATATTTATATGAATAAATACCCAAGTAACCATATAATGTAACTATTATACAGCCTTATATAAATATTTAAAATGAAAAATCGACATAATATATTTTTAATGCAAAAAAATATATTTTTGTTATACAATAAAACTAAAATAACCTGGATGGTTTCCTGTGCGTACACTACAGTTTACACTATACACTGTATACAGTTTACACTATACACTGTATACAGTTTACACTATGCACTGTATACAGTTTACACTATAAACTGTATACAGTTTACTCTATACAGCTATTTAAATTCATTTATTTCTCGTTTATATTTTATATTTACTATTATTTTGAATCCTATTTATTATGTAAATAAAAGTTTATTATATTTTGAACTGCATGCCAAAGTTAGTGAATAATTTTCAATACAATAATTATTTATTTATTATCCACTACAAAATGCTTTCATATTTTGACATCGCTCTAGTGACAGATAATGATTTCACAGATATTTTAAGGAGTTTGAATCGGATGCTAGGATGTTTGTCCACTCCTCGGTATTTGCACAAATTCGACTCGATAGAATCAACGATTCTAATAGAAATATGCGATGAAATATGCCATTTCAAACTAGGAGGTCAATAACAATACAATTGAATAATAATAATAATAATAATAATGCAAACAAATGTATTGAAATAAATGATGATTTCTTCAAATAATAGTTCACATGATAAATTGCGTTTGTTGATTATATAATATTTCTAATATTTTCAGTTACTCAAATACAAAGTAAAGATGACCACAAACAAAATTATTCAAAGATTTTAAATAACTTTTCTTCTATCCTTGGAGTATCCTTGGATTATATATCTTCTGATGCTTTAGCAAATGGTTTATTAATATTTTATCAATCAAATTATAAATTCTATTATTATTTTTATTATTAAAATATGAATTTTAATAAATTATTATATTATATTATTTGATATATACTTATTATTACTTTTGAATTACATCGTAACCTAGGAGATGACATCAGTATCGCTAATATTGTCTACATTATCGAGTGGTTTGTGAAATATACTCGAGGTTAGTGCAAACTTCTCCTATAATCAGTGGTCACCTGTATTACTCTATATGTGTTTACTGAGCAGTGTTTATACAATACATATTGTATATCTGGTATTTGTATGCCCTGTATTTTATTAATTATTAAAGGCTATTGGCAATACATTAACTTCCACCTCTATTTGATAATTTAATAGAAATTGTTTGAAATACTTGTATATGAATTGTATAATTTATACCATTAATACAATTATAATATTATATAATTAAATACTATTAATACCATTATAATATTATATAATTAAATACCATTAATCTGTTATAATATTGTTAATTAATTGCAAATAACCAATTATATTTATTACAAACTTAGCTTAGTAAATTTCTACTCTAAATAAATTGCTTTATAACAGAGATTTAATTATCATCATCGCCACGGTAACAACAATCCCGATTAATCCCTCAGGCGTTGTCTCGTCTCTCGGCAAACTCGCTCGTCAACTCGGTCTGCCTACCGAACATTTGAAATCGCTGAACCATATCGACTCCGAACTCATCGGCTCCGTCTGCAACCGTATCTTTGGCGTTCGCATAAACTCACGGCAATCGTCTCGCACTATTTCACCAGGTGGCGTTATCATTTCTAGACTTTAGTTTAACTCCAGTCCTTAAAACCCATAACCCATAACCCATAACCGCACTAGGTCTCATTATCCTGTGTTTCCTTTCTTAAGATCTAACTGTACGAGATTAAATTATCTTTACCTAAGATCTATATTTTTGTCTGGGTTTGGATTATCTCTGCGACCTAGTTCATAAATAGGTCACTTAATCGAGTGCATTCTCATTTGTTCGTTTATTTGGAACAATACTATAATTACGTAATGATGCATTAGGTAATATTGAAAAGGAGTTATGTAACTATCAAGAGATTATTCGGTACCTAAAGATGCACGGGAGCTTGTCCAATGACATCCAGGCCGAGCAACTGATCATTGGTAAGAATTACGAACTATAACCTATATTATGATCTAACTTGAAATCATATCATTTGTTATCTATGCTATTAATTTGATTGGTTCACTACGAAATTTCACAGGAAATCCTTTAGCTTTTGGTATGTTGGTTTCAGCTCTCCTATCCATCAATTCCTCGACTCGAGGTAAATTCACAACTTTCATAATATTCTAGTGCTCCCAAAGAATTCACAATCTCCCAATCTAGTTTAATATATAACTTGTTTAACCATTTTGTGTCATTACCCAATTAAATATTCTGCCCTACATTATTACTTTCATTCTTTTCAAGTTCAAAACGTCAGCAACTTGCAAGTATCCAGGTTTAATATCCACTATTTCTTCTCATCATTAATTTGTGATTATTAATCATTTACTATTAATTTCTCTTTCGATTATCTTTATTTTATGATTTATTTTCCAACCCATCTCAGTTTGAACGACAGCGCTCTGATGTTGAAAGTTGTGAACTCTTTCTCGTTAGTCTTTGGTTGCAGTCTATTCCGATTGACTTAGATTCCGTTAATAGATAAGCGTATATAATAATTGTATGGCTAGAATTACTTTGTTAGATAAATCATAAATAATATGCGTTATCACTTAAATTGAGTGACTTTTGAACTGATTTTGCAGTAAAAAGCCTGAATATGTGAACATTAAACATGTCAATCTGTTATCTCCATC
This sequence comes from Osedax frankpressi, assembly GCA_964035775.1. Lineage (NCBI taxonomy): Eukaryota > Metazoa > Annelida > Polychaeta > Sabellida > Siboglinidae > Osedax > Osedax frankpressi. The sequence continues at coordinate 15,134,130 of OZ038316.1, forward strand.
TAGTTGTCAAATGGTTTGTATTATTAGTGGTGGTGTGGTGGTGGTGGTGGTGGTGGTGGTGTGGTGGTGGTGGGGTGGTAGTGGTGGTGGTGGTGGTGTGGTGTGGTGGTGGTGGTGTGTTGGTGGTGGTGGTGGTGGTGGTGGTGTGGTGGTGGTGGTGGTGGTGTGGTGGTGGTGGTGGTGTGGTGGTGGTGGT
>OZ038316.1:15136825-15152400 GCA_964035775.1 Osedax frankpressi
AACAAACTCTTTCGACAGTTCGGATAATATCGACGAATCCAATGACTCCGTCCTACCCAGAGTTACTGGGAGAGATATGCGTTCCAAGGTAAACTACGATGCCAGCGAATTGTATCCGCCAGCAATTCTTTTCTTTAATAATCTCTTGGTTTTTGAAAACTCGTTTGCTTCTCTTTCTTGATATTTAAAGTTACGGATTACGGTCGTTGTCTTACAATTACTTCGAGGACTTGTCTGTCTTAATAACAAAAGCATTTGCATGCGATGAATGTTGAAGTGAATAATAATCAAATTGTGTTATTAAATTAATGAAATGAAATTGTTTCCTTTGTCTTAATTTGTTGCCTCAGATTTATCATTTATTAATTAAATAAACTCTTCGCAAAAGTCAATTGTAGCAAATACGTTGTTACTCATTTTTTTAGATAAAATCACTGCGTCTAATTCCCAAATCTACAGATTAAGATACAGCTTAGTTATAGATGAAAGAGCGTGAGTTGATCTTAGTAATGGTTAAGATTTTGGAGTTGAATACTAAAGAGAAAATATTTTTTCATTAAAACGATTTTCATGATAATTTTGCACTCCCATTTCACTTTATTTACAATATTAATCAGTAGAAATTATTTTAGTAATCGCACTTCTCTGATTATATACAGAACAATGTTTTTTTAATAGCTACTAATTGCTACTATTCTGTATATTTTATTGTATCTATAAAGCTGTTTTCTAATTAACACTACAATTAATTTTTTTTTCAGCAATATATAAAGTATTCATTATATTTAATCAAATTTAATTATTATTAATAATCCAAAATGAAGATGTTGGATTATGAAAAATGTAAACTAATACTCGAAAATACGAAATTGATTTCGCTTGAACTATATATTGTTTATAGAATCAATATCATAGTTTTTTACCATAAAGTATCGTAGAGTTTTGGAGAGTTTTGGAGAATTTGAATGTTGTATTAAATCAGTAAGTTTAATTAAAATTAAATTTCAAATAGTTTTTCTAAGGACGTGAATAAGTTTATGCCAAGATTGAGTTCCACTTCAATGAACATTACCTACACGCATTTCTACAATTTCTATTTACTACGTTATAGTTTATCGACCATGCTTACAAAAGAGCTCTGAATAAATTCCGCTCTGAATCAGAAGAAATCATAGAAGAAGCTCTTGCATCTGCCCAACAAACGGTTAGAGACTTATCTTATCTTTAATAATTCTATAAATAATTAAGAATATATTCCCATTAAAATAGATTTTATAAATGTCATATTCATATTTCATATTCTTTAAAATAATATGCCAAATATAACAATATTATATGTTCTTTGTAAACTGTCAAAGATCAATATTCCAAAATGCTATCATTTACAGTAGGGACATACATGAAATTACAATTTATATTTATGTAATTCTAATTGGAAAAATTATGCTTTTTTAGTGTATACGGAGATTTAGAGACATAACTACAGTAAGGGGGGGCTTGGGTTTCTGTTAACTAAATAATTGCCTTGACTATGATTGTTACACTAGAATATTACTTGAATACTCTAGTGGGTTTGGCTTTCACTATCTTTGTGGTCATGTCTTTATTTATGTTAGGGTTTTTTTCCTCGATACCAGGATGTTATTCGCAAATCATTAATTGCATTTATGTATATTAACATGTTCCAATTACATGTCCACTAAAGTAGTTTAAAGTAGTTTTGTCTATTTCACAGGAACGTCTGTTTCGTAAAGCTGTTGATAACCGCAAAAAGAAATTCTCAATCTCTAGAAAAGGTCAAACCTCAATGTCATTAATAAACCTCCAAAACCACCACTACCCACCACTCTAACTACCACTCTACCCACCACTCCACCACTCCACCACTCTACCCACCACTCTACCCTTCACTCTACCCACCACTCTACCCTCCACTCTACCCACCATTCTACCCACCACTCTACCCACCACTCTACCTACCACTCTACCCACCACTCTACCCACCACTCTACCCACCACTCTACCCACCACTCTACCCACCACTCTAACTACCACTCTACCCACCACTCTACCCACCACTCTACCCACCACTCTATTCAACACTCTACCCACCATTCTACCCACCACTCTACCCACCACTCTACCCACTACTCTACCCACAACTCTACCCTTCACTCTTCCCACAACTCTACCCACTACTCTACCCACAACTCTACCCTTCACTCTACCCACAACTCTACCCACAACTCTACCCACAACTCTACCCACAACTCTACCCACCACTCTACTCAATACTCTACCCTCCACTCTATCCACCACTCGTCAATCAAATATATTTTTATGTCTATAAAATAAGATATGTTGTTAGTTTTTACATATTTTAATGTGATATTATTTATTATACTATTTATTATAATTTATTAAAAAAAGTCATACGAGTAGTGTACTAAAAACTCTACTCAGTATCATACACCACTACAAACTACTCGGTTGTGGTTAGAGGTGAATCTAGTGGAGTAGAAATTTGTACTCTGCCTACCACTCCACTTGTCTATGCAATTAGATAGGAGCAGTCGAGTAGTAGAGTGCCCCCTTATATAGATATTTATCTATTTCAATTCTAGTTCCTCAAATTCAACCGCATCTCATCTCTCCCTCCAGTGGCGGAAGTCAAAGGTCGTGCAATCACCTCTAAATCCACTTCGACGCGTAATGCAAATGTTGCGGGGTCTAAACGCCGTCTTCCTTCGTCCGGAGTCATTCCGGCTCCAATTCCGAGTCGCGAAGATAACATCTTGCCTTGGTTGATTGCTGGATTCGGTTCGCTGGACCTGTCGCCCGAGATGATGCATTCCCTGTGGACCAAGGGCAGCCATCGCGCCAACAGTCTCGCCAACGCAGCCTCTTCAAACGTCGCCCCGACTAGCAAATGCGACCTCGAGGTTACTGAAACTTTGTTACGTATTGAATGCGTTTAACGTAAAATAACATGAATTTAGATCTTCTACTTTCGAATGATAACTTGTCCTCATTCCTTCTGTTGTCCTGTTAGAGTTTGCCCTGCCGCTGTCCATGTCAATAAGTTACTCGTTAACTACAAGTTTATTACGCAGGATGTGCAGGCAATGCGTAAACAGAGAATTCTCACAAATATCATGAAGAAAGAGATTCAGCACAAACATAGAATGGTAAGTTATTAGATTTTGATTCATTGTCCATCTTCTTCCCTACCACGTGTTTCCCTTTATTTCAACGTATCTTCCCTTCTACGCTCTAATCTCCCATTAATAACTACTACCCTCCCTATCACGTCGCGCTACCCTTTACTGTCTGTCCTTTACTGATCTCACCTCCCGTTCACAACTCATTGAATCTTGATCTTCACCTCATATCCCCTAATTGCTCCTCTCCGATCCAACATGCCTATCCGAATAACCTCCCCTACCCTTCGTGGCCTCTAGGAAGAGATCAAGAGGCGTCGTGAGAACTTGACCTCTACAAAGGTCAAGCTACGCGATGAAAGGTTGCGGTCACTTCTCGCCAAGAGGTATTACGATGAATACGAGCTCCGACTTCGCTCGAAAATGATGCAACGCACCACCGAACAGGAAGTGGTTTGTCTCTCCCTCCCTCCCTCCCGTTAATCTCCATATCGCATCAAGTTTGATTGGCACCGACGACCTTGCAAACGATTTGCAGATCTTTAAGAAGCTATTTGAAGAGGCGTTGGAGATGCAGAAAGACAATATCAACGAGTGCCGCAAGATTCAAAAGGAGGAGAAGGTGAAGGAAGCTCAACTCCGTAAATCTCAGTACCAGTCACTTGATAATTAGTTAGATATCTTGTCATCTCTTCAGTACGTGTCGAACAAATTCACTTTGTTCTCGACTCTATCCAAGGCTGGAATATGCATTTGATTCAATAATATTGAATGCCGATGTAAATTTCTCATAATAATGCAATTAAAATATATTCTATTTAAAATTCTAAGTACTACAAGCATTAAAATAAATAAGTCAACAATTATTTATTTATAATTAATATTTAAATGTTATATTTTGATAGTTATAAAGATAAGGTTGAAATGATAAATGAACTTCACAAAATGGAGAAAGATAATATTCGTATCAGAGAAAAGGCTCAAAGCAAGGTTTGTTCCTTAATCGTAAAAATTACTTTTATATATCAAGATATATTGCAAACTATTCATTCCAAAACAATATTGAGATGAATTATGAAATTTCTAGGTACTACATGACATAAAACGTGAGCAAAGACAGCAGATGAAGGCTGAAATTGAAGAATTCCAAAAACGATTAATAGATACACACGACGAAAATCATTTTCGCGAAATTGACGCCAATAATGTGAAACAACAAATAGCCTTGAAATTGATATGAGTCATTGATGTTTTTTTATTTCTATTATTTCTTAATAAAGTATTATATATTTCTAATTATTTTACTGGAAATATAGTTTTTTTATTATACATTCAAAACAGTTACAGGAAATTTTTAATACAAAAAATGAAATTACACGGAATGTTTATAACAGTTATGTAATAGTTTCTTAAAATCCTTAAATGTAAATAATAAATAGAAATGTATACAACTGTAAGGATTGTTAGTTGTGAGGGCTATTTGTATATTTATTTATTATTTGTTGATAATTTGTTGACAATCTATTGTGAAATTATAAAAAATGAAAGGAAAATTTAAATTTGATCTGTTTTATCTTTGATTATTATAATTATTATATCCTATGCATATTGAAAGTATTACAATATTAAATAATCTATTATAAAAAATGATTAAATTAATGAAATTAATTATACAAAGATTATAAACTATAATTAACACTATTATATTTATATATTGTAATTAAAAGTTTAGTTTATCAATATTGTAATTGAATTCAATTTAGGATAAAAAAAATGATAATACATAATGTCGAATATATTTATTTACGAATTAATAAATTCTCATATTTAGTCACTATAAAAGATAATGTTAGCGAAATAGAATTTGAAAAAGCAATACTCCACTAGTATTCACCTGTGTAGACGAGAAATTAGATAAATGTCTATTTACATGTTGCATGACAATTACAAATCATATCAGATTAGATAGTCAGTCGAAAACAATTAATAATAAAAATAATAAATTGCAATAACAATAAGAAGCATCCGGATCAAGGTCAGAGGTCAGATAGGTTGATACCAAGTCAAGGTAAAAGTGAGTATACAAGTGTCAAGGTCAATGTAACAATCGTATCAAAATGATTCATATCATCGTAACTATGGCTGCGAATCATAGTTTAGGCTGTTGGAGGGAGGGGTCAAGGTAGCAGTCGGTCTACCTTACACGAGGAGGAACGAGGGAAACGCAGCAGACTAAAAAATACCCGTGCGACCACTGCAAGGGGTCAGAGGTCGCATCCAATCAATATTCTTAAGTGAGCCATTAAAGTGCATCGGCTGGTACCAATGCACCTTAATGCGACCTCCGACTGAAATCAGAAGTCGCCTTTAGTCTACATTCCATGAAGTAAGTCTAGAGCGAGGCAGGCCTCCAAAAACGTCGGTACTGGTTCCGGAACGGACACTCTTTGCCAACGCCTTGATGCTTTTGGCAATGTTCACTTCCTCTTCGTTCATCTGCGGGGTAAAATAAGGTCAAGTATAAGGTCAAGTAGAGGGATAAATGAATACTCGCACTTCCATCAATTGCGGGGTCGAGAAAGCGAGATATTAATGTTAACTTTCTATTCGTCTACATTAAAGTAAAGTCGAGTTAGCTAGAGTATGCGAGAGGTGTGCTAGGGTATGAATTGCTATTTGTTCATCTCTGACAAGCGAGGTTAGTGTACAGTTGGTTTGGGTTTGGTTTCTACTCGACTGCCATTGGATAATCGAGCAATTCCTCTTCATCAATCCGCGAGGCTAAATGTTGACCAGAACGACGGCTAAATATAACTCTTTACTTTACTCCTAATGGCAATCATATTAGTAGGTAATCAATCTTATAGAGAGATAAGTAGAACTTACTGTTGGTAGAACTTAATGTTGGTAGAACTTAATGTTGGTAGAACTTACTGTTGGTAGAACTTAATATTGGTAGAACTTAATGTTGGTAGAACTTACTGTTGGTAGAACTTAATGTTGGTAGAACTTACTATTGGTAGAACATACTGTTGGTAGAACTTAATTTTGGTAGAACTTAATATTGGTAGAACTTAATGTTGGTAGAACTTAATGTTGGTAGAACTTACTATTGGTAGAACATACTGTTGGTAGAACTTAATTTTGGTAGAACTTAATATTGGTAGAACTTACTGTTGGTAGAACTTAATGTTGGTAGAACTTAATGTTGGTAGAACTTACTGTTGGTAGAACTTAATGTTGGTAGAACTTACTATTGGTAGAACATACTGTTGGTAGAACTTAATTTTGGTAGAACTTAATATTGGTAGAACTTACTGTTGGTAGAACTTAATGTTGGTAGAACTTAATGTTGGTAGAACTTACTATTGGTAGAACATACTGTTGGTAGAACTTAATTTTGGTAGAACTTAATATTGGTAGAACTTACTGTTGGTAGAACTTAATGTTGGTAGAACTTAATGTTGGTAGAACTTACTGTTGGTAGAACTTACTGTTGGTAGAACTTACTGTTGGTAGAACTTACTGTTGGTAGAACTTACTGTTGGTAGAACTTAATGTTGGTAGAACTTAATGTTGGTAGAACTTACTGTTGGTAGAACTTAATGTTGGTAGAACTTACTGTTGGTAGAACTTACTGTTGGTAGAACATTTTTCTTTATATTTATAGAGTAAAAAAGATTATGGACAATTAGTAGATTTAGATCTCTGATTTGAAATCTAATTTAATCTAAGATTGACTTGAGGATAACTGATAAGGAAAAATGAAATTTAATATTATAAATAAAAATATTAACTTTCAACGATCAATAAAGAAGATAAATGTTGTCGTTAAATTGTTAAAGGCAATTAGAATATCTAATAGAAGGAGATTGATATACAGATTATAGGAGAATGTGAAAGGAAGTCATTTGATATGGTAATTTATAATGGAGTCTTTATATGATTTATTTATTCATGTTAAAAAAAAGAACATTAAAAGTAAAGCTTAGATTTATAATCAACACTTTAATTAATGTGTTATTTATCTTTATAGGGAAGTAAGTTGAACCACGAGAATATTTATTGTTTTGTCAGCAGTGTCCAATGTCTAATAATAAACTATTATCTAGAAACCAGCTGTTTACGTGATTAGGACAGCGGGGAAACATCCGGTTTGTTAGTTGATCCATCAACTAACAAGTCGGATGTTTAGGGAATGATTTGAGAGAATTGACAGTTAACGAGGAACAATATCTGTACCTCCTCGAGACACTTTATGTTTGCATACAACGTTCTCAAACAGATTAACTCTGGAAAAGTCTGGAAGCCCTCATATTACATAGGCGAGATTATTTCAAGCTATTCCTTATGCGATTAATGTTACCTCGGCTTGGTCGTCTTCGAAACGTCCGCCCCAATTGTTATTCATCGGTATCGGCATAGAACAGGAAACACTGGAGCAGCCATCTTGAAATCGACGTTGCGCCACCATGTCGGGCAGCTCGTCGCAATGCTCGTCGTCGTCGGAGTCGGAGCCGGTCGCGGATGCATCCGATTGGTCGAAAGGTCTCATAGAACCACCGTCGGAGAGTTCGTCAAAAGTCAAATTCTCATCAAATTCTACAGAATCTGAATGGTTCGGGTTCGTTACGCGGTGAAAACGGTTGCGCCCGGATAATAAATCATGAGTCGTAAACTACGAAAATGTTGTAATATTATGTGGAAGGCAGCAGAGCAAACATTATTCCGGCTACTCATGTATAAATAGTATTTGCTACTTACCGGGTCGATTTTTGGATGATTTGTCAGGTTCTTTAGACGATGTAGCCGCTGAAGGATAAATATGGAAATGTATTACAAGGTCATAGGTCACATCGCATTGTCAGAATATAGGATATGTGCGATTTTTACGGGCATATCAGATCGGGTTTAAGAATTTGGGTTCACGATACCATCGCAACGTGTCTGACCTGCATCTAGGCCAGTGGGCTCGGCTTCGGATTGACGGACGGCTTTGATGTGAGCCGTCAATAGCTTATCGAAGTCGTGGTTCATCGACTCCTCGTACTCCTTCGCTTTGGAGTGTTCGAGCGCAGTAAATTGCCTGCAACGGTCGTGGCTTGTAAACGCAAATCGCAGCGGATGGAACAGCGGTGCAGGGTTGCCAGATTCCAGACGTTTTAGTTTATAATCGCATTGTAAGCAAAGCGATAGGCTATAAAAGAGAGTTCAAAGTTCAATAATGGATATGCAATGACAATAGAATGACATTAATGATAAACCAGGACATCACATAAAATAGATATATTGGAGATTTAGAGTGGTATATATATAGATGTTTATTTATATATAGCTATATATATATATATATATATATAAATATATATATATCTATCTATTAATATCTATTAATATCTATATATCTATATCTATATATATATATATAATATATAAAGAGAGATAGATGTGATAATGAGATAGATGATTACAAAATAGGTTAATGCATTTATAACAATAGAAAAATAAAGCCAGATAATTCTTTGTATTCACAGCGATTGTTCCGGTTGAGGAAGTATGGTGAGTCATTGCTGGCTAACATAAGCGCAGGTGTAAATGTACTGTACTGGTGCCTAGATATACTCAAGTGCCTAGACTGTCGTTTTAAAGCCGTAGAAAGAGTGAGTGATTAAAAGAAAGAGTAAAAAAAAAACATTAGCAGATAAATCAACATGACTCAACTACCAGTGTTAACTGCATTGTAATTTACGAGAGAGAGAGAGAGAGAGAGAGAGAGAGAGAGAGAGAGAGAGAGAGAGAGAGAGAGAGAGAGAGAGAGAGAGAGAGAGAGAGAGAGAGAGAGAGAGAGAGAGAGAGAGAGAGAGAGAGAGAGGGAGAGAGAGAGAGAGAGAGAGAGGGAGAGGGAGAGGGAGAGGGAGAGGGAGAGGGAGAGGGAGAGGGAGAGGGAGAGGGAGAGGGAGAGGGAGAGGGAGAGGGAGAGGGAGAGGGAGAGGGAGAGGGAGAGGGAGAGGGAGAGGGAGAGGGAGAGGGAGAGGGAGAGGGAGAGGGAGAGGGAGAGGGAGAGGGAGAGGGAGAGAGAGAGAGAGAGAGAGAGAGAGAGAGAGAGAGAGAGAGAGAGAGAGAGAGAGAGAGAGAGAGAGAGAGAGAGAGAGAGAGAGAGAGAGAGAGAGAGAGAGAGAGAGAGAGAGAGAGAGAGAGAGAGAGAGAGAGAGAGAGAGATGGTGGGGGAGGGATATAAAGACTCACCTGATCCGTTCCTCTACTAGAAGTCTTGTCTTTTCGAGGTGTTCATTTTTAGCTTTACGAAGATCCTTCACGCGACCTTCAAAGTTTTTATAGTCTCTGGGTTCCACATCTGAAGAGTGTGGTCTGAAGTTATGTGCGGAGATACTACTAGTGAAGGTGAGTGCAATCTTTCTAGGTGAATCTAATTTCAGAAAATAAAAGCAAGGAATGTGAGAACACCTAACAAAGAATCCAGGCCATTTAGTTATAATTATATAATCATGTACTTCCGAGACACCAGATGATAAAATATAATTATATGATTTGAATACAAAAAAATATATTTTCGGTTTATTCTATAAAAAAATCTAAAATTTCCTGGATGGTTATATAATATATGAATTCACTATAAATTTGCATTCATATATTAAAACACATAATATTATAAACTAGAAACATCATTTTCATTATTCGGTATCACGACTAGATCAGCATTTTGTTTATTGCCATTGGCCTAGGCTGGGGAGTCTGGCTCAGTGAATGTGTAGTGTTGTAAAAAACTAGGAGGGGGCCAAATGAGGGTCTAAATCATATAATCGAGGCACAAGGAGAAAAAAATAATCGGGGTCAGAGATCGCCGAGTAAACAAACGGAAATGTGAATTTCAATGAAAGGGTTTTGTGTAAAGTTATTGTCAAGAGGTCTTAAGTTAGTTATTAGCAGGTTTAAGGTAAAATGGATATAAGATTATTGAAAGGTTATTAAGTATTCATAAGGTAGTTATTAAATAGATATTAAATGGCTATTAGCCGGTTATTAAATGGATTAGGTGTTTATTAGACGTAATAGAGAAACAATGTAATTTGAATTAATCGTAAATTCCATTATTTCTGTATGTTATTCTAATAATCTAAGTTCATTAGTTTACCAACAAACTGCACTGAGGTCATTTTTTGATTCGGAGTTGTGATCTTTTAGAATTAATCCATAATAAACAGAATAATCATCGTCAAATTTCAAACTTTTTTTCTCTTCCGCGTTATTCTAAATTATTTACAGAAATAAAAGAGATAATAAAATCAGAAATAGAAATTGATATAATAAAATTATATTAAACTAATTAATACTTTCTATACATATATATATATATAAATAGATTGTAATATAGATAGGATATATATCCTACATATTATGAGGTATATTTATACAAATAGATACTTAATCATATGATGAAATATATATATATATAGTAAATCTATGATCTAAATATAAATCAGCAATTTAATAATTAAAAAAGTCTATTATAAATTGTAGCTGTTGGATATATGATTTATATAGAGACTTAAAAGATTGTAACAGATCTTATCAGATTTGTATTAAAATTGAGTTACTTATATATATCATACTAAATGAATTTCCTTTAATATATATTACAAATATTTATCTTCCAATAAATATGATACACATATTACATCGTTAGATATAATATAAAACATATGGTATGACATAACTATTGTTATATTATATAATAGTATCGGTAAGACTAGTAAAAGTAAACTACTAGATAAGCAACTGAACGTAGTCGTAAACCGTTAAGAAGTTAACACCAACGATCATGAGGTGATTGATAAAGATCATATCATTGTCAAGGTTACTGGCAAAACAAATGATATCACAATTACAACATTTCAACGTGGTCCACAGTTTACCAGAGGTCGTGGAGATGGCCTTATACTTCAGCAGGGAGTCCATGGCCTGGAGAGGTGAGGTGGGTATAGTAGTAGTAGAGGAGGGTACAGGAGTATAAGGGTGTGTTCGAGAAGGGGATATTATATAAGTATTTTAAGGATAGTTGTTAGGATAAGGTGTGGTTGGGAAGGGGTGAGGATTTTAGAGTGGCAATAGTTGAAAGTAGTCGCAAGTAAAGATTTGGAGGTAAAGATTTGGAGGTGAATGCTCAGATTCATCATGCACTATCATAGAGAGAATAGAGGCATATTTAACATAATGAATAAAGGTTAAAACAGTGTTTGACCAGGTTGTAAGATATAGCTTTAACCGTAGCAACAGTTTGCAGTGGAACAAGTGAAGATATATGAGTACAGTATCGACATGAAAGATAGAAGCTGGAGCTAAGGGAGAGTTCATCATTTGCGTAAACATCGAAATTCGTTTATTTCGCTGAATCATTCGCAAACAAACAAAAACGAATACTTGTAGATACAACAATCGCGGCAATATTTCCGCGATTGGAGATTTATATTCACGTCGACGTTTTTATATGCGAACAATGGAGATAACAAAATTTCTTGATTTATTCACGTGGATGCAAATGTTATCACAAATGGTATATTCGCGTTCAACGAATATAAAGGAAACAATAATGAATAATCTATTTAAAAAATTGAATACCTAATATTAAATATTTAGTTTTAAAAACATTATATAAGTCACTAAAACCATTGTTATTGGATTATATTCATTCTTAATTGATTAAGATATTGTAAAGACTAACCAGCTGTGGACCTTCTAATGATATCTGCTGGACATAAACATAATCACTCTTGAATAGATTAACTCCGTTTACAAATCCTGCACAACAATACTATTAGATTTCAATATCAAAATTGAATTGTTATTGAATTTTAATATTATTTTTAAAAAAAATATATGGTATATTTATTTATTTGAAGTAATATAAATATAAATTAAGGTAGGCTTTTTAAAAACCTATATCAGAAGTTTTGATTTTCTTTAATTCTTTACCGGAATCATTGGTAGTAAATTGCACGTTTAGACACATGCACGTCCACCCAGCCATCTAACATATATTGCATGCTTATAATTTATTAATTTAAAATATAAAGGTTGTTAGTTTAAATTAATATGTTGTAAATACTAATAATAATTTAATTATTTAATTTCAGTAAATTGTATTGGAAAATATATAATAAATTATAATAAAAACAGATGTATTAAATTATTTAAAAATTGAAATATTTATTAAAATTAGTTGTTAATAATATTATATTAATATGATATAATTAATGATCACATACATAATTATTAATAAAAGTATGATATAATTAAATAGTCATTTAAGACTAGTTAAGTTCCCAAATTAGTCAAATTTTACAGTATTTTAATTATTAATTGAATAGAAATGAAATATAAATATAAATTTTAATTAAATATTTGTTATAATATTTTAAGATGTTGAATTAAGGATACTTAATTATTGTATATTTATGAACATATTATATTGATATAGTTTCATAACCATCACATTGTATAAACTGGGTTTTAAGTAGACAAATTTAAAATAAAATTTAAAATAATATATAATAAAAACGCCGAAGATCATATTTGTACATAAATATCAAGGTTCCTATATATATTTTCCTATTTATATATTGATAGTAGATATTTCACGTACCACTATATGGTTCCGAATAGACGAATACTATAAATAATCAACTATTTTATATAATAATTCTTACTATTTTGATAAATCGAATTTATTAGATCAGCTGGAAAATAGGATGTTGTAAGAATAATGGGTACATTTGGATTTTTCCTAAATGATATTGTTCATCAGTAGATATTAACAATGGGATATTAATATCCTTTTCCCACTTATAAGTTTAACATTTGTACACTTATTTTCATATGTGATTTTTAATTATTACATAGTTATGATGTATTATTAAATTATAAGTCAATGTTGATGTAAATAGGTAGTATCAACATGCAAGTTTACTTATTATACAATGAAACGTGTAATAACAATGTTTATAGTTATGTTTCTATAGTTATTATATTATATTGTATCTATATATATAGCGGTTATAATTTGTAAAAACACTATAGTTATTATCAGGCTATAAATAATATATATATATATATATATATATATATATATATATATATATATATATATATTCTATATGTTATATACTCTATCCTGGATAATATACACTGTGTATTATACAATATGCAGTCAAGGCTCCATCTATATGGAGGATATGGGTGTCTTTGATTATATAGATCTCACTTCATAGAAATACATGCGATATTATTTTATCTAGACTACCACTACTCATGGTAATAAATAAGGATAATAGTAGAAACATATATAATAATAATATATTTGTAACATGACCATATGATCTATATGGTATGACTACATCGAGGCTGTGATATTAGTGATAATTATAAATATATAAAGAGGACATATAACTATATAAATAATTTTATTAAAAACAAAGCACTCCTTAGGAGAGAATACAATATATACTACTACTACTACTACTACTACTACTACTACTACTACTACTACTACTACTACTACTACTACTACTACTACTACTACTACTACTACTACTACTACTACTACTACTACTACTACTACTACTACTACTACTACTACTACTACTACTACTACTACTACTACTACTACTACTACTACTACTACTACTACTACTACTACTACTACTACTACTACTACTGCTGCTGCTGCTGCTGCTGCTGCTGCTGCTGCTGCTGCTGCTGCTGCTGCTGCTGCTGCTGCTGCTGCTGCTGCTGCTGCTGCTGCTGCTGCTGCTGCTGCTGCTGCTGCTGCTGCTGCTGCTGCTGCTGCTGCTGCTGCTGCTGCTGCTGCTGCTGCTGCTGCTACTACTACTACTACTACTACTACTACTACTACTACTACTACTACTACTACTACTACTACTACTACTACTACTACTACTACTACTACTACTACTACTACTACTACTACTACTACTACTACTGCTGCTGCTGCTGCTGCTGCTGCTGCTGCTGCTGCTGCTGCTGCTGCTGCTGCTGCTGCTGCTGCTGCTGCTGCTGCTGCTGCTGCTGCTGCTGCTGCTGCTGCTGCTGCTGCTGCTGCTGCTGCTGCTGCTGCTGCTGCTGCTGCTGCTGCTGCTGCTGCTGCTGCTGCTGCTGCTGCTGCTGCTACCACTACTACTACTACTACTACTACTACTACTACTACTACTACCTACTCACTACTACTACTACTACTACTACTACTACTACTACTACTACTACTACTACTACTACTACTACTACTACTACTACTACTACTACTACTATACTACTACTACTACTACTACTACTACTACTACTACTACTACTACTACTACTACTACTACTACTACTACTACTACTACTACTACTTGCCAGTACAAGCTAAAAATCTTCCTACTTACGTGAAATTAATCACTACAATTCTTATTATTACCTTTTTTTATCTTCAAAATTGAATGTAATATTTTTTTAATTGTTGCATTTCAAAATAAATACCTACACACATACTATATATACTATACATATTAGATATACTATGCACACACTATATATATATATATATATATATATATCGGAAGCAAAAAGTATTTTGAAATAATATTTCAGAATTGAATTAAAATGTTCATGTAGATTTGGTATATTTATATTTGTGTCCCACGACCAGCTATATTGGGAAACATTTTTATATTAGAATTAAATCATTTTATATATCGTTTATGTAAACAATATCAAGAAATACATATTTTTGAATTGTTCAGAGAAGTTAGAGAGCTAGAAAGTAAGAAATTAACATAATTAAGATGTTAGAAAGTTAGGAAGTAAGAAATTAACATAATTAAGATGTTAGAAAGTTAGGAAATAAAAAATTAACATAATTAATATGTTAGAGAGTTAGGAAGTAAGATATTAACATAATTAATATGTTAGAGAGCTAAGAAGTACGAAATTAACATAATTAATATGTTAGAGAGCTAAGAAGTACGAAATTAACATAATTAATATGTTAGAGAGTTAGGAATTAAGAAATTAACATAATTAATATGTTAAAGAGTTAGGAATTAAGAAATTAACATAATTAATATGTTAGAGAGCTAAGAAGTACGAAATTAACATAATTAATATGTTAGAGAGTTAGGAATTAAGAAATTAACATAATTAATATGTTAAAGAGTTAGGAAGTAAGAAAATAACATAATTAATATGTTAGAGAGTTAGGTATTAAGAAATTAACATAATTAATATGTTAAAGTTATGAATTAAGAAATTAACATAATTAATATGTTAGAGAGTTAGGAAATAAGAAATTAACATAATTAATATGTTAGAGAGTTAGGAATTAAGAAATTAACATAATTA
>OZ038316.1:15152600-15186748 GCA_964035775.1 Osedax frankpressi
GGTACTACACTGTATGCTCTACTATGTAGGTCCTATATTATAGGGCATAGACCCCTTCTCTCCACAACACTAAAACTTAAACATGAATATAGTGTATACTACACCTCTACATCACACTGCCTTACAACGTCCCTACTTTGACACAACAAATCCACTGGGAACCAATCTCCCCTGACCGGATGTACAATCATTAATACTAATTACGTAATTTACTCGTCGTTTTCTGTCAATGTGGTTGACTTATTGTAGGAATGCAACAGAGAATTGATGACGAAAGCATAATATAATATCTATTCATATCTATTTTAGTATATTTACTTTACTGTTAGACTGACTCATGCCGTTTACAAATGCTTAATTAAATTTGGTTCACATTTATTAAGTTTATAAGATTACTTTGAATGAAATTTATTTTACAAATTAATAATTCTTTCCAATATTTGAAGTTAATTCAAATATTTTGACTGCATTGCATAACTTTATAAATTATTCAATTAATAAATATTAAATATTATATTTAAACACTAATTGAATAATAAATGAAATTATTAATAGTTTGACACATCAATATTTGGGGGAAATTAATAAACAGATAATATAATGCAGGGAGACGAGGAAATATTTTCTTTCATTTAAATTGTTTAGCATATGTGATGTAAGTACATTCCATATTACATAATAATTGTGTAACTAACGGAGACGGTTCAACAATGAATTCGCCAACTTACGATGTTGATTTAAAGAAGACGAGGGACAATGGAGGTAGTATTTTCTTCAACCGGATCTAAAATTCCTAAAGTGTAATTATTTATACTAAATAAAGAATAACTTGGCGATGAGAGGCTCAGTAAATCGACAGACAAAATCGTCATTTAACTTATCGCTTAAACGAAATCTATTTCAATTCAACTATTAAATTAGATATACTAAATTCACCAGATGTGTGATTTAGGTTTACTATAAACTACACAGACGGGATGTGTTATTGTTTTATATATCTTGACAATACGTATCCATAGAACATTTTCTTTTTGTACAAATCCATTTTGACTAATGAGTAGCTACTCTATGTGAATGCCTACTATAGCAATAACTGTATATAATCATTATTAATTATTAGTTTGTAAGAAATGGAATTTAAAACATTATTACATTTGTGTTACATTCGTGAATATTTATTACAAGCATATTTACAAACCCAGTAAATTGTGCAGCTGATTTCATACTTTTTAATGAATAATATATCGAATTGAATTGTTGTAGATTTTACATTTTAATGAATAAAGTGTAAAGTTAGTAATATCTACAATATATTCCCATCACTACCCGTCTCTGAGAATTCTCATATAAATCACCATTTACTATTATCTTATATAAATTAATTATCAATAATATCATTGATTCATAGGTAAAAAAAGATATACGATTTTTTGGCACGATATTGTCTCACAACCCCCCCCCCCCCCCCTTTATTCCCTGTATAATAAACTATACGAATATTTGTTAATATGATTATCTAAATTATATATTCATTTATATATTCCATTATATTGCATTGTATTTATATTATAAATCCTATATCTCATTTAGTTAAACAAAAATTAATTTATTAACTAAATTTAATTTACTATGAATTTATATAAATGTATATAAATGTTTTGAATAACGAATCTGATTATCGCGGTCACGTGATAATAATATTACGAAATATTTCTAAATCCCGATATGCACGTCGCGTGATATGGTATTAGTGTTTACATGAAGTACAGGTGATGGCAATCAGAACTTTCGAACGACACAAACAGAGACACAGACACTAACGCATACACTCACTCATACGCACACGCATACATTTAATTAAACAAATTTGCTTAGAAATGTGTGTCTAAAATCGTACAAATATTACAATCTTACATACACACACACACCTTGATATTACATATATTACTTGACATTACTTGATATTACATATTAAATCCCTGACTATACAAAAATAGCGTTGCTACTTACTGCCTACCTTTCATAATAAACTATCTCCAAATTACATTTAGAATCAATACAAAATCATTCAAAAAGAAATTACTCAATACATTTTTAATACACCGACTTACATTACACGACCAACATGTTCAACCTTATAATTGACTTACAAACACACACGCACATACACACACATACATATATACACACATACATACACATGCACACGCACATACACACACATACACACACACACATATACACACACATACACATACATATACATACACATACACACATATACACACACACATATATACACATGCACACACACATACACATACACACATACATACATATACACACACATACACATACACACGCACATACACACGTACACATACATATACATATATATATATATATAAACTTACATAAACATACATAAAGGCATATACATACACACACATACACTCACATACACATACACACATACACTCACATACACTCACATACACATACACACATATACTCATATACACTCCAATACACACACATACACTCACATACACTCACATACACTCACATACACTCACATACACATACACACATACACTCACATACACTCACATACACATACACACACATACACTCCAATACACACACATACACTCACATGTACACACATACACTCACATGTACACACATACACACACATACACTCATATATACACACATACACTCACATACACACATATATAAGTGTGGAGATATATTGTATAGATTTTAGTCGTTATCCATTTTATTTCCTCTATGGATTAATTTCTTTTACGACAATCTAATGGGTGTCCCATGGGTCTGTGTGGGTCTGTGTAGGTCTGTGTAGGTCTGTGTAGGTATGTGTATGTATGTGTGGGTCTGTGTAGGTCTGTGTAGGTCTGTGTAGGTCTGTGTAGGTCTGTGTAGGTCTGTGTATGTATGTGTAGGTCTGTGTAGGTCTGTGTAGGTCTGTGTAGGTGTTAACCCTATATGCTAGTGTTTGGATAGTAAATATTGAGGTTAGAATATTGAGGTTAAACATAGGATGTTAGAACTGTGGTCAAGGTTAATGATAAATATTAAATATTGGGTATTATAAGTTAGTAGTTAAATATAGAGTATTATAAGTTAGTAGTTAAATATAGAGTATTATAACTTAGTAGTTAAATATAGAGTATTATAACTTAGTAGTTAAATATAGAGTATTATAACTTAGTAGTTAAATATAGAGTATTATAACTTAGTAGTTAAATATAGAGTATTATAACTTAGTAGTTAAATATAGAGTATTATAACTTAGTAGTTAGATATAGAGTATTATAAGTTAGTAGTTAAATATAGAGTATTATAAGTTAGTAGTTAAATATAGAGTATTATAACTTAGTAGTTAGATATAGAGTATTATAAGTTAGTAGTTAAATATAGATTATTATAACTTAGTAGTTAAATATAGAGTATTATAACTTAGTAGTTAAATATAGAGTATTATAACTTAGTAGTTAAATATAGAGTATTATAACTTAGTAGTTAAATATAGAGTATTATAACTTAGTAGTTAAATATAGAGTATTATAACTTAGTAGTTAAATATAGAGTATTATAACTTAGTAGTTAAATATAGAGTATTATAACTTAGTAGTTAAATATAGAGTATTATAACTTAGTAGTTAGATATAGAGTATTATAAGTTAGTAGTTAAATATAGAGTATTATAAGTTAGTAGTTAAATATAGAGTATTATAACTTAGTAGTTAAATATAGAGTATTATAACTTAGTAGTTAAATATAGAGTATTATAACTTAGTAGTTAGATATAGAGTATTATAAGTTAGTAGTTAAATATAGAGTATTATAAGTTAGTAGTTAAATATAGAGTATTATAACTTAGTAGTTAGATATAGAGTATTATAAGTTAGTAGTTAAATATAGAGTATTATAACTTAGTAGTTAAATATAGAGTATTATAAGTTAGTAGTTAAATATAGAGTATTATAAGTTAGTAGTTAAATATAGAGTATTATAACTTAGTAGTTAAATATAGAGTATTATAACTTAGTAGTTAAATATAGAGTATTATAACTTAGTAGTTAAATATGGAGTATTATAACTTAGTAGTTAAATATAGAGTATTATAACTTAGTAGTTAAATATAGAGTATTATAACTTAGTAGTTAAATATATAGTATTATAACTTAGTAGTTAAATATAGAGTATTATAACTTAGTAGTTAAATATAGAGTATTATAACTTAGTAGTTAAATATAGAGTATTATAACTTAGTAGTTAAATATAGAGTATTATAACTTAGTAGTTAAATATAGAGTATTATAACTTAGTAGTTAAATATAGAGTATTATAACTTAGTAGTTAAATATAGAGTATTATAACTTAGTAGTTAAATATAGAGTATTATAACTTAGTAGTTAAATATAGAGTATTATAACTTAGTAGTTAAATATAGAGTATTATAACTTAGTAGTTAAATATAGAGTATTATAACTTAGTAGTTAAATATAGAGTATTATAACTTAGTAGTTAGATATAGAGTATTATAAGTTAGTAGTTAAATATAGAGTATTATAAGTTAGTAGTTAAATATAGAGTATTATAACTTAGTAGTTAGATATAGAGTATTATAAGTTAGTAGTTAAATATAGAGTATTATAACTTAGTAGTTAAATATAGAGTATTATAAGTTAGTAGTTAAATATAGAGTATTATAAGTTAGTAGTTAAATATAGAGTATTATAACTTAGTAGTTAAATATAGAGTATTATAACTTAGTAGTTAAATATAGAGTATTATAACTTAGTAGTTAAATATAGAGTATTATAACTTAGTAGTTAAATATAGAGTATTATAACTTAGTAGTTAAATATAGAGTATTATAACTTAGTAGTTAAATATAGAGTATTATAACTTAGTAGTTAAATATAGAGTATTATAACTTAGTAGTTAAATATAGAGTATTATAACTTAGTAGTTAAATATAGAGTAGTATAACTTAGTAGTTAAATATAGAGTATTATAACTTAGTAGTTAAATATAGAGTAGTATAAGTTAGTAGTTAAATATAAAGTATTATAAGTTAGTAGTTAAATATAGAGTATTATAACTTAGTAGTTAAATATAGAGTATTATAACTTAGTAGTTAAATATAGAGTATTATAACTTAGTAGTTAAATATAGAGTAGTATAAGTTAGTAGTTAAATATAGAGTATTATAACTTAGTAGTTAAATATAGAGTATTATAACTTAGTAGTTAAATATAGAGTATTATAAGTTAGTAGTTAAATATAAAGTATTATAAGTTAGTAGTTAAATATAGAGTATTATAACTTAGTAGTTAAATATAGAGTATTATAACTTAGTAGTTAAATATAGAGTATTATAACTTAGTAGTTAAATATAGAGTATTATAACTTAGTAGTTAAATATAGAGTAGTATAACTTAGTAGTTAAATATAGAGTATTATAACTTAGTAGTTAAATATAGAGTAGTATAAGTTAGTAGTTAAATATAAAGTATTATAAGTTAGTAGTTAAATATAGAGTATTATAACTTAGTAGTTAAATATAGAGTATTATAACTTAGTAGTTAAATATAGAGTATTATAACTTAGTAGTTAAATATAGAGTAGTATAACTTAGTAGTTAAATATAGAGTATTATAAGTTAGTAGTTAAATATAGAGTAGTATAACTTAGTAGTTAAATATAGAGTATTATAACTTAGTAGTTAAATATAGAGTATTATAACGTAGTAGTTAAATATAGAGTATTATAAGTTAGTAGTTAAATATAGAGTAGTATAACTTAGTAGTTAAATATAGAGTATTATAACTTAGTAGTTAAATATAGAGTATTATAAGTTAGTAGTTAAATATAGAGTATTATAAGTTACTAGTTAAATATAGAGTATTATAAGTTAGTAGTTAAATATAGAGTATTATAAGTTAGTAGTTAAATATAGAGTATTATAACTTAGTAGTTAAATATAGAGTATTATAAGTTAGTAGTTAAATATAGAGTATTATAACTTAGTAGTTAAATATAGAGTATTATAACTTAGTAGTTAAATATAGAGTATTATAAGTTAGTAGTTAAATATAGAGTATTATAAGTTAGTAGTTAAATATAGAGTATTATAACTTAGTAGTTAAATATAGAGTATTATAAGTTAGTAGTTAAATATAGAGTATTATAAGTTAGTAGTTAAATATAGAGTATTATAACTTAGTAGTTAAATATAGAGTATTATAACTTA
This sequence comes from Osedax frankpressi, assembly GCA_964035775.1. Lineage (NCBI taxonomy): Eukaryota > Metazoa > Annelida > Polychaeta > Sabellida > Siboglinidae > Osedax > Osedax frankpressi. The sequence continues at coordinate 15,158,887 of OZ038316.1, forward strand.
GTAGTTAAATATAGAGTATTATAACTTAGTAGTTAAATATAGAGTATTATAACTTAGTAGTTAAATATAGAGTATTATAACTTAGTAGTTAAATATAGAGTATTATAACTTAGTAGTTAAATATAGAGTATTATAACTTAGTAGTTAAATATAGAGTATTATAAGTTAGTAGTTAAATATAGAGTATTATAAGTTAGTAGTTAAATATAGAGTATTATAACTTAGTAGTTAAATATAGAGTATTATAACTTAGTAGTTAAATATAGAGTATTATAACTTAGTAGTTAAATATAGAGTATTATAACTTAGTAGTTAAATATAGAGTATTATAACTTAGTAGTTAAATATAGAGTATTATAACTTAGTAGTTAAATATAGAGTATTATAACTTAGTAGTTAAATATAGAGTATTATAACTTAGTAGTTAAATATAGAGTATTATAACTTAGTAGTTAAATATAGAGTAGTATAACTTAGTAGTTAAATATAGAGTATTATAACTTAGTAGTTAAATATAGAGTAGTATAAGTTAGTAGTTAAATATAATTAATTATAAGTTAGTAGTTAAATATAGAGTATTATAACTTAGTAGTTAAATATAGAGTATTATAACTTAGTAGTTAAATATAGAGTATTATAACTTAGTAGTTAAATATAGAGTAGTATAAGTTAGTAGTTAAATATAGAGTATTATAACTTAGTAGTTAAATATAGAGTATTATAACTTAGTAGTTAAATATAGAGTATTATAAGTTAGTAGTTAAATATAAAGTATTATAAGTTAGTAGTTAAATATAGAGTATTATAACTTAGTAGTTAAATATAGAGTATTATAACTTAGTAGTTAAATATAGAGTATTATAACTTAGTAGTTAAATATAGAGTATTATAACTTAGTAGTTAAATATAGAGTAGTATAACTTAGTAGTTAAATATAGAGTATTATAACTTAGTAGTTAAATATAGAGTAGTATAAGTTAGTAGTTAAATATAAAGTATTATAAGTTAGTAGTTAAATATAGAGTATTATAACTTAGTAGTTAAATATAGAGTATTATAACTTAGTAGTTAAATATAGAGTATTATAACTTAGTAGTTAAATATAGAGTAGTATAACTTAGTAGTTAAATATAGAGTATTATAAGTTAGTAGTTAAATATAGAGTAGTATAACTTAGTAGTTAAATATAGAGTATTATAACTTAGTAGTTAAATATAGAGTATTATAACGTAGTAGTTAAATATAGAGTATTATAAGTTAGTAGTTAAATATAGAGTAGTATAACTTAGTAGTTAAATATAGAGTATTATAACTTAGTAGTTAAATATAGAGTATTATAAGTTAGTAGTTAAATATAGAGTATTATAAGTTACTAGTTAAATATAGAGTATTATAAGTTAGTAGTTAAATATAGAGTATTATAAGTTAGTAGTTAAATATAGAGTATTATAACTTAGTAGTTAAATATAGAGTATTATAAGTTAGTAGTTAAATATAGAGTATTATAACTTAGTAGTTAAATATAGAGTATTATAACTTAGTAGTTAAATATAGAGTATTATAAGTTAGTAGTTAAATATAGAGTATTATAAGTTAGTAGTTAAATATAGAGTATTATAACTTAGTAGTTAAATATAGAGTATTATAAGTTAGTAGTTAAATATAGAGTATTATAAGTTAGTAGTTAAATATAGAGTATTATAACTTAGTAGTTAAATATAGAGTATTATAACTTAGTAGTTAAATATAGAGTATTATAACTTAGTAGTTAAATATAGAGTATTATAACTTAGTAGTTAAATATAGAGTATTATAACTTAGTAGTTAAATATAGAGTATTATAACTTAGTAGTTAAATATAGAGTATTATAACTTAGTAGTTAAATATAGAGTATTATAACTTAGTAGTTAAATATAGAGTATTATAACTTAGTAGTTAAATATAGAGTATTATAACTTAGTAGTTAAATATAGAGTATTATAACTTAGTAGTTAGATATAGAGTATTATAAGTTAGTAGTTAAATATAGAGTATTATAAGTTAGTAGTTAAATATAGAGTATTATAACTTAGTAGTTAAATATAGAGTATTATAACTTAGTAGTTAAATATAGAGTATTATAAGTTAGTAGTTAAATATAGAGTATTATAACTTAGTAGTTAAATATAGAGTATTATAACTTAGTAGTTAAATATAGAGTATTATAACTTAGTAGTTAAATATAGAGTAGTATAAGTTAGTAGTTAAATATAGAGTAGTATAAGTTAGTAGTTAAATATAGAGTATTATAACTTAGTAGTTAAATATAGAGTATTATAACTTAGTAGTTAAATATAGAGTATTATAAGTTAGTAGTTAAATATAAAGTATTATAAGTTAGTAGTTAAATATAGAGTATTATAACTTAGTAGTTAAATATAGAGTATTATAACTTAGTAGTTAAATATAGAGTATTATAATTAGTAGTTAAATATAGAGTATTATAACTTAGTAGTTAAATATAGAGTAGTATAACTTAGTAGTTAAATATAGAGTATTATAACTTAGTAGTTAAATATAGAGTAGTATAAGTTAGTAGTTAAATATAAAGTATTATAAGTTAGTAGTTAAATATAGAGTATTATAACTTAGTAGTTAAATATAGAGTATTATAACTTAGTAGTTAAATATAGAGTATTATAACTTAGTAGTTAAATATAGAGTAGTATAAGTTAGTAGTTAAATATAGAGTATTATAACTTAGTAGTTAAATATAGAGTATTATAACTTAGTAGTTAAATATAGAGTATTATAAGTTAGTAGTTAAATATAAAGTATTATAAGTTAGTAGTTAAATATAGAGTATTATAACTTAGTAGTTAAATATAGAGTATTATAACTTAGTAGTTAAATATAGAGTATTATAACTTAGTAGTTAAATATAGAGTATTATAACTTAGTAGTTAAATATAGAGTAGTATAACTTAGTAGTTAAATATAGAGTATTATAACTTAGTAGTTAAATATAGAGTAGTATAAGTTAGTAGTTAAATATAAAGTATTATAAGTTAGTAGTTAAATATAGAGTATTATAACTTAGTAGTTAAATATAGAGTATTATAACTTAGTAGTTAAATATAGAGTATTATAACTTAGTAGTTAAATATAGAGTAGTATAACTTAGTAGTTAAATATAGAGTATTATAAGTTAGTAGTTAAATATAGAGTAGTATAACTTAGTAGTTAAATATAGAGTATTATAACTTAGTAGTTAAATATAGAGTATTATAACGTAGTAGTTAAATATAGAGTATTATAAGTTAGTAGTTAAATATAGAGTAGTATAACTTAGTAGTTAAATATAGAGTATTATAACTTAGTAGTTAAATATAGAGTATTATAAGTTAGTAATTAAATATAGAGTATTATAAGTTACTAGTTAAATATAGAGTATTATAAGTTAGTAGTTAAATATAGAGTATTATAACTTAGTAGTTAAATATAGAGTATTATAAGTTAGTAGTTAAATATAGAGTATTATAAGTTAGTAGTTAAATATAGAGTATTATAAGTTAGTAGTTAAATATAGAGTATTATAACTTAGTAGTTAAATATAGAGTATTATAAGTTAGTAGTTAAATATAGGGTATTATCCAAGGAGTGTATTCATTGTACAATGTACACTGTACAATGTACACTGTACAATGTACACTGTACAATGTACACTGTACAATGTACACTGTACAATGTACACTGTACAATGTACACTGTACAATGTACACTGTACAATGTACACTGTACAATGTACACTGTACAATGTACACTGTACAATGTACACTGTACAATGTACACTGTACAATGTACACTGTACAATGTACACTGTACAATGTACACTGTACAATGTACACTGTACAATGTACACTGTACAATGTACACTGTACATTGTACAGCCTATGCTTATACAGTGTTCCTATTCGTTATTACAACGGAATTTTCACTTTATATACGATTCTGATCTGCTTGCACATTATAACAGTATATATGAGTAAAGTATATATATTTTAAACGGTATCTATCAGTTATTGTACATGACTGTTTAAGAGTCAATGTCTCCCTATTCTCTCTGATTATATCATTCGTCTAGTTTTATTTATAACGTATATATGTGTTGGATACAATCTACACCACTTGTACCAGTAGTTATAGGAATTTTCCAACAATAATATATAAAAAGGGGTACAAAAATCTTATTTATACAGTTATAATAAACTCATATCACCTCTAAATTGTACTTCGTATAGTATATAATGTAAAATGAACCTCAAACTATATAATCTACATGCTACACTAATCTCTACACTCTACACTAATCGCTACATTCAACACTAAACTTAACTCTACTATAAATACCTTCTTTAATTTACTAATGTCGTTCTCCTACAAACCAATACTAACTTTATTCTAGTTTGTGATTTTAATTTTCATTTCAGGGTTTATCCCAACTTTAGTGAATACACTTTCTAAACCAATATAATTTTACTTGCCTACCATTTTCCCTGTCACTATTATATTGAGTTTTCTTTACATCTGCTAGACTTCCAAATCTAATTAGTAAAACACTGTAATCATAATAGAATTAATTCTAATATTCTTGTATCCGATCTCTCTAATAATATTCCTTTACCTCTTATTTCAGTTAATATATTGAATAAGTTAAACTATTAATAACAACTTTGATCAGTTATTACTAAATGATGTACTATGTTATAAATGAACTCATTGCAAAAATTATCGCCTTTTTTCTTTAATCTTAAAATGAAAATATGAGATATTTGTAATAAACATTTAATAAGAATACGATATGATATGATATTATACAATTTAATATGATACAATATCATTTATTTTCAAAGCTAATAAGTATATTAACAATTATAACTGTATAGTATTTCTATTCCACATAAAATATACACATGGAGTTACATTATATCTAAACACACTCTACTGTAAGTATATGAGATGTGGTAGTATTCACTATACCCACAAAGTAGATTGATATAGAAAATGAAATTTATTATGCATCAATGAAATTCAATAACATCCTAATAAAATATCATATTAAAATATTCAACTCTCGGTTTTACAGATCAACTAATCGGTAGATTAATTCTAAAACATCATACTGATATATAAATACTGATATATAAATACTAATATATAAATACTAATATATAAATACTGATATATAAATACTGATATATAAATACTGATATATAAATACTGATATATAAATACTGATATATAAATACTGATATAAAAATGGATTTATCAATTTTATCTTCCAATGAGCTAAATAAAAAATGCCCAATAATAGAAACTACACATAACAATTGAAGTTTAATTAATTCATATTATATAGATTTAAATGATTTCTTACGTGTTATGTTAAATTCCTAAAATAAAATACTCTTTTTTATAAATAGATATTTAAGCTTAATTATTTTTCATAACTTCTTTCATCATAAACTAATTATTGATAATATTATCAGAATATTAATCTTATATTAGTATAAGTAGTAACTTTACTGTTTTTTATTTCTCTTTTTACAACTTTACTAATTGTATAGCTTTCAACTTTACTAATTAAAGCCTTACTACTTGTATTGAAAATAAATGTTTATATCTAAAATTAGTCAATATATCTCACCTGACAAAAATATACTTCCATTTTATATTAATAATATTATTAATAACTTAATATCAGAAATAATGGGAATATAATAAATTCTAATTTATAATTTGAAAAATATATGAAATTTTAAATTTCAAAAACTGTTACACCTTTAAATTTCTTTGTCCTTTAAGTTCTTTTGACTCCCACTATCTTTATATCATTAAACTCTTATCTGAGTACAACTAATAAAACTAGACTCAGTTTGCAATTTTCACTGAGTCCGTTCTGGACGAAACTTTTAAGATTTCAATTTCGGCTTGGAATATAACGGTAACATTTTTCCTATAGGAAATTTTTAAAAAATGTAATGAAATGCGCATATTTCTAATGTTCAAAACAAATAAATGTTATTATTTAGTTTTTATTAATTCGTCACCAAATTGTGGGGTTTTTGGAATTATTAATTTATTCTATTATTATTTTTCTTAATTTATCAATTATGTTTTTTTTTACTGAATTTAATTTATATCCTACACTCTACATTCTAAGCCCTGTACTATATAATATACACATTACATTATATATTATATAATCTATACTCTACTCTCTACGTCTTATGCTATTTCCTTATTAAATATAGTATCAAAAGATAATGAAGCGATATCGTTTGTTTCTGATGAAATTCAATTATCCTCCGAAACAATAACGAAATTATTATAAATATCGTCTGCAACTACGGTATATTTATAAACTTAAATACGCGCGCACAATCTCCCACGATTTAGCCTACACATGCCTACGCTTAGCCAACACACGCCCAGGCACGCCCTCATTGTATCACCGGTGATCGATAATCTATTGTCTCATTTTATTGAGAATGTGAAAGATAGTATCAGTACATATAGAGAAATAGTGAATGAATTAGAGTGCGTACGATAGAGGAGATGATAAGATAATTTTTGTAATATAGATACTAGTTAGATAAAGAGATGAACGAGGATCTGAGAGATGGAGAAGAGATAATAGCATCGTAACTATAAAGATAAATTGTAATAGCTAGTGATTGACATAAATATATATATTACATAACTCTTTCCCGTCCCACCAGAACTTCATATTCCTCCACAATGCACCAATATCGGTTACAATCAGGGATGGGACCACATAGATGGTAGCGACACTACCAACTCAATACTAAGTTAGTACAACTAATTATGTCTTGATCTTATGAATCATTTAGAATTCGTGTGTTTTCCGGTATCCGTTATTGACTTGGAGTTAGTGATCTCCTTACCGCTGCCTAAAGGCCGCGATGTTTAGATATGAGCTTAGGAGTACAACGTTGTTGCACATTAATCTACGAATTACAAGTTGCAAGTTATGAATATCATTTGTTATACCCAATATCTTATATAGAATTGCAATATGGGGATACAGTAAACAAAATAGTATTTTTATAATAATAAAAATGCAAATTGAATTGTACAAAACATAATTTGTAACAAAACAGTTCTTATTCGGGTAATTCAAAAAATCTAAAATCCTTGAGATACAAAATCTGATAATAAACAGGAATTTAATATTAGCTATATATAATTATTATCTATATCTATTTAAATGTATACTGATATCATTTGATATCTTTACAAATAATGTAATTTTCAATATTTACAAAACAAAGAAAATATTGAAATTATACTTTTTAAATCAATGTTAACCTAGATATGTATCCATTTTAAATATTCTATATTTGAAGTATTGTCATGCTTTAAATAATTTAGCCTACTATTTAAAACCAGTTTCTTGATATCATTATGGATAGTATATTATATTAACTTAAATATGAATTGTTTTAGTTTATTTTTAAAATATAATTATTTATCTTGACTCTATTTATTTTTTATGTTCTAAATCTGCAATTAAATGTATCTTTATTAATCCATTTTGATTTCATATATTTACATTTAATTAATATTCTAGTTTATTTTAATTACGTTTTTTCTTTCCTCTTTTATTTTTACATGATCATTATACTAGTTCAATTAAAATAATTGATATAAATTTAAGTAGTATGTGTAATTTTTAATAAATGTAAGTACTCTTGATTGTAATAACTATAATTATAATTATTATGTCGTTAACAAATATTTATATTTATAAAACATTTAAATCTCCAATCATTATTTGTAAATTCACTTATCATTTCGTCTATATTTAATAAAGTTAGATATCTTTATTCAAATGGCATTCAAAATTATTCAAAATTCCTTTTTTGAATCATCAAATTTCATAGCCATTTTTTTTTCTTTAATAAATAAAGGACCGTTCTCAAGTAACTGATAATATATGTAGAACTAATATTATCCTCGATATGGATTCAACAATATTCAATAAATTAATCATTATATTCCTATTATTTATTAAATATAATCTTGTGTCTTCATTATTCTTAAAATTGTTCTTTTTTAACACCTGGATATACATTTTTAAACTATGGATGTCAATGTCATGGTACTTTATTAAACTAGAATAATAATATAATAAAATATTAATTTATAATAGATAAATAGTTTGTAATATAAGGGTATATATATATGTAAATTGTATATATATTATTTTATTTTCATGAAATACTCTTTCAATCAATAATCTTTCCATCATATACAATATAACATTTGTATATATGTTTATTTTGACACATACATATGAAATTTCGTTAATAGTAAGGTCATATATAATTTACTCGTCAATCGGTGATATAACATCGATTATTAAAATTTGACGTTAGTTTACACCATGATATGATAAAAACCCCTTTTAAACCCTAAGGAGGAATTCGCCGTTCCACTCCACTGATCATGGTCGGTCTTGCTATACTTCTGATGGCTCTTGTCTTTAGCACGCTAGGAAATACTAAATCCGATATCAAGACTCTTATAGGAGCAGTCCACTATATATTTGCAGGTAAGTGCCTTCAACTCACTTCAACTCACCTCACCTCACCTCACCTCACCTCACCTCACCTCACCTCACTTCACCTCACCTCACCTCACCTCACCTTACCTCACTTCATCTCACCTCACCTCACTTCACCTCACCTCACCTCACTTCACCTCACCTCACCTCACTTCACCTCATCTCACTTCACCTCACCTCACTTCACCTCACCTCACTTCAACTCACCTCACTTCAGCTCACATCACCTCACCTCACCTCAATTCACCTCACCTCACCTCACTTCACCTCATCTCACCTCACCTCACCTCACCTCACCTCACTTCACCTCACCTCACCTCACTTCACCTCATCTCACCTCATCTCACCTCATCTCACCTCACTTCACCTCACCTCACTTCACCTCACCTCACCTCACCTCACCTTACCTCACTTCATCTCACCTCACCTCACTTCACTTCACCTCACCTCACCTCACTTCACCTCACCTCACTTCAACTCACCTCACCTCACTTCACCTCATCTCACTTCACCTCACCTCACTTCACCTCACCTCACTTCAACTCACCTCACTTCACCTCACATCACCTCACCTCACCTCACCTCACCTCACTTCACCTCACCTCACCTCACCTCACTTCACCTCATCTCACTTCACCTCACCTCACTTCACCTCACCTCACTTCAACTCACCTCACTTCACCTCACATCACCTCACCTCACCTCACCTCACCTCACCTCACTTCACCTCACCTCACTTCACCTCACCTCACCTCACTTCACCTCACATCACCTCACCTCACCTTACCTCTCTTCATCTCACCTCACCTCACTTCACTTCACCTCACCTCACCTCACTTCACCTCACCTCACCTCACTTCACCTCATCTCACTTCACCTCACCTCACTTCACCTCACCTCACTTCAACTCACCTCACTTCACCTCACATCACCTCACCTCACCTCACCTCACTTCACCTCACCTCACTTCACCTCACCTCACCTCACCTCACCTTACCTCACTTCATCTCACCTCACCTCACTTCACTTCACCTCACCTCACCTCACTTCACCTCACCTCACTTCAACTCACCTCACCTCACCTCACCTCACCTCACTTCACCTCACCTCACCTCACTTCACCTCACCTCACTTCACTTCACCTCACCTCACTTCAACTCACCTCACTTCACCTCACATCACCTCACCTCACCTCACCTCACCTCACTTCACTTCACCTCACCTCACTTCACCTCACCTCACCTCACCTCACCTTACCTCACTTCATCTCACCTCACCTCACTTCACTTCACCTCACCTCACTTCACCTCACCTCACTTCAACTCACCTCACCTCACCTCACCTCACCTCACTTCACCTCACCTCACTTCACCTCACCTCACTTCACTTCACCTCACCTCACCTCACTTCACCTCACCTCAACTCACTTCACCTCACCTCATCTCACCTCACCTCACCTCACTTCACTTCACCTCACCTCACCTCACCTCACTTCACCTCACCTCACTTCACTTCACCTCACCTCACCTCACTTCACCTCACTTCACCTCACCTCACCTCACTTCACCTCACCTCACTTCACTTCACCTCACCTCACCTCACTTCACCTCACCTCAACTCACTTCACCTCACCTCATCTCACCTCATCTCACCTCACTTCACCTCACCTCACCTCACCTCACCTCACTTCACCTCACCTCACTTCACCTCACCTCACCTCACTTCACCTCACCTCATCTCACCTCATCTCACCTCACTTCACCTCACCTCACCTCACTTCACCTGACCTGACCTCACTTCACCTGACCTCACCTCACTTCACCTCACCTCACTTCACCTCACCTCACCTCACTTCACCTCACCTCATCTCACCTCATCTCACCTCACTTCACCTCACCTCACCTCACTTCACCTGACCTGACCTCACTTCACCTGACCTCACCTCACTTCACCTCACCTCACCTCACCTCACCTCATCTCACCTCATCTAACCCACCCTTTGCAGCCCTGTTCCTAGGTCTGGGAATGATATTTTACATTTCGGCGGTTAACGATGAAGTATCTCGATTGAAATCACCGGAGAGCGATAAGGAACCAACCTTCACATACGCGTACGGCTGGGCCGTTATGTGCGCCGGTGCTTCCTTTGTAGCTGCCATGATAGCGGGTTACCACTGCTATAATACGTCTTTTTCAGTTCATTTTTAACTGTCACCATTAAATGTTTTTAGATATTAATTCTAAATTTTAGAACTTTATCAATTTCAAATGCGTTTAGTGTTATTTATAAATTATTTTAATGGTATATGAAAATTTAAAGTATATAAGTATGTTAAATCCAGATAATATAATTTTGGTATAATTTATAACTTATTATCTATTATCTATATCACTCTTATATGTTAAATCCGATTGCATCGCTGCTTTAACTTCAATATGAGCGATAGATAAACCTTTGTCTTTCTTAACACGAGTTCTCGCGCACTCAGCCGTGACGGATATATCTATTTACCTGCGCCGTTACGCCAAACTCGAGGACATGGGACGACTAATCCCAGGTCTGAATCAGAACCCCGGGCCCGGGTCAAAGGTCGGATTATTCTCGACAAGTTCTCTATGCGATGACACGCATGAGCAAGGTCACACCAGCCATTCGAACAGTTAGAAACTCTTTAAGACTTAAATATAAAGAGATATGTTACATTCAATAACGTTTAGAGTTGAGGCATATATTATTAATTACCCCCCGTCTCTAATTTTCTAAATAAATATATAGATGCAATTTATAAAATCTAAATATATATATAAATATCTAATATATATTATCATTTTCCACGATAGTAAATTACTTATGAAAATAGTTATATTACCAAATAGTTTCAATAAAGATACTTTATAGTTATATAATTATGATATTTATTTATTATTTTCCTTATTTATATATATATATATATATATTTGTTTATTTATACGATAGATAACAGTATACATTACGCCTTACACTACACCTTATACTATAACTTCCATTACAACTATTCGTATTTAGGTTTCACTACACAGGAACGAGGCTGTGCTATAACTTCCGGAATCAGTCCCATCCACATCGACGCCAGTCCGAAGCGCCACCGCTACTCGTCGCGTAGTTACCACGTGGCTGACCGCAATGGTCAAGCTCCGGCGCCGCCACTATCATCCTGCTCATACGATGCCGTGTCTCGCGATTGCACAACCTCCACGATGATCATGTAGAGTAGGTAGGTCGAGTGTATAGGTGGGAGGTACTAGAGATCTATTGGAAACCCGTTAGGACTATTTATAATGGCCGCCTTTGTGTAAAACGCGAAGTATCCATTTCGCGAAAGAAATCTTGTTCATTTCAGCCGACTACACTTTGGTTGGCGACTTCGTAAATTACTGTATCGAAACTCGACACGCGTTAAACGCGAAGCATGAGTTGCCTACATTTGTACATTGCTCTCGATGATATGTTAGCGATTCATTTTGTCACCTAGGTTATATATATTACACATAATAAAACTATATCCGAATCCTTGCAACATTTTCTATTTATTTGTACATAGTAGCACCATTAATAGAGTGCGGAGAACAAAATCAATGTAATATATATTAATAAGTTATTATGGAGGTTTGTATTTAGAGGTTTATTTATAGTATTGCATGAAATAATAATTATTACTTTGAATTTGTTTAAATAATAAACGCGTTAACAGAATTTCATAAAATAAATGTAAATATAGAATTTATTTCATAGGAAAAAGAATTTGAACAATAAGTGCTCATACAAAACATGTTATAAAAGCCGTGCATGAAACCCAGAAAAAGGGTTGTGGAGAGTACACGAATAACACTAATTATACAAAATACTACCAACACCGATAGTAATATATTGCAGTAATAAATATCAATGCTCTTCACTATATTGGAAGGAAAAGGTAATGCAAAAATATAATTATAATATTTAGGAATTTTAAAAGTAGTGCTATAACGACCTCTGACCTCTGAAAGGCTGCAGTTCTGGGGCACTACATTACGATGTACCGACGAAAAGCGATGATAAATTGCATATAAATATACATTTGTTTTTAATGCGTGTATAAATATTCAAGTGCATGAAAAAAAACTAGTAATGCTACACGAAAAAACGTAATGTGGAAGGAACAGCATTTGGAAGGTGGAGCATGTGGAAGGAACAGCATGTGGAAAGAACAGCATTTGGAAGGAACAGCAGAGTTAATGGGATTAATCCTGAATTACCACCTCCTTAATCTGCACTTCCATGCTCTGACAGAAGCGTGCAGTGAAAGGTATGCAGTTGAAATACTGACAGCCCGGGCAATTGTATACAGGCACTACGTAGAACAGAATCAACAGCAACACGAAGAAACCACCACTGACCAGCAGGGAGGACACAATGAGAATCATCTGTAGAGGCGGGGCTTAGTATTAGGGGCTGGTAATAGCAATAGGGGTGAGTTACCGTTAGTAGTTAGGTTTTATGTTATGGGAGGGGCTTAATGTTAGGTAAATGTCATAATAACGCTGAATGTGAGGCCATAAGATATCCAGATACCTTTAATTTTTACTACCACCGTTACATTTTATATTTATATTAGAAAGCAAATTTCTATTTCATTAAATTAGACAAGTTATGAATAATTCAATTTATTGATATTAACAATTTCATTCACACCTCAGATAATACAACATATTCTTTATAGTCTTATTGTTTATCTTAATATATGATTATTTTGTCTATATCTTGTCTATATATTGTCTATATCTTATCTATATCTTGTCTATATCTTGTCTATATCTTGTCTATATCTTGTCTATATCTTGTCTATATCTTGTCTATATCTTGTCTATATCTTGTCTATATCTTGTCTATATCTTGTCTATATCTTGTCTATATTAAGTGGTATCGTACAAATGTATGCGGGTGGATTACCTTTCGTCGAATATTTCCATTACCGGCCATTACATTGGGTAACAAAGCAAATGAAAGAAGAAGACCCTGCAGGAAGCCGATGAGATGAGCGTAATTGTCCACATAGGGAAGCAGTCCAAACGCAAATAAGAAAACCAATATCGAACATAGTTTGCCGATTTGCCGCCAGGGGGACACCAGCAGTTTGCAGTTCTGAAGCAGTTCAGCGAAACTACATGCCAACACACCGAACTGACTACCAGCGGGTCCAGCCTAGTGGGGACGGGGTTAATGAGATGGGGTTGTAGGAGTAGTTTATTTAGCCCGTAGTGAGGTGTTAATAAGGTATTGGACTTGTGTGAGGGCGGCTATGACGGGAGGAGGGTACGGGGCTAGTAGTGGTGGAGTTTGGGTTAAGGGCTAGTGATGATGGGGTGTGGGTTAAGGGATAATGGTAGTGGGGTTTGAGTGGAGGGCTAATGGTAGTGGGGTGTGGGTTAAGGGCTAGTGATGATGGGGTATGAGTTAAGGGATAATGGTAGTGGGGTGTGGGTTAAGGGCTAGTGATGATGGGGTATGAGTTAAGGGATAATGGTAGTGGGGTGTGGGTTAAGGGCTAGTGATGATGGGGTATGAGTTAAGGGATAATGGTAGTGGGGTTTGAGTGGAGGGCTAATGGTAGTGGGGTGTGGGTTAAGGGCTAGTGATGATGGGGTATGAGTTAAGGGATAATGGTAGTGGGGTTTGAGTGGAGGGCTAATGGTAGTGGGGTGTGGGTTAAGGGCTAGTGATGATGGGGTATGAGTTAAGGGATAATGGTAGTTGGGTTTGAGTGGAGGGCTAATGGTAGTGGGGTGTGGGTTTAGGGCTAGTGATGATGGGGTATGAGTTAAGGGATAATGGTAGTGGGGTTTGAGTGGAGGGCTAATGGTAGTGGGGTGTGGGTTAAGGGCTAGTGATGATGGGGTATGAGTTAAGGGCTAATGGTAGTGGGGTTTGGGTTAAGGGCTAGTGATGATGGGGTTTGAGTGGAGGGCTAATGGTAGTGGGGTGTGGGTTAAGGGCTAGTGATGATGGGGTATGAGTTAAGGGATAATGGTAGTGGGGTTTGAGTGGAGGGCTAATGGTAGTGGGGTGTGGGTTAAGGGCTAGTGATGATGGGGTATGAGTTAAGGGATAATGGTAGTGGGGTATGGGTTAAGGGCTAGTGATGATGGGGTATGAGTTAAGGGCTAATGGTAGTGGGGTTTGAGTGGAGGGCTAATGGTAGTGGGGTGTGGGTTAAGGGCTAGTGATGATGGGGTATGAGTTAAGGGATAATGGTAGTGGGGTGTGGGTTAAGGGCTAGTGATGATGGGGTGTGGGTGAGGGGCTAGTGGTGGTTGAATGAAAGTGAAGGGTTAAAGATAATGTAGTTTGGGTGAGGTGTTGCTATGGGTATAAGTACTATTAAAATGGAATGGGTAAACATACGGAGTGGGACGAGGAAGAGTGTGAACTATACGAGAGTTTGTTATGCAAGGTTTGTTAGAGTTAGTTATGCAAGGTTTGTTAGAGTTTGTTATGCAAGGTTCAACACAAAAGACAAACACCCACCTCGACGTGGTAGGGCAAGAAAATGGCAGAAGACAAGCTGCCAGCCAGACCACACATCAGATATATAATCATGATGCGAAACCACCCAGCTAACTTCTCGATGTCCCTCATAAAAATGAGTTGAAATACGATGGTGATCAGGAGTTGGATCAATCTAAGTGAAGTTTATAGAAGCGTAAAGATTTCATCGAAGATCTAAAACATTATTATTACACACTGAAAAAAAGCATCGTTTTAAATCGTTTTTACAATTGGAATTACGTAAAACATAAAGAGGAATTTCGAATGTTTAAATACTGAAAATGTTAGGATTTTATCGTATTAACTTTGACTTTGTTAAGTTAAAAAAGAAAGTTAAATTTAAATAAATATTTTAAATATTTTGTAATCATTTACCTAATTACCTACTTTTACTCTAATTTGTACTCTAACCAACTTTCTATACAGAAAATTTATGTTTTAAATCACTATAGTTTGATTGTACCCATAACATTGGATATGTCAAATCATATATGGCATATTATTCTAGAAGTATATAAAATTGGTTATATCTCAAAAAATGTTTTAAGATTAATAATATTATAATTAATATTAAGTTATTATTTGAATTATTAAAGCTAAATTAAAACTTAATAGATTGTTACTAAATTATGTAATTCAATAATAGAATATTGAGGAGGGTTTGAGATATTGAAAATGAGAGTTAAGAAAATGAGAGTTAATAAAAACAAATTATAAATTTGAAGCTGTTTTAAAATTAATAAATTTTAGAAATGAGAATAATATTAATATAAGTGGACATTGTAAGTGGACATTATAAGTGGACATTGTAAGTGGACATTGTAAGTGTACATTGTAAGTGGACATTGTAAGTGGACATTATAAGTGGACATTATAAGTGGACATTGTAAGTGGACATTGTAAGTGGACATTGTAAGTGGACATTGTAAGTGGACATTGTAAGTTGACATTGTAAGTGGACATTGTAAGTGGACATTGTAAGTGGATATTGTAAGTGGACATTGTAAGTTGACATTGTAAGTGGACATTGTAAGTGGACATTGTAAGTGGACATTGTAAGTGGATATTGTAAATGGACATTGTAAGTGGACATTGTAAGTGGACATTGTAAGTGGATATTGTAAGTGGACATTGTAAGTTGACATTGTAAGTGGACATTGTAAGTGGATATTGTAAGTGGACATTGAAAGTTGACATTGTAAGTGGACATTGTAAGTGGATATTGTAAGTGGACATTGTAAGTGGACATTGTAAGTGGACATTGTAAGTGGATATTGTAAGTGGACATTGTAAGTTGACATTGTAAGTGGACATTGTAAGTGGACATTGTAAGTGGACATTGTAAGTGGATATTGTAAATGGACATTGTAAGTGGACATTGCAAGTGGACATTGTATGTGGACATTGTAAGTGGATATTGTAAGTGGATATTGTAATTGGACATTGTAAGTGGACATTGTAAGTGGATATTGTAAGTGGATATTGTAATTGGACATTGTAAGTGGATATTGTAAGTGGATATTGTAAGTGGATATTGTAAGTGGATATTGTAATTGGACATTGTAAGTGGACATTGTAAGTGGATATTGTAAGTGGATATTGTAAGTGGATATTGTAATTGGACATTGTAAGTGGATATTGTAAGTGGACATTGTAAGTGGACATTGTAAGTGGACATTGTAAGTGGACATTGTAATTGGACATTGTAAGTGGACATTGTAAGTGGATATTGTAATTGGACATTGTACATGTATAACCCCGCATGAAGAAATAGAGAGGTCCAAAGTCTGTAGAATTGAGCTGGTTTGTTTGGATCAAGGAAGGAAATCATCCCACAAATCTCTGCCATGCAAGACACCTGTACAGGGGTGAGATATGCATATGTGAATGTGTGGAGTGGTGTGTGGTGTGTGGCATAGTGTATGTAGTAGAGTACTGAATGGTGTTCGTAGTATCTGACCTGGGAACAAAGATTTGCCTCCTCGTGAAAATAGCCCCTCCTAAAATCACAATACTCTCTTGTGGTCATCACACAATTACCCAGAATGCCAACGCAACATGGTCTGGCATTCAAAGTGCACGTCATGTGTTTACCTTGGGGGGACGGAGACGAAGCATAGCATATCTGTGTGGAGTAGAGGGTTAAATAGAGGGGAGGGGAGGGGAGGGGAGGGGAGGGGAGGGGAGGGGAGGGGAGGGGAGGGGAGGGGAGGGGAGGGGAGGGGGAGGGGAGGGGAGGGGAGGGGAGGGGAGGGGAGGGGAGGGGAGGGGTATGTAGATATATGTATTTAGGTTAACATGGGACTAACAGGCCAGGTGGTAATGTCTTTATTCCACTTGTAAATTCCGTGGGAAGCTGGCTTTTGACAATACCTGAATATAATGAAATGTACACATTTAAAATATACTGTTTAGAAATCAATATGTGAGAGGTCAATAAGTAATAGAGGTCAATAAGTAATAGAGGTCAATATGAGAGAGGTCAATAAGTAAGAGAGGTCAATATGTGAGAGAGGTCAATAAGTAATAGAGGTCAATATGTGAGAGAGATCAATGAGTAATAGAGTTCAATAAGTAATAGAGGTCAATATGTGAGAGAGGTCAATAAGTAATAGAGGTCAATATGTGAGAGAGATCAATGAGTAATAGAGGTCAATAAGTAATAGAGGTCAATATGTGAGAGAGGTCAATAAGTAATAGAAGTCAATATGTGAGAGGGGTCAATAAGTAATAGAAGTCAATATGTGAGAGGGGTCAATAAGTAAGAGAGGTCAATATGTGAGAGAGGTCAATAAGTAATAGAAGTCAATATGTGAGAGGGGTCAATAAGTAATAGAAGTCAATATGTGAGAGGGGTCAATAAGTAATAGAAGTCAATATGTGAGAGAGGTCAATAAGTAATAGAGGTCAACATGTGAGAGAGGTCAATAAGTAATAGAAGTCAATATGTGAGAGGGGTCAATAAGTAATAGAAGTCAATATGTGAGAGAGGTCAATAAGTAAGAGAGGTCAATATACAATGAAGTTCAATAAGTGAGAGAGGTTTTTATAGAAACTTATAAGTGACCATGGGGGAAGGTAAATATATGTTTAGTAATAACCTGGGATCTTGACCACAAACTGCAGAATATGGTTGAGATACATTGTAGAGCCAAGTTGATAAAATTGACTGCAATACAATTATGTTAATATTTGAATAAATAGATTAAAAGTGTTTGTTAAAATTACAGATTAAACTCATATAGACTTTATTGTAGAACTATATATGTATATGATGGAGTGTAAGGAGTGTTAAGATCGTAAGGAGTGTTAGGAGTGGGAGTGTAAGGAGTGTTAGGAGTGTAACGAATTTCACTAGGTTAAAAATAGATAATAGGTTAACAATATGTGCTAGGATAACAATAGGTACTAGGATAACAATAGGTACTAGGATAACAATAGGTACTAGGATAACAATAGGTACTAGGATAACAATAGGTACTAGGATAACAATAGGTAGTAGGATAACAATATGTACTAGGATAACAATAGGTACTAGGATAACAATAGGTACTAGGATAACAATAGGTGCTAGGATAACAATAGGTACTAGGATAACAATAGGTGCTAAGATAACAATATGTACTAGGATAACAATAGGTACTAGGATAACAATAGGTACTAGGATAACAATAGGTACTAGGATAACAATATGTACTAGGATAACAATAGGTACTAGGATAACAATAGGTACTAGGATAACAATATGTACTAGGATAACAATAGGTGCTAGGATAACAATAGGTGCTAGGATAACAATAGGTACTAGGATAACAATAGGTACTAGGATAACAATAGGTACTAGGATAACAATAGGTACTAGGATAACAATAGGTACTAGGATAACAATAGGTACTAGGATAACAATAGGTACTAGGATAACAATAGGTACTAGGATAACAATATGTGCTAGGATAACAATAGGTACTAGGATAACAATAGGTACTAGGATAACAATAGGTGCTAAGATAACAATAGGTACTAGGATAACAATAGGTACTAGGATAACAATAGGTACTAGGATAACAATAGGTACTAGGATAACAATAGGTGCTAGGATAACAATAGGTACTAGGATAACAATAGGTACTAGGATAACAATAGGTGCTAGGATAACAATAGGTACTAGGATAACAATAGGTGCTAGGATAACAATAGGTGCTAGGATAACAATAGGTACTAGGATAACAATAGGTGCTAGGATAACAATAGGTAGTAGGATAACAATAGGTACTAGGATAACAATATGTACTAGGATAACAATAGGTACTAGGATAACAATAGGTACTAGGATAACAATAGGTACTAGGATAACAATAGGTACTAGGATAACAATATGTACTAGGATAACAATAGGTACTAGGATAACAATAGGTACTAGGATAGCAATAGGTGCTAGGATAACAATAGGTACTAGGATAACAATATGTAGTAGGATAACAATAGGTACTAGGATAACAATATGTAGTAGGATAACAATAGGTACTAGGATAACAATAGGTGCTAGGATAACAATAGGTAGTAGGATAACAATAGGTACTAGGATAACAATATGTAGTAGGATAACAATAGGTACTAGGATAACAATAGGTGCTAGGATAACAATAGGTAGTAGGATAACAATAGGTACTAGGATAACAATATGTAGTAGGATAACAATAGGTACTAGGATAACAATAGGTGCTAGGATAACAATAGGTAGTAGGATAACAATAGGTAGTAGGATAACAATAGGTACTAGGATAACAATAGGTACTAGGATAACAATAGGTACTAGGATAACAATAGGTACTAGGATAACAATAGGTACTAGGATAACAATAGGTACTAGGATAACAATAGGTACTAGGATAACAATAGGTACTAGGATAACAATAGGTACTAGGATAACAATAGGTACTAGGATAACAATAGGTACTAGGATAACAATAGGTACTAGGATAACAATAGGTACTAGGATAACAATAGGTACTAGGATAACAATAGGTACTAGGATAACAATAGGTGCTAAGATAACAATAGGTAGTAGGATAACAATAGGTACTAGGATAACAATATGTAGTAGGATAACAATAGGTACTAGGATAACAATAGGTGCTAGGATAACAATAGGTAGTAGGATAACAATAAGTACTAGGATAACAATAGGTACTAGGATAACAATAGGTACCAGGATAACAATAGCTAACAGAACAATGAGATCTAAGAGTCTGCACACATCCACTGCCATCATTCCTCACACAACATCCAGAAATTCTCTCCTTCTTTGTTGCCTCGTCAATTATATCCTATGGGGGGTAGAAGTAGGGGTAGGGGGCAGGGGTATTGAGGTTAGATAGTTTGGATATGGAAAGTAAAGGGGGTGTGGTTAGTTAGTATGGGGTGGTAGGATAGAGGAAGAGGTAGGGGTGGTGGTGTTAGTTAATGGAGGTAGGGGAGGTCGTGTAAAGTTATAGGGGTTAGTTAGTATGTGTATGGAGTGTAAAATAGGGTTAGATGGGATTACATATGGGTATAAAGTAAGACTAGAGTTATAGGAGTTAGATAATAGGTGTAGGGGATGTGGTGTAAAGTGGATCACTTTTTTCCGAATTGATTCAGACTTATTTTGCATATAAACTTCAATATAATCAAAAATATGTTTTTATTGATGTAATTTAAGATGTTGGAATTTATTAATTTAAAAAAATCTAAGTACAATTTATAGTCAAATATAAATAAATACTATTTCTCCTTTTATTTCAGTCATTTTACAATCCTTTATACCTTGGTTTATACTATATATTATACTACATTAAATATATTATACTACAATTTTACACCAATAATTTTACACTTCAACAAATTTACACCAATAATGAAGATTAATGTCAACATATATAGATGTTGTATAGCATAAACGTATATTACAAGTTTTGAATAAAAGATAAAAAAATGCACACAAATGAACATATTGTACAAAAACAATGTATTTCCTGGAATAAAATATAAAAAATGTAATATCTATTTATGAATACTTAATTAATAATTACTAATAATTACATTTAACCTAACAAATCAATAACTATTAATTCAAGTTTTAACATTTTTTATTTATAATTGGAATTTTAAAATTCTATAATTTCCTGTAATAAATTTTAATATTCAAAATATAAATATATTCAATACTATTTATTCAATAAATATATTCAATAATAGCTAATAAATAGTAAAGCTATTCAAATATTATTAATATTTTGTAAAAATGTACGTTCTATTATATTTTGGTGGTGTAGAAGTATAGGGGTTGGTTAGTAGGGGTATCAAAGGTAGGGGGAGAGATGGAGTGCACAGAGATTAGTGGAAAGTAAGATGTAGGTTATAGGTTTAATGAAGGTAAAGGTTATTGGTGGCTAGGGTTGTGTTCAGGAAGTAGTTAAACTTATGCTAGGAACAATTGAGTAACATATTGTTCACATTACAAGTGTAACATAGCAGAGGACAATGGTAGTAATCTACGAGATATTTGTAGATGGTCAGCGAAATAATTAACACACGATTCACAGCCTTATTCTATTGTCTACGTGAAACTTGACAATTGAACTTGTTTAATTGTTATGCGATTCAAAACAATGAAATGATTCTTGTTATATTGATTTTACTTGTTATATAACTTTGACATGAAAACTACACAAAATTAGGCTCGTTTTCTGAATTTGTAATAATCGTCGTATAAAGCCACGCCCACCTTCACGTATCTTATGTTTACGCCCCTTTTACGCCCCTTTTACGCCCCTTTACGCCCAGTTTCACTACGCTACGCTCCAGAAGGGAGGACAGTCGTTATTGCAACAATTGCATCTCATCACCTGAATATTCTTGTCTTGCCTCATGCAAGGCGAGAACTTCGCCCCCATGTGAATGAGGTCAGCTCTACGAGGACCCAACCACATGTTCTCCTGTTCGTAGTAGAATACCTTCTCAATGGCAAGGTTTGGTTTGATCACCTGAGAGCGGAGATTGTAGGTTATTGATGGTGCTGAGAGGCTAGGGTCGGGATAGCGAAGGGGTTAGGGAAGACGACAGCAATTGGGATTACGGGGTTAGAGATAGAGTTATGAGGATAAACTAGTTTTTAACCGTTAACCACTGGGTTAAAAGGTTGAAGGTTGCAGAAAACGGGTTAAAGGGTGTTCGAATGCGAGGGTTAAATACCGGGTTAAATACCGGGTTTAATACCGGGTTTAATACCGGAGTATTGTTTACAATCTCATTGTCTCGAGACAATGCAGACGAGTAACTGCTAACCTCTCCAGTGATCTTTCTCTCTTCGATGCCGAAAGGAGCCATTCCGTACACTGACACAGAAATGAAGTAGATCACAGTCTGTACGAATGTGATCCACCAAGTGAAATATGCCCTGCAATTGAAATCGTAAATAAATCTAAATATGGAAGAAAGCATTCTTTGAATTCATTTTCAATTATTATCATTTTCAATTGTTATCATTTTCAATTGTTATCTTTTTCAATTGTTATCATTTTCAATTGTTATCTTTTTCAATTGTTATCATTTTCAATTGTTATTTTTGTAGTGGAATAGGATATTAAAATAATCACATAATTTAGTTAAGATTAAATTGCGATTAGAAGGCAGATATTTGAAGTGAGAAAAACACCTTTTATCTGTGACATCGTTTAACTCTTTAACTTTATGCTTCAGGGCATCGGAACGGTATTGAGCATTGAGACAGTTGCCCATCAGACCTGGACGAGGTCGAGGTCAAGGTCGCAAGCTTATAAATAACATGTAGAGGTCACTAGGAGACGATAACGTGATTTAATAGTAAAAATAGCGTCCTTTATACTGATTGATTTCAGATGCGGATATCGATGTGTTCTATAATCGGTGGGCGACTCCTACGGCAGTATACTATAGGGGGACATACGGAGACAGTCCTTATAAGGGCATACGGAGACAGTCCTTATAAGGGGGGGCATACGGAGACAGGCCTTATAAGGGGGGGACATACGGAGACAGTCCTTATAAGGGTGACATACTGAGACAGTCCTTATAAGGGGGACATACTGAGACAGTCCTTATAAGGGGGACATACGGAGACAGTCCTTATAAGGGGGACATACTGAGACAGTCCTTATAAGGGCATACGGAGACAGTCCTTATAAGGGGGGACATACGGAGACAGTCCTTATAAGGGTGACATACTGAGACAGTCCTTATAAGGGGGACATACGGAGACAGTCCTTATAAGGGCATACGGAGACAGTCCTTATAAGGGGGGACATACGGAGACAGTCCTTATAAGGGGGACATACGGAGACAGTCCTTATAAGGGGGACATACGGAGACAGTCCTTATAAGGGCATACGGAGACAGTCCTTATAAGGGGGGGCATACGGAGACAGGCCTTATAAGGGGGGACATACGGAGACAGTCCTTATAAGGGTGACATACTGAGACAGTCCTTATAAGGGGGACATACTGAGACAGTCCTTATAAGGGGGACATACGGAGACAGTCCTTATAAGGGGGACATACTGAGACAGTCCTTATAAGGGCATACGGAGACAGTCCTTATAAGGGGGGACATACGGAGACAGTCCTTATAAGGGGGGACATACTGAGACAGTCCTTATAAGGGGGGACATACGGAGACAGTCCTTATAAGGGGGACATACTGAGACAGTCCTTATAAGGGCATACGGAGACAGTCCTTATAAGGGGGGACATACGGAGACAGTCCTTATAAGGGGGACATACGGAGACAGTCCTTATAAGGGGGACATACGGAGACAGTCCTTATAAGGGGGACATACGGAGACAGTCCTTATAAGGGGGGACATACGGAGACAGGCCTTATAAGGGGGGACATACGGAGACAGTCCTTATAAGGGGGGACATACGGAGACAGTCCTTATAAGGGGGACATACGGAGACAGTCCTTATAAGGGGGACATACGGAGACAGTCCTTATAAGGGGGGACATACGGAGACAGTCCTTATAAGGGGGACATATGGAGACAGTCCTTATAAGGGGGACATACGGAGACAGGCCTTATAAGGGGGACATACGGAGACAGTCCTTATAAGGGGGACATACGGAGACAGTCCTTATAAGGGGGACATACGGAGACAGGCCTTATAAGGGGGACATACGGAGACAGTCCTTATAAGGGGGACATACGGAGACAGTCCTTATAAGGGGGGACATACTGAGACAGTCCTTATAAGGGGGACATACGGAGACAGTCCTTATAAGGGGGGCATACGGAGACAGACCTTATAAGGGGGGACATACGGAGACAGTCCTTATAAGGGGGGCATACGGAGACAGTCCTTATAAGGGGGGACATACGGAGACAGTCCTTATAAGGGGGACATACGGAGACAGGCCTTATAAGGGGGACATACGGAGACAGTCCTTATAAGGGGGGACATACGGAGACAGTCCTTATAAGGGGGACATACGGAGACAGTCCTTATAAGGGGGACATACGGAGACAGTCCTTATAAGGGGGGACATACGGAGACAGTCCTTATAAGGGGGCATACGGAGACAGGCCTTATAAGGGGGACATACTGAGACAGTCCTTATAAGGGGGGACATACGGAGACAGGCCTTATAAGGAGGGGCATACGGAGACAGTCCTTATAAGGGGGGACATACGGAGACGGACCTTATAAGGGGGGACATACTGAGACAGTCCTTATAAGGGGGACATACGGAGACAGTCCTTATAAGGGGGGACATACTGAGACAGTCCTTATAAGGGGGACATACTGAGACAGTCCTTATAAGGGGGGACATACGGAGACAGTCCTTATAAGGGGGGACATACGGAGACAGTCCTTATAAGGGGGACATACTGAGACAGTCCTTATAAGGGGGGACATACGGAGACAGTCCTTATAAGGGGGACATACGGAGACAGTCCTTATAAGGGGGGACATACTGAGACAGTCCTTATAAGGGGGACATACGGAGACAGGCCTTATAAGGGGGACATACGGAGACAGTCCTTATAAGGGGGACATACTGAGACAGTCCTTATAAGGGGGACATACGGAGACAGGCCTTATAAGGGGGACATACTGAGACAGTCCTTATAAGGAGGGCATACGGAGACAGTCCTTATAAGGTATGCTAACCTAGTCCTGTGTATTTACGATTGGTGTTGTCTTCGCCTCCAAATTCGGCTGACCATTTCGAGGAGATGCGGTCAGTCACGCCCTCGATTTGGTCTTGTGGGCCGTAGTGCGACTTCAGGGGAGTGCTAGGGCGTTGGGACGGGCGTGAAGGTGTGTGCGTGTGCATGTGTGTGTGTAGTTAGTTATATATATGTGTACGTGTGTGTGTCCTCGTGTATGCATATGTGTGTGCATGCATGGGTGTGTATGTGTATTTGAGTGTGCGCACGTGCATGTGTGTGTGTGTGCGTGTGTGCATGAGTGTGGATACGTGTGTGTGCATGTGTGTGCGTGTGCGTGTGTGCATGAATGTGTGTGAGATGTTCGCAGACAAAACAGATGCTGAATAAATCAAAAGTGACAAAGAAAAAACAATTTAGGAATAAAACTTGAAAATAAATTGTCAAAAAAAAACAAGAAAACTAAAACTTGAAACTTAAAAAAAAACAAACGATGTCAATTTACGGGAAAATAAAACACAATTCACTTTTAGGACTGAATGGTCAAGGCCTGGCAACCATTGGCGCAAGTGAGAAGCATTTACTTACAGCATGTCGATTTCAGAGTGAGGTTTCATGGCCTTCGGCGGGACCACAGCTGTGAATTTAAGGCTAAATGATAACCCATGGTCCACTTCATCCGGGGCTGAACGATGTGATACGATGTTAAGACTGAACAGGAAGACTTACTCTTAAGACAGGGAAGAGATAATCTTAACACTACTGCTAAGACGTAACACTTAAGATTAAATATAGTACCTCAACATTGAGTCTTAAGAATAAGTCTTGCCCGGTCTAAACAATAGATCTTGATACAAATATACAATACCAAGAATAATCTTAGTAAGACTTTGTTAGGAATTAGAATTCGATAGCGAAACTTTGAAATTAAATCAAAATTTGAATTCGGAGATTTTATAAAAATTAAAATTAAAGTTTCATTACATAATCGACGACATTATTTTTATGGAATCATTTAATAGAAGTTTTAGATCAACGGCAGCCTCGAGATTTACCTTGATCGGTGGGAGTTTGCGGTAGTAAAGAGAGGTTTTCCATTAAGGGAGTAGACGACGAATCAAATCTCGACTGCGACTCTCCGTCTCCGAGGTAAAGGTCATCGCACGTAATCGGCACACCCTCGTGGGAAGTAGGAGTGTCCAAACTCGCAACGGACGTTTCCGGCGGATGGACGAAGGTTTCGCTTGGCGCGGTTTCGAAGCCGTCGGATACGGATTCAATCGGCGAAAGGTGGGAACGGGCCGAAGTGAATTGGGCGGGACTAGGCCGCGAGTTCGCGGACCTCGCGGCTCCGGAACTGGGGCCTACTTCGCTCTGGTACTCGGTGACCTGTTCGTCGAAAAACACGCTGTCGAATAACGAATCGCAAGTATCGTAAATGGTGTCGCCTCCTTGATAATCGGGGGTTAGCGGGGTCACGACCTTTTGCGTTTCTCCGCTGCGAGGCGAAAACACGGAGTCCTGCGGTTGGTTGGGCGTTAAATGCGCGGGGAGAGATTACTTTCGGTAGACGACGAATAAACTTTCAAATGATTACGATTCACAAGAGAACTCTAACAAAAGATACGATAACAATAGAGTAATTGTCTCTATTGTTATTTACTAAGGAGTAAAGGACTAGCCGAGCAGTAGAAGTCTGCCATGCTCTTCGGAGTGAAGCTGCGACTATAGTGACATGGTTTCCTGCTCTTCTTCTCGGGTAACTACGGGAGCAGAGGTAAACGTAAGCAATCGCCATGGCAACTAATAAACTCGGCGCTAAAGGCCGCAATATTTCATTGGTAGTAAATTGAAACTTTACGATTCGTTTCAATAATTACTTTCACTTTATACCGTTGCTAAATTAAACAAGCATTCGTCAGAGCGCGCAAGAGAGAAAGAGATATCCGGGGCCCATGGGGGCCTATGGGGGCAGTTGCAAACGGACTCGCGGCAGCTAGGCAACCAACCCTCAGGGTTTTAAAGCAATCCATCATCATGTTGGAGATGGACTCCTTGGGGGGCAAGGCAATCTCGCGTCTTCTATTTATACGGTCTTGTCTTCGGCCGAGTGTAGAGGCTGAGGACACTTGACGACTGGGCATTGTTAGGGAATGGGGGAGGAGTTAGGGGAGGAGTTAGGGGAGGAGTTAGGGGAGGAGTTAGGGGAAGAGTTAGGGGAGGAGTTAGGGGAGGAGTTAGGGGAGGAGTTAGGGGAGGGATTGTGAGTTTCAATGGTGTTTTGAAGGTGTTAGGAGGTATTTTGAAGGTGTTAGGAGGTGCTTGATATGGAAAGATTAGATTCTATATTCAAATACTCACACAAGACACTAACTGAATAGTTGACTGTTGGAAGCTGATATGAGGAGTCTCTACATTTGTGGGTGCTACTGAATAGGACACTGTAGGATCATAACTGACACGTTGAGTGCCTGGAGTTC
>OZ038316.1:15191948-15218259 GCA_964035775.1 Osedax frankpressi
TGAAATGAATGTTATAGAAGGAAAATGTATTGATTAGTTACCTAATTATAGAGAAATATTTATTTAATTTTTTTGATAAATATACAATTTTTATTTTTAAAATTTACTATACAAATTTATATACAAATTCATATTACATGAACAAGTATTATAATATATTTAAATATATGTATTATTATTATTATATTATTAGTATAGATAAAATTAATTATGTCAGCTATATAACTTCTATATTAGAACTTATGATTATAATTTATAAATGAAATGTAAATAATAATTTATAATAAAATAAATGTTTGATTATTAATCAAAAGAAAGTATTAATTTCTGATATGATATGCAAAGCTTTTTAATAATGTATACATTAAATGTGTGTTATATTTTCTATATTTCTATATAATAATGAATATTATTAACAATAATTTATGAAACATATTTTTATGAACAAAGTAAACAGCCAATTATTAGTATGACTAACTAATGTATCATGCTACACATACCACCAATTATCTCTATTAATTATCTTATACCTATTGTATTAATATATAAAAATGTTATCGGTAGAAATATTCCTTTAAAGTTATATTCACTGGTAGATCTGATAAATTTAATGCTAATTTGGTATCCATAACAGATGATTTTCTATATTCCTACTAAACTATAAGCCAAGATTACCAAGAAACCTGGTGACGATAAATGTATCCTAATGCAATTATTTGTTAATGCTCTTAAGGTGACTTTAAACTTAAACTACATATTTAATTACAATGATTTATATATATACATAATATTATATTAAATATAATATTAAAACTCAAGTTTATTAATTCTAGTTTTATTAATTCCAGTTTATTTAGCATGGACCATGCAATTCTCTATACAACATTTTAATATAAACAATATTGTATCATATTGCAGAGGTAAATTACTTATTATACAAAAGTTATATGAGACGGTGTATTTGGGCAATCTTTACTAAAAAGTAAGAAAATTATAAATTTTAATTTTAAATTATAATATATATTGTTAAAATGATCTAGAAAAAGTTATCGTATATATATATATATATATATATAAGTTATCGTATATGACATCGTATAATATACATATATGACGGCAATGGATATGTGCTATTATTTTAGATAAAGCGTACTAAAACTAACTAAAAGATGAAACTGTAAATGGTAGTCGGTTAATACGAATACCTATCATCGATATATATGTATGAATTCATTGTGCACGAGTCTTCTGCTTTCGGTACAAAACACACACAAAATATGTATAGAATTTAAAAATTAAAGTTAATATGACTGCATACAGTTAATAGTATTAAATAATTGAATATAGTTGCATGCATAAGATTCTACATATTATTATTTAAATTAATAGTTATATAAATAATACTAACGTAATGTAAATCAGTAGAAATTTGTATTTAATCGAATTTCTAAACTATATAATATTTATTTATATAGGAAGTATTTTTTAAATTAAAATTATTTTTGTGATAAAATTTCATAATCATAGATTGCATTGTTATATTATTATTATCCGTTAAAACCTTTTCAATATTAAGAACATATAAAATATTAATTAGACTTGTATAATACATCATATGAAGATTATATTAAATATTGATTATATGCATACATTAATATTATAAAATATGCAATATAAAACAAAACTTATTGAACCTAGAATTCATTTGATTGTATTTATACTTATGTTGTTATTTCAAATTTAATGTGGTGGATTGTAAACTATATTATACATTTACTGTTCCTCATTGTAAATATATAAGGTATTTAACAGATGACACTGGAACAATTAGAAGTGTATTACAATTATCAAGTTTAGATTATAATATTCACAAAACAATTGATTTGCAGCAAAAATAAGTAATACATTTCTGTTTTAGGATTTTTGAACGTTATTTTTATTGAAATATATTTGGATAAGTCTAATAGGAGGTTAATAAATACACTGAGGTTTCTAATAATTGAACACAATTCAATCGACGTAGTGTTGCGGATCCATGGAGAATTAGTTCATCTAGGAGTTATGAAGGTTATCAGTTATGTAGTATTTTTCCGGTTCATAACTACCTTTCATAAAAGATGTAGTCCAAGTATACCATACACAGTTATGACGATAATAGTGGTTCACGAAATATAGTAAATCAATATTTAAATAATATATCGACAATAGGGATACATTATAACGAATGGACACGGAAACAGAATGTCCATGGTATATATCATATATGGTCAATTATATACCCACTTCAATCTATGGAATAATACGTTATATAATTGTGTGTTAAAGGCAGCGGTCATCTGATGTAAAAAGCAATATAGAGACGATACAGAATCATTATATTGTCTTGTTCCAATGTTGTATCCTATAAGTATGCTTTAGATTACAAATAATATAACAACTGTGATAATATCCTAAGTAAAAAAGTTATTATTTAAATATATGTCAGTAGTTGCTAGAATTGTGGTTGTCAAATTTGAAATTGTATTCGAAGATATAATTTTAATATATTCGTACAGTGTGTTGATCAATAGATACAAATATAAACACCAATAAAGTAGCAGCTATATATTAATATTGAGATTGTATTACTAAATTGACTGTTAAGTATACTTCGTTATATATTAGCTTTGAGTAAGTGTAGAGATATGATGTGGTATATTTAGATTATGTAATATTAGGTAAATTATATGTTATTTTCCTACCTACCATATCTAAGTAGGTGATCTTTAATATTAACATAACCATATAAATCTCTACCAGTATCATGATATATAACAATAATTCGTTTGAACTGTTCGCATGAACAGTAACAATTCTCAGCATTCATTATTTGTGTTTGAATTGTTCATAAACTTTTAAAAGAGTTGTAATCTTTAGCAAAATATAGATTACCGAATATCAATATTCGTATCTATTATTACCTTGTCAGAATTATCAATGTTGGAATAGTACATTTATTTCTATGAAAAAATTTTGATTTTTATTATCAATATTTAATTTTAAGGCATATCTTTATAAAAAATGTAATTAGTATTATTGAATAAATACATTTTATAAATAATATTTAATATGTCTAGCAATTACGATTGATGATACGATTCATGTTTTTATTCTATCTAAGTATATTATGTATTATATATATATTTTTTTATGTATAGATATTAGTTAAAGTTTTATATTTATGATATAAAAATAATTTTAACATGACATATTCTAGTGTTCTAGCACTGTGTTAATTTTCATTATAATGAACGAGACCATTCGTATTTGTGTACGTCATAGACTAAAGAACATGCTTGATTACGATAGGCGTTGCATTTAATATTTTCGTAATATCATTAACTTTGCAGAATTAATTCTGCAAAGTTAATGATATTAATCTTCTATTGGTGCAATAGTCAAATAAATATTCTTAATAATATCACGATTGTAATCCTTTCCTTAAAATAATACACAATGAAGATATCATTTATTATATGTTTATCTTAATTTAATTAAACAGATAATCAAATCCACGGAAATTGTAATCCTTAATTTATCTTAAATTGTATATACGGTACTCTTCACCTTATTTAGTATATTTAGTATTTCGTAAGTATATTTAGTATTTCGTAAGTATATTTAGTATTTCGTAAGTATATTTAGTATTTCGTAAGTATATTTAGTATTTCGTAAGTATATTTAGTATTTCGTAAGTATATTTAGTATTTCGTAAGTATATTTAGTATTTCGTAAGTATATTTAGTATTTCGTAAGTATATTTAGTATTTCGTAAGTATATTTATTATTTCGTAAGTATATTTAGTATTTCGTAAGTATATTTAGTATTTCGTAAGTATATTTAGTATTTCTTAAGTATATTTAGCATGCCTCAAATTGTTACTAAATATTTAGAAGCTATTTTATATTTTATAATACTGAAATTTTGTAAAATAAAATGTCATTAATAAAATTCATTTAATTAACATAAATTTCATTAATGAGTATTAAATAGTACAATTACATTAAATAATTAAAAAAATTACTCAAAGTAATAGTGGTTTTTACTGTCAGATGAATACTTGACCAACTATTGTTAATTTGTATGATACTAAATACAAAAAATTGTTCGTCGATGGAATGACCTCTAGAACGTACATTAGATTGAGGATATAAATACCGAACTTTTCAATTTGAATTTTCCTAATCTAATATAATTTATCATGATAATATGCAAACTTACATTGACGACATTTTCATTTATTTCATGGTATTTAAATGATAATAAATCATACTTTGGATCAGTATCTTTGTTGGGTAATATTAAAACCCCATGCATCCTCTGAGGATATATCCTATAAAGTCCATTATACATAGTGGGCTTTATAGTTCCAGAATGTACTTCATTCCATGGTTCTATCCAAGATTACCTTAATCTTGGGTTCTATGATAAATTAATAATCAATTGGGATTTTTATAAATAGTATTTCTTTTTAATTGCAAGTATTACTGCTCCTTTGGTTTGGATTATACATATGTGTATCTTATTGGAACTCATAGATTATTGTATGTGAAGTTTATAATTCAACTAGTTTTCTAATTAAACATAGATTTAATTTAAAGGCGAATGTCATCATTGAATTTAATTTAATCGTCTTTTTGTTAGGATATAAAAAAACAATGATAAATAAGAAGTATTTATTAACGAAAAGAATATTTATAAAGTTAATGTACGGATACTGAGTTACATTCTTAAGAATCTTTGATATCATGGCATCGTATAGCTCAATGGTAACAATAGGGTAGTTATGTACATATCACATATATTTATTAAAATAATATATAATTTTTGTAATCAAACATTGTTTGATTGTTGTACAACATAAACTATATATACAGTTTTAATTACTAAACATTTATGCAGTCTTAATCGATATTATTATTCTACTAAATATATTTCAATTATTAGCGTTGTTGTTTTGTAAACACTTAATAAAATTCGATGGAATGATTACATAACTAAATTATGTTACTAAATGCGTCTCTCGAATAAGAACAGTGTTTCTAAATTAAAAATGAAAGTATATATATTATATATCTAAGCAGTAACTTAAATTTCAGAAATATAATTGTTTTTATAATTAATTTCGAAAAAATGTATCCTCGATGAAAGAAGAAATGATGTAATTAATTAGGTTTTTATTTATTTTAATAGTGATAGAATAACAGTGGTAACAGAGATACACATTGGTAGTGGGGTATTCATATGGTATACTTTTAAAGAATAGACATAGTTATACGTTAACCTATTTTATTATCCATAAATTTAATTATATAATCTATTATAAATATTTTAAAAATCTATCTATACCCATGCCGTAGTTCCTATAGTAGACATTATTTAATAACTTATTATGAACTATACTTATATGATATATCATATAAAGTTAACTTAAATATAGTATAATAAAATACACAGCATTATCATTGTATTACCTAAAACACACAACATATACAGTAATAAAGCTAATGAAGTACATGATATGTATTCCACTAGGAGTTTATATTTTACATGTATTTTACATATGTGTTTATCATATGGCATTGATTTGCACTCGAGGACAACATGTCCTTATTTACTAATTCTCCTACAGGTTGTTTATTTCCGTAGCGATTATTTCCGTTTATTTACTTTATTTTATTTATGTTTTATTTATTTAGTTTTATTTTCTTTAATTTATACTATACGTCATTCTCAATTTAAATGTTAACTATACAACAGGATTGATATAATATATTTATTAAATATCGCAAAATGGATATATCTAAATAATAACCTGGACCTGCATACACTTGATTATATTTGAAAATATTTAAAAAATAATTTCAAATTAATTTAAGTTAATATGGCAAAATTTGACCCAGAAGATAAATCAAGGTATATTTCGATTAGTTACTATTTTATTTGTCCAATGGTATTTAATATTAAGCTATTCAAATAGTTGGTTTTTCGGGGACATCTCAAGAGTAGACACAAATTCCCTACTTTTGGACGAATGTGACAGTGGCGGATTTCTTGTTCGTGACAGCACTTCTTGCATAGGGCAATATGTCCTCAGCGTTAAGTTAGTGAAGTACTTTAAGTTTGATATAAATCTGACATATACTATACACATATAGTAATTTAGTATTAAAACCTTTCTAAAGATTTTTAATAAATTTTATAGTTTGTCAAGTTTACATTTTAAAGAAATACTATTTGTAATGATATGATATTTAGATACAAATTATACCAATATAGATATATTAGTATAATACTAATAGATTATTAATAATAACAGTTCACATATACTCATACGCATTTTATTACAATTATATGATTTGGTAGGATGTGATTTAGTCACTGTGAGCTTATATCAATATTAATTATATTGATAACTCCATAATATATATATATATATATATATGTGAATATAAAATAGTAATGTATTTTACATTTTATACTCTATATATTTAACGTCATATATTTTATAGTTCATTAAAAAATGTAAATATAAATGTTAATAATGAGATAATAATAATCTGTAATATGACGTTTGATAGTTAGTCATATCCAAGATAATAAGATAACCAGTCATCCATATATTAAATATCATATTATATTATATTATATAATACGTAATTTAAATATTATAATATTTTATCTAGAATTGTATGGTCTTTGATAAATAATGTTTATAAAATAAAAATATATTTAAATCAATTCCAATTTATTAATACATTTAATATAATATGTAAATATATATCTTGAATGTTAAAATTACACCAATCAAATAATTGTATTATGATACATTTTTCACAACCAGGTATATTGGTAACCTAAGGTCATACCATTATATATAATGGTATATATATATTTATATTTAAAAAGCGAATGAATCAATTGTTACATAATAGATCGTATATAAATTAAATAATATCAAATTAAATTATCACAATATGTTAATAATTTTAAACATTCAATATTTTTTTCAAATATAAAATTATGAGAAACATTTAAATAGAAAAATGTGTATTACAAATGATTATTCAAAATCTCGTTAAATCTTGTAAAATCTTTAGTTTATAAGCCTAAATAAGAATGCGTTTTACATTATAATTTGCATAATATCATTACATAATAACTACATATTAATTATGTATATTCCATTCTGAATAAATTTGCTGGTAAGATGTTTTTAAAAACTTGTTACTTATATTTAGTGATTAATAAAAAACTTGAATTTGAAATTGAATATAAATATTTAATATTTTATCAATCTTTGCTAAAAGATGTATTTCTATCCTGTAATTTATCTATACAAATATAGAAATATACTGTAATCTGTTAACAAGCTTACTATTTAACTACTGCATAACAAACTTTAGATTATCTATCAACGGTTTTCTCGTGAACACATATCAATCACTTAAATACTTAATGCTTTAAATATCTACAGCAAGATTAATATGGTACTCTTTATTCACCTCTTCTTCAGACCAACCAGGTCCTACGTTAAGCATTACACTGCTCTCGATCCCACTTCAGTATGTCTATCTCATCTTGGACATTATCTGTATGGCTATAACTATGTACATGTGTAAATCTATCTATATATGTAATATATATATTTATATTACTGATAATGTAATTATTATATATATATTATATGTAATATATATATTTATATTACTGATAATAATAATTGCATATTTAAATGCTTTAAGAGTCTGGTGTGCTAATGATTTGTTTGGATAGTTGTAGGGGGATAGGCAGTATATTAAAATGTAGATCATAAGTAAGCATTGAGTAGCTAGTATGTTGATAATACATGTGTACGGTGTACAGTGTTCTCTGTAGGTTTGCTGTAGTATTGGACGGTGTTGGAGTAGGTTGCCGGAGGTGGTAGAATTTGTAGTAGAAGTCATTGTCGATGGTATCCAGGCATTCTTATCAGTGAGGCAACGGCCTGATTAGTTAGATGGTCAGAGTGCCACGTCCAGACTCCCCGATGATGTTTATATCGGCAGTTCCATCTTTTGGTAAACGTTTGTTTATTTGTGTAGACTTGTAGGTTTCAATTATATTTCTACAGAGGGCCTCTAACAAGTCAATAGTGAATTCATTTCTAGTGTTTTGTTTGTACATTTGTCATTTACATAAAAAGTTAATTTCGAAATTGTAACAGATATTTTCTAAAAAAATCAATTTTAACTCTTTATAAATTCAGCTGATCTATTCTTTACTTGATAGTATATGATTGTTTTAATTGTATTCTATAATATAATACACTTAGATTGGATGAGATTAAAATGAATACAAATGATTTTTTTTAATAATAGTTTATAATAAGAATTTTATAAATTAATTATAAAGATATGAATTAAATATTTCCGAACAAGTTATTTTTAATATCTGAACACTTGACCTTTCATTTTTATTAATATTTTCTTATGAGTTTTTTTTACTAGACATCAATTTTATATATCTCTTCATAGTAAGCTTATGCATTTATCGAATAAAGTATTTAAATTAATATAGTGAGATAATCCTGAACTAACATCTACATTATTTTACATTACACACTTACACATATATTTACACTTACACTACACACTTACACTACACACTTACACTACACACTTACACTACACTTACACTACATACTTACACTACACTTACACTACATACTTACACTACACTTACACTACATACTTACACTACATACTTACACTACACTTACACTACATACTTACACTACACTTACCCTACACTTACACTACATACTTACACTACACTTACACTACATACTTACACTACACTTACACTACATACTTACACTACACTTACACTACATACTTACACTACACTTACCCTAGACTTACACTACACTTACACTACACTTACACTACACTTACACTACACTTACACTACACTTACACTACACTTACACTACACTTACACTACACTTACACTACACTTACACTACACTTACACTACACTTACACTTACACTACACTTACACTACATACTTACACTACACTTACACTACACTTACACTACACTTACACTACACTTACACTACACTTACACTACACTTACGCTACACTTACGCTACACTTACACTACACTTACACTACACTTACACTACACTTACACTACACTTACACTACACTTACACTACACTTACGCTACACTTACGCTACACTTACACTACACTTACACTACACTTACACTACACTTACACTACACTTACACTACACTTACACTACACTTACACTACACTTACACTACACTTACACTTACACTACACTTACACTACACTTACACTACACTTACACTACACTTACACTACACTTACACTACACTTACACTTACACTACACTTACACTAAACTCTACACTACACTTACACTACACTCTACACTACCCACTTACACTACACTCTACATTACACTTACACTACACACTTACACTTACACTACACACTTACACTACACTTACACTACACTTACACTACACTTACACTTACACTACATACTTACACTTACACTACACACTTACACTTACACTACACACTTACACTACACTTACACTACACACTTACTCTACACACTTACACTAAACTCTACACTACACACTTACACTAAACTCTACACTACACACTTACACTAAACTCTACATTACACTTACACTACACACTTACACTACACTTACACTACACACTTACACTTACACTACACACTTACACTTACACTACACACTTACACTTACACTACACACTTACACTACACTTACACTTACACTACATACTTACACTTACACTACACACTTACACTTACACTACACACTTACACTACACTTACACTACACACTTACTCTACACACTTACACTAAACTCTACACTACACACTTACACTAAACTCTACACTACACACTTACACTAAACTCTACATTACACTTACACTACACACTTACACTACACTTACACTACACACTTACACTTACACTACACACTTACACTACACTTACACTACACACTTACTCTACACACTTACACTAAACTCTACACTACACTTACACTACATTCTACACTACATACTTACACTATACTCTACATTACACACTTATACTATACTCTACATTACACACTTATACTAAACTCTACACTACACTCTACACTACACACTTACACTACACTCTACAT
Source organism: Osedax frankpressi (assembly GCA_964035775.1). NCBI lineage: Eukaryota > Metazoa > Annelida > Polychaeta > Sabellida > Siboglinidae > Osedax > Osedax frankpressi. The sequence continues at coordinate 15,202,213 of OZ038316.1, forward strand.
TACACACTTACACTAAACTCTACACTACACTTACACTACACTCTACACTACACTCTACACTATACACTTACACTACACTTTACACTACACGCTTACACTACACTCCACACTACACACTTACACTACACTCTACATTACACACTTACACTAAACTCTACACTACACACTTACACTACACTCTACACTACACTTACACTACACTTACACTACACTTACACTACACTTACACTACACTTACACTACACTTACACTACACTTACACTACACTTACACTACACTTACACTACACTTACACTACACTTACACTACCCTTACACTACACTTACACTACACTCTACACTACCCACTTACACTACACTCTACACTACACTTACACTACACACTTACACTACACTTACACTACACACTTACTCTACACACTTACACTAAACTCTACACTACACACTTACACTACACTTACACTACACTTACACTACACTTACACTACACTTACACTACACTTACACTACACTACACTTACACTACACACTTACACTACACTTACACTACACTTACACTACACTTACACTACACTTACACTACACTTACACTTACACTACACACTTACACTACACACTTACACTACACACTTACACTACACTACACTTTCACTACACTACACTTACACTTTACAGTACACACTTACACTAAACTCTACACTACACACTTACACTATACTCTACACTACACACTTACACTACACTCTACACTACACATTTACATTACATACTTACACTACACTACACTACACTACACTTACACTACACTTACACTACACTTACACTAAACTCTACACTACACACTTACATTAGCTCTACACTAACCTCTACACTACACACTTACACTAAACTCTACACTACACTATACACTACACTTAAACTACACTTACACTACACTTAAACTACACTTACACTACACTTACACTACACTTACACTACACTTACACTACACTACACTTACACTACACTTACACTACACTACACTTACACTACACTTACACTACACTTACACTACACTTACACTACACTCTACACTACCCACTTACACTACACTTACACTACACTTACACTACACTTACACTACACTACACTTACACTACACTTACACTACACTACACTTACACTACACTTACACTACACTTACACTACACTTACACTACACTCTACACTACCCACTTACACTACACTTACACTACACTTACACTACACTTACACTACACTTACACTACACTTACACTACACTTACACTACACTACACTTACACTACACTTACACTACACTTACACTACACTTACACTACACTTACACTACACTTACACTACACTTACACTACACTTACACTACACTCTACACTACCCACTTACACTACACTTACACTACACTTACACTACACTTACACTACACTTACACTACACTTACACTACACTTACACTACACTTACACTACACTTACACTACACTTACACTACACTTACACTACACTTACACTACACTTACACTACACTTACACTACACTTACACTACACTTACACTACACTTACACTACACTTACACTACACTTACACTACACTTACACTACACTTACACTACACTTACACTACACTTACACTACACTTACACTACACTTACACTACACTTACACTACACTTACACTACACTTACACTACACTTACACTACACTTACACTACACTTACACTACACTTACACTACACTTACACTACACTTACACTACACTTACACTACACTTACACTACACTTACACTACACTTACACTACACTTACACTACACTTACACTACACTTACACTACACTTACACTACACTTACACTACACTTACACTACACTTACACTACACTTACACTACACTTACACTACACTTACACTACACTTACACTACACTTACACTACACTTACACTACACTTACACTACACTTACACTACACTTACACTACACTTACACTACACTTACACTACACTTACACTACACTTACACTACACTTACACTACACTTACACTACACTTACACTACACTTACACTACACTTACACTACACTTACACTACACTTACACTACACTTACACTACACTTACACTACACTTACACTACACTTACACTACACTTACACTACACTTACACTACACTTACACTACACTTACACTACACTTACACTACACTTACACTACACTTACACTACACTTACACTACACTTACACTACACTTACACTACACTTACACTACACTTACACTACACTTACACTACACTTACACTACACTTACACTACACTTACACTACACTTACACTACACTTACACTACACTTACACTACACTTACACTACACTTACACTACACTTACACTACACTTACACTACACTTACACTACACTTACACTACACTTACACTACACTTACACTACACTTACACTACACTTACACTACACTTACACTACACTTACACTACACTTACACTACACTTACACTACACTTACACTACACTTACACTACACTTACACTACACTTACACTACACTTACACTACACTTACACTACACTTACACTACACTTACACTACACTTACACTACACTTACACTACACTTACACTACACTTACACTACACTTACACTACACTTACACTACACTTACACTACACTTACACTACACTTACACTACACTTACACTACACTTACACTACACTTACACTACACTTACACTACACTTACACTACACTTACACTACACTTACACTACACTTACACTACACTTACACTACACTTACACTACACTTACACTACACAATACACTACACAATACACTACACTTACACTACACTTACACTACACTTACACTACACTTACACTACACTTACACTACGCTTACACTACGCTTACACTACGCTTACACTACGCTTACACTACGCTTACACTACGCTTACACTACGCTTACACTACACTTACACTACACTTACACTACACTTACACTACACTTACACTACACTTACACTACACTTACACTACACTTACACTACACTTACACTACACTTACACTACACTTACACTACACAATACACTACACAATACACTAAACTCTACACTACACATACACTACACTCTACACTTACACTCACTTACACTACACACTACACTTACACTACACAATACACTAAACTCTACACTACACTTACACTACACTCTACACTTACACTACACTCTACACTTACACTACACTCTACACTACACTACACTTACACTACACTCTACACTTACACTACACTTACACTACACTACACTATACATTTACACTACACATGCAGAGGTTACAATTTCCTATACCATAGTTAAATTACTTGCTATGTTTACTCTATTCTCAATATAGATATGTTATATAATATCCACTCTTTGCTGCACCAATATTCCCTACGTAAATAGTCGAATATCCAGTCCACTGTTCTGTACAATTACTAAGTGTTGTGTTTGTTTGGCTGTCGGCAGGTGGCGTTGTAATATTATCCGTAATAATATCTAGATTATAGTTTTACGTATCAATATGTCGTCTGGTTTCCCAGCCTCGCAGTGGAGCGATTGTAAGATGCTTTGATGTTTTGTTGGCAGTTTGTGGATGAAATTGTGCGGAGATATTGTTTCTGGGATTTCTTGTCTCTCTGTCTCACGAGGTGTGCGTATTGACCGAGAGTGAAATCCGACTGCTCTATCACACATCTTTTGACTGGTACTCACCCTATCACATGTAGGGCCTACATTATAGGACCCATGGTGTAGGGCCTAAAGTGTAGGGCCTAAATGTAGAGCCTAAATGTAGAGCATATGGTGTATGATCTATGGTGTAGGCTATAAAGTTTTAGACCTAAAGTGTAGAACTTAAAGTGTAGCACCTAAAATGTAGGACCTAAATTTTAGTGCCTATGGTATAGGGCCTACGGTGTAGGACATATGGTGTAGGACCTATGGTGTAGGACCTATGGTGTAGGACCTATGGTGTAGGGCATATGGTGTAGGGTCTATGGTGTAGGGTATATGGTGTAGGACCCAACAGTGTATGGTATATGGTGTAGGGTCTCTACCTCCTAGACCTCATTACACTGCACAGGAATTCACTACAACACTACACCTAATTTAACAAAGTTACAGCTGCAAGTCGGATGCTGGCCGAGATCTACGTCATTTACCTCCCGGGTGCAACTTATGTCAAGCTATTTCAACACTACTGAATCACATGCCCTGCTCACTTAATGTAACTCGATTAGAAATAACTTTATGATTCATACGAGTATATTGAATTGATGACTCACCCCGGGCCATTATTCATAAAACGATCACGAATCTAGCTAATTGAATTAGTTCGTAAGCGTATTATTCGTAAGCGTATTAGATATTGCTTAATACTATTTATAATGTAGTATTTGTACTGATTGATATTTATAACTTCACTGTCTTAATCTGTAGCATAGTATAATGTACACCCACTTTACTAATAGATCCATCTTAACACCCCCAACAGGTATCTAGCTATAGTATGACTAACATCAAAGGTACTATCATGATATTAACACTACCACCAACATCTCTAGATATAAATACCAAAACCTTTATTACTATTACATTTAATGCCCCCATTTAATACCACAAATTAATTAGCCCTGGTTATCTTAATTATTTGTAAATCTTTAATTAATTTATTTTAAATTGGAAAGATTCTTTATAAGATAATTTATATTGAATTGTAAGCAAACCATATATATAATTTACATAATTTACTATATAATTTATCAATGTATACTTAATATATAATTTAGATACATTTAGAGGACCTTTAGGGTTGAAGTTACCTCAATATTTTATAGCAAAAATAGTGAAAATGAAATATAATTTTAATATTTAAATTTATTTAAATTTCTTTGAAAATATTTAGTTATAATTGGGAAATGCAATAATATTGATATTGCTTACATATTATATACTATAATTCATCACCAACTGCTATAACTAGAATCAATACAAATGTTTAAAATCTAAATATAAACAAGAAAATAATGATTTAATGATTTATTTATAAAACACTTTCATAAAAGTAAACAGATTAACAAGATTGGTTCTTGGTTGGGCATATAATACAAAATAGTAGAGATGTAGTAAAGGCTAGAGTAGAGGAGATGAAATTGTATTGTGTTGATATCAGTATGTATATTGCCAAGCCAAGCTGTATAGATAAGTAGACTGAGTGTTTGGGTAAAACACAACATTCCTAGTAAATACAATACAATAACTTGAATAATTGTCTTTTAATATAAAGTGTATCATTATATAGTAATTGATAAACTCTATCTCATCATTATATGAATCCACTGTATGTTCTGTATATTCTGTATATGCACAACTAAACTATAATGTAGTACATTCATTCATCATAACACTTTTTATATAATTTCCATTCAGTTATGATTTACTCACACACATATCTGACTATAGGTCTGACGGTAGTTCAGACTGTAGGTCAGACTATATTTAAACATAATATATCTAAACACAACACATCTAAACACAATACATCTAAACACAACACATCTAAACATAATACATCTAAACACAATACATCTAAACACAATACATCTAAACACAATACATCTAAACACAATACATCTAAACACAATACATCTAAACACAATACATCTAAACACAATACATCTAAACACACTACATCTAAACACAATACATCTAAACACAATACATCTAAACACAATACATCTAAACACAATACATCTAAACACAATACATCTAACAACAATACATCTAAACACAATACATCTAAACAAAATATATCTAAACACACTACATCTAAACACAATACATCTAAACACAATACATCTAAACACACTACATCTAAACACACTACATCTAAACACAATACATCTAAACACAATACATCTAAACACAATACATCTAACAACAATACATCTAAACACAATACATCTAAACAAAATATATCTAAACACACTACATCTAAACACAATACATCTAACAACAATACATCTAAACACAATACATCTAAACAAAATACATCTAAACACAATACATCTAACAACAATACATCTAAACACAATACATCTAAACACAATACATCTAAACACAATACATCTAAACACAATACATCTAACAACAATACATCTAAACACAATACATCTAAACAAAATATATCTAAACACACTACATCTAAACACAATACATCTAAACACAATACATCTAAACACAATACATCTAAACACACTACATCTAAACACAATACATTTAAACACAATACATTTAAACACAATACATCTAAACACAATACATCTAAACACAATACATCTAACAACAATACATCTAAACACAATACATCTAAACAAAATATATCTAAACACACTACATCTAAACACAATACATCTAACAACAATACATCTAAACACAATACATCTAAACACAATACATCTAAACACAATACATCTAACAACAATACATCTAAACACAATACATCTAAACAAAATATATCTAAACACACTACATCTAAACACAATACATCTAAACACAATACATCTAAACACAATACATCTAAACACACTACATCTAAACACAATACATCTAAACACAATACATCTAAACACAATACATCTAAACACAATACATCTAACAACAATACATCTAAACACAATACATCTAAACAAAATATATCTAAACACACTACATCTAAACACAATACATCTAAACACAATACATCTAAACAAAATACATCTAAACACAATACATCTAACAACAATACATCTAAACACAATACATCTAAACACAATACATCTAAACACAATACATCTAAACACACTACATCTAAACACACTACATCTAAACACAATACATCTAAACACAATACATCTAAACACAATACATCTAAACACAATACATCTAAACACAATACATCTAACAACAATACATCTAAACACAATACATCTAAACAAAATATATCTAAACACACTACATCTAAACACAATACATCTAAACACAATACATCTAAACACAATACATCTAAACACACTACATCTAAACACAATACATCTAAACACAATACATCTAAACACAATACATCTAAACACAATACATCTAACAACAATACATCTAAACACAATACATCTAAACAAAATATATCTAAACACACTACATCTAAACACAATACATCTAACAACAATACATCTAAACACAATACATCTAAACAAAATACATCTAAACACAATACATCTAACAACAATACATCTAAACACAATACATCTAAACACAATACATCTAAACACAATACATCTAACAACAATACATCTAAACACAATACATCTAAACAAAATATATCTAAACACACTACATCTAAACACAATACATCTAAACACAATACATCTAAACACAATACATCTAAACACACTACATCTAAACACAATACATCTAAACACAATACATCTAAACACAATACATCTAAACACAATACATCTAACAACAATACATCTAAACACAATACATCTTAACAAAATATATCTAAACACACTACATCTAACAACAATACATCTAAACACAATACATCTAAACAAAATACATCTAAACACAATACATCTAACAACAATACATCTAAACACAATACATCTAAACAAAATATATCTAAACACACTACATCTAAAAACAATACATCTAAACACAATACATCTAAACACAATACATCTAAACACACTACATCTAAACACAATACATCTAAACACAATACATCTAAACATAATACATCTAAACACAATACATCTAACAACAATACATCTAAACACAATACATCTAAACAAAATATATCTAAACACACTACATCTAAACACAATACATCTAACAACAATACATCTAAACACAATACATCTAAACAAAATACATCTAAACACAATACATCTAACAACAATACATCTAAACACAATACATCTAAACACAATATATCTTAAAACAATACATCAGATCTCCTGTCATTTATTTGGCAAATTTACCATGCATATCAATCATATAAGAATATATCATTTTCATAAGTACTATTTTTAGAGATTATTTTCCTTTTCATTGTAAAATTTGAAACAATAATACACTAATGATATTTATTAGTTGAATTATTAATATATTGATATAACTATATCTATAGTAAATTACTCATTGTTTTATATACATATTATATATATTTGTTCTTATCCAATATTTTTATTAAAAATCCACATTTTTAGATAACCCAAATACTTATTTATAATGCTATCTTAACCTTATTATATTATCCATGTGTACAAAAGTAGATACATGATATACATTATACTATTATTGGTTATAGATGGTGAAATATATCCTATAGATATTCAAATGGCAATATATGTATATTTTTTCATATTTATGGATTTTCACTAAATTCGAACATATACTATTCAACACATAATTTAATTTATTTACTAGTATTAATTATTTAATAATTTTAATTATTTATTATAAAACTTTGTATATTAATATATTATTTCTATTGTATTCTATATGTATTTATGTATTGATAATATTCATTAATACATAAAAAAATATGAGTTCTCGATTAAAATTGATTTAATTTGAACAATTATTTATTTTAAATACGATTTTTCAAATATTTCAATAGTAACTATTCTGTAATCGAGTAAATAAATTCATATACACAAAAAGCCATATAGAGATAATCAGGTAGTATCACTAATATAAATTAATAAATTATATATTAACAGTATGATATAGTCTCTATATTATATTCCAATAGAAAATTAATTTCAAATAAGTTTGCAAATAAAATTCAAATGCAACTAATTCATTATTAAAAACAATATATTAATTATATGTTGCTATATGTTATATGTTAATAATATGTTAATAATATGTTAGTACAATATATTAATTATAACAATACAACATGCAAACATACACATCGAGTTGATAATTTCCTCTAATCATCTCTTTTCTCATTTTCTCATAAGAATTGAACCCATTTTGTAATAATATTCCATTTGTAAGCAAATTGGTGACTTTTTAAGAATGTTCTAACTTCTTCATTACCTTAGCTATGTCAGTGCCCATGGCTACGGAATAATAGGAAATGATTTCTTAATTTCTAAGTCAATCTAATATAAATAATCAGAATTTGGATATTTGTATTCCTTTGGTAAATTGTAAATATTTTCTTTTTCAGTATCAATTTCTATATAGCAAATGTAATGTTTTATTGCTAGTTAGTTAATGTTTATTTTCCAAATTAGTTATCTGAAATCTAATCGACATTATTTTATATACGATTTATGAATTCAACATCCGCTGTGTACCTTCTGTGTATATGTATATATATATATGTATATATATATATATATGTATGTATATATGTGTATGTGTATATAGTAAATAGACATACACTAATAGTAATGGTTTAACCCTGCTTTCAAATATAGTATTCATTTGATTGTCACAAATGCATGATTTAATTCGTTTTATTTACAGAATTAGAACTAACTTAATTGTACCGTAGGTGAGATGCGTACATCTATAAAAACGATATCATCGTAAATACAGTCTTAGTTATGTTAGCTATTTGTATTGATTATTTTGGTCAGGATTGAATCTATTTAAAGATTAATATCTAGGTACACATATATTCTAATCTCTAAAATTAGATGATTACATAATTACTATCAACAGAAAAAGATTCCTGTCCGATTAAAATAACATCTTTATTTCAGTAAATATTCAATTTAATTTGTCAATTTCCATTTTTTCTTTTATCTATTTAATTCGGCAATTCGAGAGTTTCTAGTTTCAAAGCGGATTCAAACCCAGACTCGACTCTCCTCGACGTCTTTTCACTCCGATATCCTCACCCATCCCGCAGCGAAGAACTGCAGATTCGCCATTACATCATCAACCAAGTGGTTGCTTCTGAAGGTGCCGCCAGCATCCTGCGCATAGGTGAAATGGAATTCCCGACGTTGACGTCGTTGATTGGCCACTACATGCAACATCCCCTCGACAAGACTTCGCTCATCAAACCGGTTCGAACGGCTTCGAGTTCATCTTAATCGGCGTAATGGGCGTCATGTATTAGTTATGCGTAGTGTTATGTGCTATTAATTCCCTCGCAAGTCCCGTTTGGCAATGTTGATCATATAGATAACTGTATAATATATATAACGGGGTAGTACATGTTTTGATTTGAATGTGCTCGTAGTATATAAATATATAGTATATAAATATAAATCATATTATATGTGATTACAATTTATTATTTTCATTGTCGACTTTTAATGATCTCACATACTAGTACGATATACATAATATACATAATGATATATATAATAATATACATTATTATATACATAATTACATACATAATTACATACATAATAATATACATGATAATATACATGATAATATATATATTGGTGTGATATTGATATAAAAAGATATGATAAGATATGGTAAACAGTTTTAGACAGATATTTGCAAATTTTCTTACAATCTTTGTTACCATATACAGTTCACCAGCTCCTTCATCACCTTATCACCTTACTTCATACTCTATACTTCATACTCTATACTTCATACTACAGGCTGAAAGATTGAAATTCAAGGCCGACTTTGATTTTGCTGGAAATGTTTGTTTTATTTACCACCCAACCAGGATTCTATTTATAAATAATATCCAACTCTTTTACAACTTTAGGTTCTACTATATATACTAATTTGGGCCCTTAATATATTTGACATTAATTAACTCGAATAAGTGATTTAGGGATTACCATCCTAAAGGCAAATACTTATTTATTGTTCGCTAAAACCACACTTTTACTTACTAGACTTTGATAATATTCCACATATATCTGTGCACCAATTTTAGTACAAGCCATCCTATTTCTGTAAAAACAAAACTATCTAAAGATAATAAGATCTAGTGAGGCGCCATGTAATCTCTGACCACACCCACCACCATTGTTCCCTAATCACTCCCACTACCAGCATTCCCTAACTGCACTAAAAAAGCATTCATGTACCATACCCACTACCAGCATTACTTAAACACACCTATCATTTTGGCGTATTTCTAAATACATCTATCAAACCAAACCCAAACCCCCACCGATCTAAACACTAGCCCCGCCCAACTAAACATTAGCTCCGCCCAACTGAACCCTAACTCCCCTAACTCCCCTATTGACCTACTTAAGGACGAGGAGGACTTGTCATTTGTGCGTGGGGATATCCTCCATTTACTGGAGCGCCGGGAAGAGTCTTGGTGGCTGGTACGACATCAAAATGGACTGGAGGGTCTTGTGCCTGTTAATTATCTGAGTAAGGTCAGTTGTAGTGACCGCACCCCTTACCCCAAATGCAGGACTATCCAGATTCTCTCTGTAACCACTCCTCTATCACGCCTCTACCACACACCCACACCCAGTACCACCCAGATTCTCTCTGTAACCACTCCTCTATCACGCCTCTACCACACACCCACACCCAGTACCACCCAGATTCTCTCTGTAACCACGCCCCTATCACGCCCCTATCACACACCCACACCCAGTACCACCCAGATTATCTCTGTAACCACGCCTCTATCACGCCTCTACCACACACCCACACCCAGTACCACCCAGGTGCTCTCTGTAATCACGCCCCTATCACGCCCCTACCACACACCCACACCCAGTACCACCCAGATTCTCTCTGTAACCACGCCCCTATCACGCCTCTACCACACACCCACACCCAGTACCACCCAGATTCTCTCTATAACCACGCCTCAATCACGCCCCTATCACGCTCCTACCACACACCCACACCCAGTACCACCCAGATTCTCTCTGTAACCACGCCTCTATCACGCCCTACCCAAACACCCACACACAATACCACCCAGATTCTATTTGTAACCACGCCTCTATCACGCCCTACCCAAACACCCACACACAATACCACCCAGATTCTATTTGTAACCACGCCTCTATCACGCCCTACCCACACCCAGTACCACCCAGATTCTCTCTGTAACCACGCCTCTATCACGCCCTACCCACACCCAGTACCACCCAGATTCTCTTTGTAACCACGCCTCTATCACGCCCTACCCACACCCAGTACCACCCAGATTCTCTCTGTAACCACGCCCCTATCACGCCTCTACCACACACCCACACCCAGTACCACCCAGATTCTCTCTATAACCACGCCTCAATCACGCCCCTATCACGCCCCTATCACGCCCCTATCACGCCCCTACCACACATCTACACCCAGTACCACCCAGATTCTCTCTGTAACCACGCCCCTATCACGCCCCTACCACACACCCACACCCAGTACCTCCCAGATTCTCTCTCTATGACCGCACCTACTGAACAACCAAGCTTCACTGCAGAACCAGTCGATAATAGCGTTTGTTTTGCCATATTTAAAAATAACAATATTACTAATAGTAATTATTATTAATATGATTTAGTAATTATTGTTATTTAATAATTATTGTTATTATAAATTAGTTATTATTATTTAGTACTTATTATTATTGTTAATTAGTAATTATTATTGTTAATTATTATTTATTATTATTATTACTATTATTAGTTAGTAATTAATATAATTATTATTATTTGTTTATTATTATTATTTAATAATTATTATTATTATCATTTAGTTATTAAAATTATTATTATTCAGTAATTATTATTATTATTTAGTAATCATTATTATTGTTATTTAGTAATTATTATTATGGTTATTTAGTAAAAATTATTATTATTTAATAATTGTTATTATTTATAATTATTGTTATTTAGTATTTATTATTATAGTTATTTAGTAATTATTATTATGGTTATTTAGTAAATATTATTATTTAATAATTATAATATTTGTTATTTTGTAATTATAATTATTATTTTTATTTAGTTATTACTATTATTTTGTAATTATAATTATTATTGTTGTTATTTAGTTATTATTATTATTTAGTAATTATTGTTATTTTGTAATTATTATTATTGTTATTTAGAAATTATTATTAATGTTATTTATTAATTATTATATTTGTAATTCAATAATTATTATTATTATTCAATAATTATTATTATTATTATTTATTAATCGTTATACATAATATTAAAATTAGAATTTTTTTAAAGCTCTTTGCCTTTCTTACTATATACTGCGATACGCCAGGATTTGCATTGTAGTTTTGATAGACGTTGTGAAGCCTATTCCGTTCTTTCAGATTATCAGCCGAGTGCTTCCCGCCATGGCTATCGTTATAAAGAATCGGATACCCTGTGCATACAGTTCTACGGATTTGAAACTTCAGGTTTCGCAGTCACTCCATTCGATCAACACAATTCCAAATATAGAAACTTTGTTACTAAAGCTATATTCTCAATTGGAGTTAAATAAAAATGAATAATTTTATGATATAAATAGTTTACATCTAATTATTATTTGAATTGCAAAATATTTGTCATTATTATATTCTTAGTTCTAAAACTTCATTTATTAGCGATGTAAGTTATATATTTAATAGTCATTACAATAATCTAGACCCATTAATATCTAATTAAAAACCCATGTAAATCTAGGTATATTTTAAAAAATCAATTACATAAATCTATATTAAAAATTTCGATAATCAATGATAAACTTTTAATGAAATAATCACTTTTAAATACGATATTTATTTATTATAATTCAATTATATTTCTCAATTACGTTTTCTCTTGAGTTATAAAGCAAGTTACCTATGGTTTATTTGATCGACCTTTCCCCCCTACTGCTTTATAGATCGGCCAGCACATCAAAGTCCTGTCGATGAACATCGACGGTACTTGGCAAGGGGAACTTAACGGCATTACCGGATTCTTTCCTTTCACCCATGTCACTTTCATCGAAGAGCCAACTGCCGTAGCCGCAGACAGCTCAGCTTGCCCTTGACTCGACCAGATCGCCTCCTTATGATACACGAGCTCTGCCCCCTCCCCACGACTCATTGGCCCCCAATGCGTCTCCCGATAACTCATTGACCCCGCTTCCCCATGACTCACTCGACCCCCCCCCCCCATGACTCACTCTCCAAAACCGATTGCGGATCGCCGAGAATACCTTTTTAACATACACTACCACTAGCGCCTTTATTACCCGTGATTCGTGGCTATTGTATTGACCTCGTGTATTGACCTCGTGTATCCCTCCGCATATCCCACGTGTAAATAAATATATAGTATTATACCCTTATACCCTATTTACAAATTGGAGATCTGTTGTAGTCTTGTCTCCGAATGTGCATAAAATTCCTTAATGTTTGCCAACTTCAGATCTACGGTTGCTTTCTCCAAAAAGAACTTTGGCTATTTCGGAATCGAACGTCCTTTATATTCTCACACCGAATAGTTTTACAGCCATCATCGATAATACTGTTTTTATTCGAAGGTCACTCAAGCTTTCTTTTCATCCTCTTGCAAACACCCGTTTGTCTGCCTACTGACTTATAGAATGCACTTATTAATGTGTTATTAAATAAAGAATATCGTAAACTTATTGTTATTCTTGATATATTGTAAAAACACAATACATTAGTTTATATAAGCACTTCCCGTCAGATATATTTATATAATATCAATAAATTATTATAAAATAAAACTAATTAAAATAATATGAATTTTCCGAGTATCAATAATTAATCAGTTACAAATTTTTGAAAAAATTATAAATGTACTTATAAACAAATTAGTTTCAAAATATCAATATGTAATTTATGTTAGATATGTACAAATTATGAGTTTGAAATTATAATTGCTTAAATATTTAAATTATATGAATGTACAAATGATTTTATTTGAGAAATGTTCATGGTTCACGAGATATGATAAATTAAATAAGCCATACGATAGTAAATTTAGAAATTAATATTTTTACAAATTTAACCGTAAATCAGAAGTAATATACGATGACGTTTATATAACATAACTTTTTCTATATTTATTATTTTAATAAAATTTAAAAACTAGTAAATATTATATTACTTTTACGAGATATGTACAATGTACATTGTACATACTCTAATTGAATATAAATATTAGTAAAATAATTTTAAGTAAATTTAACCAGATAATTAAACAAATGTTTTTTTTACATACTTTTGATATATTCGAAATTTATTGTTTTTAATTATAAAATACACTATGATTTATATATTTATGTTTTATTTATTATTATTGATACTTTTATATTCATTATATTAATATTTACCAAATTATGAGCTATTTTATTGACCATAGTAAAACAATTAACAACACGTACAATCTATTAATCCAATCGCAAAAGTTATAGCTGCAAAAAGGGTTAAAGACAGAAGACAACTTGTATAATAATACTGGGTATATAAATTCTCTAGACATCTATAAACTATGCATATTTTACTAGTATTTATTATATTATTTCTAATAACAGATAGGATATTGGTCAAGGAAGAATATCTGTCCAACTTCAATTTTTGTTGGATTAAGAAGCAAGATTTTAGTTTTTTTGTAATATAAAAAAGTGAACATATATTTTATTGCATTAAAAATATATTATATATATTTTTTATTTAAAATTATTATTTAAAATTGTGCAATAGTTTAATCACCTGATTTCTTGGGTTTCCTGAGCAAACTCTAAACTTGTGTTAATAATACACATTTAAGATAATAAAATTCAATAGAAAAGTAATAACAAAAACAAATATGGATATTTGTATCATAAACATTCTATTTAAACCAGGGATCAATCTCCGAGTACGATCTCCATGATCAATTATAAACTTTATGATAAAGGCTGGAAAATATAATATAATAAATGATACAACATTTATATTTTTTGGCAAGCATTCCTATAAATATTATGTAACTACCTCTCTCACTCCCTCCCCCTCCCTCCCTCCCTCCCAACCTC
>OZ038316.1:15218459-15240959 GCA_964035775.1 Osedax frankpressi
GACTCGAGTTCTTAAACTTTGAATCTTAAAGTCCTTAATCCGGAATTTTTCATTTGGAAGTTTCTAAACAATAAGTCTCAAACAATAAATTGATTACCAAACATTATTGAAACCGGAAATTAATACCAAGGATTTAATAATATAAAATTGCATACACAGAAGTTGGAAATCAAGAACTTCTTAAATCATATTTCTCAATCTTGGAAGTCTCAAACTTGGAATTCTACTTTGGAAGTTCCTAAATTGGCATTCTCTCACTTGAATACGTGAGTTATTTAGCTTCGGGTTATTTATGTACAGTGTATAGTGTACACTGTACCGTGTAAGGTTTAACGTGTACAGTGTACACTATACAGTGTATAGTGTACAGTATACAGTGTACTCTATACAGTCTACAGTGTACAGCGTAAAGTGTAAAGTGTACAGTGTACAGTGTACGGTGTATAGTGTACAGTGTACAGTGTACACTGTACACTGTACAGGGCATAGTGTATTATGTACAGTATACAGTGTAACGTATATTATTATAATGCCTCGGTACTTCAAGGAACAAACCGTTCCAGTAGCCTTGATTACGCAACAGGATGTTATTGGCCGCCATTACATCGGTGCCTAGTATCACCGGAAGCCACTCGTTATATAAGGTGTGTTGCGTAATAGCGGCTATCAGACGACGCGTCTCCTGATAGAGCCGTTCACCGTGCCAATGTGGGTTTATACTAGAGGGGTTGGGCGAGGTGGGGTTTACGAGTGGGGTTTACGAGTGGAGCGGAGTTGATCGCATATACGGTTTGGCGGTTATTAGGGGGGGGGGGGCGAATACTGGATATTGGGGGTGAATGAGTTAGATGGGGTTTGGTTGATTGCATTTTGAGAGGATGTATATATCCTCTGCCGGGGGTGAGGGGCTTGAAGGGTCGGATAATGCTGTATGGGTTTGGTGGTATGGAGGTGTGGGTTAGTGGGGTGAGTGAGTAACGTTGTGGAGTTGGGCGCGATTAGGGAGTGAGGGATGGGTTGGTGCTGTAAAGGATGGGTGAGGTTTGGCCCATCCCCCCAACCCGGTTGGGAGATGGGATGAGAGTAGGTTGAGGGTTAGAGGTGAGAATCTAAGGTTAGGTTGATGTTGGTACGAAGGTAGCATCTTGGAATGAGGTGATGGATATTGCATATATGGTGGTAATCGAGAGAAATGGAGGGATGAAGAAGTAATGTTCCTTATAAGGCATATAACGGCCATTAATTACAATTATTACCGACATCTCGAATTGTATCTTTTAAGTTTGCAGCGTGTCGTGGCGTGTGCGTGTGCACTTAGAAACAATAACAATACAGGCAGCAACACCAACCGATTGAAATTAGACTCGATCCTGTTATGTTCCCTGGCGAATATCGTGTGCAAACACATCAACCCTACGTGTTCGTTGACCCTACTATCTCCTGCGTGGAAAAGTCTTATAATGTGGGGGGCCACTACAACGTCTGACTTCGATGTAAATATTTATATATAGAGTTGGTGTCTAAAATAAATGGGTCATGGTATGGAGCAAAGTATTGCTATTTTATCTAGCCTGCCTACATAAAATACTGCATCCGATATAGTGGAGGTCAATACCTTTAGGATTACAGAAAATTGTCTAAGTAATTGTATTTTTTATAACGTAAACAAATATACCACAATAATGTTATAAACAATTTTATTTAATATTGAAAAGATGTAGAATTTATTTATATTTTACATATTTTATATAATACGTGTACAGAGTGCAATATACACAGTACAGTATACAGTGTATAATGTATAGTGTACAGTGCTGTGTACAGTACAGTGTACAGTGCTGTGTACAGTACAGTGTACAGTACAGTGTACAGTACAGTGTACAGTACAGTGTACAGTACAGTGTACAGTACAGTGTACAGTACAGTGTACAGTACAGTGTACAGTACAGTGTACAGTACAGTGTACAGTACAGTGTACAGTACAGTGTACAGTACAGTGTACAGTACAGTGTACAGTACAGTGTACAGTACAGTGTACAGTACAGTGTACAGTACAGTGTACAGTACAGTGTACAGTACAGCGTACAGTACAGTGTACAGTACAGTGTACAGTACAGTGTACAGTACAGTGTACAGTACAGCGTACAGTACAGCGTACAGTACAGTGTACAGTACAGCGTACAGTACAGCGTACAGTACAGTGTACAGTACAGCGTACAGTACAGTGTACAGTACAGTGTACAGTACAGCGTACAGTACAGTGTACAGTACAGTGTACAGTACAGCGTACAGTACAGTGTACAGTACAGTGTACAGTACAGTGTACAGTACAGTGTACAGTACAGTGTACAGTACAGTGTACAGTACAGTGTACAGTACAGTGTACAGTACAGTGTACAGTACAGTGTACAGTACAGTGTACAGTACAGTGTACAGTACAGTGTACAGTACAGTGTACAGTACAGTGTACAGTACAGTGTACAGTACAGTGTACAGTACAGTGTACAGTACAGTGTACAGTACAGTGTACAGTACAGTGTACGGTACAGTGTACGGTACAGTGTACAGTACAGTGTACGGTACAGTGTACAGTACAGTGTACGGTACAGTGTACAGTACAGTGTACAGTACAGTGTACAGTACAGTGTACGGTACAGTGTACAGTACAGTGTACAGTACAGTGTACAGTACAGTGTACAGTACAGTGTACAGTACAGTGTACAGTACAGTGTACGGTACAGTGTACAGTACAGTGTACAGTGTACAGTGTACAGTGTACAAACTACAAACCTGCTCCGAAACACCGCCCCCTTCCGGTTTTGCAATGACGGAACTTAGGATCGTTGGGAAGTAGGTCTTTTGCACCATAGTTTGACCTTGCCATCTTCAGACGACCTCTGACTATAAGACAGGAGATGTAACGGGTGATGTAACGGGTGACGTAACATTACACAACGCTATATATTACGCGACCCAGTATTGTGTAACACGGTATTACGCCACGAAGTCAACTTCGGGATGTATCAACACTAGAATCATTATACGGGATCGGGTTCTCGTTATCTTCACTATGCACTATGTACTATGTACCATGTATCTCGTACTATGTACTACATACTACATACTATGTACTATGTACTACGCACTACGTACTATGTACTACATACTATGTTCTCTGTACTATATACTATATACTTTATACAGTTTACGGCGTACACTAACCCGGACTTATTTCCCGGAGTTTTAGACTATCTTTAATCGAACTGCCGTAGATGTGAGAGGCATCGATGTATGACGTAACTTGGTTTAATTGTTCGGGAGGCGCTGAGGTGGTGACGTAATTACTCATTATTAGATAATCTTGATATCAAATGTGTGTTTAGATAAGTATTTAATTCTCTATTATCACACATCAAATAACTGTAGGAAATAAACAGATTACGTCGATATCGTTGTTATCGTTAATCCCTTACAATTACTTACACCACTATAATACTTAAACTACTCACTCACTAACTTATTCACTTAAATTGACTTGAATACTTGAATACAACTATTGAATTACTGATTAATGAAATTATATTTAAGTTGGTATTATTATTATCATACCGAACTATTTTAGTTTTCGGGTTAGAGATTAAAGTTTAGAGTATTGGATTAGAGTTTAGTGTATTGGGTAAATCTTACTTAGCTAATAGCCATGAGAAGTGAGTAGAGGAGTGAGTAGAGGAGTGAGTTGAGGAGTGAGTAGAGGAGTGAGTAGAGGAGTGAGTAGAGGAGTGAGTAGAGATGTGAGTAGAGGAGTGAGTAGACGAGTGAGTAGAGGAGTGAGTTGAGGAGTGAGTAGAGGAGTGAGTAGAGGAGTGGGTAGAGGAGTGGGTAGATGAGTGAGTAGAGGAGTGAGTAGAGGAGTGAGTAGAGGAGTGAGTAGAGGAGTGAGTAGAGGAGTGGGTAGAGAAGTGAGTAGAGGAGTGAGTTGAGGAGTGAGTAGAGGAGTGAGTAGAGGAGTGAGTAGGGGAGTGAGTAGAGGAGTGGGTAGAGGAGTGAGTAGAGGAGTGAGTAGAGGAGTGAGTAGAGGAGTGAGTAGAGGAGTGAGTAGAGGAGTGAGTAGAGGAGTGAATAGAGGAGTGAGTAGAGGAGTGAGTAGAGGAGTGAGTAGAGGAGTGAGTAGAGGAGTGAGTAGAGGAGTGAGTAGAGGAGTGAGTAGAGGAGTGAGTAGAGGAGTGAGTAGAGGAGTGAGTAGAGGAGTGAGTAGAGGAGTGAGTAGATGAGTGGGTAGAGGAGTGGGTAGAGGAGTGGGTAGAGGAATGAGTATATGAGTGAGTAGAGGAGTGAGTGTATGAGTGGGTAGAGGAGTGAGTAGAGGAGTGAGTAGAGGAGTGAGTAGAGGAGTGAATAGAGGAGTGAGTAGAGGAGTGGGTAGAGGAGTGGGTAGAGGAATGAGTGTATGAGTGAGTAGAGGAGTGAGTGTATGAGTAGGTAGAGGAGTGAGTAGAGGAGTGAGTAGAAGAGTGAGTAGAGGAGTGAGTAGAGGAGTAAGTAGAGGAGTGAGTAGAGGAGTGAGTAGAGGAGTGAGTAGAGTAGTGAGTAGAGGAGTGTGTAGAGGAGTGAGTGTATGAGTGGGTAGAGGAGTGAGTAGAGGAGTGAGTAGAGGAGTGAGTAGAGGAGTGAATAGAGGAGTGAGTAGAGGAGTGGGTAGAGGAGTGGGTAGAGGAATGAGTGTATGAGTGAGTAGAGGAGTGAGTGTATGAGTAGGTAGAGGAGTGAGTAGAGGAGTGAGTAGAAGAGTGAGTAGAGGAGTGAGTAGAGGAGTAAGTAGAGGAGTGAGTAGAGGAGTGAGTAGAGGAGTGAGTAGAGTAGTGAGTAGAGGAGTGTGTAGAGGAGTGAGTAGAGGAGTGAGTGTATGAGTGAGTAGAGGAGTGAGTAGAGGAGTGAGTGTATGAGTGGGTAGAGGAGTGAGTAGAAGAGTGAGTAGAGGAGTGAGTAGAGGAGTGAGTGTATGAGTGAGTAGAGGAGTGAGTAGAGGAGTGAGTAGAGGAGTGAGTAGAGGAGTGAGTAGAGGAGTGGGTAGAGGAGTGAGTGTATGAGTGAGTAGAGGAGTGAGTAGAGGAGTGAGTAGAGGAGTGGGTAGAGGAGTGAGTAGAGGAGTGAGTAGAGGAGTGAGTAGAGGAGTGAGTAGAGGAGTGAGTAGAGGAGTGAGTAGAGGAGTGAGTAGAGGAGTGAGTAGAGGAGTGAGTAGAGGAGTGAGTAGAGGAGTGAGTAGAGGAGTGAGTAGAGGAGTGAGTAGAGGAGTGAGTAGAGGAGTGAGTAGAGGAGTGAGTAGAGGAGTGAGTAGAGGAGTGAGTAGAGGAGTGAGTAGAGGAGTGGGTAGAGGAGTGAGTAGAGGAGTGGGTAGAGGAGTTAGTAGAGGAGTGAGTAGAGGAGTGAGTAGAGGAGTGAGTAGAGGAGTGAGTAGAGGAGTGAGTAGAGGAGTGAGTAGAGGAGTGAGTAGAGGAGTGAGTAGAGGAGTGAGTAGAGGAGTGAGTAGAGAAGTGAGTAGAGGAGTGAGTAGAGGAGTGAGTAGAGGAGTGAGTAGAGTAGTGAATAGAGGAGTGAGTAGAGGAGTGAGTGTATGAGTGAGTAGAGGAGTGAGTAGAGTAGTGAATAGAGGAGTGAGTATTGAAGAGCTCAGTGCGTATTACATAATATAATCACCTAATCTGCAATCGTAGGAGACTGGAACTTGTTGAGAACGAACGAAAGTGAGGCACGGTTTTCCCCTGTCACGACCCCTAGCGTGACCCCGCCCGAAATCGGTGTCGTTGCTTGGTACCGGAATAGGAAGACACGCCCTGTTCTCGTATCCACGGGTCTCGCAGCCAGATCTGCCACATTCCACGTCTGCCATATCGTTACCGTAACCTAAATAGGAGGGTGTGTCTAATTATTAGATAATTGGGTGTGTGATGTAATGGGGGAGGGGGGGTTTATGTGTTTGCTATTGTGGACAGAATCGTGCTCGTGATATATTATTACATCGTAGTGGAAATGGGCAATGCCCACGACTCACCATCGTCTGCCACCTCCAGGGTGACCACCGCCGTTCGAGAAAAGTCGTGATCGGAGAACTGACCAAAGGTCATCGTGGCTAAAGTGCATGCGGAGTGCGGCCGACTACGGTCCCAGTGTACAGTGGCGCTGACCAGTCGTGCCGATGGTAATAGATGACCGCTGGCAGCAACACGTGGGTACGATATAGCTGTAGGTCAGCGATATTTAATTTTACAAAAATAATATAATACAATAGTCTACAAAAAATTCTATTTAAATAACCTTTCAATTAATGATACTATATATATATATATATATATATATATATATATATATATATATATATATATATATGCCTATATATAGATTTTTAATGTTTTTTTATATATTAGTTACATTATTTTATATTTTATTTAATTATTTATCATACTTTATATTGAATAGGTGATATTTCATCATATCTTCACACACACACACGCGCACATACACAAACACACACGTGTGTGTGTATGTGTGTATGTGCGTGTGCGGATAGTTATATTTATTATAATTAAAGTTCTTGTATACAAGAATTTAAATTAATATAATAAATATTATTTAAAAATACATCACAATATTTTAAAATATTGTACATATTTGTAGTTCAACTAAAATGTAGTTCATTTAAATATAAAATAAATATGAAAATAGAAAGACACAATGCAATGTAAACAATGAGACACTTCGCTTTCTCCTGGATTATATATACAATAAAGATATTTAATTATTTATATTATTAGCTAGTAAAGTTCGTTGTTTTGTCTGTCATAATCATTATAATGTTGCATAACAATACACTAACCATCGCCATAAGAAGGCGGCAATAAACGGTTGAAAGGTTTATTGGATGACCCCCACAGAGGATTTCGCAAATTATTACAAGTTCCGTCTATAGATCGGAATCTAAATCTACTATCGCAATTTACCTGTAAATAATATTATACTAATAAGTGATTTTTTAATTTAATCTGAAATACATAATAAATAAATCATTTTTTACAAAATATTTGAATAAACAATATTTGATAATTACGTATTTATTATAATAAAATAAGTTGATATATGGATATATGTATACATACCATATATGAAATAGTAATAAATATTTACTGACTAACATTCTGTGGATATGGACAATGGTCTGGAAGCGGTTTCGGGAAAGGAGAATCCGAGATAAATAAATCGCGATTTGATAATAATATTGGAGCCGACTTCAAATAGAAATCTTGCACTTGGTGGTTATTCAAGCGAAATCTTTATACGGGGACATTAGTACTTTGATGATAGTTGTATAATTGACAATTTCTATATGAGAGAGTTTTAGTTATATAATATAAATCCAGAAAACAATCCGGATTATTTAATTTTTTATTTTGTAATAATATTAAAAATAGTAGTGAGAGAGGGAGGGAAAGAGAGATATCGTGTTTGCTGAGATGTTATGATGAATTCATTAAACATTTTTTATGACATATATAATTTAGAAATATTTCCTACAATTAAACTTCAATTAAACTTCAATTAAACTTCAATTAAACTTCAATTAAACTTCAATTAAACTTCAATTAAACTTCAATTAAACTTCAATTAAACTTCAATTAAACTTCAATTAAACTTCAATTAAACTTCAATTAAACTTCAATTAAACTTCAATTAAACTTCAATTAAACTTCAATTAAACTTCAATTAAACTTCAATTAAACTTCAATTAAACTTCAATTAAACTTCAATTAAACTTCAATTAAACTTCAATTAAACTTCAATTAAACTTCAATTAAACTTCAATTAAACTTCAATTAAACTTCAATTAAACTTCAATTAAACTTCAATTAAACTTCAATTAAACTTCAATTAAACTTCAATTAAACTTCAATTAAACTTCAATTAAACTTCAATTAAACTTCAATTAAACTTCAATTAAACTTCAATTAAACTTCAATTAAACTTCAATTAAACTTCAATTAAACTTCAATTAAACTTCAATTAAACTTCAATTAAACTTCAATTAAACTTCAATTAAACTTCAATTAAACTTCAATTAAACTTCAATTAAACTTCAATTAAACTTCAATTAAACTTCAATTAAACTTCAATTAAACTTCAATTAAACTTCAATTAAACTTCAATTAAACTTCAATTAAACTTCAATTAAACTTCAATTAAACTAGTAATAACTAATTACGTGTTATATTGCTAGATACTATCTTATATTTATTTATATATGATAATATATATATTATTTATAATATATAATAATGGGTTGATATATAGCCTATAATCAACCTGTCTCTAATGGTTTGCAAAGCTCTTGTTTGCACGAATGAAGGATAAGATAGTTGTTTGGCGTAAGGACTGGATCCCAGGAAATTTAGAAGGAATTTGAAGGAGTTCATATGATTTGGAGAGCTCCGAGCTATTTGTGAATTAAATTGAAATTATTAGTTGAAATTAAATTTATTAAAATATTATTTATGTTATATATAACTCATACTCTCTTCTACTCTATTTCTCTCCCTCTCCCTCTCCCTCTCCCTCTCCCTCTCCCTCTCCCTCTCCCTCTCCCTCTCCCTCTCCCTCTCCCTCTCCCTCTCCCTCTCCCTCTCCCTCTCCCTCTCCCTCTCCCTCTCCCTCTCCCTCTCCCTCTCCCTCTCCCTCTCCCTCTCCCTCTCCCTCTCCCTCTCCCTCTCCCTCTCCCTCTCCCTCTCCCTCTCCCTCTCCCTCTCCCTCTCCCTCTCCCTCTCCCTCTCCCTCTCCCTCTCCCTCTCACTCTCCATCTCCCTCTCCCTCTCCCTCTCCCTCTCCCTCTCCCTCTCCCTCTCCCTCTCCCTCTTGCTCTCCATATCCCTCTCCCCCTCTCTCTCTCTCTCTGACTAACCTTCGGGGGTTCTAGATGCCCTGGCTCTGGCGGCTTCAGCGTGAATTGACTTGGCTAGGTCTTGGCGAGCTGATATCAGTATCGAGGGTAAACTGTCGCTTATCGCTTGCAGTTGTACGGTGCTTATCCGAGTGGCTATTGAGGGTGGGTTGGGTTATCAATGTTCGTGAACGCTTACGAATCTTGTTTACCACCGCTAGCATGACGGGGATGTACGGCGTGGTTTAGACATGGGAGGTAAAGGGTTAGGTGTATACGAGATGTGTCGTAATGATGACATCGATAACTAACTTAGGTAACGGTAAACTATTGCGTGATCTATTGTACTAGCGTTGAAATGCCAAAGCGGACGAAATCATCAATAGTAAACAAAGGAAATGCTGCATATTGTCGCTTTATTCATTCGGTATTATTTCTATTTCAGTCAGTTCTGATCGAATTTACAATGACGTCATTCTGTTTAGAATTAATTATGAAATATAAATTATGCTTGCCTAGAAAAGGAAAGTATTATTTTTATACTAAATATATACATGATTTATATATATAAATATATAAATATATTGATATATATATATATATATATATATATATATATATATATATATATATATATATATATATATATATATATATTAATAATAATATACATATAAAATAAAAATACATGCTTAGTTTTGTCACAATGAAACGCATGATATCTAAAATAATGTATTAAAATAAATATATTTAAATAAAATAATTAAAACTAGAATATCACAACTTTTCAAATACGCTTTATTTTACTATTATATAATATATATATAGACGTAGACACACACGCACACACGCACTCGCACACACACGCGCACACGCACGCACACTCACTCACATATGTACGTAGACACACACGTACTCACACACGCACGCACTCACACACACACGCACACACACACGCACTCACACTAGCACGCACTCACACACACACACGTACGCACACACACACGCACGCACACTCACTCACATGTGTACACATATATACACACATACGCACACACCTGTATACACACCCAACACACACGCCCATATATACACATCTATATACACACACACCTAAATGCACACACACAAATACACACACACACACACAAATACAAATACACACATATATATATATGTTAATGTTTATATTCAAAATATTTGTTGGTAAGTATTTAATAATTCCTCTGATATAATGAATGTAAAGCCAGTATATAGAATTATTATACATAGATTACATCTTAATAGAATGTATTATACATTAGTAACATTTGTATTAAAATTCGTATTCGTTTTGTTAATACACAAGAATATTAATATTACAAATTTTACAATGTGTAAAAAAACGAATAATTTCTGCTAGAATTATGTAAACAATCTTAATAAAATATCTAATCTCTAAAGTGATCACAATAACCCATAATAGGTGAACATCGGAGACGCGAATGAATGATATATGACGTAATCTGGTCGTACTTACCTGGCGACAACACGTGTGCACACCGCCATTACATAACACCATTACATAACGATAAAAATAATCAGATGCGTTGAGTAATTATCTAATGTTAGCTAATATCGCGTAATTTCGCCCGATGTGATTATAAATGTATTTAACTTGTAGGATATCAATCTAAAGTATATTTAAATAGCTGGCCATATTGTATTTAATTACCGGTAGAATAGAGTACGCAGATAACAAAACGTATTTAATATCATTAAAGATTGAACAATATAATATATTATAATAATATTATTAATATCGTAATACTATTACATATTTCATTGTTTAATGTATTAATGTTTCATAGAAAATAATTATTAATAATTAATAATACAGATTTTATTGCACTCTTATAATAGCATGTTACGGAGCATTACTAAATTACTAGTTATCGTATTTATATAAATAAGTCGAGGTTACCCGTCAAAGTCGATTGTTATCTTATATAACAGATAAGACAGCCGCGATGATACACAGCCACAAAAACACACAGACTCAAAATATTAACAATAGCATAGACATGATATAGACATGATATAGACATGATATAGACATGATATAGACATGATATAGACATGATATAGACATGATATAGACATGATATAGACATGATATAGACATGATATAGACATGATATAGACATGATATAGACATGCTATAGACATGATATAGACATGATATAGACATGATATAGACATGATATAGACATGATATAGACATGATATAGACATGATATAGACATGATATAGACATGATATAGACATGATATAGACATGATATAGACATGATATAGACATGATATAGACATGATATAGACATGATATAGACATGATATAGACATGATATAGACATGATATAGACATGATATAGACATGATATAGACATGATATAGACATGCTATAGACATGATATAGACATGATATAGACATGATATAGACATGATATAGACATGATATAGACATGATATAGACATGATATAGACATGATATAGACATGATATAGACATGATATAGACATGATATAGACATGATATAGACATGATATAGACATGATATAGACATGATATAGACATGATATAGACATGATATAGACATGATATAGATATGATATAGACATGATATAGACATGATATAGACATGATATAGACATGATATAGACATGATATAGACATGATATAGACATGATATAGACATGATATAGACATGATATAGACATGATATAGACATGATATAGACATCACTATTAAGCAAATGTTATCTGTTCCCCACAAATTGATTAATAATTATTTAGATACGATCATTTCCTCTTCAAATGTATTGACATATCTATAAATCATACAAATCCTTACTATTAAATGAATTGAATTGACCACTTTAATACTTACTAAACACTCTTACTAAACCACTGCCTAACCCATTTATTAACCCACTAATTAACACACTGCCTAACCAACTACCTAACCCATTTATTAACCCACTAACTAACGTACTGCCTAACCAACTACCTAACCCATTTATTAACCCACTAACTTACGTACTGCCTAACCAACTACCTAACCCATTTATTAACCCACTAACTAACGTACTGCCTAACCAACTACCTAACCCATTTATTAACCCACTAACTTACGTACTGCCTAACCAACTACCTAACCCATTTATTAACCCACTAACTAACGTACTGCCTAACCAACTACCTAACCCATTTATTAACCCACTAACTAACGTACTGCCTAACCAACTACCTAACCTACTGCCTACCCCATTTGTTAACCCACTAACTAACATACTGCCTAACAAACTACCTAACCCACTTATTAACTAACTAACTAACATACTGCCTAACCCACTGCCTAACCCACTTATTAACCAACTAACTAACATACTGCATAACCAACTACCTAACCTACTGCCTACCCCATTTATTAACTCACTAACTAACCAACTGCCTAACCCACTTATTAATCCACTAACTAACATACTGCCTAACCTACTGCCTAACCCACTAACTAACATACTGCCTAACCCACTTATTAACCCACTAACTAACATAGTGCCTAACCAACTACCTAACCCACTTATTAACACACTAACTAACATACTGCCTAACCAACTGCCTAACCCACTTATTAACCCACTAACTAACATACTGCCTAACCCGCTTATTAACCCACTAACTAACATACTGCCTAACAAACTACCTAACCCACTTATTAACCCACTAACTAACATACTGCTTAACCAACTGCTTAACCCACTTATTAACCCCTAACTAACATACTGCCTAACAAACTACCTAACCCACTTATTAACACACTAACTAACCTACTGCCTAACCCACTTATTAACCCACTAACTAACATACTGCCTAACCCACTTATTAACCCAATAACTAACATAATGCCTAACAAACTACCTAACCCACTTATTAACCCACTAACTAACATACTGCCTAACAAACTGCCTAACCCACTAATTAACCCACAAACTAACATACTGCCTAATAAACTGCCTAACCCACTTATTAACCCACTAACTAACACACTGCCTAACAAACTGCCTAACCCACTTATTAACCCACTAACTAACATACTGCCTAACAAACTGTCTAATCCACTTATTAACACACTAACTAACATACTGCCTAACCTACTGCCTAACCCACTTATTAACCCACTAACTAACATACTGCCTAACAAACTACCTAACCCACTTATTAACACACTAACTAACATACTGCCTAACCAACTGCCTACCCATGTATTAACCCACTAACTAACATACTGCCTAACCCACTACCTAACCCCTAACTAACATACTGCCTAACCCACTACCTAACCCCCTAACTAACATACTGCCTAACCAACTACCAAACCCACTTATTAATACACTAACTAACATACTGCCTAACAAACTGATTAACCCACTTATTAACCCACTAACTAACATACTGCCTAACCCACTTATTAACCCAATAACTAACATACTGCCTAACCCACTGCATAACCCACTTATTAACCCCCTAACTAACATACTGCCTAACTAACTACCTGACCAACTTATTAACCCCCTAACTAACATACTATCTAACCAACTACATAACCCACTAACTAACATACTGCCTAACTAACTGCATAACCCACTTATTAACCCCCTAACTAACATACTACCTAACCCACTGCCTAACCCACTTAGTATGGATACTATTATGGATGCTATATATTTATCCAGGACACTAATATAATTTAATTATCGTGAAAATCAAAAATTGGTAGAAATTATCAAAATTGTTTACGATCATTTGATAAATTAAATTAATTTATATTGTTGAACAAATCGGTCATAAAAATGCACATATAATATATTATAATATATAAAAACATTAATGTATATTTGTAGTTAATTACTACAAAATATTTAAATCATGTATATATATAAATAAATATATATATATATATAAATTACATATGTTGATTCAGTAATGGTTTGATGTTGTTGTCATATATCGAAACATTTATATAACGAGAGCTTATCATCGCGGTTTTTTGCAATTCGACTCCACGAGTACAAACTCTTTATAATCGTTATTCTATAAGTTATTAGAAACGGATGTGGTGATTGTTTGTATAGTACGGAGGCGGGTGTCGGGTTGAACAATCAGTCGAGGGTTCACTTAATCGCTTACCTTTATTTAAAGGATTTTTCACTCGACTAAGTTATTTGGAAATAATATCCAGACAACAAGGTAGGGATGACTACTTTATATATACATATACAGTCATTAATTAAAATTATTTGTCACGTATAATTAGATGTTCATCATTTCAACATAACTATTATTTAAAATGAATCATAAATAGTTGAGTATTGTCTAATTATTTAGAGTATTCATGTTGCATAATACATATAATATAGGCCAATACCCGGTCACTTAACTTATATTTATAAAATATCAAGTGAGTAAATAACAAACACGAGATAATAATTGTATTTTTTAAATTATTATATTGTATAGAGAATTTATTAACGATCTTTGATAAATAATATTATAGAATAAAATAGAATAATATCAATTCAAATTTAATAAACTATTTAATATAATAATAAGTTTATCTAAAAACAATGTAATTAAATATGTTAATATCACCTCCTCTAAGTGGGTGTAACCAAATCATTTCACTTCGATACATTTCTCCCTACCAAGTATCTTGGTAATCTTAGATCATACTTTCTGTTGTTGATATTACTTATTATATTCCATGTGTTATGTATCGAGGTCAAAGTTGAGTTGCGAGCTGTAGGTCAAATACAATATTATCACATGTAAAAGTGACGCACGTGGTGACCTCAACCCCAAACCCTGGGCAACTCCGTATGGATACTGATTAAAGCACATTCTCGAAATCGCGATATATTCAAATGCTACCGATACTACCAGCAACTCAATAATATCCTGCGCTATTTGCAGATATAAATTCTTAGAAAATAAAATGTAAATTTCTCTCTACAGAGTATCTTTGTAATCTTGGATTATAATACTTAAATTATGGTTTAGATATAATCAGTAACCTTAGGTATTCGATTAATTATTATTAATAACTATTTATTAAGTAGTATACGTTTCTCAATATGTACAAATATGTACAAATATAAAGATATTTATAAATGCCTAATAACAACAATTATATATAAATATAATTAATAATAACAGCTTGGATAAAGCTTAGAAATACTTTTTAGAAATAAAGACATTTTAAATGTTTTTATCTGTGCATTATTAATTTTATGATTATTAGAATGATATATATTGAATTATACGATTTCATTTATCAATAATTATACATAAGAATATAACCATAAATGAAAATTTCATCATTATTTTAGTTTTCATAAAATTTGTTATGATATTCAACGAAACCTGTGTAATTATTTATTCTATTCACCACAAGATTACGTATATCAGAATACACAATGAATGCTATATTATAGTATGTATAGATAATTAAAATAATTAAATAACTAGTGTATTCGAATAAAAACATTATAGTAGTAAAGTCCCCCCCAGTTACCTACTCATTTATTAATCTCTTTAATATTCTCAGTATTAACTCTTTTAAGTAATATACTATTTTCAGGTAGAGAAATAAAAATTAGTTAAATTAATTAAATAACTAACTTCTCATTCTATTTCCGATAATCAGATACCAATTTCTTAACGAATATGCTGCCA
The DNA here is from genome assembly GCA_964035775.1 of Osedax frankpressi. Lineage (NCBI taxonomy): Eukaryota > Metazoa > Annelida > Polychaeta > Sabellida > Siboglinidae > Osedax > Osedax frankpressi. The sequence goes on from OZ038316.1 coordinate 15,234,155, forward strand.
ATATCTATTATCATGACGACATTGGCTATCTACTGGGGACACAGTTTTGCATTAGGCTATAATCTCGGCATGCTGAACCAACCGACTGACGTTAGTACACCGGCGAGGTGCTTACTTCTACTTTACTACCTGTAATTAAGCGATATGAACACTGTAGGATGTTTTTCATACACATTTTTTTGATTCAAACATATATCTATGTTGATTTTATTATCACATATTATTCATGAGTATAAATATACTCAATTTGATAGAAATAGGTCAAATATTCTTCATATTATATAACTTTCTCGTTTTCAAAAATTTCTGATAAATTATAAAATGCAGTTTCACATTAATCTATTCTAAACACTTATTAGAATACAGTATAATTTACTTATGTATACACAATATCACTAAATAATGTTGTAGTGAACTATATTTAGAAATATTATATCTAAAATAGCTAATTAAGAGAAATGACCATTAAATAATAAAGTAATTTTTAATTTTGAAATAATTAAATATTAAATTTACAATAATAATAACAAAGTAGTAAAAATCAATAATAATACTATTTATTTATTACTTATTATACCATTTTAACTTTTATTCATATTAGAGGAATTCATATATATATATATATAATACATATATTGTCATGTGCAATTTGGCAAGCTATGCAATTTGCCAAATACCATTGACTGCGAGGTTATTTCAACTTTCAAAAACTACAATATAAATTATAAATAATCTTGAAAGTTAATGAAATTGCTTTATGACAATTTAATAATATACGTATAATTAATTTTGTAATTTTTAAAGGTTAAAATAAGATAGTGGTACTTAAAATATTTTCATTAATACTCAATAAAATAATTTCCAATTTCAAGTATTCATACTGTCAGTTAGTTTAAAATAGACATGCCCACTGGGCGTCGCCCAGCGATACATAAATAGAATTGTTAAATTTTAATAATATAATAATTACTTTAATAAAGTAATTCTTTATATACGATATTACTGAATGTATCTACTTATTTTTTAATTGGGGAGACAAGTATTTACTTTACTGATCTCGGTCTTGCTAATATGATATACTATATATTTTTTGAATTAAATGTATTTGATAATACTAGTATAATATTAAATAGTACATTTCCAAAGGAATATATATATTATAAACTATTAAATGCAAAAGTTAGTTAACTAACTCGGCGGTATTAAATATCAAGTATGATAATAAATATCATACATTGTATATATATTTAAATATAATTAACAATCTGTATAAAATGATAAATAATTTACAAAGTTAATTTATTAAATATATGTTTTCTCATATAATCGATATGTAGTGTTACATGCAGTTTCAATATTTTCGATGCTGCCTGTTGAATACCGATAATCAAATTGAAATTAAAAATGGATTTTAATTAAAATAATATTATAATTTCTATTAGAGAATATTAAAATTATATGTGGGTAAAATTAGATATTATTTTTATATTATAATATATATATATATAATTCTGATAACCTTACAAACATAAACTCCGCAATTGTGTGAATCTTGTTGTGCATAGTATGTTTCATATTTTATTATAAATTCTTTGTTTAGAATATTGTGTAGAAAAATTCTAGTTATTTAAAAATAAATTAAAAATACTTAATAATTCCCCATATAATAATTTATCTAAATAAACTATAGAAAATAATGAATACATATATATAATTGTAAATAACTTACTGAAATTGCACAGCTTTTTTTAAGCATTGTTCTTCGAAAGATAAACTGTCAATAATACATATATAATTCACCTTAGCATCAGCATACATCAATACTCAATGAGAATCATTTATTAGTAGTGGCAATATTAAAATATTGATATCAATGAATTGCACCTGAATGTAGATAATATTAATAATGAAAATATTCATATTGATATTATATTTAAAAAATATATATTTATAATATTCATAGTACATTACAAACTTTGCGAAAGGAAAAAATAGTTGTATTGAAACTAATCCCTAAATGAGAATCAAATATAAATATATTTTGTCAATATATAAGAAATATTATTATTACCTTTATGATAAACTATTTACATAGATAACAATAAATGTATATATTAATATTAATATTTTAATTTGTGTATTTACATATTATTTAATCATATATTACATATTATTTAAAATTTAACAAATATCATTACTTACATTCCGGAATGTCCTGATTCAGAATGAAAATTTATCAAGATTTCATTCTTCTGTAAATCATTCATTATAATTATTTTTTCGACTCCTTTCTGTCTCTTCATTAACACTAATAAGTAATGATAGCATAAGTTGAAGTATATAATAATAATTATATTTGCTTTCATTATTAATTTTGTAATGTGTAATTAAAATATAACGACAATAATAATCTCATAGTATATGATAAAATAACTTTTATATATAGTATATAAATTAATACAAATTATATAATAATACTAATAATATAAAGAATAAGTTACATTATATCTCATCTTAAAATAATTTTAAGAAAATGTATATTTATTTATTACATTAAAATTATATTATTTTTTGTATTATATAAAAGGTAATAAGTAAAGTAATATTATATATATATATATATATATATATATATATATATATATATATATATTTAGTATCGAGTATTTAGTTTATTATGCAATATAGATAGTATAACAATTTGAATAGAAACATTCATAGGTACACTAAATAACAATTACCTTTGTTTTTGATGAAGAAATTATCATCAGATCTCGATAATTTATTATTCAGTATTCTGTTGATATTATATTTTTCATTTAGTGAAGCCTTAGTTGAAAATGTATTATTTAATAAAAAATAATAAATTTCTTTGACTAAATCGAAACTCATGATAATATACAATATAATTAATAACAATTTAAAAATTATACACATGTAATAATTTGAATTTCAAATTAATCACGCCTATAAATACGCCCAATTATAAAATAATTAAATCATAATATTTAATATTAATTAAAAAAATATATTGTGATAAATAATGATTAATTACATTATTTGTAATCATTGTAGAATTATAATTTATTTTATATAATTTTTTAAAGTGTATTACAATGAAAATAGATAAAATCACAGGAAGTGTGCCAAATTGCATAGCTTGCCAAATTGCATACGACAATATTCATTAATAATGTGTTTCATTAAGTATTAAGTGTATTATGCATATAAAGTATATATAATGAATGTATAGTATAGTAATAATTAACATACATTTTATTTAAAATTCAAAACTCAAATATAATTCTTATAATCTAATGATATTTACCTTATTTGTAAGTTGATACATAACATTTTAGATTGATAAATATAAATAAATATATTTATAAAATTCCTCGTTATATAATTAATTTTATTAAAATGAATAATAGTTTAACTATTTGCATATATAAGACAATACATATATTTTGTTCAGATTACTATTTTAAGTGTGCTACTAATGTGCTATATATAATCGATTAACAACTAATTTTATAACAGATATATAATTTTCTAAAAATATATAATACATTTATGAATTTGGTATGTTGTTTTATAAGCATATTTTTATAGCATATTTAAATATATAGAATTGGTAATTAATAAATGTAAACTAAATATTAAATTATTAATAATGTAATTTCTTGTGCTATATGTGCATAATTAATGAGCAAATACAAACATTTATCTGTATAAAAGTGTGTAGAATAATAATTTCATAATTGTATTTTTATGGCAATATTTCTATATAAATTACAAAACAATCAATTATCTTAAATTATCTTACAGAAATTACTGACTGTAAAAATAATATTATATAAATGTCTATAGTCTAATTAATTGCTTAAATGCATTATATAGTCTTATATATGTCTTCCCTGCGTATTAGTAGTTATCTAATACAAATGTTCTAGACATTTTATATACACATTAATTTTAAATATATATAATTTTATCATATGATACAAAGTGAATACAATTTATATTACCAATGCATATAAATTGAAATAGATTAATAAAATAATTTATAAATATAAATATAAATTCGTAAAAATACGAAATTTCCAAAACGTAGTTATCGTATATCCTGTGAATAATGAAAATAAAAACGCCTGTCATGTACACCAAAAAATATATAAGTTGTTGCCCAAACTTCTATAAATTATGTATTGATACGTTAATAGTTTAATTATACTTTTTGTTAAAAAAAATTCTTATTTAATTAGTATATGTAATATGTAATTAGTATTAGTAATATGGTTGAGTCTCATATGCCCTTACTAGAGTATATCATGTAGATACACAAGCAGGTTATCAAGTACAATGTAGATATTATTATTGATAACATCAATAGTTTGTGGGTACAAATTGATGTACAATTAAAAGATTGTATTCTTTTGAAAAGGGTGTAAACATTTAGTGAAATTACACGAATATATGTATTATATTTAAATTGAATATGATTATTTTTTAATTATAAAATATTTCTTCGAAGGAAAACTATGTAAATATATGGAAATTACTTTCTCAGTCAATTTAATATAGAGTACTAATAATATATATATATATATATATATATATATATATATATATATATATGAGTATAGGAGTGTAACATAGATATACTATTTATAATATAAATATATGAATACAATATGAATCAAATGAGTATATTATATTTCAACAAATCTTTCTCCGTATTTATTATATGGACTGTATTAAAAATGTCAAAATGAAATATGTACTGCTAATTTGGATTCACCATCTGAATTTAAAATATCCAACCAATTATTTATCTAAAAGTAAAAAAAAAGTATTAAATAATATTTCAGAAATACAATATAAAAAAGACACTATATTTAAAAAAAAAGAAACACATTTTTTATATAAATTTCGCTATAAAAAATTAATATATTTGAATAACGGTGTAGAAAAGTAATAATCTTTTTAGATTGATGATTATATTGTCGTGAAAAAGATTAATTAAATATAATTAAATTAAAATAAATGTTCGAAAATAATATGTTCTTATATTTATACTCATGCTATATAGTTTTCCAAAGACAATAATGAAACGCAAGGTTTACTATATTTATATTCAAATATATATTAAAAAATATATAGTGGTGGTATTTCTTCATAATAGAATTTATATATATATATATATATATATATATATATATATATATATATATACATATATACATTATAAACATTTAATATGACTACAATTATTATTTCCGATAGTTAATTAAATGAATACATTGATAACCTATTATTAATATTTAAATCTATATGAACTGTAAAAAAAACAGGATTATCGAAGGTATGCTATTTTTTAGAATAAGGAATTCCCAAACGGCTGAGTCTCATATGCCCTTACTAGAGTATATACACGTATATCATGTATATACACGTATATCATGTATATACACAAGTAGGTTATCAAGTACAGTGTAGATATTATTATTGATAACATCAATAGTTTGTGGGTACAAATTGATGTACAATTAAAATATTGTATTCTTTTGAAAAGGGTGTAAACATTTAGTGAAATTATACGAATATATGTATTATATTTAAATTGAATATGATTATTTTTTAATTATAAAATATTTCTTCGAAGGAAAACTATGTAAATATATGGAAATTACTTTCTCAGTCAATTTAATATAGAGTACTAATATATATATATATATATATATATATATATATATATATATATATATATGAGTATAGGAGTGTAACATAGATATAATATTTATAATATAAATATATGAATACAATATGAATAAAATGAGTATATTATATTTCAACAAATCTTTCTCAGTATTTTTTATTATATGGACTGTATTAAAAATGTCAAAATGAAATATATTCATCTGAATTTAAAATATCCTGCAAATTATCTATCTAAAAGTAAAAAAAAAGTTTTAAATAATATCTAAGAATCACAATATAAAAAATACACGATATTTTAAACAAAGAAACACATTTTTTATATAAAAATTCGCTATAGGGAATTAAAAAATTAATATATTTGAATAACGGTGTAGAAAAGTAATAATCTCTTTAGATTAATGATTATATTGTCGTGAAAAAGATTAATTAAATATAATTAAATTAAAATAAATAATAGAAAACAATATTTTCTTATATTTATACCCATATTTATATAGATTTATACATATGATATATAGTTTTCCAAAGACAGTAATGAAACGCAAGATTTACTATATTTATATTCAAATATATATTATTTTATTATAAAATTATTATTTTATTATTTTACACGATTAATCACGTAACTGACAATTTAAAATCACGATTTAAAGTAATTGAACATATAATTAATAATATAAAAATATAGCATTTATATTAAGAATAAATAGTTTTATTATTATAAATTAAATTCGTGTTGATTATAGATATTTACTATATCCAATGGGAACAATTTTGAAAATGATGCCATATTGTTGGGATATAAAAATATTAAATATTATAATATATATTAAACTATTCAAAGTAGATATTTTGTACTTGAAATTATGTTAATATAATTTATAATTACAATTTGTTTATTATAGAATTTAAATCCCCAATTTTATATTATTTTTTAATAATATCATATATAAATAATATTATTTATTTGATAGTATTTTATGAAATCATATTTAATATAAGTTTATTTGTATTGCATGATGTTTTGAAACTATAGTATACTACTCAAAAATGTATATATCTCCGAAGATTTATTTTTGTAAAT
>OZ038316.1:15245959-15267718 GCA_964035775.1 Osedax frankpressi
GTCATTGTCATCTGACAACCCTATCCTTTGTTCATCAGCCACGTCATTGTTATCTGATAGCCATATCCTTTGTTCATCAGCCACGTCATTGTTATCTGACAGCCCTATCCTTTGTTCATCAGCCACGTCATTGTTATCTGACAGCCCTATCCTTTGTTGTACAGGTACGAAGAAGCTATGGAATCTCATTGTCCTCGGTAATGTTTTCTCGTCCATTATATGCCTTTGCATCTTACCTTTTATACACGATTCGCCTCGATACTTGCTTTTAATCCTCAAAGATGAAATTAAGGCAATTAAAGGTTACTTTAAGATGGCTATACTACATTAGTTTCTTTGGAACAAACTCTATTGCATTTAGTTGAAGTAATAAGAATAATAATAATAATAATAATAATAGTAATAGTAAATAATATCGAATAATGTCTACAGCCTTAAAGTTTTATCGAGGCACTAATGATGTCAATGAAGAAATCGACGAGATCAATAAGGAGAATCAGTTGACTAGTCAACTCACAGGTACAATTCTAGTCGTATAACGGATTAAATAACATCGCAATATATAATTCTTTCCCAATAGAAACTTTTAGTGTGTGGCGGGTGTTGAAGAGTACCGAATTGCGAGCGCCTCTCCAAATAGGAATACTGCTGCAACTGATCCAGCAGTTCTCTGGTATCAACGGGGTTAGAGGTCAAACTGACCGATTTGGTAGTGGTGTTAATCGTGGTATCATTTGTATACGTGGTGTAGGTTTAGGTAAAAGAAGTGGTCATGAGATGGAGGTGATTTCATTATCAGTGATTATAGTAGTTTGATTTCATTATCAGTAGGCATGTATTATTATAGTAATATCTTATAAGATAGAGGTCGATAACCATATCATACAATATATAACGGATACTCCTAGATTTAGGCCCTACGTATATCTTTACACAGTTTTTATGTACGGGTATTCTTTTAGAATTAAGCATGAGTTTAACTCAAACAAATAATATTCGTACTTTAAACTTCACATTCCCGAATCTCACACTCCGACAGATTAGTTTCCACTCCTCGCCTTTCCACTCCTTCCATGGAAGTGCACTTTCACACCTTACACTCACACAACTCACACATTTCACACTCGGCATCACACATAACACTACCACGCCTTACACTCATGTAACCCTCTCTCATACACCTCACATTACTATAGCCAACACTCCCGCATTTCACTCACACGCACTCCACACTCCAACTTCTCACTCCAACATCTCACACGCCCAAATACCACACACTCTATACCTCACACTACCACACATTCCACTTCCACAATCTACACTCTCATACCTCACTCTACTACACCTTACACTACCACAATCTACACTTCCACACTCCACCCATGCGCACTTCACGCTCCAACATCTCAAACTCTCACAAGTTCACACTTTAAGATGTTTTCAAGTCTTACCTCCTTTCTACTAACTCGTACCACTACAATTGACAATCATAAACCCCGCATCCGCTCACAGGTGATGTTTTACTCAAAAGGAATATTTGAAGATGCCGATGTCTCCCCAGACCACATCCAATATGCCGTGGCCGCTACAAACTTAATGTTAATGCTCGGAGCTTTATTGTCGGTAAGTGCACGTGTACTTAACTTATTATGAGCTCCCTTAAACATGTGTATATAGAAACTGACGTAGTTTTATTATTTATATGATCATAATCTATAAAATATGTATCTATGTGCTTATAATAATACTATTATATTTAAATCTACTACTAGATCCAAGATTACCTAGAAGATAAGGTATATACTGTACTCATAAATGCATTATTTTAAACATTGAAAATAATAAAACTCGCATAGATTCCATTCTTGGATAATATTGGCAGAAAACCGTTGTTCTTGTATTCTATGGTAACCATGGTAATATCTCTTGTTGTGCTGACGATATCATTTAATCTTAAGGTACTGAGAACATTTCTAAATATATTAAAGATATACTAATAACTTATATTATATATAAATACATATATAAACTAATAATGTATTAGTAATAACATAATATAACTATTTAATATTAAATGACTATTTATTATTCATTATATAATACATAAATAAAATTCGATTTCATAGTCAGATATTTTCTTACATCATTTTCATTATAATTCCCAAATATATTAAGCGTCTTAATAATTCAATGTTTAACTAAATGCCGTAATAAATATGATATATTTACCCATCACCACAAAGAGCACATCTTGGATGCCATATCTCAGCGTTGTCATGCTTTTAATATTTGTGTTGGGATATGGATTTGGATTGGGTTCGTTATCGACATCATAGAATCCTAGTTCAAGTACTAAAACTCAAATTACAAAATGCATACCTACATAATAGTTATTTACTTCAACAAAGTTTAACCAAATAACACTATTTTGTTATCATTCTATCGTATTCAGTAGAGTAATTATCATTAAGTAATTCTAAATTAGTAATTATCAATTAGTAATTAGCATCAAGTAATTATTCTCCATTTCGTTACCGTATTCTTCAGAGCTAGTTCTCCTGCTACACTTCCATTGTTGGTGTTCTCCTTCCCATTGTTCCATCCCTCGTCACCTCCGTCACCCTTGACCTCGTTACCCAACAGGCGGATTGCCGTTCATGATTTCTGCTGAACTGTTCATACAGTCCACTCGACCGTACGCCATGGCCATAGTGGGAATGTCGCTATGGATATCGGTGCTCTTAATTAGTATATTCTTCGAGTATATACAGGTGAGTTGTGTACTAGCGAGTATGAACTACTTACTGTACACTATATAGAATGTGTAGCGTAATTAGTTGGTCATTAGTAGCGACTCACTGCAGATAAGTCTTGCATTTATTTTGTATTTGTATTACAAATATATTATGTTTATTTTTTAATTAAAATAATTGTAGTTACATTGTCTGGTTCCTTAAGTACGTATTGACCTGTACGTTACTACTTACCTAAACAAATAGTAATATCATTTGAATATATACAAATCCTTGGTATTTAAATGTTCTATATATAAAAAATCTATACAAAATCTGTAAAAATTCTATAGAATATTATTTATATTCTATAGAACCTTGTATGATATACAGCGTATACTATGCATTGTACATTGTACATTGTATAGCATATACTGTATATCATACAAGGTATAATCTACAGTGCACAGTAGTATACATTGATCCCACACTACTCACGCAAAGTATAATACTCGAGTTTCATGTCATTATTTCATCACTAAAGGAGTTGCTGAAGGATCAATTGTTTGCAGTATTTGCCTTCCTGGTTATTATCTTCACAATCTACGTCCAACAAAATGTTCCGGAAACTAAGAATAAAACATTCGAAGAGATCTCTTTGACATTTAACAAGAAATGTAATTCTCTTAATATTAAGTAATCATTAAACATTAAATATTAAACATTAAACATTAAACATTAAACATTTAAATCATTAAACACAAACTGTGCATTATTTTAGTATACCGTTTGCTTTATTGTACATATATAAATCTAAGATATATTCATAAATTTTGAATTATTATTTGTTATTAATTAGTATTTAATTTAATTTTAAAATTGATCATAACTTTGTAGATAAAAAAAGTGAAATTTCCATGAACGATATAGAATGAATTATAATTATTCCTAATTAATATTTATTCTGTAATTATATGTTTTGTATTACATTATAACATTTTGTATTATATGCAGAATGTACTTGTATATATAATTTTATAATCGACAAACCTACTTTTCCAGTATTAATCAAATGATTAATCAAATGATGTGTTTATATATATATATATATATATATATATATATATATATATATATATATGAGTGGGTGTGTGTGTGTGGGTGTGTGTGTGTATTATTTGATGTCGTTTGAATACATATGGTATTTATATTTTTCAGGGAACCCAATAATTAATTGTATGAAAAACTTATGTTATCTTTACAAAATATTTTATAAAATTATCTTGCTATTTAAAATTTGTATCGGGTCAAAATAACACAAATTATGTTACGAAAGTTACAATCTTGTCCTAAAACAAGTTATTTATTTATTTTTATAATTATATTCAAGTTTCTTATAAAATTTTCTAAAATAAATATCATGATCAATTATATATCATTTAATATAAATTTCTTTGTGAATTATGGGAAAATAAATAAAGTTTAAATATATATACAAATATATATATATATAATATATATATATATATAGATAATGAGATATGTAATATGATTGTAAACGAACTTATTTAAGACATATGTATATATTTAAATATTAGCATATATAGTATATTTAATAACGTATACTTAATAATTCAAATACAATTCAAAAATGTATATATAACTCTTTAGTAAGCAAACATAGACATTCTTACAAATTGTTAACGTATATTATTAATAATTAATGAAATGGTAACCTGTTCGCATAGTGCATTACCAACTGTATCAATTGAATTATCTACAAGCATTAATGTTTGCAGTTAATTCAATAAATGTACTGTTTTCGAATTAAAATATTATTTTAACATTTTATTTTGTTAGATTAGTTCTATAACAATATTAATATAAATTGTAGTCCAAAGTTATTATATATTCAATTTAATACATTGCAATTATATTTGATATGTAAATATAAATAAAAGTATGCTTTAATGAAATTCAAAGTTTTATCAAAATTAATAAACTCAATTTTGAAATATTGAGTTAATTGAAATAAGGAGATATTTTTCAGGTATATAATCTTCCCAACTAAATTCATTGTCAAATTGCATAACATATATTATAAATAATATAAATCTATAATATAGTCATAAATCTCCAATAAGTAAAAATCAAAAGTTAATTAATATTATTTGTTATTACACAATATTTAATTAATTCATAATATATGTTTTTAAAAATTCAATAATCATATTCATTATTTAATGATTATGTTAATTTAATGATGATGTTTTGCAATCTCTTCATACTTTATTGACTAAGTAATATTTTCTCCATCCCAAAATAAGTATTCTGCTATATCCTAATTATTAATTTCGTTACAATTATAAATACTTACTCTATAAGATGATTTAATAGCAATTTGCATATTGATATTGTATTAATACTTTTAAATAATCGATTTCATAAAACAGCAATAAAACGTAATATATGTATAAATTATATTGGATATTATCTACTGTTTTAATAAATAATGATTTAGATTTACTATATATTTTTCTGTCCACTCATAATACACTAAAAATGAACTAATAAGCCATCGTTCATATTATTTTCTTTGTTTTACTTTTAATTTTTTATATACCCGTATTATAATACAGTACTTTTATATTTGTATTGTCTAGTATTCTCTTTTGTTATATAAGTATTGTCTATTATTTTCTTTTGTTATATAAGTATTGTCTCGTTGCTCGGTTCATTAACAAACTATTTTTGTAAAATAAAAAATCAATAAATCAATAATCTTATTTTCAGCATCATTGTTATTTGAATTCACTTTTGTTCCACCTATCAACTAATTAATTACAATTGTGGTCATTTTAAAAGAATACAATACACATAATTATTATAGTACAATACACATGTTCATTATATTCGAGTTAGTTGGTGATCGATTCCGTTTAATTGCGTATTGTAGTTGCACTTCCTAATAACTTAACATCCGGTGTTTTATTGACGATTTCGAGTCTTGTGATCTACGTTTCCGTACATTCTGCTAATTAGTCTGAAAACAACAAAATAATTAATCAAATATAATATTGGAGATCATTTAACTCTGGCGATAACATGGTTATCTGAAGTAATCAAATACTCGGTATTCGAGAGTTAGCAAGTAGTAGTGTATTTATATGGCATAGTAATGCAACATATTTGATACAGTATTAGAGGTATCACAATAATTCACAGTACATATAATATTCCATTATCAAGGATTATTCTTATGAAATATTAAATTTGGCAACTATACCATATAAAAAGCCTATATTAGTTATATAGTTGAGTATGTCCTAGATTAACAAAGTTGATTTGGTTTAAGTCCGAAATCGACGTATGACTTACAGATTAGTCTGTTCGAAGTTGTCGAAATCGTCGACGTTCATGAAAACGTGATTGAACGAGCCCAGGTCGAAACTTGACTTCGATATGGCCGGCATTGCGTAATCGGATTCACCGCGGCGGGTGTTCGATGGGCGGGGCCCGGTGCCTGGAGCGCTAGCGACACGCCTACGTCCTTGACGACGATGTTTTCGCGTCAAAGCCATCAACCTCTTTTTGCGATTCAACTGGTCGGCATAATACAGCGTCAAGTAGTAGCGGTGCGATCTGGGCGTGTTTGAGGGCGTGTTTGAGGGCGTGTTTGAGGGCGTGTTTGAAGGCGTGGTTAATACATCGATGTGATGTTGTGGTAGAGTCTAGTTAATACTATTAGTTTAGGATACCATTTGTATCGCTACTAGACTTCAATGTAGAAATAATACAACTTATGGATATGGAATATAATATAAACCATATATAGTATACTGTAATATGATATACAGACGATATATGCTATTATAACGGGTTTTTAGCTTATTAATTTTAGTTAGTGATCTGTATAGATTGTTATGTTCACCAATCAATTTCTAGATCTTATTTCTTATTTCTGAATAATCTAAATATTATTTCTATCGTCTGTATAATTTAAACTGTAATACTATCAGCCAATTAATAAATAATTCATATATATACATCTAAATAATTCAATAATATTTATTATAATACTTATGAAAATACTATATAAAATACTATATAAAATACTATATAAAATACTATATAAATATATTTTATTTTTGATTTGATCTGTGTTAGTATAATATATCATAATATGCAATTATAGCTAGTAATAGAGCATGCCTAATAATATAGACCAACCTTCAGTATATAAAGTATACTATAAAATATAGGCTATGGTACAGTTTTACAATAGTATTCTATAGTTTATAACCCATTGTATATTAGTAAATTAATAATTCACTGGGGCAAATTTATACTTCAAATTTTATAAATATATATTTATTATTAATCTGAGTAAAGTAAAAATATAAAATTAATAATAAATGAATAATTCACCAGACCTATTTTATATAATAGTATAATTATATAATGATATGATTTTAGTTGCCTGTTGCATCATACATAAATGATTTATTTTATATTATTTTAATATAATATTAATATATATAAAATATTTTTTATTGAATTCTGTACGAGCAATAGAGATCGAGATCGTGATCATTTTCACGATAAAATTCTTCTTTCTCGGCCTCTCGCTATCACCTTCATCTGAATTGTCCAGATGATCTCAACTTTTTTTGTAAAGACACTAATTAAAAATATTTAATCTCCCGTGACCAACAATCAATGAATAGAATAAATGCCTTTGAAATCAATGAATATGTACATATACGATGTACATATAGGTTAAATTAATTGCTTAGGTAATTATATCTGAATTTTAATTCAAAATATGTTTTGGAAATTTAAAATGTTCACATGACCTATATAATTGTTATGATGACAATATTTTGTAAACCCTTGGCCTAGATCTTATTCACGTTCGTAAAGTATTTTGATTGGTTGCTAATCATGCACAGAACTGATAATAGTATATTATTATAATATATATTATTATGTAACCATGGTTATTTATATAAATATATGCATGTATTATTAATAAGTAACTATGGTTACATATTAGTTTAATACGTAATGGTACAATAATATATTTAATTATTTAATATGTTATTTATTAATATTAAAAAACCACAATTTATGAGTCAAGTATATGTAATTATAATTATGAATAATAATACCAGTAATATATAAATTAATTAAGGAGGCAAAATATAATTGTATAACTTAATTACAACGGTAATGACATTATGATATCAAATAAAGGAACGATTTGACAATGTACTTCATAAGAATAATGGTTTAAAATAAAAAATTGAATATGAACTCATTACTATTTTTTAGACCAATTAATCTCTGGAAAGAGCATATTAACTATACAAATGAGATATCGTTACTGTGTAACAAAGGTAACGTGTATAATATAGGCTATAGTTATACTTACAGGATAATTATTATTGGAATATATTGATATTAATTGAATATTAATCTATTGATTAGTATGTGTTAATACAGTATTTTCTCATAGTTAATTTAATTAGATAGCATTGAAAGGCTCATTTCACAATTACATTTAAACATATACGCATTAAAGAATTTTTAAATTAATTAGTATGGAATATCATCGATCGAAATAAACAATATCTTAAATATAAATAATGTACTATTCTATCATTGCCGCTATATCCAATACAATAGTATTTAATATTGTACTGAGTTCATCATAAAAAAAGTTACATTAAATAAATTAGACATATCTATAGATAGATACTATATATAGTAAATATATTAGATATTAGAAACTATAGTTTATTTTTACTAGTGAGTTAATAGTGATAGTTAAGATAATGTTTGTTTTTCAGTTTGGTTTTATAATAATAATGTTATATATATTCTTATATAACAGTAAACAATCAATAGAAACTTATAATTGAAGCTTATAACCGCAATTCAAATAGTACCAAGATCGCCGCCAGGCTAACCTGACGATATTGCATACTTCTTTAATCTCTTCATCGTCATCCTTTTCCCCTATGGCTCTCTTCCCATAGTACAGGAAGGCGATACTTACTGCAGCAAAAGTGGCGAATCTACTGATCGGCATAAGATATGGAAAGTTCCCTGTGTACATAGTATGTTATTTGTTAGTTTCATGTAATGGCATCATACTGTATGTATGCATAACTATTCTGTATTCACGTAAATATAACTAGTAGATGTTTAGTAAATTATAGTTAAGGATAATTTTTGAGAATATTCCGTAACAAACTTTAAAAAAATAAAATTTCAACTTATTATTAAAATTATTATCTTAATAATACAATTAAATTTATATTTTTATAATTGGATTACCAATTATCAATATCAATATCATTTTACTAATTCACTTTATTTGTGTTGACAAAGATTTTTATTTATGTATTATTACTCATATATATCCTTATTATACATGTATTCGCTATATAACTGGTGTAATGCTTATTTGAAAACCTATATACCTACTAATTATATTTGAAAAAACATAGCCATATACAAGTAAAAGTTAGATATATAAGTCGTATACCTTCTGCCGCATTTGTCACAAATGTATTGACGAACATATTCTTAATCGACGTCGAGAGCTTCCAAAACATATCTGATGATAATTAACAACCGATCGAAAGAAAATAAAAACGATGTATTAAATAATAATATGAATATTATTGTGGATACACCTAGTTACTATAAATAGTTTTAAATTTCTAAATTGTTTGATAAATTTTGTTTTTATGAAATTATTTAAATACAAATTCAGTGAAATGATAATAATGATATATATATATATATATATATATATATATATACATATATATATACATATATATAGAAAATCAGTGGATTAACAATGTGAATTGTATATATAAATATCACATCTAAAATTCAACTATATTATTATCTTGTTATTAAAAAACTGGGATGTTATCCTCGTGAATACTTATCGATATAATTAATATTATTAAACTTTTAATAAGTATTACTTATATTATATTATTACTTATATATATATATATATATAAATATATATATATATATATATATATAAATATATAAATATATATATATATATATATATATATATATATATTTATATATATATATATATATAAATAAAGGGTTTGTTAACATTTAGCATATACTATTTTGTCGCAAGTTGTACTTCTGGAATATTTTGGAAATATCTTATAAATTCCGGTATTTGTAAGTTGTCGCGTGTGACTAACATGGAATCTACACTTTTCACAAAACAAAGCTGTATACACTCTCAAGATCTTTTTATGTTTGTGGGGTGAAATTAATAAAATGCAATACAACACTACGTTAAATGAACTCATAGTATCCACTCAATATCAAATCTATAAATGACTACAAAACTCTATTATTTTAAATCCCAACGATCTAATTTTACTCTTCTTATTTAAACAACATTATATTTTGTTAAAATATATTGATATGTTAAATCCAATAATGCAATATTGCAATCAATATATATTTGACGATATGATCAAATAACTATATGGCTATATAGTTAAATAGCATATGAAAAAGTTATATAGCCCTACTTGAATATAAAATAGATTATAATCTATATTAGATAAAATATACATGAGTATTTGCAATCAACAATTAATTTCACTTTAGGTAGATTGGAAATCGCTAAAACAGATTACCTAGCAACATTTAGAAAATATTAATAATCCAAATAAAATAACTGACATAAATAATAATTATAAACATATGCAAATTAGTGAAGTAAATTCCTGCATAAAATAAATAAATACTAACTGAAATTCCTTATTTACTACTAATAATTATAATAACAAATATATAAGTAAATTTACTCATTTATATAATGAGTATATAATCATATATGTTATAGATACCAAATACAAATATCTTCTACTAATTCTGATGCATTGGTAGAAAAACTATATTAGAAATAAAACTATAGAAGTAAAGTATACAATTAATAAAATATATTTTAGATAGATACAAAACATATTAAACAACATAATTTAAATAGAGGAATTATTTTTAAAAGTACTAATGATAGAAATAATTCAATTAAAATTTAAAATATAAATAATGTTATAATTTGTAAAAAAATCATATTTTAAACCTGCAAAATATAAGTTTTTAAATATGAATGATATAAAAATCATCAATAATGACAATTATTGAAAAATAAATTAAATTATAATAATAAGCGATAATAATATTAAAAAACCAATTAATAATACTAAAATAACCAATGGAAGTAACTAACAAATTAGAATTTTAATAATTTCCTGTAAATAAATTAAACAATTTAATAATCCCAAGAAACCATCCTGGTTATTTTTGTTTAATTGTTATCTAATAAAAGTGATAATGTATTGTATTAAAAATATATTATGTTTATTTTTTATTTAAAATATTTAAATAAAAATGTATAATATATTATAGTATAATATAACTATAGTTATATAATTTGGATTATTGGGATAAAATAACAATTTCCCTTGTAATGTTAATTATTGTTATTTATTTACAATGATAAAAATATAAATAATAAATACTATAAGTGAAATCAATTCGAAAATATCGAAAATATTAATAATATAGATTTAATCTTATAAAAATATAGTTGTATTTAATAAATTTTAAATTATATTTTTTTAACCTTTCTTTAAAAATGCGAGTTTTCCTTATAATGTAAAAATTAATTTAATTATACCCATATATTAAAAAACGTTCATAAAATAAATATTCTTAATTGGGCCAATAGAAATAGTACTTCAATTCTAAAAAAATATTAGAACAAATAATAGCCAAAAGAATATATTCATTTATATATACATTTATGTGGTTTAACTAGCAAATTTGTATGTATGCAATATATTATACGTATATATAAGTAGTTTAAATATATCTTCCGTATCAGAACTATAAACTGAATTTGTATCAATTTCACTTGATAGTAATCAAGTAGTCAGTACGTTTTTTTCGGCACATAATGATCGTTTAATATTATTAATCAAATTATTAAGTTGTTATTAAATAAAGATTTAATTATGGGTTTAGAAATCAATCTTTAAATTTATACAACCGTGCCTTGGAAATATATACCAATTTTCGTGCCGCGAGGTTCCATCCCAGGCTGATTATTATGTGTTATTTTATTATTGATATATACAAAATATACATAATTATTGATATATACATATCGATAATTTTATAAATTCAAATGTAGTTGTATATACTGAAGAAACTTATGTGAGATTTCTGAAAACTAACTTAATTTTAGAAGATAATTTAAAACCAATATTATGATAACTAACCGATTTGATAATAATACATTAAAGTTAAATATAAATAAAACAATAGTATTACATTTTAATAATAAATATCTGAACATAAAAATAAATAATATATCTTTAGAAAAGTCTTAATAAAATATTAAGAATTAATTCAGTAAAACAAATTTAGAATTAAATTAATTTACCTTATTTAATATTTTCTGTTTAAATATTGGTAATATTTATAAATATAATAGCAATAGATTCAATATAGAACAACAAAAGTTTAACAAATAATTACAAAAAATATTCACAAAAAGGAAAATAGCAATTCTAAATAATTTAATACTAATCACTATTTAAATAAAATACAATATCAACAATTAATAACATACTAACTATTAGATTATTATATTAATTTATGATGTATATAATAAAATTTACCATTTAAGGTAAATAAACTATTTAAATTATGTGCAATGTATTACCTATGGGCAGAAATATTTAAAATAAATTATTCTAAAAAAATACAACACCGAACAAAAAAAGATCAACAAATATAAGTATTCAAAACCTCAAATTTTGAATATATTAATTATCAATCTTAAAAAACTATTCTTATTAGAATTTCAACAAATAATATCAATGTTATCTATATATTATACATATAAAAGAGAGCTATATATATATATATATATATATATATATATATATATATATATACATTAATCTTATAATTCTATTAGTTATATATGTTATTTTTATTCATTTTATTAATAATGTAAATATGGTAGATTACCATACCAAAGAAAAAGATGTCCATACTTACCTCAGCACTAGAATTAAAGTAGATTTGTGACTTAATTTAATGGAGATTGGCAACCGCTCTAGACTTGGTTCCTCTTAACAATTCAATTCAAGGATTACATGTGTGTATATACACACCTGTATATGTATGTGTATTCTATTATTATAAGGATACATTTATGTATACATAAACAATACATATACACACATACTTACACATACACATACATACATACACGCACATACGCATACACACACGCCTACACACACACACACATATATATATATATATATATATATATATATATATATACATCTATATATATATATTTATATTTATATTTATATATTAATTTTTATATTTTATATTTTAAAATATTTATTTATTAATTTTTATATTTTATATATTAAAATATTTATATATTAATTTTTATATTTTATATATTAATATATTTAGTTATGTAATTACCTACTTATTTCAATTTTGTTTAGTCATATATTCAGAAATTTATTTCAATTAAATTATTTATTTAAAATAATTATTGATACTAGGTTTTACTCAGAGATACCATTATTAATATAATTTATTAATTTCCTGTTGCAACCTTGGAGTTTTATTCTTCTCATTTATTTGATCAACAAATATATCAATTATTAATTATTATAATAATAATATTGCACTCCATCTTGTTCATGATTACTTGACTTAAACGACACTTATTTCTTTCCTACAATAATCGATGAAACACGCACCCATAACAAATTATTAAATACACCGAGCCTTCATCGTGATAGTATCCCTAACTACCTGCCTACCTCCTTACAGGATATCTTCCAATATTTTCAGCAATTCTTGAACGCGTTGTAATTACAGCGTAGCGTAGTACATATTCAATTCCAGAGTGCATACGAAACAGTTTAAATTAAAGAAAATGCAATAACATCGATAAACAGCGTTATAATCTATGGTTAGTTCAAATGCACTTTTCTATTATTACTAGATACACCCATTTTTCTCACCATCAATAACCAAAAGCTATTAAATGATCAAAACATTTTTTGGAGATTTTTGTGTCTAGATTTAATTAGTTTAGCATAATTAGTATATGTACTATATGCCAAGATTACTTTGTAAATCTTTGTAATAAGGTAATAAAGTAATATTGGTTATATTCATACATATACCAAAGGAATACTATAAATATTAAAGAATATTTTTCCTATTAGACATATTATAAATATATTAATACATTCCACAATTACCTTACTATAAAATATCATTCTTTCACAGATTATCCGAAAATATGATATATAAATATAGACGTATATATAAATATATACATCGACTTTCTATCTACAATACTAAATTCAAATAACTTGGCAGTTATTTAGATTTATTTATAAACTTTTAAAATTTAAATTAAATTTAAATGATTTATGTACCAATACTTGCAAACACGTTCATAAGTTAGATAATAGATTATTAATGTAGTGAGTAATGTTAGGATACTTTCTGAAATAAAGCCTCAAAAAATTGGTCAAATATATTTGTATACACTCAAGTTACTTTACGACATAGTGATTATTTATATATGATGAGTTTCATAATATTATATCATGTGTAGATGTAAACTTGATATTTAATTTCCGTTGGTGATTTGACTTAACAATTCTTATTAATAACACTGAAATGACAAACATTAGCAAAGACAATAATACAACATTACAAAAATGCTTCTAGATGACTAATCCGTGACTATGTCCGATCAATAATCCTAATATAAGAAGGACATCTAATAACAAGAAATTAATAAACCACTAAAACATACGCTCGATCTTGCATCTAATAAGGACTATAATAGTATTAAACCTCATATATGACATATATAATATATATAAGCCTTGAATGTGTATTTAAGATGGTACAACAATGTTTTAATAATTATATAATTATAATAACTAATCAATATATATTCGGCATCGATATTTAAAATGTAAGTCAATCTTATATGCATTCATATAATCACCATTGTATCAGTACTATCAGCATCCTTATATCTACTATAAATATATTATAACATATATTTACTAGTTCAATAATAATTATCTATTTTAAATAGTGATCTATGATTGATACTAGATTAAAATTATAATTTACCTTTACATAACCATACATCCAACAATTACCTTGATAATAGAGTTAATCATAGGTCACATGATATAAGGGTTCATACTAAATAATTTTAAAGAAATTCGCAATTTATTTTTCATAATTTATATTTATTAATTTGAAAGGTTATTTCGAATATTTAATAATCTAAATATGAACACAATAATAATTTAAATATATGCAACACTTTACACTAATAAAGATGATATTGTTTGCCATTTAATTGATACTAACACTGAAAACAATATAAAAATTCAAATTCTGTTGACAACAGAGTTGAACAAATTCATCGAGCCCTATTGAAAACGAACATTTTCATAGATTTATTTATATAATATTTATATTTTGATGTTAATTTCAATATTGTACTATACCATATATATTATTGTTATAATTAGGTAGTATTATATATATGATATTATATGATAATTATGCAATAGAAATATAGTTACTATGAATAATAAGGTAGTTACTTATTGTCAACATACTTTTAAGGCAACATACTATATTGTCAATCGTCTATTAGGTTATAGTGATTTTGGGTAATCTTTTCTAAGCCATGCATTCGTCAATTAATTTGTACACAAGTCGAAATTCAATCTATATTTATATATTTGTATTATTAATATAAACATATAACCATATATATATATATATATATATATATATATATATATATATATATATATATATATATATATATATATATATACAGCTAAATAATAATGAAAATAATAATATTAATCCTTACCACCGCAAATACAAATTTAATTAAGTAGAAGTTATAATTCTATCGTAAAATTTTCATGTTGGAAATTATCCAAATATTGAGACAATATCAGTTCCTTCATAATCCGGCAATCTTTTATAGGGGAAATTAGAGAAGATGTAGTATTCACTATCAATCTCTCATACTATATATACATCTTTAGTTATTGTGGAATTATAGTAATAGATTTTTTATAGTATATATAGTCAATGCGATCCAACAACATATACCTTGATTACTTCATTGGTATCCAGTAGATTTTAGATTCAGGTTCTGCAAAAGGAATTGTTCATTAATTTGCTCTTCCTTTAAAGTTGATTTGTTGAAAGTCTATTGTATAACTATTATTCTTTGCACTAGTAGACTGTGTCTATTGTCATTTACTTATGTTCCACTGTTCAAATGATACTGCATATCACGAACACTACATTAAGTGCTTTATCGACGCTCGACATTTCGAGACCCCAGATAATGCAGGCCTAATTGATATTGATTTTATTCATAATTGATTATAAGTTATTTATTTACTGGTATATATATCAGTTTATATTTATTTACTGGTATATATATCAGTTTATATTTATTTACTGGTATATATACATATATACAAGTATATCTCAAGGTTTTCACATTTTCATCATCCTAAAGTCCATAATGCATCTCTTGAATTTCTATTGCACCACTTTTCGTCTATTAGCTTGACAGCTCTTTACGAGAGTGTAGACTTTCATTATAAAACAATACGTCGATTATTATCTATGGGAATCTTATTTGCATGGCTCCTGTGTATTCATTTCCCGTCATATTTACATAGGATTACTCGAAAGCACTCGATTGTTACAGTCTATCGAATGGCCAATGGATAATCTAGCCTCCGGTGAAGGGTAACTGCATGCTAGCAATATACGTCAAATTGTTATCCAATAATAATATTTTACGATCAATTTAATTTCTATTGTTACTGGGACATGATAATCTGTTGTTCATTTGTACCGTGTCGAGGTATATCCGCTACCCATATATAAGACAGTCGCTAGAGAAGTTCATCAAACTCCAGAATACAAAGACATCGGGTAGGTCGAAGGAAGGTGGTCTACTTCATTTGTTATAAACTTGGAGATTTTATTGATTAATGAAATATCGGCAGTTTCAGAAGTTTTTCTGAATATTGTCGATTTCGAAATACTAATTTTTTTTAAACAGTAGAAAGTTTTTTATAAATATATTTTTATATGGGATTAGCAATTAGAATGTTCATGAATTTGGTTAATATTTGGAGAGGATGTAGGGATTTATTGCAGGTTTGGGTACTATATAATATATTAATATATTATTTTATATAATAAACAAGGCATTTTAGAATAGCAACCATTTCTAATATATTTCCAAAGAATATTATACTCACTTATGTTACAGTTTTAGAGGATATGAGCATTACTTTATCATTAATTTAGATATGTTCTCAATAGAACAGCTGATCACTCGTGATATTAGATCTATAGATTATAGAATTGAGAAAATAAATAATCTTTTTTTTTTGTTGGAAATATTCTGGACAATTCAGTTAATTAGTCCTTTCAAAAGTTGCACTTTTCATTACTTTGTTTTTTCGCTAATCTACATCTATAATCCATTTGCATGGACGAGTTGAGTGGAGAGTAAAGTAAAGCATTCTACTCTACTCAATTTTACTTTATTCTACATGGATTAGAGTTTACATCACTAGTTCAAATTCCTTTTTTTTGTTCATTTTGTTGCCAATTTTGCAACATTTAATGGAAGCCATTATTAACTTCTAAAAATTCTTTGTAATAACATATTTTATATAATATAACATATTTTTCAAGATCATCTAATTTATATTATAAAACGGATAAATATTAATATAATAATAAATTAAGTGATAAAATATAATAAAAACTACACATTAATTTAATTTTATAGTTAGAGCTATATATTTGATTTACAAGTAGTAGTGTAATGTAATTGGTGGCATGCCATAGTATAGTTATGTATTAACGTGTAGTTATATACCCAAGGTACAGACACTTGTATCTAAAGTCTGTTATTATTATTATTAGAAATGAGTTTGTATTCTATAATATATAGAATAGACTAAAAACTAAATCATTGTATACGATGATTCATATTATTAATGTTTATATTAACAGTTAATAGATTATATATTTCATATTTGGTTTCTTACCTGATCTAAAGTAGGAATCCAGCGATGTAATAGTTTTGTAAAATCTTTTGTTGCGTACAAAAATAAAAAATAATATTAACAAATTAATTAATTCAAAATATTTAATTACACATTTGCCTGTATATTATTCCATTAATATTGATTTATTAATATATCATCGTATAATAATTAATGTTGTTTACATAGAAACACACAATCCTACAAATAATCTAGGTAATTTTATTTTATATTGTAAAATTTCTTTTAAATCATCAATTTGTTGACTTCTATGTAATCAATATATAATATGATATATTTATAAATATAAAATGTGGTATGAATTGTATATCTTAACTATCATTTTTTTAACTAAATCAATAAACCATTTATAAATATATATACATATATATCATACTGATACTAAATCAATATATTATTTCATATTATATTAGCATAATATTAAATACATCAAATCATTTGAAATTATATTACATGTTATTATATTACATGTTATTATATTACATGTTATTATATTACATGTTATTATATTACATGTTATTATATAACATGTTATTATATTACATGTTATTATATAACATGTTATTATTTTACATGTTATTATATAACATGTTATTATATTACATGTTATTATATAACATGTTATTATATAACATGTTATTATATTACATGTTATTATAGTACATGTTATTATATTACATGTTATTATATTACATGTTATTATGTTACATGTTATTATATTACATGTTATTATATAATATTTTACCTTTCTTTCTAGTATTTCATATTATTTCACTTAACAGTTCTGGTGTCAGGAATATGGTGGAATATAAACATACGGTAACTATAATAAACCAAATTAATAAACTATATTAATAAACTATATTAATAAACTATATTAATAAACTATATTAATACACCATATTAATATACTGTATTAATATACTGTATTAATATGACTATATTAATATAGTGGTTTAATACACTAAATTAATAAACTATATTAATAAACTATATTAATACACTATATTTATAAGGTATATTAATATAGTGATAATTATCATTTCATAATAATTCCACACTACTGAGGAATTTATTTGTTAAATGAGTATTAAATTATAGAATTATCAATATTAATATAACATGACATTAAATTGTCCTTGCGTATGTAATAAATAAGTTTGTCCTGTCTGTCATTCCGCCAAAGCCTCTAATAATTGCATTCCTTGTGGTCAGGACGCCTTGATACGTGACATCCGGCTCTTCATCTGGCAACACTACATGAGTTGCAATGAACGACTCACCCGCCACGAACCCTTACAGCTGATTGGCTTGACCATTTGCACGACACTACTGCTCGTATACGTCTACAATTACGTATTTGACCCCAGGCAAGGTCAGTACAGGATGCAGCATGTTTTTGAAAAACTAAAATGGCCTGGATCCTCGATATAGAATATTCTAGATGCGTAATATACCCAGAAACCATCCAGGTCATTTTAGTTTTTTTGTTATATAATGAATATGAAAATATATTTTATTTGCATTACAAATATAACATGTTTATATTTTATTTAATATTTCATAATAGTTACATCATCTAGTTTCGTGGATACTCAGAAAATACATTTAGAAATACTTAGAAATTTATTATTTCTACAGGATGTTTAGAATATTTGGAATATTTATATTTGGCTATCTTAAGTCATTAATTGTATTTGAATCATAAAAACTTAAATAATGTCATAAAATGCAATATGGAATAACTTATTACAAGATCTATTAAAATCCTGAATAACTTATTAGATTTAGTTACAATCCTGAATATCTTATTAGTTAAAATTAGAGATACAATCATGCTTAATCTAATAGATATAATTCATTATAAATATTTGTATTTACATTTAAAATACATAATGCAGGTTCTAATTTTAGAAAAATATTTTTAAAGTGAAATATTGTTTTCAAATTAAATTTTTGAAGGAAAGTTTGTAAATTTGAAGTCCATAACGTATTATATACATTTTACACTATAGCTGTATTCATACATACACATATACACATGCACACAAATACGCACACACACACACACGCACACACACACACACACTCATAAATGGACATAATTTAACTCCTTGAAATACTTTATCATATAATTGATTTCAGCTAATATACATGTACAAACTGGTCATTTATATTATTTTGACCTATTTATTTTATAATAATCTTGAGATACAAACAAAATACATTTGTTTGCATATATCTTATTGACCTTAAAAGGTAAATAAACATTTATAAACTATTTAGTCATATAATTTTTATTGTATTTCACATATATCTAATAATGTGCATGTAAAAGGGTGATATTTATAAAGGTGATGAATGTATGAATTTGTGAATATGTACCTTTTAAAATAATTAAAATTGATATAATTATATATATATATATATATATATATATAATTATATATATATATATATAATTATATATATATGTAATGATATAAATACTAATGGTATATAATGTGGTCAATATTGATATTTGTTAAATAAATTCATTGTTATAAAATATGATATAATAATTAATATTAATATTGTTAACTGAATATTTATTTAGATCTTTTGCTTATTAATTATTTCATATTTTCTTTTATTTCTGTTTATGCATCAGCGATTTATTGATATTCAATGTTAGAGAATACCTCCTTCTTAAGTATCTGCAAAGTTATTGCGATCTCGTTGCTAGGCAACGCCAAACATTCATTTGTTTCCTTGTAGCGATCTCGCAGAAACTACGAAAGCTCGCATTTTACTGGTTGCGCAAGATTCCTTACGTTCGCCGCCAGGTGGCTCTAGAGGTCGCCAAAGTCGAGAAACACATGTCCGATACGTTCAACAAGTCAATTGGAGATATGCCTTACCTGGAGCAACTGCCCAGCAGGGGCTGGTCACAGGTTACCTTTAACCCCGTGACCCCTGTCTATGGCTGTCACTGCTTATGCATTAATATCTTGCTATCTTCAGTGATATAAATTAGTTTTTATTTTACCTTTTAAAATTAATATTTAATAATTATTAAAATACATATTTGCAAAAAAAAAGATCCCGAATTTAAGAAAAATTCCCAGCAGAAGAATGAAATTATTTCCCCTTTTCCCACTAGGAACACACAATGAAAGAGGCGTCCAATTACAAGGCTCTTTCTAACATTGAATGGTCACATGGTAAATGCTCTGGAACAGTCTACAATGGGGATCCAGTGCTCACATCACTCGTCAATAAGGTGTCTATCCTTTACCTATCTAGGCACTCCTACGCGACCTTAACGGCCACATATACATCTCTATTTACTTCATCAGCTCAAATGTTTTTGGCTTGTCTTGTACTTATTACCTGACCCCTTTACCCCGCTAGCCCCATCCACTTTACCCCGCCATCCCTAGGTAAGTGCGGAATTTGCCTGGTCGAACCCACTTCATGCCGATGTGTTCCCCGGGGTCAGGAAAATGGAGGCTGAGGTCGTGAGGATGGTATGCTGTATGTTTAACGGCACTAAGCACTCATGCGGAACAGTTAGCTATTCTCTTCTCCGACATTCACTGCACATCCCTCGTCTGCCAATAGTTGTTTATAATAACCATTGTTATGCTTGTAATTACCATTGTTATGTTTATCTAGGGTTCACCCATTTAATATTTAATGATTGTAAGGTAATTAAATAGGTTGTTAGTAAACTCCATTTTATTTATTTGCTTATTTTAGTCAATTTCAGT
>OZ038316.1:15267918-15316158 GCA_964035775.1 Osedax frankpressi
AGTGCAGTATATAGCATAATATAACTATATATAGCAGTATATAGCATAATATAACTATATATAGCAGTATATAGCATAATATAACTATATATAGCAGTATATAGCATAATATAACTATATATAGCAGTATATAGCATAATATAACTATATATAGCAGTATATAGCATAATATAACTATATATAGCAGTATATAGCATAATATAACTATATATAGCAGTATATAGCATAATATAACTATATATAGCAGTATATAGCATAATATAACTATATATAGCAGTATATAGCATAATATAACTATATTTAGCAGTATATAGCATAATATAACTATATATAGCAGTATATAACATAATATAACTATATATAGCAGTATATAGCATAATATAACTATATATAGCAGTATATAAAATAATATAACTATATCTATCAGTATATAGCATAATATAAATAAATATAACACTATATAACATAATATAACAGTATATAGCAGTATTTAGCAGAATATAGTAGAATATAACTGTATATAACAGAATATAGCAGTATATAACTGTATATAGCAGTATATATATCAGTATATAGTACTATATAACTGTATATAACTATATATAACTGTATATAGCAGTATATAACTGTATATCAGTAGATTAGCGGTTTTCAACAAATTAAAGTTAGTAACTTGATACTAAAAGCAAAACTGGCATCTCAAATATTGTAGGAATCAGAGATAAATCATCTTCTGCAATAATATGTTTATATCATATATAGGAAGATTGATAGGAGGAAACAAACCTACAACGAATTCAAATTACACAGACCATAGGATATACTTACTAGCATCTGCAGATTATTTGTACAAGTTATTACAAATGTTACAAACAATTAGTAATATTAAGTGTATCATTAATACTGGAATATAAATTGTATTAATAATAACTGTAAATAGAATTCATGGTGGGAAAAGAATTGTTAAACATCATTTAAAGAAATTCAATGATTTAATTTGATTATATTTGTACTATACTGCTATAGTATTGTAGTCTGTAATGGCAATAATGTTTACAAATGAATTATTAACCAATAAACAGCTTTATATCTACACATTGTTTACACAATGGACAGTAACTGAATTTCGTTAATGTGTAGTTATCTACATTCTTTCTAAACTAAAATCTTATTGAATCATATAAATAGTAGGTCAGTCCACAAGTAAGGAGAGAAAGAGTTGAATTGAGGTCATAACCCATAACCCATTACTAATTCATCAACAAGCCACCAGGTGAGTCGATTGATTGATTAGTATCGATAAAACTAGCGATGACGTGGGCGAGCGATTCACAGTGCCTGGAAATCTATTTATAGTGCATCTATTTATAGCTTGAAAACCTAATTTATCATGTAACAACAAGTGGTCAACAGCGAATGATGTAATGAACTAGATATAAATTAGATTGACAAAAAGTTCTGTAAAACTGATATTCATATAATTATAGAGCTCTATATAATTATACTTTCTAAAATAAGATCAATAAAAATATCAAGGAATTTAATTACAAATTTCCAATTTAAAAAAAAAAAATTTCTTTATAAATGTTAATTAACCTATAAACATTAACGAATAATTATGATAATTGTAGATAAGCAGGTCGTTAATAGAAATGTCATTGTCATCGTTGGTATTTTAGGAAAAGGCTAGCTAAACTCCTGGAGCGTTATCATAGATCGATCATTTTTTCCGGATGCAATCAGCAAAGCCAAGCTATACACCGAAAAGCAATTACGAACCGTAAAGATTAAAAATGATAAATTATTAATTATTGCAACAAATATCAAGTCATTAGTGCTAATGACTATTGGATGCCTGTTCTAGCGAGGAGTAGACATTCGACAGGGTAGGTGTTCAATGCTCATGCGTTCTAAGGATCGCGGATAAGCAACACGTAGTTGAGATTGCTATGGTGCTTGAAAAAATACATTTCGCCATCGTTGTAGCCCCCAATTCCATACTTAATTTAATGGAATAGCTTTATATAGCATAAATAGCTTTGTATAGCAGATATATACAATATAATAAATACAATATAAATATACACTATAAATAGCTATTCCGATAAAACAAAATATAAATCAAAGTAATAATGTAATAGAAAATCAATATAGTTGATGAAAATACTTCTTGAATACACTTTTAAAGACTTGAACGAATTTGCTAACTGCACATAGCACTAGTTATGGATGTAGCAAATAAACATTGTGATTTTAATTATGTTAATGTCCAGCCCAGTCAACAATACGCGGACAGATGGACGTTGTGTAATTGACCGGTGGTCAGTCGGATACGGTCGCAGTACGACCATTACCACCGATAATCAATAATTGATGCGCAACCCATTAGTGTGACAATGAACGGTTACCGTCGCCCCCGGTAACAATAGAGTTTAGAGACATCACTCGCAGCTAGCCGTGGCTTGAATAGCAAACACGACGTCGAATGCCCAAATTTAGCAAAGCAGCTCCACACTACCTTGTATTAGCTTATCTAAATAAACACCGGAGCAAGTGTAATGTAGCCCGGATAGATACGTATTTACATAATACAAATAGTAGTTTATAACAGTACGTTGGCCATTAATATGTATTGTTTATAAATATGAATATACTATATAAAAATATATTAATATATTAATATATATATATACAAATATATAAATATATATACATATATCTATTTATTTATATATATAAATATATTAATATATATACATATATATATAAAAAAATATATAAATATATATACATACATAAATATATAAATAGATATATATATATATATAAATCTATAATGTATGTATGTATTTATTCTACAATTGTAATTCGATATACAACATTGAAATTAATAGTTTAAAATCTAGCCTGACCGCGTTGTACTAATAATCAGATTATCGAGAACAAAGTATGTATACTTGAATTCATTGTAAATTTAGGGATTAATTTTAGATACAAAAATATGAAGAGACGACATAATAATCAAGCCTTTAAAACACACTTTATACACTTAATCTACCATATTAAATAATTCATGCAAATATTAGAATATTTCATTAAAATACATAATTAAATATCATTACATTTTATAATTAGATATAGACAAATATATATTTTACCAATAATAAAATAAAAATTAAATTGATTCTTTCCTTAGAAACTATAAATTAAAAATATTCTGAAAATTATCAAACTAAACAATTATCTAAGTTAGTGTATGTATAATATACATTGTATTACTACTATTGTATTGTATTACTATTGTATTGTATTACTACATGTCGATAAAGAACATAATCAAAACTTACAAAAGTGAGGCTTCATCATAATAAATAGTAATGGAAAAAATAATTCATATTTAATCTAATAAATAGTGTTAAATACAATTAATTGAAATCTAATATGATATTTTCAATATTACATTTGCGAGGACCAGGTAAAGTATTTAATAACTTGATATCACATCACATCACATTAAACATTCTATTATATTACTACAATGTTATATAATATTAAGAGATTATTTAACAGTGTACTTATTATACAAGAGTTGCATTATTAAATAATTAACAAATTATAAAAGAATGTAAAAATTACGAATTAATATATTCATGCATAATATTTAAAAATTTAACTTTTTGTTTGAAAACGCGGGTTTTATTACAATATTATCTATAGATTGAATGATAATATGTAGGGTTCATTTAAACCAATAATACAAAGACCCTTTTTATACTCTATATCGAATATAATTGTACCTTGGAAATATCTAGGTGATAAATTGGAGTAACAAGTAATATGATATTATAATCACATACTTTCTAGCGCAAACTATATTGCTACTTATAAAAGAATATATATGAAATAAACTTTTATGAGTATGATTTCCTATGAAGTTGTCATAAGCAATACAATATAGACTGTAGTCTGAAGAAACTGAATCCCAGTCTATATATGATTCTGATTAAATAGATATCTATAAATGATATTACTTTTGACATAAGTCATGAGATATTATTCCATATATATACATATATATATAAATATTTATATAAATATATATATATATATATATATATATATATATTTATATATAAATATACATAAATATATATAAATATATATATATATATATATAAATATCATATGTATTATATAATATGAATACACTTCAATGATTTCGTACCTATAGATTCAATTGAAAAACCACAAGGTGGTAGAAGAGTTCTTCTTGACCATGACGCTATAATTGTATCAATAGGCAAATCGTCACCGCCTATCAGAAGTGTACAGGGTCTCAATAAACCAATGTATTTCAGAGATTTTACACTTTCCTGTAAATGTGGATCCCAGAAACTTGACGAATTTTCATTTCTAAACGATTTGAAAAGTTGCAAACCGCTCTTGAAATCAGAAAATACTAGATGCGAACTACTGCGATGTAGACGCAGTACAATTGTACGACCGAAAATAGTTTCCTTCTTACAGTTTAACATTTCAACATTGAGTATTGCAACGAATATCACGTAAAGCGAATAAATATGAAATGAATTTTGTTTACATGATGTTGTTTACAATTCTGAAAGATTGTAAAAATATCTATAATTTTCAAAAATAATTATTAATCATAGATATTAAATAGATTGTTGGAACATTATAAACACAATTTGCTTGTTTTATTAAAATTTGATCATATCATTAATGCATTATTGAAAATAACCTTTTAAAATATATTTACATATTTAAAATATTATACATAAATCAGATATTTAATAATACACAAAAAATATATTTCATTATATTAATGATGACAATGATTTATAGTAAATAATGATAATATATTATAATTATATTATATTTTTCATAATTTGCCTATTTTGTAAAAAATGCTTTCGTATAAATTAAATAAATCATGTATATAGTTTCAGCATATGTAATGTAAATACTTCACAATACTACAATAATCACTTAATTTAAAATAAATATATAATTTATATTCTTATTTTTATATTTACAAATTATTGAACAGCTATACACTGTATAGTATACAGTTAACATACTTATTTAATATAGAAATGGTCAAAAAGTAAATGTTACAATATACAGTAAACAATATAGAAAACTTTGATTTATTTAGTGCTATAATAATTTATATTAAATATAATAAATTCATAAAAATATCACATAATTATATTTTTGAATATGATTGATCCTAAATTTTATACAAATGGAATACAATTAATTTACAATTGAAAATACACTTATAGATTGAAAAATAAGGCATGAAATAATGAAACTTTACAAATGATAGGCTACAATTAACGATGACAATAAGAGGGTATGTATGTCTAGACATTGGCAGGTATTGTGGTGAACTTTGAGGCAGGGAAAGAACAAAAAGGAGCCATGGATATTGAAGATTTCAAATTATTCGCAATATCAATTTCTATTTCGCGAGAATTCTGAAAACAGTAGAAGTGATTTTCTCATAAGTCGTAAACATCAAAGCTGCCATTAGAAGAGTTTGGGATAACTTTGCTTCCAGGCCTTTAAATAGTCCAAAGAGACCATGGGATCTGTAGAGCACAAAACAAATGTTACATTATAGTTAATGATCTTAAAAAATGTTTAAATACATATATTATTTTATTGTATTTATTAATTTGAAATATTGATCAATGTTTACTAATATTAAACTATCATTACATATTGTTAGGATTATAATAACAACATGTATTTATTATATAAACCTGATTATCTCCTTAAATATTTTGAATATTCCAATCAATCCCATGCTTTTACTTTTATTTTGACCGGCCTAATTAAATATGAAAAAAATATTAATTACTGTTATTAATTTTATAATTTTGTACTACAAATTAATATAATAAATTCACAATGCAGGTATTAATTATTAATATAGTATCACATTATTATATTAATAAATTATCAGATTATTATATTACTATATTATTAGATTATATTTGTAAAATATTATGAACATATCAAATATAGAAAAATGTATATATAACATAATTAATATTATAAAAAGAATTTCAATCATTTTGCAATACTTTTTATTCAAAATTAGAATTATTTTATATAAGAATTATTGTACACATGGCTATTAGTATTAACCCTGAATTTGGTTTGAACTATCTGCAACGGATAAGTGAGAAAGGTGGCAACAAGTTTTGCTGCGGCTCCCATTAGAAATACAGTTAAACTTGACAAATTCTACAAATGTTTATAATTAGGCAACATTTATATAGAAATAATATAGAAATATATATGAATACATAATAATGTATTATATATATACATATCATGAATCTCTATGAAATTATCCTTATCTATTTATTATCCTTATCTATTTATTATCCTACAACAATTGTAATTCTTGATGAGCTATATTAAAATATAAATAGTAATACATACAGCACATTGACATTCTAAGTGAATAGGATATTAAATTCTACTTAAAACATATGGGCAAGCTTATCGCAAAGGTTCTAGACTGACCTTTGATTGGTTATTAAGGTATACGTATCTTTTCAAAGCTTCGTAGATTGCAAAGTGTATCGCGGGGTTAGAGGTCAACATGAGAGAAGGAACCACCCCACTCCACATCGTCTTCACGGATTCATTCTTATACATCTCATACATGCACTCTGACAATTGAAATTCTTCTTAATAATTACTTTTCTAAATGAGACATTATATAATTATATCTTTTATGATTTATATACAAAATAATATAAATAATGATAGAATTTATATCATTGTCATTAAAGAATAATAGTGATAATTATTTTTATTATTTTATTTTTAGAACAATACATTTATCAAAAAAATGTATAATATAGACTATATTATAGACTATATTACAGACTATATAATAGACTATACAATATTCTATATTATAGACTATATAATAGAATATACTATAGAATATACTATAGTCTATATTATAGACTATATTATAGACTATATTATAGACTATATTATAGACTACATTATAGACTATATTATAGACTATATTATAGATATATTATAGACTACATTATAGATATATTATAGACTACATTATAGTCTATATTATAGACTATATTATAGACTATATTATAGACTACATTATAGTCTATATCATAGACTACATTATAGACTACATTATAGTCTATATCATAGACTACATTATAGACTACATTATAGTCTATATCATAGACTACATTATAGACTACATTATAGACTATATCATAGACTACATTATAGACTACATAATAGACTATATTATAGACTACATTATAGACTACATTATAGACTATATCATAGACTACATTATAGACTACATTATAGACTACATTATAGACTACATTATAGACTACATAATAGACTACATTACAGACTACAGTAGTCTATTGTCTCCATTACTCACGGAAGATGTTGCTGTAGGCAGGTCTGTCGGTAAGTGTCTTATCCTGAGAACGAAGTTTCGCGCCTTGCAATTTCATGCGGGTGTTCGCAACCCACATGGGGCTCGTCAACAGGACGTTGCACGTTCCCGCCACCAGGCCGAGCAACAGGTCGCTTCCGGCCGAGGGTTGTAGCCCGCCGCCGCCAGGGGATGAATACACCGCCGCCTTGAGTCCGTTGAATACATAGAAGTAGATGAAGTTCGAAGTGCAGATGCTGGTCACCACGGGCAGCCAACCGCGGTATAGACCTTGTCTGGGGATGGGGGCATAGGGGGAGTTTATAGGGGGCGTAGGGGGATCTAACGAGGAGTGGAGTGAGTGTGGTGGGGGTGGGGGTGTAGTGTAGGTGATATCTGATAGGATGAGAATATAGTGGGGGTGCGAGTAGGTGTATTGAGAGGTATAGATGGTGATGTAGTAGATGTATACTTAGAGTGGGATGGGTCCTATAATGGGGGTTTAGTTCTGTAGTAGTGGGGGTATTCTGATGGTAGCAGTGGGGATGTAGTGATAGTACCAGTGGGGTTTAATGATAGTAGTAGTGTGGGCGTAGTGATGGTAGTAGTGGGAATATAGTGAAGGTAGTAATAAGTGCATAGTGATGGTAGTAGTGGGAATATAGTGAAGGTAGTAATAAGTGTATAGTGAAGGTAGTAGTGGGGATGTAGTGAAGGTAGTAATAAGTGTATAGTGAAGGTAGTAGTGGGGATGTAGTGAAGGTAGTAATAAGTGTATAGTGAAGGTAGTAGTGGGAATATAGTGAAGGTAGTAATAAGTGTATAGTGATGGTAGTAGTGGGGATGTAGTGAAGGTAGTAATAAGTGTATAGTGATGGTAGTAGTGGGGATGTAGTGAAGGTAGTAATAAGTGTATAGTGATGGTAGTAGTGGGGATGTAGTGAAGGTAGTAATAAGTGTATAGTGATGGTAGTAGTGGGGATGTAGTGAAGGTAGTAATAAGTGTATAGTGATGGTAGTAGTGGGGATGTAGTGAAGGTAGTAATAAGTGTATAGTGAAGGTAGTAGTGGGAATATAGTGAAGGTAGTAATAAGTGTATAGTGAAGGTAGTAGTGGGAATATAGTGAAGGTAGTAATAAGTGTATAGTGATGGTAGTAGTGGGAATATAGTGAAGGTAGTAATAAGTGTATAGTGATGGTAGTAGTGGGAATATAGTGAAGGTAGTAATAAGTGTATAGTGATGGTAGTAGTGGGAATATAGTGAAGGTAGTAATAAGTGTATAGTGATGGTAGTAGTGGGGATGTAGTGAAGGTAGTAATAAGTGTATAGTGATGGTAGTAGTGGGGATGTAGTGAAGGTAGTAATAAGTGTATAGTGATGGTAGTAGTGGGGATGTAGTGAAGGTAGTAATAAGTGTATAGTGAAGGTAGTAATAAGTGTATAGTGAAGGTAGTAGTGGGGATGTAGTGAAGGTAGTAATAAGTGTATAGTGAAGGTAGTAGTGGGAATATAGTGAAGGTAGTAATAAGTGTATAGTGATGGTAGTAGTGGGAATATAGTGAAGGTAGTAATAAGTGTATAGTGATGGTAGTAGTGGGGATGTAGTGAAGGTAGTAATAAGTGTATAGTGAAGGTAGTAGTGGGGATGTAGTGAAGGTAGTAATAAGTGTATAGTGATGGTAGTAGTGGGGATGTAGTGAAGGTAGTAATAAGTGTATAGTGATGGTAGTAGTGGGGATGTAGTGAAGGTAGTAATAAGTGTATAGTGATGGTAGTAGTGGGGATGTAGTGAAGGTAGTAATAAGTGTATAGTGAAGGTAGTAGTGGGGATGTAGTGAAGGTAGTAATAAGTGTATAGTGAAGGTAGTAGTGGGAATATAGTGAAGGTAGTAATAAGTGTATAGTGATGGTAGTAGTGGGGATGTAGTGAAGGTAGTAATAAGTGTATAGTGAAGGTAGTAGTGGGGATGTAGTGAAGGTAGTAATAAGTGTATAGTGAAGGTAGTAGTGGGGATGTAGTGAAGGTAGTAATAAGTGTATAGTGAAGTTAGTAGTGGGAATATAGTGAAGGTAGTAATAAGTGTATAGTGAAGGTAGTAGTGGGGATGTAGTGAAGGTAGTAATAAGTGTATAGTGAAGGTAGTAGTGGGAATATAGTGAAGGTAGTAATAAGTGTATAGTGATGGTAGTAGTGGGGATGTAGTGAAGGTAGTAATAAGTGTATAGTGAAGGTAGTAGTGGGGATGTAGTGAAGGTAGTAATAAGTGTATAGTGAAGGTAGTAGTGGGGATGTAGTGAAGGTAGTAATAAGTGTATAGTGAAGGTAGTAGTGGGGATGTAGTGAAGGTAGTAATAAGTGTATAGTGAAGGTAGTAGTGGGGATGTAGTGAAGGTAGTAATAAGTGTATAGTGAAGGTAGTAGTGGGAATATAGTGAAGGTAGTAATAAGTGTATAGTGATGGTAGTAGTGGGGATGTAGTGAAGGTAGTAATAAGTGTATAGTGATGGTAGTAGTGGGAATATAGTGAAGATAGTAATAAGTGTATAGTGAAGGTAGTAGTGGGAATATAGTGAAGGTAGTAATAAGTGTATAGTGAAGGTAGTAGTGGGAATATAGTGAAGATAGTAATAAGTGTATAGTGATGGTAGTAGTGGGGATGTAGTGAAGGTAGTAATAAGTGTATAGTGATGGTAGTAGTGGGGATGTAGTGAAGGTAGTAATAAGTGTATAGTGATGGTAGTAGTGGGGATGTAGTGAAGGTAGTAATAAGTGTATAGTGATGGTAGTAGTGGGGATGTAGTGATGGTAGTAGTGGGTGAATAGTGATAAGTGATATAGTGATAAGTGATATAGTGATAAGTGTAGTGAGAAAATTTGAAATTATACTTACAAAACAAGTGAATTATATCATAAAAAAAACATGTGTGAATAATACAATCAGATATAGAATAACAATCACAAAGACAATAGATACTATAAATAGATTAATCTGGGTAGACAATGAAAAAGCTGTATACAACTAACAGTCCTTCTTCTGCATAGATTTCAGCGACGATTTTATAGGAAATCTTTGACTTCCTCTTTTCATCGACTGAAAGAATATAAAAGAATGCGATAGAATGTGATAGAATGTGATAGAATGTGATAGAATGTGATAGAATGTGATAGAATATGATAGAATGTGATAGAATATGATAGATTAGAAATTAAAGTAGATACAAATCGAGGCTTTGATATTATTAAACTTAATATTATTATATTTTAAAGGCACTTGGGAGATATTGATATTATATGCAGCTGCATGTTGTACTGGGTGATGTTAATTGACACGAATGTATGGATAGGGGATGCACAAGTAGGTTATATCAGCAGAGGGGAGATAGCGGAACTATAGGACATGGAGGACATATAGGTCCTATAGGACATGGAGGACATATCGGTTCTGTAGGACGTAGAGGACATATCGGTTCTGTAGGACATAGAGGACATATCGGTTCTATAGGACGTAGAGGACATACAGGTCCTATAGAACATGGAGGACATAGCGGTCATATAGGACATTGAGGACATATCGGTTATATAGGACATGGAGGACATATCGTTTCTATAGGACGTAGAGGACATACAAGTCCTATAGGACATGGAGGACATATATAGACCAGTAATCTAACTTTGCAACCTAGTCCTTGCAGTTTCTAGGGGATAAAAGGTACTGATTGCAATAGTGCTGCCCTGTTTGTGGAATCATTTGTTATAATCAAGAGACTTTTTACTTGCACGATTGGAAGTTTCATCGAATTACAATATGGACAATTTAATTTTAAGAAATTTATAAATAGAAAAAACCCTCATACTCCACCCCTACTCTAACCACTCTTACATGGACCCTACTAACAGTAGAAATACCCAAACCC
Source organism: Osedax frankpressi (assembly GCA_964035775.1). NCBI lineage: Eukaryota > Metazoa > Annelida > Polychaeta > Sabellida > Siboglinidae > Osedax > Osedax frankpressi. The sequence continues at coordinate 15,279,308 of OZ038316.1, forward strand.
TACTAACAGTAGAAATACCCAAACCCTACTAATAGTAGAAATACCCAAACCCTACTAACAGTAGAAATACCAAAACCATACTAACAATAGAAATACCCAAACCCTACTAACAGTAGAAATACCCAAACCCTACTAACAGTAGAAATACCCAAACCCTACTAACAGTAGAAACACCAAAACCCTACTAACAGTAGAAATATCCAAACCCTACTAACAGTAGAAATACCCAAACCCTACTAACAGTAGAAATACCCAAACCCTACTAACAGTAGAAATACCCAAACCCTACTAACAGTAGAAATACCCAAACCCTACTAATAGTAGAAATACCCAAACCCTACTAACAGTAGAAATACCAAAACCATACTAACAATAGAAATACCCAAACCCTACTAACAGTAGAAATACCCAAACCCTACTAACAGTAGAAATACCCAAACCCTACTAACAGTAGAAACACCAAAACCCTACTAACAGTAGAAATATCCAAACCCTACTAACAGTAGAAATACCCAAACCCTACTAACAGTAGCTCCTGCGACTGCATGCACTAGTGAATCATAACTAAATAATTTAGACAGCGACATCGGGCAGTTGAATGAAGATGGACCAAAGAAAACAAATTGTAAACAAACAATGCCAGGGCTGCGGGATTGCAAATAAATCACTAGGTGTTTAGACATTAGTTAAAGATAGAATTAGGAAAGGCCGCGCAATTGAATCTGAATGACGTAAAGGTAAAGGGCCATCTAACCGAGTCGTAAAAAATAATTTATTCTCTAATAATTGTTCTCTAATTCGGCCTACGCACAAAGCGAAAAAAAACTACCACATTAGGTAATAAATAGTGTATTTACATGACTCTAGAATAATGCTTAAAATAAAAAGGTGCTACATAATGGTTGGTTAAAATAATGCTCATTTAGAACTGTATATAATACGGTAAATAATTAAATAATACTAAAACATATTAATATAGCATCATTTTATATTTAATTTGAATATTTAAATGGGTATAGAATATATAGTGTATATAATATATATAAATACATATATAGTAGATATAAATATTAAATATAAACAATTAATCAACAACTATTAGACACACTGTCTATAGTTTGGTCTATAGATTGGTCTATAGTTTGGTCTATAGATCACTAGACAAGTCTAGTCAAAAAATAAAGAAAAAAAGAGAAATTAACATGCTACAAGCCAAAAAAAATGAAAGTTAATAAACAATACGCAAATAGTTTGTTTCTTAGAGGAGGATCTCAGTAAAAGCGGAAGGATCTCAGTAAAAGGTCAAATGAGGTCGGGGGAGAATATACTCGGTAAAGAAAGTTAAAGACACCTAATAAACTAAAAATCACATCGATAACAATCAATCATATAATAATAATCACCATAAATGAACTAGTAAATATTGTGGAATAACGTATTCTCTGTCCTAATGTGAATTGTATCGCAGATATACTATAAGATGTATAAACAAAATAAAATGCACATTAATCTAAACACCAAATTCGAAGGAGGAATAAGGTCTCCCTAAATTACATGAACTAAACGCATAAAGAACACTATTTTCCAACCTGTGCTTTACTCTGAAACGACGTCCAGCTACGATCAACACCAAGTCTATAGCAAAGGAAATGTCTACCCACACGAAAAGATAAGAAAAAGACCATGTAACTAATAGGGTCTGGTAGGCTACCATTCACCAATATGTCCAGAAGACCTATATAAATATTGAATTAAAGTAGATAATAGAGAAAACAGATATAAATCCCATTCGGGTTTATTCTAGTTTATGAAATGAATCTGAGAGCTACAATATATCTGTCAACATCCAGGAGATTCGAAAAAAAAATTCACTACCCAAATAAGGGTAATTTAATAAAATTAAATAAATTAAAAAGAACTCAAATAACAAATCATATTATTGCCAGGATATTGAGGCAAGAGCTAAAGGATCTGGCCAAGTAAAAAATATTATTTGGATGTTATAGATTCTAACGATTACAATTTTGCTTCAATTTTAGCTCATTAATCTATAAAAAATAATAACTTTATATCACACATACATCTATAAACAACCTTTATGCATCATTGCTTTGAAGAACAGTAGAGCGCAACCGAATGCTACTAGGCCTGCAAACTTATGGTATCCTGGTAACCAATTAGCTGCAATATGGACGCAGCAAACTTTATAACATTAATAACATCGAAACTCTATCCAAGACCAACTATTCAACATATTTACACTACGTGCTACGCCCTACTTTCTGCGTCATGACCAGCCTTACACTCCTTCGATTAGATACTCCTAATATATATTGGTAAAGATGATACACTTAGACTAGAAGTAAGAAATACACCGAATCTATCACTACATGCGAACTGCAGATAGGACATATGCACTAGCATATAACACAATACTTATATACATGTGCATTGTTCAATTTGTTTGAAACCACAATATGGTATAACAATGACATTATGTTATAAACAACGTTCGAATTAATATATTATTAAATATATTATATTATAGTTAAATACAATTATTAACTATTTTTATTTTCGAGATTCATTTTTTCTTATAATGAAACTAAAATACCTATAAGTAGGTTATTTTAATTGATTGTTATTAGTCTCCATAAATGCACATATCATAATTCATGCATTGAATACAAACATAGTAGGTTTACAAGATAACGACATAGCACATATTATAATATAAGTAGAACAATAGTCACTATATGACTGTCATTGATCATACAGTTTATATGAAATTAATGTTGATGATAAATGTTATTCCATCAATATGCATTCAGATTAATTGAATATGTTATATTATTCATTACAGAGATATATACAATTTACGTATAAATATGTAATAAGTGTATTTGAAATTGAATTAAATTCATTATTGAGTATATTAATCTTATTTAACAATCTTATGAACAAGTAATTCATTCTAGATTACATAGATAATTAAATTGTAATATCTCTATATTTATATTAATTATGCGACACATTATGATATATTTACATAAAGTATTGAATATATATGAGCAAAATATTAGACTATATTTTAAAATGATAAATATACAATCTAAAAATATGTAATCAATGCGAAATACATACATAAATATCGCTAGAATTCGATTTTGATCAAAATTAAACTTCTTTGAACTCTAACCCACGTGAACCTGCAATCTCAATCACAATGATAATAATATGAGAAATTTAAATTAACAATTCTTTTAAACTTTTAAATTCCTAATTCTATGGAATTTGTAATGCATTATATATAAACATGGAAGATGAAAATAAATCTACATTAGATGAAGATATATCGGTAAAAGTGGTCGATTCTGTTTTCGATCTAGATATATCTAATTCTCCAAAAAAATCTGTTGACGAAAAATTACCAATAGATATTTCAAAAATATCATTAACTGATGCTAGTAAATCTATCAATATTCACAAGGAAATATCAATTATTGATTACGTAGGATCAGATAAAAAAAGAAAATCTGAAAAAGGTTTTACTAAATTCATTTATATCATAAAATAGTTATTAATTTATCTTTATGTAAAATAAAGCCAGCAAAATCGAATATCACTATTGTGATATCGTGAATAGTATATATTATTTTATATTATAGTTTATATACTTTATACTAGTTTAATAAATTCCATAAATAATATAATTATATAAACTATGTAATAGGACATTTTGAATTTTGCATCGAGATTACTACTTTTATATAATACCTCATATTTTTAATTAAAGAAACATTAAAATTTCTTCTGTTAAATTAAAAATGTTTAATAATTTAAAATATCAAATAATTTAATATAATATTTTTCATTATAATGACTATAAATCAATCTTCGATAATAATAATGGTGTGTACGAAATACTTTTTTTCAACTTGTTTATCAAATTGTAATACTCAATATATAATTATATTACTGCACACATCTAATATTATATTATAATCAAGTGTATAAGTTAATATATGTCATACATATGCGTTTAAGGCCTAAATATATAAATCTATATGATATCTGATGTTGTAATTTTTAAAGTAAAAGAGTACATATTTCAATACAATAAAACGGTATAGAGTAATATGAACTATACTATATGGTACAACATGTTAAGTATAATGATAAGAAGATAAACGCATAATGTAATCTAAACATATACTTCCCTATTTTAGTTCCGCCCTCTACTTTTTATAGATCTCAACATCATCAGATAACGCTACTGCTCTTTATAAAATCAATCTAGATTATAATTATTTGCTATGCTTAGTACGAAAAAACCTTAGAAAATTAATTTTCTCTATAATTACTGATATTTTTACTTCCAATTTGAAGTGACGGTATTTCTGAAGAGTGCTGGCAATGCTCCAATTCTCAAAAAACAAAAGTGGATTGTTCCCAGGAAGAATACTCTCAGTTTTCTTATCGATTTCATTCGCAAATGCATGAAACTTGAAAAACACGAATCCATTGTTTATATTCATAATACAATATTATGTTATATAATATATTCTATATTTAACACTTCATTTTTTTAGTCATTTTTAATTGAATATACCAATTTTATAAAATATAAACTACAATAAATGAATTGAATTGTTATGGTTATAATATTCTAATATGTATTTATATTATCATATTTTGAATGTACTGACTAGCTCATATTAACCCACTGCTTTCAGTTTATTTACGTAAACCAGTCGTTTTCTCCTTCTCCTGATACTCTGATCGACTCAATATATGAAGTTAGATTTCAGTGAATTCATCTCAATTAATTTATTCTAATGCATTTACTGTTTCATGATAACATCTTATGTATTGTTGCACATTATTATGTAGGAATTAATAACTAATTTATTAATTATCTATTTCAATTCTATGGTTTTATTTTTGTTTAATACCTAGAAATCGATAATTAATGTTTTAATAATAATAATTGCGTGGATTTATCTATTATTTATATTAATTAATTAAAACAAATTACTATCTAAATATATTAAAATTCATTTGATTTTGATATTTAAATAGTAATTCATATTAAGAACATAAATTTATAATCTAATCAGATTATACATTGAATTTACATTTACAGTGTTTCGGAACTGAAAACTCATTAACGCTGCATTATTCAATGTCGGCGGCTTGGGGTTAAAGGTCATCATCGGCAACATCGCAAGATGCAGTAACATCAATAATTGTGATAACATGAACTGATAATCATATAGTCGAGATGTTTGATATCTGGCTCCTTTATTATACGAGAATTTACAGTTTAGGACTATATAGTTCTTAATAACATATGTCATGGCTGCAATGACTGGGTCATCGCTGAATGACTATGCTATACCTGTAATGACTATGTTATGCCTGTAATGACTAGGACATGACTGCAATGACTATGTCATGGCTGAAATAACATGGTCATGGCTACGATTACTGTTTAATACCTTTATGCACAGGAGGTAAGGCTTGATATTATCTACCATTGTATATTGCAGCAATTCAACATAATACCTATCTTGTATCTTTCACTGAGTTTTCATTAAGTTTATTATTTTATCAAAATATTAAATAAAATTTGTACTTATTTTATATAATTACGTTTTATTTTATCAATAAAATTTCGTTTTTTGGTTCTATTAAATATTATTTATAAGGTAAAGTGTTGACACTAAATAATTATCTTATCAATACATTATATAAAGCCGTATAACCTCGATTTACTCTTAATAGTAGCTACCATAGATATATATTAACCTAGATTAATATATATAAATAGTGTAAGCTTTGATTAACCCCATCTGTATTATTTTGTCTAAAGCTAGATTAAACTTAAACGAAGTTTATTTTAAATGTAATATTGTAATGACAAGCTTATTATTTTAAAAAGGGGTTTAATAAATATGATAATTAGTATAAGTATATAGTATAATTATTAGTACAATAATGAAGTATTTTGTATCTGAGCCCCATTATAATTTGGTTATAGCATTAAATACCTAATTATTTGTCTTTTTCACGAGTAGTTAGTTATATTAAAATTTATACTTTGTGATTATAAATATTTGTTCATGGATATGAACATTTGTTATGTTGGAATTCATTTACAAAATAAGTGTAGAATTGTAATTGAATATTGTCAGTTATAGTATTTTAATGTAACACAATCTGTTCTACTGAGTTGTAGTTACTAGATAAAGTGAAAAGATACAATAACTATTGTTTTCCCTTTTTGTTTCATCTTAGACTTAATCGATTATTAATACTACTGGTCATTCCGTAAGCGGATATGCTGAATCCATAAGTAGCATTAATACATCGATATTTTCATATGTATTGATGAAAGTAAATTGTGCAAGTTATTAAAAATGACTCACAATTCCTACGCACGATCGATGATTCATCCCTATAACATTAATTGCGATTATACTTTTCTTTGAGGTTCGTAATAGCTCTAAAGGACATAAAAGCTAAATGTATCCTAGGATACCGATTACCTTAGGTACATTTGTAATTCGACGTATACTGTTGGTATAGATAATCAAATGTATCGGTGTAACTAATCGTTTAGTCAGTGATTAGTAGAATCGACACGCTAATAAGTTTACTATAATCGTAATACAATACCAAGACAAATAATTCCTCACATAGAGAGTGTATATTTGTAAGTTGAATTAAAAGAGAATTCGACGATTTTATCTTTCATCGAATTATGTTGTAATGTACTTTTTTTTAGCTACACTATTTCACAAATATCTTCCTCTATGATTTCTATTTCTAGAGAATATCGCCATTTTAGGGGCGTTAACCCTACATATTTGACGAGGCTGCATACAAATGTTCAACGAAGCGTGACGCTATTTATGTTTCATCTCCGATATTTGTATCTCTTGTATTCTTAATAACACACTTTTATTATGCATAGCCGATGCCCGCTGTAAAGTCCTTTAACTAGTCTACCCTAAAGTAGTTTTCAAGAATGTACTCTATTTGATAAAACGGCATTAGTTAAGATTATACCTCAGATCATACTATCATCAGACTATTTCTGTTAAATGAATTAACTTATACTTACTTAATTAATATAGACGTAAGTATAAATAAATATATATTGAGATACTTTTTTTCACTAGATATATTTTAAAAAAAGTTAATCAAGTTATGTGAGTTAATCAATCTTTTAATATTATATATATATATATATATATATATATATATATATAATTTGTATATAATGTGTCACTTAAGTCATCAATAATAACTATATAGAGTCATTAAATGAACATATATTTATATTTATTAAATACTCTGTGTAAAATATAAATTAAAGGTGTTTCATTAGTATTTTATGAAGTATATAAATAACCAAAATGCGATATCCTAACATTACTTAATTATTAACGAATATAACTCCGACCCCGTTATCTAGTTAGAAGTTATCTAGTCATCTGGTCACCCCAACACTTGGCATTCCCGTACGAATACTACAGATATGTCAATCATCTACGAAAAGGGGCAGTTTATGCGGCAGAATTCTCTTATTCACAATAACAAATACGGATCTAGTTAGTGACGTAATGTCGCCACGGTTGCAGTTGACTTTTTACTGTATTCCGTTTGCGTTAATCACCTCGTAAACATTCTTATCGTTACACCGTACCGCTCTTCAGCCGCTCTTCAGCCGTTATGCAATCGTCTCTATATTATAATTCAAATTCCTCATACCCAATATGTACTTACTATGTTAACTACATATCTAAATATCCAATATATTATATCTCATAGGCCACTATTTAATTCAGTAAATCATGTTTATTTGTCTATTTGTAAACGTATATGGTATTTTATATTTAATGTGATGCGCGATGATTACTTTATTGGTAATTAGAATATATTAAATATTTATAATTTAGTTTAAGTTGTACGACCATAATCTGGTCTAAGTTATAAATTCAATATATCATATATTTATGCATTTATATATCTATATTTCTGTTATATATATATTAGCCAGTATCGTCAAATACAAAATGACATATATTATGTAATATGGTGATATTAATTCTATATACCGTCAAGTTGTAGTTGTCGCGGTACACAATATTAAACTATCCCCAGTCGGGAACATTAATATATTAATGTATATATACATATATATATATATATATATACTTACATTATTACATATTACTTAAATTACTCTTATAATAAATAAATTATAACTCCATTACATTGTCGATATTATCAAATTAAGTTAGCAAATTAAAGTTACTCGCATGCATTTATATGTTCGCGATAATTCCTATTTTGAAATATCATGTTGCTTTTAATAGAAATTTATCGGCGATTCACTTATAAATAACAAATTTTAAACAATTCAATGTTCAACGTATAAAATGGGAATTTATTTAATTTGGTCAAACATTTATATCTTGATATAATCAACTCATCTCAATAATATATTTATATTATAGGTCCATCACCTTCGATACCAATGCCGCCGTCATTACCTGGAGCTATGCCACCATTGGCTCCACCACCACCTCCTGCACCTCCTTCTAATGGACCTTTCTCTGCTCGGATGTCACAGTTTGCAAACCAATCCCCAACGACGTCATCCAGTAACAACAATTCGCGTACGAACGCACCTCCGCCGATAAATAAAAACGCTCTTCACATCGAAATTCATAAAGGCCTTAAGTAAGTACCAAACCACTAGTTGGAATAAGTAGTGAGTTGAAGTCATTCTCCACAAACACCAAAGAATGTAATCTTTGTATACGATGACATTAGTGCAATATAAATTGATATATGTGTACACATACGAGATTATGATATAACGGGGCGCCAATTTACCAGGATCGTAACAACCAATCGCATTTATTGTTTAGCAAATATACCCGAAACCGTTATCAAAACAAGTACTATTTGGTATACGATTAAATCACACGACATCATTATATCGTACAAATATAGAGTGTACAAATATAGAGTGACAAATATAGAGTGTACAAATATAGAGTGTACAAATATAGAGTGTACAAATATAGAGTGTACAAATATAGAGTGTACAAATATAGAGTGTACAAATATAGAGTGTACAAATATAGAGTGTACAAATATAGAGTGTACAAATATAGAGTGTACAAATATAGAGTGTACAAATATAGAGTGTACAAATATAGAGTGTACAAATATAGAGTGTACAAATATAGAGTGTACAAATATAGCTAGATGACATGTTAACCGAAATGTTGGTTATAAATTCAATTTTTATATGAATAATGGCGAAGACTCTATTTTAAGGCATTGAGAAAATCGTTAGTAGTTTTATGAATATTTCTAGTGGTTTTATGTTGGCAGATGGTTTTAGACGTAACTGAACTGAGTGCATTTCGTATAGCTGACCGTGTATTTAAATACAATGTGCGTTGTTTATCAGTTACTGTTATAACGCCTTAGGAACGTTGTGAGATACGAAAAGTTGAATATCAGGTATAGAGATAGGGTCATAAATTCTATTCATGAAAATATTTAAAAATTTTAGACCGTAAAGGGTACACTAATAAATTACGATCCTGACCTATTTCTGGTAAAACTATGCTACCCTGTGTACGATATGTACATCGGTAACATAGAGATGTAATTAATGTGGTTTATTATTTATAATTGTCATTGTAAAATTTTTATTAAATATTGTAATCGGGTTAAACAGCGATTTCGATATGGAAAATTCCATTTCGGTTTATAAAATAATAAGTACGATATTATTACCCCGTGTCCGTGAGTTGTCATATACTCCCTGTCTCGTTAAAATCATCGCTTATTAGTTCGAAGATAACCGCGAATTTTAGAAAAAAAACATCTATATATTCACAGAATGTATTGGTGTATATATTCTAGTCTAAACTATTTATAAGTAATTAACATCAGCTAAATAAGCGTTGGCATCTCAATAAATATATAATTTATAATTAAAATTATTTTTGTGAGTTGTTCATTTCCTTGAAGTTAATTGATTATTAATTTTATTATCAAGTTTTAATTGTGTTTCAAAAATCTCAAACGGTAACACGAATTCAAAATATTGACAGATTAAAGAAAGTCGTCCGTAAAAAAGAAGAAAAGCAAGTGGTTGAACCGGATAGTCCAGTTCATTCAAAAGATGAGATCAGAAAGAAATTGCTAGCGATATTTAACGCAGGTCGATTGGATAATTTATTATTTTCTTTCATTATGATACACGTTTACTATCGAGCCTTATAAGGTCTAGTTACAGACGGATCATTTCTTAGGTAATTTTCAATTGAAGATGCAAGTAATGTTGTTAAGTATATTAACCTGAGATGGCATTACATATTGAAGATCAACTTTGTATACCATATTTTTAGATTGAATTCCATAAAATCTGCGTACTTTATGAATTGTGTTATATAGTGTATACCTTGTACATTAATATCTGTTTAATATTCATGTAATTAATTCGATTTATTGTTTGAATAATTGCATCGTTATGTGAGAGAGTTAATATTGAGTTACCTAATCGGAACATTAAAGTACCAAACAATACCTTGAAGTATCTAGTGGCCGACTACGTAATTAACACTATAGCACATTTTTCAGGAAAGGCTGACCCGCGAGAAAAACACTTCACGAGAAAATCAACAGAGAATCTGGTATCAACACGTATTGCCATGGAAACTGGAAAGTCAGAAGGTCCTTCTAGGATCTCGTTTCGAAAACAATCTTCACCGGCAATTCTTGAACCTTCTACATGTTAGCTTGTCAGTTATGCGAGGGAATGAAGTAGTAATTTGAGGGAAGGCAATATTTAGTGTGGGAAGGGAATAGTTATGTGTGGGAAGGAAGTAGTTATGTGAGAGAAGGGAATAGTTATGTGAGGAATAAAGTAGTTATATGATAGAAAGGAATAATTATATGAGGGAATGGGGTAGTTATCCGAGGGAATGAAGTAGTTATGCGAGGGAATGAAGTAGTTATATAAGATAAGTGAGAAGTTATGTGAGGGAAGGCAGTATTCATGAAATATTATATACTTTGATTAATATAATATGCAAAATCAGACCGTTATTTGTAAAATGTATTACAATTCATTAGATCCGGTGAACTATGGTGGGTCAAGTGTAACAGTTGCCATTGGTAACCACGCGCCAGATTTCAACAATAACAAGGACGAAAACCCGAACGCGGGCGTCGTGACGTTCCAAGCGCAGCGAGCGCACGAATTCCCGGAATTCGGTAACGTGCCCACCGAAGCGGAACGCTCGCGTCGTGGACACGCCCCGTTCTACCCGGAAGATCTGCACCGGTTGCCGGCCGTACATGTCACGTTGCACGACTCGCCACAGGTGATGCGGAAGGCGGTAGACGACGACGTCGTCGCGACGGCGGTGTCGCACGCCACGCCGGCCGCGCGTCAACCGGACACGCCCATCGTCGACCTGCTGCCTCCTATTGGCCACGCGTTGCCGGTAGCGGACACGCCCATCGTCGACCTGCTGGAGGTACAACTAAACGGATCCAGGCGGTCGAATAATTCTTCGCGGCGCAGCAGCGTTCACTGGGAAGACGGAGGAATGCCGGGACGGGAAAACGGAGCGGTGACGCGAGACTCGGAGACCGGTGACATAATGGGGGACGCTGAAATGCTGATGGCAAGGGGAGTAACATTCCGAGCTCAGACAAGTCTCATCGGTCGGCAGAATGAGGGTTTCACTCCCGAAGAGACCAGCCTTAAATCATATACTGGTACGTGGAGTTCTCGGTCGTCTACGCAAATTCTAATTCCTATATTTTGTAGTTGAACTGAAAATAATAGTGGATATATAAATAAATATATAATGTATGTTATAAATTCAGAACAAAATCAAAGAACGAATTGTAATATATTAACATATATTCTTTCATACACATTAAGTACTACTTTTACTTATACTTGTAATCAACTATTCCACCCCAATACATACTTACGTCACATACTTACCCCCATCACATCTAAACCCCACACCGAAACACTTACCATCAGATTCTGTATATGTGGCCAGCCTAAACTCTATCTCTCCTGTCCCGTCTACCGCCACGCCCTCCAACGCCACGCCCTCCAACGCCACGCCCTCTACCGGTAAACGCCATATGTCCGAGACTGTGGAACAGGCGATGTTGGCCACAACTGCGGCTATGGAGAGAGGAGATATGACCGAATATGCTCAACATCTTAGGAGGTCACTTGAAACTGAACATGTTAGTGGAGGAAGTTGGTAGAGTAAAGTGCGGGTCGCTTGCGCGCATACGCCCGCGTACACACGCATACATACACACGCATACTCCGTAGGAAGTTACTGAACTCAGGTATTTCTATTTCATTTATTCTGTTCTCCATTTAAATAGTTTAATTAAGTTTATTTCAATAATAAATGTCATATTTAATATAGTTCTTCACGAATTGTTATAAAGTTTACAGAAATTATAATATACTATATTATAATCTAATTATTAATTAGTAAGAGGCAATATAATAATTAATATAATATATGATTAATATCAATATGACATTACCTAAATGACTCTTAAGAAATACATTGCAGACCTAATTATTGATTCATTGACATATTAATTATCTAGAGTTATTTTAAATTCGTATTGTGATTATATTATTTATGGGTTAAGCTATTAGTTGTAAATTAAATGAATCATGCTTACATGTGTATCTATTATATAAGGGTATATGTACTTATTTGAATTAATATATATTATAATTATGTTTTTTAATATTAATTATATGATTAATATTATAATTTGTATTAATCGTATGAACAATTTATATTTGATATAATATTTTTTAATATATCACTATATTTATTAATATATCACTATATATTTAATATATCACTTTATTTTTAATATATCACTATATACAATATATTCTTCATAAATACTTATAGTGTATTCAATCCCTCTCCCTCTCCCTCTCCCTCTCCCTCTCCCTCTCCCTCTCCCTCTCCCTCTCCCTCTCCCTCTCCCTCTCCCTCTCCCTCTCCCTCTCCCTCTCCCTCTCCCTCTCCCTCTCCCTCTCCCTCTCCCTCTCCCTCTCCCTCTCCCTCTCCCTCTCCCTCTCCCTCTCCCTCTCCCTCTCCCTCTCCCTCTCCCTCTCCCTCTCCCTCTCCCTCTCCCTCTCCCTCTCCCTCTCCCTCTCCCTCTCCCTCTCCCTCTCCCTCTCCCTCTCCCTCTCCCTCTCCCTCTCCCTCTCCCTCTCCCTCTCCCTCTCCCTCTCCCTCTCCCTCTCCCACTCCCTCTCCCTCTCCCTCTCCCACTCCCTCTCCCTCTCCTCCTTCATCACCATCACTATGAATATCACCCCACAGAAACCGCGTCGTTCCCCCAGTTTAGATATAACTACCGGAGACCGTCTATTCCATCCATACACTAAGTCGAAACCCAGTGCAATATATGGTAGAAAGCCTAACGACTACCTTGAACTAGCTGTCCTCGCTACTCTTCTCTCCGGTATCGGAATAATTTCAGTATTTTTCTCGAGTTCGTACAATTTAAGAAATATTTTGATATCGTCTTAATTTCTACCAACCCTTGATACTCTTTGTTCGATACACTAATTGATTAATAATTAATAATTTAAGGTTTAACGATCCATCGTTAATTGTAATTATATATTTGTATATCTATGAGATTTACGAAAACTAGACTAAGACAACAATACATATGTATGACGCACATGGAATGCCTAAGATTACAGGTGATCTTGAGTAGTGCGATATCCCCTCAATTCCATGTATCCAAGTAATTCCTCATAGCCACGCAATTCGTTACAAGTAACACAACTTCGCGGAAAATTAAACTCGAATATTTTGTAGGAATTTCAATGAACGCATGGAAGAATGGAAGACGGAATCGCGCAACCGTATATTCGCATAACTCATTGTTCTTCTCTTTGTTTTGTATCACCTCTTCGCTGATTTCCATTGCGATTATCTTACACAACCACGTGTTCATATAGAAAGGATGTATTGTTTACTATTTGCGTAATTATTATTATGAATATCAACGTTACAAGTGTATACAAAGCATCTATATGCTTTACTGTTGTTGTATATCGTAATTAATTGTTATCAACTATTGACAAATGCTTACCCTGGATGACGAGGGCTCAAAATCTTAATTTGTTTTAATATCGATATTTTTATACCATATCATAATTATATATTATTATAATTATAATTATATAAAACAAATAATGAGATTGCCATAAATAACTTCATTTCTCCCATATAAAATATATTTATAATGATATGAATCATAATGAGTTCTAGTATATGATAATTAAACAAATGTGTATTTTAAAATAAAATTATCTATTTAAGTATAAATATAATTTTATAATCCAGATGATACATAAATTATATTAATAATAAATTATTATATTTGTATAACAGATCACTTAATAAATGAAAACTATAGTGACATATTTAAATCGTGCAATATATATTGTCATATATTGTAAAGTGATATTATATTATTATTTAACTATATAATATTAAAACATGCAATGTTTATAGGTTTTAATTCATTTAATTATACATAAGTGATTATTAAAATAAGCGAATTATATTTACAATAAAATCTATGAATTAATAAGACAATTATATTTGTATTATTATTGCGAAGTCATGTATTATTATTATTTATATTAGCAACCGTAATTTCAAACACTAAAATTATATACAATTTACGTAAAATATCTAAAGATACAGATATTTAATAATATATTTAATAAGGTTCACACAATAAAATGGATACAGAATATCTAAAAAAAAATCTTGGTAAAGTTTTAATAAAATGTTGTACAGAAGTTATTGAGAGGAGACCACAGGATCCTATTGAATACATTTCACAATATTTGTACAAGTATATAGAAAATGAGAAGGAATCTAAGAAGGTACTTATATAAATATATTAAATTAATAAAGTTATATTATGTGAAATATAATAAGTTAGAAAAGTATCTGTTTCATAATAATTTGAAACATATATCTATTTTTCTACATTGCATAATATTATTTCAATAGTGAAATGCAATATTTAATTCTATTGATTTTATTATAATATTAGTATAATATATGTGAATTTTCACACTAATGTAATATTTCATATACAAAATATAATATATTTATTATATATTATAGTAACAATACACCTGTATATACTACTATATTTTCGTAAAACCTTAAGTTACTATATACTATATATTATAACTACAAATAAGATGTAGTAAATGATATCATGTCTAATATAGTAAGGATTTTTAAATGATTAGTATATTTATTACACTTGCACACTTACTACCTTTTACAATAACTTGACAAGCGAATAATATCTTGTATAAGAATTGCTTGGAAAATACTATGATAATTATTGACAATTACTATCAACTAAGACGTATCTATATATATATTCCATGCCGACTCAGTCTCTGAACATTGACCTTTTAACACTTATTTCTTACTATCAAAACCCTAACTCATGTTCCTGCTTATTACCCCCTTAACCCTTACATTATTGATGCACCTCACCTTTTGTCTCAGGAGCTCGATGACCAACTCGAGTTGAACCGTCTGCTACAAGAACAAAACGCCGAGTCTGAGATATTGAAAGTATTGATCAGCGAGGAGCGAGCTATCCTCGAAGCCAAGAAGAAGCAGAAGAGCAACTCTGCGAAATCTATTAACCCCGACGATAAGTAGACCAATCTACAGATTTTCTATTCGCTCATACAAATTCCCTTCCAAATGCCAACCTTACCCCCAACACCTACCTTACCCTCAACACATACCTTTACCCCCAACACCTACCTTACCCCAACACCTACATTACCCCAACACCTACCTTACTCACTATCCTAGTGCCTCCACAAAATATCATTATTCTATATATATCACAGCCAAAATAAAAATATGTATTTTCGAAGATTTTTTTATTTTATAGTGATAATGTATAGGGTAGGTAATGTTGTTGCTGTCATTGTTGTCGTTGATGTTGTCGTCGGGGTCGTTGTTGTTGTTGTTGTTGTTGTTGTTATTTGGTTTACTAGAATAGTGATGATAAACATCGGACGCGACGATCGCCGATAAATAAATCCGATTGCGGAACTAATAAAACGAATCTAAATCTAAAATAATAATAGTAGTCGATGGGAGAGTCCTTTACACAGGAACACTGCTTCTAGCTGTAGTAGAAGGAGTAGGAATAACCGCCGAGGTATACGGTTTCGGGGAATAATTGATATCGGGTAATAGTGGTTGATGTCTTACGGTATATCTATGTACATATGTTACTTGGGGATTAGTTAGAATTTGTAAAACTAAGAAATGCGATCACAGAAAAGGGCGTGCAACGAAATGGCACTTTGTGTTAGAGGGCGTGGTCGCGCCGCTGATGGGCGTGTCCAGTGGCTAGAATTCCTTGTCCCAGCCCGTTACGTCGTCGGGCGGATGGTCGTTGTCTTCCGGGTAGTTATCGAAGTTGTCGGTGTCTGTTGGTCCTTTGATCTGTCAAAATTATAAGAAATTAGTAAAGATCACTTTATCAAAGAGAATAAATTATTAATTCTAATCTCTAAATTTTGCAATATAAATAATGAAGTTTTTTATATCAATTTAAAATGTATTCAATAATCTATTAACATATATTAAATAACCTTAGCTATTACTACCTATAGTAATAATATAACTAATATACAGTATATAACAGTAACTATACAGGTCACTAACGGTTGGTATGTATGGTGGGCTGACGGTTCCTTTATGTAGACCCTGCCAATTGAATCCCTCGAACCATTTGTGTTTCTGAATGTCTTTGATGCCCCCTCGCCCATAACCCAATCGCTCGCAGGCGTTTTCTCTAACAAACAGTTCATAGGTCAATGGCTGATTCATCATAGTAACTAATAAAATATGATTTGAAAACGAGTAATTGTCTAGATTAGTTTCGTTGAAAAAGATACTTTTACTTTTAGATATAACTTAAGAAATAAAGTTATTACAATATAACAAAAGATAATAATTAATATTCTTGAGGGAAACCTGCAAACTTTCTTGATGAGATTCTGAGCATTCTTTGTGATTTTCCGGGGAAATTCAATAGCGTCAATACCCTTCAGAATAATGTTGTAAGTTTTCATCGGATCATTTCCGGAGAAAGGCGGACTGTAAGATTAGACGGGTTACAAAATTCTGTAAGTAAATTGACTTGGATTGTATTGTTGTTTCGTAATTACAAAGTGAAGTAATTAATTTTTTGTAACAACTATAAACCATTAAATTTACTATATATTTTAAATTAAGCAATAATTAGATCCATAGTCTAAATATCATACACTTTCCTAGTAAAGGTTAAGTTATTGAAATGATATCTACATTTAATATTATTTAATATATTGAAAATTTTATCTCAAATTTAAAATATCAATTTTAGAGGAATTGATTTTATTCTACGTTATACAATAAATGTGCAATTTATATATATATATATATATGTTTGTATATATACATATATATACACATATATACACACACACATATATATATATATATATATATATATATATATATACCTTGCACCAACCCTCCGGTGAGCAGTTCGAACATCAGAATGCCCAGCGACCATAGGTCAGCGCTGAGGTCATGACCTTTGTTCAGGATGATCTCGGGTGCCACGTACTCCGGAGTTCCGCAAAACGTCCAAGTTTTACGCGAATGTCCGATCTTTTTCGCGAACCCGAAGTCGACCTGATGACCGACGGAGACAATCACAACATTGTTACGAGATTATTGTATTGCGTGCGTCCGAACAGTGCACACTCCTCGGAACGCGCGCAATTGTTTACTTGGTGGGTTTCCATGCCCGTTCCAAACCCAAGGGGTGATGCCAATTGTTTATAATCGTAATTAGAAATGTGTTTATTATTAATGTGTGACATTTCTACTTTTGGGTATTTCAATAGTAAATCGAAAGTTTATCGGGCAACCTATAAAAAGCTTTATAGACCTGACCCCATATAAAGAAACCATATTCAATAATTAACCGTATAGAGAGTCTCTTGCTAGGTCCCCATCTAGATTGGACCCAATATTAAAACCCCATATAAAGTCACCTTTAGCAATGCCCTATATAAAGATCGAATTAAAAACCCCATATAAAGTTACCTCTATTCAAGGGCCCACTAACCAGTTTAATATAACCCCTTTTATCCAGCAGTAAATTCTCCGGCTTCAAGTCTCTGTATACGATTCCCTTGAGGTGTAAATACGCGAACGCCTCTACAACGCATCCGGTGTAGAACCGCGTAGTGGTGTCGTCGAATGTCCCCCTAGTGGTATTATCAGGTATAACTTTAATATTCCTATAACTTTAATGTCCCCTAGCGGTATTATCAGGTATAACTTTAATATTCCCATAACTTTAATTTCCCCCTAGTGGTTTTATCAGGTATAACTTTAATATTCCCATAACTTGAATTTCCCCTACCGGTATTATCAGGTATAACTTTAATATTCCCATAACTTTAATGTCCCCTAGCGGTATTATTATGTATTACTTTAATATTCCCATAACTTTAATATCCCCTAGCGGTATTATTATGTATTACTTTAATATTCCCATAACTTTAATGTCCCCCTAGCGGTAGTATTACATTAATATTCCCATAATTTTACTATACCCCTAGCGTTAGTATTAGATTTTACTTTAATATCCCCCTAGCTGTGATAATAGGTATTACGCTAATATTCCCAGCGTTGGTGTTAGGTTTACGTTAATGTTTTATAGGATATATGACCTATTTACTAGATGAGGTCATCTAATCATATTTAAATTAGATCTTACTCTTGTATTAGCCATCGTCAAGACTTTATAAAACACGCCCGTTTTACTATTGTTAACGTTACTATTTTATGTCACATTAATAAACTTATACATACTCAAACAACTACTCCCTCCGCTATCTACCTCAACACGCACTGCCCCACCCCCACGTACTGCCCCTCGCCCAGTCCCTCACCAACTTATCTCGCAGCAAGGTCCACAGTTCCCCTCCCAGGCAGCTCTCCATCACCATGTAAAGATACTTGCGGTCTTTAAACGTTCGATACAGACGTACAATGAAATCACAACGGCTATCCGTCATAATGATCTTTTCGTTCATGATATGTTCCTGTTGTCGAGTCTCAACTATGTGGTGCTTCTTCAACTGCTTAAGAGCGTAGGTCTGCGTGTTGTCGTTCTTCACTTGTACCTAAAGTGGGCGGAGCTTAGTGAATGGTGGGCGTGGCCGGCGAATTAGGTGCGCCGCGCGGATGTGGTGCTTATTTAGTTCGCTCGTGACGTAATTCTAGTGGATTACGCGCGGGGTTAAGTAAAGGATAGACGTGGAATCGGATGGGGTGTACGGTGGGAGAATAGATGCGAGTGAAGAGGAAGAGTATAGTGGTTATTTAGCGCTGATTTACTGCGTAAGGCTAGTATTATTATATACATTATTACTTGTAGCCTGCAAAACGTACCTTAGTACGTTACGAGAGTTGGTCAAGGAAAGGGGCGTGTTTAGGAGGTAGGCGAAGTATTGAAGGAGAATTGCGTAGACTGAAAGATAAGAGTATGATGACCACTATGGGATAGCAGTTCGAGAGACACACGACGTAAGGGAAAACAAAAGGATGGTTTATAGGTCGTGAGATCGGGAGGGACAATTGAGACGATGGGGCGTATATATAACATTTATCTTTTATATTTAGGCAAAAAAACTCTAAAAGCCAATATACAGATTGTACTGCGTTAATGCGGGCGTGGCTAATCATAATGGGCGTGGCTAACCATAATTTGTAGAGGGCTAGTTTACGCCGTTCATATACGATAATGTACACCTAGCATTGTACGGTGTACGGTGTACAGTGTACAGTGTACAGTGTACAGTGTACAGTGTACAGTGTACGGTGTACAGTGTACAGTGTACGTTGTACGGTGTACGGTGTACAGTGTACGGTGTACGGTGTACAGTGTACATTATACATCATACTGGGTAACATCACATACCAATATTAAACTATATTTTAACTATATATATATAGTATATACAATATAATAAACCATATTCCATGACCATACTATATACAATACCCATGTACTCAGCTGTACTCGGAAGACTCTACTGCTATATAATAACGCATTGTTATTAGTATTATAATATAGGTTTGATGTTTTAATTAGATATTATAAATGTCATCTTTTAATAGCGTATTTCTAGCAGTCGGTAAATACATTAGATTCATTGTTTCCGAAAGTGGTGTGGTGATAGTCTAAGGGTGAGATGAGTTTTGAGTGGTGTGTGGTGAGTGGTGTGTGGTGAGTAGAATTGGGTATGTATGGTGGTGCGGTAGTGTAAGGTGCGGTAGTGAGTTATGCGCTACTGAGTGGTATGGTAATGAGTGGTGCGGTATTACGTTGTGAGGTAGTGAGCGGTGCGGTAGTGTGCGGTAGTGAGTTATGCGCTACTGAGTGGTATGGTAATGAGTGGTGCGGTATTACGTTGTGAGGTAGTGAGCGGTGCGGTAGTGTGCGGTAGTGAGTTATGCGCTACTGAGTGGTATGGTAATGAGTGGTGCGGTATTACGTTGTGAGGTAGTGAGCGGTGCGGTATCACGCTGTGCGGTAGTGAGTGGTATGGTAGTGAGCGGTGCGGTATTACGCGGTGCGGTAGTGAGCGGTGCGGTAGTGAGTGGTGTGGTAGAGTGCGGTGCAGTAGTGTACGGTGTGGTAGTTTGCAGTTCGGTAGTGTACGGTGTGGTAGTGTGCAGTGCAGTAATGTGAGGTGCGGTAGTGTGCGGTTCGACAGTGAGTAGTGTGGTCGTGAGTGGTGCGGTGGTGAGTTGTGCGGTATTAAGCTGTGCGACAGTGAGCGGTGCGGTTGTGAGTGGTGCGGTACTTTGCGGTAAGGTAGTGTGCGGTGAGATAGTGTGCGGTGCGGTACGTTGCGGTGCGGTAGTGAGCGGTGCGGTAGTGTGCGCTGTTATAGTGTGCGCTGTTATAGTGTGCGGTGCGGTAGTGTGCGCTGTTATAGTGTGCGCTGTTATAGTGTGCGCTGTTATAGTGTGCGCTGTTATAGTGTGCGCTGTTATAGTGTGCGCTGTTATAGTGTGCGCTGTTATAGTGTGCGGTGCGGTAGTGTGCGCTGTTATAGTGTGCGCTGTTATAGTGTGCGCTGTTATAGTGTGCGCTGTTATAGTGTGCGCTGTTATAGTGTGCGCTGTTATAGTGTGCGCTGTTATAGTGTGCGGTGCGGTAGTGTGCGCTGTTATAGTGTGCGCTGTTATAGTGTGCGCTGTTATAGTGTGCGCTGTTATAGTGTGCGCTGTTATAGTGTGCGCTGTTATAGTGTGCGGTGCGGTAGTGTGCGCTGTTATAGTGTGCGCTGTTATAGTGTGCGCTGTTATAGTGTGCGCTGTTATAGTGTGCGCTGTTATAGTGTGCGCTGTTATAGTGTGCGGTGCGGTAGTGTGCGCTGTTATAGTGTGCGCTGTTATAGTGTGCGCTGTTATAGTGTGCGCTGTTATAGTGTGCGCTGTTATAGTGTGCGCTGTTATAGTGTGCGGTGCGGTAGTGTGCGCTGTTATAGTGTGCGCTGTTATAGTGTGCGCTGTTATAGTGTGCGCTGTTATAGTGTGCGCTGTTATAGTGTGCGCTGTTATAGTGTGCGGTGCGGTAGTGTGCGCTGTTATAGTGTGCGCTGTTATAGTGTGCGCTGTTATAGTGTGCGCTGTTATAGTGTGCGCTGTTATAGTGTGCGCTGTTATAGTGTGCGCTGTTATAGTGTGCGGTGCGGTAGTGTGCGCTGTTATAGTGTGCGCTGTTATAGTGTGCGCTGTTATAGTGTGCGCTGTTATAGTGTGCGCTGTTATAGTGTGCGGTGCGGTAGTGTGCGCTGTTATAGTGTGCGCTGTTATAGTGTGCGCTGTTATAGTGTGCGCTGTTATAGTGTGCGCTGTTATAGTGTGCGCTGTTATAGTGTGCGGTGCGGTAGTGTGCGCTGTTATAGTGTGCGCTGTTATAGTGTGCGCTGTTATAGTGTGCGCTGTTATAGTGTGCGCTGTTATAGTGTGCGGTGCGGTAAAACAAGAACTTGTGGCATATCGATCACAAGCATATTACACTATTTGAAAATACGTTCTGCCGGAACGTGAATTTAAACTACAAATTCCTAGAGGAACACCGTAAGCCGGTGTATATTATTTAATAATTGAGGATACGCCACGAACACATCCTCAACGGACCCTGGACGTATACACTTATCCGGGCACGGGTATTTCGAGTGGACACACATGCGTCGAGTGTACGCCGAAAACCTATGCTCGGGTGCCTGGAGACACGCATCGCACACTTGCATCGCACACTTGCTTCTCACACTTTCATCGCACACTTGCTTCGCACACTTGCTTCGCACATCTACAGTACACCGAACCGCGATACGTACAATAAAGTCTCTATAGAGAAAGGAAAACTTTACTGAAGACTAGATGATGTTTAATAATGATTGATCTAATACCGTCTATTATCATATACGATTTACATATATATATATATATATATATATATATATATATATCTGTATATATATATTTATATATCTGTATATATATATATATATATATATATATATATATATATGTATATATATATATATATATAGTGCTCACACATAAATGAATGTATTGGTTATAGATCTGTTTACAAATATATTTGTTATTTATCACATTGTATATAAGCTATATAGACAAGCTATACATATTATAATATATAATAAATACATATTTATTCATTCGATACCAATACTAATATGAAATGAACTATTTAATTTGTGAAGACACTTTAAGTCTTAAGATAGGTTTTGGTTTTAACTAAAGTGAATTAATTCGCAATTTAATAATTCTTAATAATTCACTACAATATATTATATTAAGACACATTTTAGTCCGGGTTTTGAATAAAATTACTTCTACTTATACCTACAGATATAAACTCCTTACATCACCATTGTTATATATATATATATATATATATATATATATATATATGGTATCATTTTTATAATACAAAATTTTTAAATGTTAAAAATATGCTGTTTATTTTTGTTATTAAAATCTTATATCTTATAAAAACTAGTAAAATAAACCAGTTCAACTCTTCCGAAACCCCCGACTCCTAATGTGTCGATGATACAAAGGTCATTCAGTCGTATTGAGGTCAAATTGTAAGGAATATCAGATGTTCTGTAGAAAGTATTGAAAAAATAAATAAATTTGAATTTAAAATTCTTTATAGAATAAATTAATTTAATTAACATAAAACAGATGTTTTTTTCATAAAATATGATTCAAATTATTTTAATTGTTTACTTTAAACGGTATTAGGTAGAACAAAATAACTAAGGTTATATATATAAATATAAAAATATATATACTACATTATAGCGTAGTTATATAGAGTTTATACTGTCTAGCTTTAGAGCTTATTTTGCTATTGATTATAAAGAATGTGGTAGAATTTCTGAGAACAAAGTTGTTCAGAAAAGTAGGTTTAAGTGTGTAATCAATTTAAATGATCAATTTGAGATATGGACTTTAGTTAAAGACATACGACGTGCATTACCCACCTATCTGCATCTTCTTCGAAACTTTCTCTCCTCAACTCATCTAGGTTGCTTATAAGGTGAGAATAGGTCCTGTATGGATGTATAGAGTGGAGTAATGATGAATTCATGTAAGGGTAGAATTGTACTAGAAAGTAAGGATTTTAATATCACTCTACCGCGCTCACTCTACCACACTCACTCTACCCCACTTACTCTACCCCACTCACTCTACCCCACTCACTCTACCCCACTCACTCTACCCCACTCACTCTACCCCACTCACTCTACCCCACTCACTCTACCCCACTCACTCTACCCCACTCACTCTACCCCACTACTTCTACCACACACTCTACCCCACTCACTCTACCCCACTCACTCTACCCCACTCACTCTACCCCACTCACTCTACCCCACTCACTCTACCCCGCTTACTCTAAACCACTTACTCTACCCCACTACTTCTCCACGCTCACTCTACCCCACTCACTCTACCTCAATCACTCTACCACACTCACTCTACCCCACATACTCTACCCCACTCAGTCTACCCCACTCTATCTACCCTATTCACCCTACTCACCCTACTCCACTCATTCTACCCCACAACCTCTACCCCACAACCTCTACCCCACACACTCTACCCCACACTATCTACCCTACGCACTCTACACCAATCACTCTACCACACTCACTCTACCCCACTCACTCTACCCCACTCACTCTACCCCACTCACTCTACCCCAGTCACTCTACCCCACTCACTCTACCCTACTCACCCTATCCCACTCACTCTACCCCACTCACTCTACCCCACTCACTCTACCCCACTACTTCTACCACACACACTCTACCACACTCACTCTACCCCACATACTCTACCCCACTCAGTCTACCCCACTCTCTCTACCCTACTCACCCTACTCACCCTACTCCACTCATTCTACCCCACAACCTCTACCCCACGCACTCTACTCCACTCACTCTACACCACACACTCTACCACGCTCACTCTACCACACTCACTCTACCTCAATCACTCTACCACACTCACTCTACTCCACTCACTCTACCCCACTCACTCTACCCTACTCACTCTACCCCACTCACTCTACCCTACTCACCCTACTCACCTATTCCACTCATTCTACCCCACAACTTCTACCCCACACACTCTACCCCACACTATCTACCCCACTAAACTTACCCCACTACCTCAACCACATTTCACTCTATCCCACACACTCTACTCCACTCACTCTACCCTACTCACTCTACCCCACTCAGTCTACCCCACTCACTCTACCCCACTCACTCTACCCCACTCACTCTACCCCACTCGTTTACCCCACTCACTCAACTCCACTCACTCTACCCCCACTCACTCTACCCCATTCACTCTACCCCACACACTCTACCTCAATAACTTACCAACTCACTATACCCCTATCACTCTACCCAAAATATGCTGTGTTATTAATATATATAATGTAGGTAATTATATATAGAAATCGTGCTAATTTTAGATCTGTCTTCTATTTTTACTGACTTGCGCTTTGAAGGTATTATTATTTTATATATGGTTCTAAATAAATAAACCACAAAATACAATCAAAACAATTCTCCCCGACTACAAAACTAGAAATATTCGACTTAGAAAAACTCTGGTTTCATTTCCTTGAATGGCACCTCGTAGATCTCTACGTAGCAATTTCTATAAATAGATCTCTACGTAGCATACAGTAAATAGGTATATAGGTTTATTCGGAGGTTTGGTTGCAGTTTAGAAGATGTTTGTGTATATCTTAAGTAGATATATAGAGTAGAGATTTAGTAGAATTATAGTGGAGTTTTAGTAGAGTTTTAGTTGAGTTTTATTGGAGTTTTAGTAGAGTTTTAGTAGAGATTTAGTAGAGATTTAGTAGAGTTTTAGTAGAGTTTTAGTTGAGTTTTATTGGAGTTTTATTGGAGTTTTAGTAGAGATTTAGTAGAGTTTTAGTAGAGTTTTAGTAAAGATTTAGTTGAGTTTTATTGGAGTTTTATTGGAGTTTTAGTAGAGATTTAGTAGAGTTTTAGTAGAGTTTTAGTAAAGATTTAGTTGAGTTTTATTGGAGTTTTATTGGAGTTTTAGTAGAGATTTAGTAGAGTTTTAGTATAGTTTTAGTAGAGTTTTAGTAGAGTTTTAGTAGAGTTTTAGTAGAGTTTTAGTAGAGTTTTAGTAGAGTCTTAGTAGAGATTTAGTTGAGTTTTATTGGAGTTTTATTGGAGTTTTAGTAGAGATTTAGTAGAGTTTTAGTAGAGTTTTAGTAAAGATTTAGTTGAGTTTTATTGGAGTTTTATTGGAGTTTTAGTAGAGATTTAGTAGAGTTTTAGTATAGTTTTAGTAGAGTTTTAGTAGAGTTTTAGTAGAGTTTTAGTAGAGTTTTAATAGAGTTTTAGTAGAGTTTTAGTAGAGTTTTAGTAGAGTTTTAGTAGAGTTTTAGTAAAGTTTTAGTAGAGTTTTAGTAAAGTTTTAGTAGAGTTTTAGTAGAGTTTTAGTGGAGTTTTAGTGGAGTTTTAGTAGAATTTTAGTAAAGTTTTAGTAGAGTTTTAGTGGAGTTTTAGTGGAGTTTTAGTGTAGTTTTAGTGGATTTTTAGTGGAGTTTTAGTGGAGTTTTAGTGGAGTTTTAGTGGAGTTTTAGTGGAGTTTTAGTGGAGTTTTAGTGGAGTTTTAGTGGAGTTTTAGTGGAGTTTTAGTGGAGTTTTAGTAGAGTTTTAGTGGAGTTTTAGTGGAGTTTTAGTGGAGTTTTAGTGGAGTTTTAGTGGAGTTTTAGTGGAGTTTTAGTGGAGTTTTAGTGGAGTTTTAGTGGAGTTTTAGTGGAGTTTTAGTGGAGTTTTAGTGGAGTTTTAGTGGAGTTTTAGTGGAGTTTTAGTGGAGTTTTAGTGGAGTTTTAGTGGAGTTTTATTAGGTATTAGTAGTGTATTGAAAGAAAATTCGAAATATAACTGATATCACGTATCTAAATATAAACTACACACCGTTTTTAAAAAGAAAACACACCCCCAAAATTCATGTCGTTACCGCTTACCTATTATGACGTCACGGGCGTAATGATATCATTAATTTATCGCCGTTTTAAAGTAGGACCGATTTCTTACATTTGCATAATTAATAATGCCGGCTATGCGTAGTATCGAGTTTTCAGTCTTAAATCATATCGCTGCACGATTTGATATTCAAAACTAACTAATGAGCTGTACATATTTAACTATTAGACTCGGGCCTCGAGAACATTATATAATCCGGTGTTATTAACCTGCATTATTGTCTTTATAGTGTCTGGAACTTACCATTTCTTTGTCGTCACATTATTTCGACTTTATCTCGACTTTATCGTGAATTTATCGAGGATTTATCGTGAATTTATCGTGACTTTCTTATACTCTTATCATTATTTTATAAATACTTTACCCTTATACTTATCGACGGAAAAACGTCGCTTTCTCATTCAATTAACTACTCGAGTGTTTCGATTACAGATAATAAAGACCACCGATGACCAATACAACACCTATCGTCTGGATCTCACATCTTAACAACTCCAAACGAACACTTATGATACGAATTCCTAGACTTCACAGCCGACGAATACATCTACTCAAGTAGTAGGTATTTATTTGCGGCCTACCTCCGTATTACGTAATTCCTTATATGAAAACACAAGCCCCAATCAACGGATCTCGGTGGCGACGTATCCAGGCACGTTGCGTAATCGCTTTCCAGACGCCATGATTCACCTCGCGTTTTGTAAGTCCAACCGATTGGATATAAATAGACAGCGAATACGCTGCTCCCATACCTGCCCTAGATACCGGTAGTACTGGAGCTGGTGTCCCCACTGGTGCCTCGATACATCGACTACCGTTAATCAGTAGCGCGTGATTAATCATTTCCTTTTAATGGGGGCTCAATGGCTTAGGTGTCGGGCCTTACCGATGGTAAATCTAGGCACGCGTACCTGAGTACCGGCTATGTAGATCACTAACTGTCTGTCGAGGCACAAACAGTCCACACCCTCGATGTCGTGAGCGATAACATTTGCAGTTCTGATGTCTTCCCTGTAGGTGAGATATCAAATATATGGCGAGGGGAATGGGCGTATTTTAGACATGTTTTTAGCCGATGAAAATAATAATTAAATGAGTGGGTGTGGCTTAAGAATATGTGTGGGTGTAGTCTAAAGGTAGGCGTGGTTGGTGATTATATGTAGCTAATGGGTGGGTGTAGTACGGGAGTAAGTGTAGTAGCCAAGTTGGTGTGGTATGAGAGAGCTAGTTGGCGAGGTCTAGTAATGGTTCTAGGCTAATAAGTTTATATTACTATGGAATGGATATGCCAGTGAAGTAAAAGTAGATAAGAAAGGATATGTCCATAGGGTGAAAGTAGTTAAGGAAATAAGCTGTCCTTGGAATTAAAGTAGTTAAGTAATGCACTTGATAACCGGGATGGTAGAGTTTATTAGTAATTTTGTGGTGGTGAATTGATCTAAATAAAAAATCATACAAGTTTACTAAATGTGACTCCACGTTCGCTTATTTGTGACATCCACTCGATAACACCTGAGATAACACATGAGATAACACACGAGATAACACATAAGATAACTCATGAGATAACACATGAGATAACACATGAGATAACACATGAGATAACACATGATATAACACAAGAGATACTACAAGAGATAACACATGATATAACACATGAGATAACACCTGAGATAACACATGAGATAACACATGATATAACACAAGAGATACTACAAGAGATAACACATGATATAACACATGAGATAACACCTGAGATAACACATGAGATAACACATGATATAACACAAGAGATACTACAAGAGATAACACATGATATAATACATGAGATAATACATGAGATAACACATGAGATAACACATGAGATAACACATGAGATAACACATGAGATAACACATGAGATAACACATGAGATAACATATGAGATAACACATGAGATAACACATGAGATAACACATGAGATAACACATGAGATAACACATGATATAACACAAGAGATACTACAAGAGATAACACATGATATAACACATGAGATAACACCTGAGATAACACATGAGATAACACATGATATAACACAAGAGATACTACAAGAGATAACACATGATATAACACATGAGATAACACCTGAGATAACACATGAGATAACACATGATATAACACAAGAGATACTACAAGAGATAACACATGATATAATACATGAGATAATACATGAGATAACACATGAGATAACACATGAGATAACACATGAGATAACACATGAGATAACACATGAGATAACACATGAGATAACACATGAGATAACACATGAGATAACACATGAGATAACACATGAGATACTACATGAGATAACACATGAGATACTACATGAGATAACACATGCGATAATACATGAGATAACACATGCGATAACACATGAGATAACACCTGAGATAACACATGAGATAACACATGAGATAACACATGAGATAACACATGCGATAACACATGCGATAATACATGAGATAACACATGAGATAACACATGCGATAACACATGCGATAATACATGAGATAACACATGAGATAACACATGAGATAACACATGAGATAACACATAAGATAACACATGAGATAACACGTGAGATAACACATGAGATAACACATGAGATAACACATGATATAACACATGAGATAACACATGCGATAACACATGCGATAATACATGAGATAACACATGAGATAACACATGCGATAACACATGCGATAATACATGAGATAACACATGAGATAACACATGAGATAACACATGAGATAACACATAAGATAACACATGAGATAACACGTGAGATAACACATGAGATAACACATGAGATAACACATGATATAACACATGAGATAACACATGAGATAACACATGAGATAACACATGAGATAACACATGAGATAACACATGCGATAACACATGCGATAATACATGAGATAACACATGAGATAACACATGCGATAACACATGCGATAATACATGAGATAACACATGATATAACACATGAGATAACACATGCGATAACACATGAGATAACACATGAGATAACACATGAGATAACACATGAGATAACACATGAGATAACTCATGAGATAACGCATGAGATAACACATGAGATAACACATGAGATAATACATGAGATAACACATGAGATAACATATGAGATAACATATGAGATAACACATGAGATAACACATGCGATAATACATGAGATAACACATGATATAACACATGAGATAATACATGAGATAATACATGAGATAACACATGATATAACACATGAGATAACACATGCGATAACACATGAGATAACACATGATATAACACATGATATAACACAAGAGATAACACAAGAGATAACACATGAGATAACACATGAGATAACTCATGAGATAACGCATGAGATAACACATGAGATAACACATGAGATAATACATGAGATAACACATGAGATAACATATGAGATAACATATGAGATAACACATGAGATAACACATGCGATAATACATGAGATAACACATGATATAACACATGAGATACTACAAGAGATAACACATGATATAATACATGAGATAATACATGAGATAACACATGAGATAACACATGAGATAACACATGAGATAACACATGAGATAACACATGAGATAACACATGAGATAACTCATGAGATAACGCATGAGATAACACATGAGATAACACATGAGATAATACATGAGATAACACATGAGATAACATATGAGATAACATATGAGATAACACATGAGATAACACATGCGATAATACATGAGATAACACATGATATAACACATGAGATACTACAAGAGATAACACATGATATAACACATGAGATAACACATGAGATAACACATGAGATAACACATGAGATAACACATGAGATAACACATGAGATAACTGATGAGATAACACATGAGATAACACATGAGATAACACATGAGATAATACATGAGATAACACATGAGATAACACATGAGATAACACATGAGATAATACATGAGATAACACATGAGATAACATATGAGATAACACATGATATAACACATGATATAACGCATGAGATAACACATAAGATAACTCATGAGATAACACATGAGATAACGCATGAGATAACACATGAGATAACACATGAGATAACACATGAGATAACTCATGAGATAACACATGAGATAACACATGAGATAACACATAAGATAACACATGAGATAATACATGAGATAACACATGAGATAACAAATGAGATAACAAATGAGATAACATGTGAGATAACAAATGAGATAACACATGAGATAACACATGAGATAACACATGAGATAACACATGAGATAACATATGATATAACACATGCGATAATACATGAGATAACACATGATATAACACATGAGATACTACAAGAGATAACACATGATATAACACATGAGATAACACATGAGATAACACATGAGATAACACATGAGATAACACATGAGATAACACATGAGATAACTGATGAGATAACACATGAGATAACACATGAGATAACACATGAGATAATACATGAGATAACACATGAGATAACACATGAGATAACACATGAGATAATACATGAGATAACACATGAGATAACATATGAGATAACACATGATATAACACATGATATAACGCATGAGATAACACATAAGATAACTCATGAGATAACACATGAGATAACGCATGAGATAACACATGAGATAACACATGAGATAACACATGAGATAACTCATGAGATAACACATGAGATAACACATGAGATAACACATAAGATAACACATGAGATAATACATGAGATAACACATGAGATAACGCATGAGATAACACATGAGATAACACGTGAGATAACACATGAGATAACACATGATATAACACATGATATAACATATGAGATAACACATGAGATAACACATGATATAACATACGAGATAATACATGAGATAACACATGAGATAACACATGAGATAACATATGAGATAACGCATGAGATAACACATGAGATAATACATGAGATAACACATGAGATAACACATGGGATAACACATGATATAACACATGAGATAACACATGAGATAACACATAAGATAACACATGAGATAATACATGAGATAACACATGAGATAACAAATGAGATAACAAATGAGATAACATGTGAGATAACAAATGAGATAACACATGAGATAACACATGAGATAACACATGAGATAACACATGAGATAACATATGATATAACACATGATATAACATATGAGATAACACATGAGATAATACGTGAGATAACACATGATATAACACATGAGATAACACATGAGATAACGCATGAGATAACGCATGAGATAACACATGAGATAACGCATGAGATAACACATGAAATAACGCATGAGATAACACATGAGATAACGCATGAGATAACACATGAGATAATACATGAGATAACACATGAGATAACGCATGAGATAACACATGAGATAACGCATGAGATAACACATGAGATAACACATAAGATAACACATGAGATAACACGTGAGATAACACATGAGATAACACATGAGATAACACATGATATGACACATGATATAACATATGAGATAACACATGAGATAACACATGAGATAACACATGAAATAACACATGAGATAACGCATGAGATAACACATGATATTACACAAAAGATGTCTCGGCTTTAGAAACAAAACCTCAAATTATGCTGATAAACACATGTTCGTCATTTTCTACTCATAAATATCGATTCGTGTAATTTGATTTTTGCATTTGTGAATCATAAAAAGTCGAGTTTAGAATGATCAATTAACGATGGACATTACATAAGCGAATTAAACCTATCCAGGGCCCGTTCTCCGAAGAAATCCCCCCTCTGCAGGGTCAGCGATTGGTCGTCGTGTGATCCCGAGGACTTCCTGGTGACCTTGACCTGTACATGATACACATGGGAGTGGTTAATGAGGGTGTGGTCAATGCCAGGGGTATGTACATATAAGGCGGTACGAATGGAGTTGACCATAGTTACAGAATACGAGGCACATGCGATTCGAGGCGAAGGTGAATATATAAACTTTATAACTTCATAATATCGTAGAAAGGTAAAGCCGGATAAATGAATCCGGTTTAATCCGTGAGTTACTCGGTAAGGTCTAAGGGCTAGGCTAAGGGCTAGGCCCGTAGTAGGGGTAGTTCCGAGTAGGGCTAGGTCCGTAGTAGGGTTAGACCCGTAGTTGGACTCGTAGTAGGGGTAGTTCCGTAGTATGGCTAGTAGTAGGGCTCGTAGTAAGGCTCGTAGTAGGGCTAGGCCCGTAGTAGGACTAGGCCCGTAGTAGGGCTAGGCCCGTAGTAGGGCTAGGCCCGTAGTAAACTCATTAATGAAATCGTAGTCGGAGATGAACCCCGGGCACGTCATATGTGAAGAGTGGCTATTGTGTGGAGTGTATAATAAACAGTGCTGCACTAGTGTTGGATAGTATTGTTTATATCTAGATATGCATCAGCTAATATATAAATGCATATATATATATAAATGTAAATGTAAATATAGTTTACATTCAGAAATGACTACTATTCTGCATTATTGGAGAGAATAGTACGGTATGCTGTGTATTGAGTGTATAACAAATGCTCAGTTACTCACTCTATATTTGATTTGATATCTCAGGCATATTATAATCCTAACGGCATCATAAACCTCAATAAGAAAAAACTTTAAAATTACATAAAATATAAAATCGCCGTCTCTAGATTGTAACCAGTTTGTTTATATTTATTTTCACTGTGACATATGAAACGCATTCGTAACTGTATGCTTACATCATGCGTCACAGTGGTAGAAGATTAAATTGTTTATGTAATTGTTCCAGGAATTAAGTCGCATCTATACCCCGCTAAGGAACACCGTAATAAGTGAAGCGAAGAGAGATGACTGATTTTAAATGATTTAATTAGTGAAGATAGTGGTACAATTGATCACGCCATAACCTTTCCCTTGGCGATGACGTAGAAGGTATCCCCTCGAGCTCCATGCCTTACTATGTATTCTCCGTGTTTGTAATGCATCTAATGGTGGTAGAGTAATTTAATTTGTGATAATGGCTATTAGGAATAAAGTAATAGCGTTTTATTGTGTTAAGAATTAAGTAAAAATTACGTATAAGTAACAGGGATAGTGATATCATTGTTCTGGGTTTCATATTAATATTTGATAGAGCCGCATAGATAGTAAAGTATGAACATTGCATTTAGTGACATCAAGTAATGCTTAAATAATACGGCATTGTTACGTGGGTGTTTTTTACATTAATGTATTTTACGCTGATATTGAATATATCATATAAATCCATATATATATATATATATATATATATATATATATATATTCATATCGTTATACTTAAATCAGATTACCAGTATATAATAAAGCTATATAAGTAAATATTGTAAGTACTATATTATCCTTATAGATCTTTATTATTAATTTTAAAGCGCCATATCGCCGGAGTTAAAACTCAGTTGTGAGTCATAAGACAGATGACTCAACGTTGAGGAATGTGATCATCTTAAAGGCATTCAAATTAATAGTCTATTAATTTATCGTGCAAAGAAACGCAAATTTCATACGAATAGCAACGAAATATATCTACAAGTGCAAAACAGCGATATTTATAACTCTCTCTCTCCTCTCTCTCTCTCTCTCCTCTCTCTCTCTCTCTCTCTCTCTCTCTCTCTCTCTCTCTCTCTCTCTCTCTCTCTCTCTCTCTCTCTCTCTCTCTCTCTCTCTCTCTCTCTCTCTCTCTCTCTCTCTCTCTCTCTCTCTCTCTCTCTCTCTCTCTTCCTCTCTCTCTCTCTCTCTCTCTCTCTCTCTCTCTCTCTCTCTCTCTCTCTCTCTCTCTCTCTCTCTCTCTCTCTCTCTCTCTCTCTCTCTCTCTCTCTCTCTCTCTCTCTCTCTCTCTCTCTCTCTCTCTCTCTCTCTCTCTCTCTCTCTCTCTCTCTCTCTCTCTCTCTCTCTCTCTCTCTCTCTCTCTCTCTCTCTCTCTCTCTCTCTCTCTCTCTCTCTCTCTCTCTCTCTCTCTCTCTCTCTCTCTCTCTCTCTCTCTCTCTCTCTCTCTCTCTCTCTCTCTCTCTCTCTCTCTCTCTCTCTCTCTCTCTCTCTCTCTCTCTCTCTCTCCCCCCTAACCTCTTCAAGAGAATCAGCAATTTTGCTGAGAGTTTCTTCTGAGTGATCTTTAAACAAAGGAATTCTGAAAATATACCTTTATTAATAATTAGTCAATTATACTAATTACTCTAATGGGAGAGGGAGAGGGAGAGGGAGAAGGAGAGAAAGGCAGTATGAGTGGATGTGTATGGGGAGGGATAGGGAGAGGGAGACAGATCCGGAAAGAGAGAGGGAGAGGGAGAGCGAGAGCGAGAGCGAGAGGGAGAGGGAAAGGGAGAGGGAGAGGGAGAGGGAGAGGGAGAGGGAGAGGGAGAGGGAGAGGGAGAGGGAGAGGGAGAGGGAGAGGGAGAGGGAGAGGGAGAGGGAGAGGGAGAGGGAGAGGGAGAGGGAGAGGGAGAGGGAGAGGGAGAGGGAGAGGGAGAGGGGAGAGGGAGAGGGAGAGGGAGAGGGAGAGGGGAGAGGGAGTACATAGTGGTACACAGTTCAGTGTATATTGGGGTCAATCTGTAATGTAGTAATGAATATTTAACATTTCATTATTTTGACAAATCAAACATATGATGAACTGTTTGCATAGTTGATTGCGCAATCAATTAAACGTTGCATTTTATTACGCAATAGTTGTTGTTATATGGATCCACAAATCGTTTTATATAAATGTCATATGTGCTATTTTATTATGGTACAATTGATCTATTATCATTTATTTTTCTATTAATTTCAGTTGAAATATAATATATATATATATATATATATATATATATATATATATATGTGTGTGTGTATCAATTGTATAATTGATATAAATTTGACAAGTTGTCCAGAAATAGCAGTAGCAGTAGCAGTAGCAGTAGCAGTGGCAGTAGTAGTAGTAGTAGTAGTAGTAGTAGTAGTAGTAGTAGTAGTAGTAGTAGCAGTAGCAGTAGCAGTAGCAGTAGCAGTAGCAGTAGCAGTAGCAGTAGCAGTAGCAGTAGCAGTAGCAGTAGCAGTAGCAGTAGCAGTAGCAGTAGCAGTAGCAGTAGCAGTAGCAGTAGCAGTAGCAGTGGCAGTGGCATTAGCAGTAGCAGTAGCAGTAGCAGTGGCAGTAGCAGTAGCAGTAGCGATATCAATAATAGTAGCAGTAGTATAGGCAAAAGAGTAGACAGAAGCGTATGCAGTAATGTAGGCAGTAGCGCATGATGTCGTGTAGGCTGTAGCGATATTAATAACATATGCAGTAGCGTAGTCAGTAACGTAGGTATTGCGATAATAAATTCTATTGCTCATAGATCCGAGTTGTTATGCAAATAAACCGCGTGCCTGGATACTATAAATATCTATAAATCTCCTGCCTCCCAGCGAACACTCTGCCAGCACATCCGTAGCCATATTCATCTAAGACCACCCCCTATAGCGATTATACGAAGCAGGCACGGGGTACGTATACGAATGTATAGCCGTTATGTATATACCATTCCATCTAGTTTAGACAGCATTCGAAGTGTAATTATTATAAATATTAAATAGACAATATCGCGATATATTTGTATAATAAATCATTTCCGACAAATCTCATCTGATTTTTTTTGCATTCATCTAATGTTGTTAACAAATAATCATTTCGAATCACAATAACCGTTATGTACAAAAAAGGTAAACAATAGAATAGTCATCTCATTGTTTTAGAAAATAACTTATATAGTGTTTGTTCTGCGTACATCCGACGATATTGCGTAATCGCCTTTCGCAACGCATTGCGCAACACTAACTTCTTGAGCAGTTGCCGGTGTTCCGAATTACGTAACAATC
>OZ038316.1:15316358-15446358 GCA_964035775.1 Osedax frankpressi
CGAGAGGACGAGATGAGGATATGATGGTAGTTGGGAAGAAATATGGAAGAAAAGTTTATATAGATGATATGGATGTAATAGTGTAATAGAGGAAATGGTGAGAGAGTATACTCTCTTTATTATAATATAATGAAAAGTTTTGTACACATTCACTATTTGTCTGACTATTATCTTATTTCTCTCATTAAGTCACTTTCACTATTTGTCTGACTATATGATTATTCCTCTCATTATCTCACTTTCACTATTTGTCTGACTATATGATTATTCCTTTCATTATCTCACTTTCACTATTTGTCTGACTATATGATTATTCCTCTCATTATCTCACTTTCACTATTTGTCTGACTATATGATTATTCCTCTCATTATCTCACTTTCACTATTTGTCTGACTATATGATTATTCCTCTCATTATCTCACTTTCACTATTTGTCTGACTATATGATTATTAATCTCATTATCTCACTTTCACTATTTGTCTGACTATATGATTATTCCTCTCATTATCTCACTTTCACTATTTGTCTGACTATATGATTATTCATCTCATTATCTCACTTTTACTATTTGTCTGACTATATGATTATTCCTCTCATTATCTCACTTTCACTATTTGTCTGACTATATGATTATTCATCTCATTATCTCACTTTCACTGTTTGTCTGACTATATGATTATTCCTCTCATTATCTCACTTTCACTATTTGTCTGACTATATGATTATTCATCTCATTATCTCACTTTCACTATTTGTCTGACTATATGATTATTCCTCTCATTATCTCACTTTCACTATTTGTCTGACTATATGATTATTCATCTCATTATCTCACTTTCACTATTTGTCTGACTATATGATTATTCATCTCATTATCTCACTTTTACTATTTGTCTGACTATATGATTATTCATCTCATTATCTCACTTTTACTATTTGTCTGACTATATGATTATTCATCTCATTATCTCACTTTCACTATTTGTCTGACTATATGATTATTCATCTCATTATCTCACTTTCACTATTTGTCTGACTATATGATTATTTATCTCATTATCTCACTTTCACTATTTGTCTGACTATATGATTATTCATCTCATTATCTCACTTTCTCTAACTACTTTGATAAAAACCATAAAACTCCGCTATTCAAACTTAATCTCTATCATATTTGATATGGTAATTATACTAAAGTTACAATTAACTGTATCATACACCTTCACCCTATACCTTCACCCTACACCTTCACTCTATACCTTCACCCTACACCTTCACCCTACACCTTCACCCTACACCTTCACCCTACCTTCACCCTACACCTTCACCCTACACCTTCACCCTACACCTTCATCCTACACCTTCACCCTACACCTTCACCCTACACCTTCACCCTACACCTTCACCCTACACCTACACCCTACACACTACACCCAACACCTTCACCCTACACCTTCACCCTACACCTTCACCCTACACCTTCACCCTACACCTTCACCCTACACCTTAACCCTACACCTTCACCCTACACCTTCACCCACACCTTCACCCTACACCTTCACCCTACACCATCACCCTACACCTTCACCCTACACCTTCACCCTACACCTTCACCCTACACCTTCACCCTACACCTTCACCCTACACCTTCACCCTACACCTTCACCCTACACCTTCACCCTACACCTTAACCCTACACCTTCACCCTACACCTTCACCCTACACCTTCACCCTACACCTTCACCCTACACCTTCACCCTACACCTTCACCCTACACCTTCACCCTACACCTTCACCCTACACCTTCACCCTACACCTTCACCCTACACCTTAACCCTACACCTTCACCCTACACCTTCACCCTACACCTTCACCCTACACCTTCACCCTACACCTTCACCCTACACCTTCACCCTACACCTTCACCCTACACCTTCACCCTACACCTTCACCCTAAACCTTCACCCTACACCTTCACCCTACACCTTCACCCTACACCTTCACCCTACACCTTCACCCTACACCTTCACCCTAAACCTTCACCCTACACCTTCACCCTACACCTTCACCCTACACCTTCACCCTACACCTTCACCCTACACCTTCACCCTACACCTTCACCCTACACCTTCACCCTACACCTTCACCCTACACCTTCACCCTACACCTTCACCCTACACCTTCACCCTACACCTTCACCCTACACCTTCACCCTACACCTTCACCCTACACCTTCACCCTACACCTTCACCCTACACCTTCACCCTACACCTTCACTCTACACCTTCACCCTACACCTTCACCCTACACCTTCACCCTACACCTTCACCCTACACATTCACCCTACACCTTCACCCTACACCTTCACCCTACACCTTCACCCTACACCTTCACCCTACACCTTCACCCTACACCTTCACCCTACACCTTCACCCTACACCTTCACCCTACACCTTCACCCTACACCTTCACCCTACACCTTCACCCTACACCTTCACCCTACACCATCACCCTACACCTTCACCCTACACCTTCACCCTACACCTTCACCCTACACCTTCACCCTACACCTTCACCCTACACCTTCACCCTACACC
Source organism: Osedax frankpressi (assembly GCA_964035775.1). Classification (NCBI taxonomy): domain Eukaryota; kingdom Metazoa; phylum Annelida; class Polychaeta; order Sabellida; family Siboglinidae; genus Osedax; species Osedax frankpressi. The sequence goes on from OZ038316.1 coordinate 15,318,958, forward strand.
TTCACCCTACACCTTCACCCTACACCTTCACCCTACACCTTCACCCTACACCTTCACCCTACACCTTCACCCTACACCTTCACCCTACACCTTCACCCACACCTTCACCCTACACCTTCACCCTACACCTTCACCCTACACCTTCACCCTACACCTTCACCCTACACCTTCACCCTACACCTTCACCCTACACCTTCACCCTACACCTTCACCCTACACCTTCACCCTACACCTTCACCCTACACCTTCACCCTACACCTTCACCCTACACCTTCACCCTACACCTTCACCCTACACCTTCACCCTACACCTTCACCCTACACCTTCACCCTACACCTTCACCCTACACCTTCACCCTACACCTTCACCCTACACCTTCACCCTACACCTTCACCCTACACCTTCACCCTACACCTTCACCCTACACCTTCACCCTACACCTTCACCCTACACCTTCACCCTACACCATCACCCTACACCTTCACCCTACACCTTCACCCTACACCTTCACCCTACACCTTCACCCTACACCTTCACCCTACACCTTCACCCTACACCTTCACCCTACACCTTCACCCTACACCTTCACCCTACACCTTCACCCTACACCTTCACCCTACACCTTCACCCTACACCTTCACCCTACACCTTCACCCTACACCTTCACCCTACACCTTCACCCTACACCTTCACCCTACACCTTCACCCTACACCTTCACCCTACACCTTCACCCTACACCTTCACCCTACACCTTCACCCTACACCTTCACCCTACACCTTCACCCTACACCTTCACCCTACACCTTCACCCTACACCTTCACCCTTCACCCTACACCTTCACCCTACACCTTCACCCTACACCTTCACCCTACACCTTCACCCTACACCTTCACCCTACACCTTCACCCTACACCTTCACCCTACAACCTTCACCCTACACCTTCACCCTACACCTTCACCCTACACCTTCACCCTACACCTTCACCCTACACCTTCACCCTACACCTTCACCCTACACCTTCACCCTACACCTTCACCCTACACCTTCACCCTACACCTTCACCCTACACCTTCACCCTACACCTTCACCCTACACCTTCACCCTACACCTTCACCCTACACCTTCACCCTACACCTTCACCCTACACCTTCACCCTACACCTTCACCCTACACCTTCACCCTACACCTTCACCCTACACCTTCACCCTACACCTTCACCCTACACCTTCACCCTACACCTTCACCCTACACCTTCACCCTACACCTTCACCCTACACCTTCACCCTACACCTTCACCCTACACCTTCACCCTACACCTTCACCCTACACCTTCACCCTACACCTTCACCCTACACCTTCACCCTACACCTTCACCCTACACCTTCACCCTACACCTTCACCCTACACCTTCACCCTACACCTTCACCCTACACCTTCACCCTACACCTTCACCCTACACCTTCACCCTACACCTTCACCCTACACCTTCACCCTACACCTTCACCCTACACCTTCACCCTACACCTTCACCCTACACCTTCACCCTACACCTTCACCCTACACCTTCACCCTACACCTTCACCCTACACCTTCACCCTACACCTTCACCCTACACCTTCACCCTACACCTTCACCCTACACCTTCACCCTACACCTTCACCCTACACCTTCACCCTACACCTTCACCCTACACCTTCACCCTACACCTTCACCCTACACCTTCACCCTACACCTTCACCCTACACCTTCACCCTACACCTTCACCCTACACCTTCACCCTACACCTTCACCCTACACCTTCACCCTACACCTTCACCCTACACCTTCACCCTACACCTTCACCCTACACCTTCACCCTACACCTTCACCCTACACCTTCACCCTACACCTTCACCCTACACCTTCACCCTACACCTTCACCCTACACCTTCACCCTACACCTTCACCCTACACCTTCACCCTACACCTTCACCCTACACCTTCACCCTACACCTTCACCCTACACCTTCACCCTACACCTTCACCCTACACCTTCACCCTACACCTTCACCCTACACCTTCACCCTACACCTTCACCCTACACCTTCACCCTACACCTTCACCCTACACCTTCACCCTACACCTTCACCCTACACCTTCACCCTACACCTTCACCCTACACCTTCACCCTACACCTTCACCCTACACCTTCACCCTACACCTTCACCCTACACCTTCACCCTACACCTTCACCCTACACCTTCACCCTACACCTTCACCCTACACCTTCACCCTACACCTTCACCCTACACCTTCACCCTACACCTTCACCCTACACCTTCACCCTACACCTTCACCCTACACCTTCACCCTACACCTTCACCCTACACCTTCACCCTACACCTTCACCCTACACCTTCACCCTACACCTTCACCCTACACCTTCACCCTACACCTTCACCCTACACCTTCACCCTACACCTTCACCCTACACCTTCACCCTACACCTTCACCCTACACCTTCACCCTACACCTTCACCCTACACCTTCACCCTACACCTTCACCCTACACCTTCACCCTACACCTTCACCCTACACCTTCACCCTACACCTTCACCCTACACCTTCACCCTACACCTTCACCCTACACCTTCACCCTACACCTTCACCCTACACCTTCACCCTACACCTTCACCCTACACCTTCACCCTACACCTTCACCCTACACCTTCACCCTACACCTTCACCCTACACCTTCACCCTACACCTTCACCCTACACCTTCACCCTACACCTTCACCCTACACCTTCACCCTACACCTTCACCCTACACCTTCACCCTACACCTTCACCCTACACCTTCACCCTACACCTTCACCCTACACCTTCACCCTACACCTTCACCCTACACCTTCACCCTACACCTTCACCCTACACCTTCACCCTACACCTTCACCCTACACCTTCACCCTACACCTTCACCCTACACCTTCACCCTACACCTTCACCCTACACCTTCACCCTACACCTTCACCCTACACCTTCACCCTACACCTTCACCCTACACCTTCACCCTACACCTTCACCCTACACCTTCACCCTACACCTTCACCCTACACCTTCACCCTACACCTTCACCCTACACCTTCACCCTACACCTTCACCCTACACCTTCACCCTACACCTTCACCCTACACCTTCACCCTACACCTTCACCCTACACCTTCACCCTACACCTTCACCCTACACCTTCACCCTACACCTTCACCCTACACCTTCACCCTACACCTTCACCCTACACCTTCACCCTACACCTTCACCCTACACCTTCACCCTACACCTTCACCCTACACCTTCACCCTACACCTTCACCCTACACCTTCACCCTACACCTTCACCCTACACCTTCACCCTACACCTTCACCCTACACCTTCACCCTACACCTTCACCCTACACCTTCACCCTACACCTTCACCCTACACCTTCACCCTACACCTTCACCCTACACCTTCACCCTACACCTTCACCCTACACCTTCACCCTACACCTTCACCCTACACCTTCACCCTACACCTTCACCCTACACCTTCACCCTACACCTTCACCCTACACCTTCACCCTACACCTTCACCCTACACCTTCACCCTACACCTTCACCCTACACCTTCACCCTACACCTTCACCCTACACCTTCACCCTACACCTTCACCCTACACCTTCACCCTACACCTTCACCCTACACCTTCACCCTACACCTTCACCCTACACCTTCACCCTACACCTTCACCCTACACCTTCACCCTACACCTTCACCCTACACCTTCACCCTACACCTTCACCCTACACCTTCACCCTACACCTTCACCCTACACCTTCACCCTACACCTTCACCCTACACCTTCACCCTACACCTTCACCCTACACCTTCACCCTACACCTTCACCCTACACCTTCACCCTACACCTTCACCCTACACCTTCACCCTACACCTTCACCCTACACCTTCACCCTACACCTTCACCCTACACCTTCACCCTACACCTTCACCCTACACCTTCACCCTATACCTTCACCCTATACCTTCACCCTACACCTTCACCCTATACCTTCACCCTACACCTTCACCCTACACCTTCACCCTACACCTTCACCCTACACCTTCACCCTACACCTTCACCCTACACCTTCACCCTACACCTTCACCCTACACCTTCACCATACACCTTCACCATACACCTTCACCCTACACCTTCACCCTACACCTTCACCCTACACCTTCACCCTACACCTTCACCCTACACCTTCACCCTACACCTTCACCCTACACCTTCACCCTACACCTTCACCCTACACCTTCAACCTACACCTTCACCCTACACCTTCACCCTACACCTTCAACCTACACCTTTACCCTACACCTTCACCCTACACCTTCACCCTACACCTTCACCCTACATCTTCACCCTACACCTTCACCCTACACCTTCACCTTACATATTCTCCCTACACCTACACCCTCCACCTCCACCTACACCTCCACCCCACTCCATCACCATTGGCTATTATAACAGACCCAGGAGACACCTATACATTATTGTGCAAGAGCTGGAAATGATGACATCTTATTGGAGATCGTGAAACTAATAGAGCCAAGCAAAGTTCTAAATGTGGTAAACACTCAGTCCAAGGTTACCATGACTACGTAGTATCTGCTATATGTGGGGTGTATTAAATGTGTGATATCTAAACTGTCCATGAAAATCTTAATTAACTATAAATTAAGTTTAATTAATTTAGTATAATATATTATATATATATATAGTGCATTATAGATAGCTATAGTTATGAAATATCATTAAATAATTACCTCGCTGAGCGTTATAATTATTGTTTCAATTATGGAACAGGCACATGTGTATTATAAATATTAAAAATTATAAAATGAGTTCCCAAACCAAAAATGAATTGAACAATAATATTTAAATTTATATACTACAATAAAGTATCGTTAATTATTATAATATTTTGCAAAATCCATTTACGTGTATACAAAAATAAAAAAATACATAAAAGAAATTATGCAATGCAAAAAATGAAATTAACTTTTAGTTTAATTATTTTCATATATTTAATCAACCGAATAAATTAATTAATAATAATAATAAAATATCATAATAAAAACTGATACAATTTAGACAAATATCTCATGACGTTATCGTAAACCCCGCAAATATCCACTTTACAAACACAATTCCATACTAACCTTTGTAACCCATGCCGCTTCCTCTTCTCTATACTCCATAAAGCTCTCTCCCTCATAACCACATCATTCCCGTTATTGAACAGAACGGTTGGTCACCCCTCCTTGTTGCAAGTGAACAAGGTCATTTGGAGATAGTTCGTATTCTGATCCTTAACCACGCCAGGGTGGACGTTTTCGACGAGGTTAGTCCCAATGGTTGATAACATGATGGTTGCGCAATATTTCTTATATCCTGAATTGAACACTAGCGTTTATTACGAATTGAACACATTATAACTACTCGTTACTAGTTTATTCAAAAATACTCTAAGTAAAATACTACAAGTGGAATGATTTAAGTAAATGATTTCAAGTCAAAAAAAATACAACATAATAAATTATTTTAGTAGAATGTTTTCAATAAATTAAATTAAGTAGAACATATTCTAAGTAACATTAAATAAAACTCAAAAATAAAGTACTTTAAATAGAAATTACTCTAAGTAAATATCAAATGGAATTCTTTAAGTATTATGCTTTAAGTAACTTACTTATTCTAAGCACGGAAATGCAGCCCTGCACTTGGCCTCGGAAAACGGACACGAAAAGGTCGCAGACCTTCTATTAAAGTTCAAGGTCAGTATCGAAAATCTGAAACCTCACCACTACCACTCACATTAACTAAGCAATAATCCTTAACTTATATCTTAACTCTACTCTAAGTTATATAATTTGTAACAGACACACATCCCTTATCCCTTACCCACTTCCCTTATCCACTTCCCTTATTAACTTCTCTTATTCACTTCCCTTATTAACTTCCCTTATCCATTATCTATCCGAACCCTCTAATCCCCATTTCCCCATCCTCAACACAGGCTTTTGTAAATGCCAAGTCTAAACTAGGTGTAACCCCACTTCACCTGGCTGCTCAGAACGGTTTCAATAACCTCGTGAAACTTCTCATCCAGACCCACGCCGCTACCACAGATGCTCTATCATTGGTTATGGTCTGGTGGGTAGGCGTGGTTAAACGACGAGGTCTTAAAAATGGAGTTTCCACCGTTATGATTTAGGAGCAGTCGTTGTGGATATTACATCTTAATATATTGTATTATAATCCTATCAAATATATTCAACTAATTCCTCACCAGTAATAACTTATTACTAGTTTCTAGATTTACCGCACGAGTAGCGGCCTATGGATCTATCTACTTAAGAACAAATATGTCTCCCATATGTCTACCATATGTCTCTCATATGCCTCTCATATATCTCTCATATGTATCTCATGTATCGATCATATATCTCTTATGTGTCTTTCATATGTCTCTCATGTGTCTCTCATGCACCTCTCATGTATCTCTCATATGTCTCTCATGTGTCTCTCATGTGTCTCTCATATGTCTCTCGTGTGTCTCTCACGTGTCTCATCTGCCTCTTGCTTAGGCTAAGAAGACGCCTCTACACATGGCAGCGCAGTACGGTTGCATTTCCGTTTGTAACACTCTATTGAGGATGAAGGCTGACGCTAATGCCACCGATGTGGTCAGTAACGTTCTTTTAGTGGTTAATTGGGAGTTAGTAGAGGTTTAGTAGTTGACAGTAAAGATTAAGTGTTTATTGGTATATGTTTTCATTTGAGGTTAAGCTATGTTTAGTAATGGTTAAGCTATGTTTATTAGAGGTTGAGCTATGTTTAGTAGAGGTTAAGCTATGTTTAGTAATGGTTACGCTATTTTTAGTAGAGGTTAAGCTATGTTTAGTAGATGTTAAGCTATGTTTAGTAGAGGTTAAGCTATGCTTAGTAGAGGTTAAGCTATGTTTAGTAGAGGTTAATATATGTTTAGTTATGGTTAAGCTATGTTTAGTAGAGGTTAAGCTATGTTTAGTAGAGGTTAAGATATGTTTAGTAGAGGTTAAGCTATGTTTAGTAATGGTTAAGCTATGTTTAGTAGTGGTTAAGCTATGTTTAGTAGAGGTTAATATATGTTTAGTTATGGTTAAGATATGTTTAGTAATGGTTACTCTATGTATAGTAGAGGTTAAGCTATGTTTAGTAGATGTTAAGCTATGTTTAGTAGAGGTTAAGCTATGCTTAGTAGAGGTTAAGCTATGTTTAGTAGAGGTTAATATATGTTTAGTTATGGTTAAGCTATGTTTAGTAGAGGTTAAGCTATGTTTAGTAGAGGTTAAGATATGTTTAGTAGAGGTTAAGCTATGTTTAGTAATGGTTAAGCTATGTTTAGTAGTGGTTAAGCTATGTTTAGTAGAGGTTAAGCTATGATTAGTAATGGTTAATCTATGTTTAGTAGAAGTTAAGCTATGTTTAGTAGAAGTTAAGTTATGTTTAGTAGAGGTTAAGCTATGTTTAGTAGTGGTTAAGCTATGTTTAGTAGAGGTTAAGCTATGATTAGTAATGGTTAATCTATGTTTAGTAGAAGTTAAGCTATGTTTAGTAATGGTTAATCTATGTTTAGTAGAGGTTAAGCTATGTTTAGTAGAGGTTAAGCTATGTTTAGTAGAGGTTAATTGGTAGTTAGTAGAGGTTAAGTTATGGTCAATAAAGGTTGATAGTGGTCAGAAGTAATTAAATTGTACCCATTAGAATTGAAGCGTTGGTTAGTAGTGTTTATTTTATGATCATCTGAAGTTATGTTGTGATTGGTAAAGGAGTGACAACTCGTTCATCAAATAATGACCAGTAGATATTATGTGGTGGTCAGTTTAATTCACTTATAGTGTTCCATTAGAGGACATGTGGTATAAATAACTAGATGTAGATCATCTAGACGTTTGTTATTAGAGGTCAAGTGATGATAATGATAATGCATTGTTCTGTAATGATAGAGTTGAGATCTCCAATATGTTGATGAGTAATTGTCACCTTTTAATTATCAATAACTAAAACATAATCTCGATAGCACGGCCAGACTCCGCTACATTTGGCCGGAGAAAATGACCATTCTGCTGTGGTGAAGCTGTTTCTAAAACACCAACCAGACTTAGTGACTACTGCTAGCATGGTAAATCATTGTTAATGTATTATTATTATACAGCTGTATAGCTAAAGGTGCATTACATTCTAACCAATAACATTTCCATCATTAATCTTTACAACTTAAATATTTGTAATTTTAACAGCAGAAAAATAATATTCAAGATGCAAAAATCATCTTCTTAAATTTAATATGATATGTATAATTATTATTATAATAAAGGATTATTACTAATTTATTATATTAATAAAAGGTTTGCTGGAGGGTTATTATTGGTTTATTAAAGATTTATTAAAGATTTATTAAAGATTTATTCAGTGATTATTAATATTTAGGGATTATTAATATTTCGGATTATTAATATTTAAGGGATTATTAACTTAATAATATTAAGGGTTTATTAATGGTTTAGTAAAGATTTATATTAATGATTTATAAAATACATATTATATTAATGATCAATATTATAAAAATACTTTATTTTCTTTATTGATTAATTATTGATTAATTATTGATTAATTATTGATTTTATTATTTTAGGATGAGGTAAGTTATATAGTTGCAGTAGAAATTGATTAATGAGTATAATAATTGATTTTTTAGATATAGAAGTAGTTAGGCTGTTGGTATTGATGCTAGAAGTATAAAGTAGTGGACTAAATCACATTATCTAATGGTATTTATAAAACAATGACAATATCTGATAACATATAACATAATTATAAGTTATAGTAATAGCTAATGTGATTTGGTTCCGACTAGACTACTGAAGTGTGTTTAATATAAATATCAATTTATAATTCACTACGGTTAAACGATATGCATTTAATATATTATCTCTATAGAGATGATTTAGATTATCTAGGCATTTAGCCTATAAAGAGTTTCTTGAGTTCCTCCGTAAAGTTAGATGTGTGTCTGAGTTCTGTAAGCTCATGTATGTGTATATCTAGTTATATGTTTGAGTAAGTGTAAATGTGTACATGTGAAAGTTTAGATTAGTATGTAGTGTATGTTACACTCAATATTACAATACTGCAGCAATCGCTTGTGGAAATAATCCGTTTGAAGATCGCCTCGTGTAATTCTATAGATATTGTTGCGAGGGGCAGAGCGTAGTGTCGGCATATATACAATGTGTGTAGTTTATTGCTAATTATGATGGCTTCCGGTGTGATTATCGAGTGTTCCCTAACCACCGAACCCTTAAATGTAGCCGAACTACCCTTGGCCTACTAGTCTGCATACAAAGGAACAATGGCGGTCTAGTAACAAAATATAGAATCTAAAATATCCCCACCCTTTACTTAAACTTTGACCCCATCACTTTTCCCTTTAACTGTGATCCCTTTTCGCCTTCACCCAAACACATTCCCGTAATCTGTGTTCCCATGTCGATAGAACGGTATGACGTGTGCCCACGTGTCGGCTTGCAAAGGGAGTGTTGCTGTGATTAAGGAGTTGATCCGATTCAATAAAATTGTCGTCATCAATGCTAGAAATAAGGTACTTTATATTCCATGCACATATCAGATATGGCTAGAGTATAGGTGAAATGTGTATTATATGTAAACTGTATAATGTATATATAATACACACAGCCTAGCACTGTATACTTAAGGTGTACTGTGGTAATCTAATATATACTAATTAGAGGCTATGGCTATGAAATATTAGCTAATTAAACCTAAAGATTTAACTGATATGAAGGCTTGAATAATTGATTACATAAATATTACGCAATTATAAAAAATAAATGTTGCAGAGACAACTTATAAAATATATCCTTGCTAATAATCGAAGTTATTTATATTGTGTAATATACTACATATTGTGTAATACTATTATTATAATTATAATAATAATTATTACTATTATTATACTAATATTAATACATAATATAACAAATTAAGTTTCCCGCCTCATATACACATTCAATGTACACATGCATCTAACTTTCAATTTACTCTGCCCATTCAATCCAATATACCACTCCACTCCCTCTATAAAGCATATCTACCTGCCATATACCTCATCTATACAGCCAGCTACTTAATACCCTTCTTAACCCCCTTCTTAACCCCCACGTATCCCCAATATGATTTAAATTTCATATACATCGACACTCTTCATCTCAATTCGCATTTTAATATTCCTCTTATAATTACCTCTTTACCTTCACTTTACCTTCCATTTACCTCTTACCTTTACCTCTTACATTTACCTCTTACCTTTACCTCTACCTTCCCTTTACCTCTTACCTTTACCTTCCATTTACCTCTTACCATACAAAATAACTTATCAAACTTTAATCTCATACGTACCCGAATATATTCATATCAGGTTTAACTTATAAGCTAAACCCCTAAACCCCTCTACCTCTTCACCAATGAGATATTTTACAGACTAACGACTCCACAAGTCTTCACCTTGCTGCAGCTGGTGGTCATCCTGAACTGGTCAAGTTTCTCTTGGACGCGGGTTCATCGGCTACTGACGAAAATGCAGAAGGTAATATTCCGTTCATCGTGTCGTGCGTGTTTTAATTGAGCAGATTTGATGAGAGTGTATCTCGCGTTTCTAATTGCAAATAATGAACACAATCCATGTTTCGCACTGACCTAAATTAGAATAACAATACAATAACAATAACAATAACAATAACAATAACAATAACAATAACAATAACAATAACAATAACAATAACAATAACAATAACAATAACAATAACAATCTAAAATGAATTCAACTGAAGCCAACCTAGCAAACACTGACGTGTACGAGTGTGTTTTCTTGACAGGTATGACGGCAATCCACTTGGCTGCAAGACATGGACATATTGAAGTTGTGTACGCACTGAAAGGATCCGTGTCCTATAACCTTACCAGTAGTAAGGTCAGCAAACATACCACGACTACTACATAGACTCTATAGCTATGTATATGTGTGTATTGTATACTGTATATTATACTGTATATTATACAGTGATTCGAATTAAGTAAATTGAATTTAATATAAACTGTTATACTAGTTATTACTATTTGTATAATTATGTATATATATATATATATATATATATATATATATATTGTATATCATCTTCTATTAGATTAAATAAAATATTCGTATTATTTTCTCACCTTATTGAAGTCATTGATACAGTTCGTGATCATTGGTTTTGAAGCTTTCGCTAAGTGGGCGTGGTATTAAGTAGCCATAACCCCACCATCGCTTGAACCATAACCCCTTTACATTTGGAGGCAACGTTGTCCGCACCCACCTAATCGGACCACTTCACAGACCGGACTGACCAGTCTGCACGTAGCTGCCCAGTACGGTCAAATGGACTTCGTCAGGGAGATGTTGTCCGAAATACCGGCGACGGTGAAGAGTGAACAACCGCAGAATGCGGACAGTAATGTTGAGGTAGTAGGTAGAGGTAGTAGGTGGAGGTAGTAGGTGGAGGTAGTAGGTGGAGGTAGTAGGTGGAGGTAGTAGGTGGAGGTAGTAGGTGGAGGTAGTAGGTGGAGGTAGTAGGTGGAGGTAGTAGGTGGAGGTAGTAGGTGGAGGTAGTAGGTGGAGGTAGTAGGTAGAGGTAGTAGGTGGAGGTAGTAGGTGGAGGTAGTAGGTGGAGGTAGTAGGTGGAGGTAGTAGGTGGAGGTAGTAGGTGGAGGTAGTAGGTGGAGGTAGTAGGTGGAGGTAGTAGGTGGAGGTAGTAGGTGGAGGTAGTAGGTGGAGGTAGTAGGTGGAGGTAGTAGGTGGAGGTAGTAGGTGGAGGTAGTAGGTGGAGGTAGTAGGTAGAGGTAGTAGGTGGAGGTAGTAGGTGGAGGTAGTAGGTGGAGGTAGTAGGTGGAGGTAGTAGGTGGAGGTAGTAGGTGGAGGTAGTAGGTGGAGGTAGTAGGTGGAGGTAGTAGGTGGAGGTAGTAGGTGGAGGTAGTAGGTGGAGGTAGTAGGTGGAGGTAGTAGGTGGAGGTAGTAGGTGGAGGTAGTAGGTGGAGGTAGTAGGTGGAGGTAGTAGGTGGAGGTAGTAGGTGGAGGTAGTAGGTGGAGGTAGTAGGTGGAGGTAGTAGGTGGAGGTAGTAGGTGGAGGTAGTAGGTGGAGGTAGTAGGTGGAGGTAGTAGGTGGAGGTAGTAGGTGGAGGTAGTAGGTGGAGGTAGTAGGTGGAGGTAGTAGGTGGAGGTAGTAGATGGAGGTAGTAGGTGGAGGTAGTAGGTGGAGGTAGTAGGTGGAGGTAGTAGGTGGAGGTAGTAGGTGGAGGTAGTAGGTGGAGGTAGTAGGTGGAGGTAGTAGGTGGAGGTAGTAGGTGGAGGTAGTAGGTAGAGGTAGTAGGTGGAGGTAGTAGGTGGAGGTAGTAGGTGGAGGTAGTAGGTGGAGGTAGTAGGTGGAGGTAGTAGGTGGAGGTAGTAGGTGGAGGTAGTAGATGGAGGTAGTAGGTGGAAGTAGAGGTGGTCAAGTCATGTGTAGGCGATGGGAGTACTGAGTCAATAGCGGCAGTCATTAGTTTAATATGTGAGGTCACGGTTGAACATATGAGGTCAAAGTTGAACATATGAGGTCAGAGTTGAACATATAATGTCAGAGGTGAACATATGAGTTCTGATATAAGCATATGAATTCAAAGGTGAATGGGCATTCATATTACACTATATATTAGGTAAGTCTATTAGGCCCATACCTATGAAATAGGTCACGACATGTCAATGTGGTAGTTGCAGGGAGTTACAATTAGTTCAGATCAGGGTTTGGTAGAATATAAAGTATGTCAGGATGTAATTGCATATAGTTAGATGTAATTTAGCAAAAGTATCTCGTAATTCAACGATGTGCGAATATTAAATGTATTAATAATAGACCAACTTACGAGTTTATTAACCCTTTAAACCCTATATACATTAACGTCATCTTGCTGAAAACCCGATAGACATTAGCGTCAATTAAATTTCGATGTGTAAATAAATGTAAAATTGAGCTATTATAATAAAGTATTATTTAATAAAATTATATGACTTTATAAGACTGATATTTAACTTTAATAAAGCTAGCTTAATCTGATAATATTTATATTCGTAATTAAAAGTTATAAGACATTATATAGAAAATAAATTTTAGAAATAATATTAAATATTAAATGAATAAATAAATTAGTGTTATATTAATAATAATGTTTTCTTACAATTTATAATATTTTAAATTCTAAAATTTTGAATGCATTGTTTACAAATATAATAACTCAATTAGAATCTAAAATTTGTAATACACCATGATAAATAGTAATGTATAAAAATTAGTTTTTATAACATACAAATTTTTCAAAAACAATTAAAAAATAAATAATAAATTAGAATATTTAATTGGTTATATTTCAAAACATATTGGATCAAAATTAATAATATTTACAGTATATTAAACACAATTATATACTAAATAAATTTCAAATTTGGTATTAAGCATTTGCCGTTCTACTTTTTGAGATAATGAGCGTCAAAGCGTCTACTCAATTATTTTTAAAATGGCTGAAAGACGATATACTGCATTGCAAGCTTTAGATATTTTTATGAATTTGGAAAGTTCCGATGATTCTATAGGATCTGATACTAGTATACCTGTTAGTATATTATATTATTTATAATAATTTACAATTTCGACATATAATTCTATCTAATATAATTAATAAAACACTTTTATAAAATGTATATTTTTTTTTAAAGTTTATATTTTATTATCGATATAGTTTATTATTTTGTCTAAAATAAGTATATAGATTATTTATTATTACCTAATTCTAAATAAATATGTACTACATATATATATTGATTTCATTTATAAGAATATAAATACTTCAAATACATATCTTTTTATCATATTATATTTCAAATTATGAGATCATTTTGTTATTTTTGGTTGCTAATGTCAATTTCATAAATTAAATTTAGGAGATATTTGATCCAAATATATCCGATGAAAATGATAGTGCTGATATCTCGGTTTCTATTTTATTATATATTATGCAAACATATTCCATAAATAACAGTGAATAAATTAATTTATATTATATCATATGTATTGAATTCATTTATATTATGTATATATAATTTTAATAAATTTATAGCAACCATGTTACTAGGTAGGAGAAGGTTTGGAATGCAACGCAATGTAATGGAAAGAGTTAGTATACACTTGGTTTGATATTATCAAATTATAATATTGTATTTTAGAAACATGTTTTTTATTATATATAATCATATTTATATTATTTATATGTTCTAGTAGTGTATAATATATTATATTTATTGTAAAAAAATATTGAATATTTCAGGTAAATGATTAGTTTCCACCAAATGGTTGGAGTTATGCTATTCCTGATCGAAAAGAAAATTAATTTACAGAAGCGACTGGACCAAGTGCAAATATGTTTGGACTTGAACCGATGATGATACTATTACATTTACTAGGATCTACTTTCATTACAGATTTAGTGATGGGCACAAATGAATAAGCTAGCAGTAAAGGTTATTAAATTTTTAATTATATACACATATATAAAACATTTTAATTATATTTAAATTTTAATTACTTTTTATAAAATCAATACTTATTCCAATAGGATCTGATTTCGATGAAGATGAAATAATCTTCTACCTAGGTTCAACGGTTTACATGGGAGTAGTTTGTCTACCCCAAGTAATAAATTATTAAATAATTATTAATTAAATTATCAAATTCTATGCTCTATGTGATAGCATCACGGGATACTGCTTGAAACTTCATATTTATTCCGGTTACGAAGAACGAAGTATCAGGAGAAGGATTTACTTATAATATATGTAATTTATGTCAGATTATTAAATTAAAACTATTTTTCATTGTAAATTATGTAATGTATCATCTGTGCAAGAGAAAAAATTGTTATAATAAATATCACTTCCATAAGTACTTCTGTATATATATAATTATATTTGACTACTTATTATTGTATGTTATGTGTCAACTTTATATATATTTACTTTTGTATATATTTGATTTTTTATATATTTATTGTAAATATTATTTTGTATTATATTTAATAAATATGCACATATACTCAAAATCCAAATATTTTGCTTTCTGTTTTTTATACTTTATAGATATTTTCAATACCTTTAATAATAACTTAACCACTAATATAACATTATCATTATTTATTTAAGAAAATTGTAAGTATCTAATATTATTAATTATTTTAAAATTATATTTGTTACTTTTCTTATTTAAATTTTGGTTAATTAATCATTATCTAATTAATTATTATTTATTTTATTAATTTTTTTTTAAATGATTAAATATAATTTTAATGTCTTCAATAATAAGTTAACTTGTAATATATAATTATTAATAGCTACATAAGAAAAGTATACTTATGTATAGTATATAGTTGAAAATAAAAAAAATAATAATATTTTAATGTTCATTATATAACTATTTATAATTAATTATATTGATGATAATTTAACTTGTAATATATTTTTTATATATTATACATTATTTATTTACACAATCTATATTGATTTTAATCTTTTTTAGGAATAATTAATATTATTTAATCATATGACGAATATATGTAATTTATAATAGGATTTATCAAAATTTATAATTATACTTATTATTATAGCTATTTCAATATTATATTTTATTAATTTATTAGTATTTTATATTGAATACTTTTAAATTATACATAATAATAAGTCAACTTGTCTGTAGAAAATATTAATGAATCATAGAGTATTTTACGATAATAAATAATGCATTGAAAATTTTGTATGCATTTTGTGTAAAAATTATATTGCCGGTTTTCAATAGCATTTTAGTAAATGACTTCAGGTTGTAAAGGGTTAAAATATATGAAAATATATAAAAATAGTTTAAAGGTGAACTAGAATATAGTGAATACGGATATTACTCTAAAATAAAGGAGGTTGCACTTATAACATATAAATCATCTTCATAAATCGTCTTAAAATATACTATTTGAACATGAAAGTGGAGAATGCAATAGAAGTTTCTAGATCAAATAGTATAATAGTATCTTAACAATAGATATTAATATGTATTGATTTAATAACTCCACTCGCCAGTACGGTCTGACTCCTTTACACTTGGCTTCACAATGTGGACACGAGGGTAGTACAATTAGAATATCATATTATCTAATGTCAATATAAATAAATTCTTATTAATCTATAAATTACATGTAAACTTATTTAAAGTAAAGACGAACTTGTTTTTAGAAATATCTGAATAATAAATTCATTATTTCTAGGTTTTATTTTAAGTCTATTTTTAGAACGGACCTATTTTAGATAACTATTGTTACAATTATATCAGATAAACTGAGTTATGTATCATCCAGAGTGAAACTGTTGCCATGGTAATTGGTTATTGAATTGATTAACAGGTTTGGTTCGTTTGTTGTTGAATTCGCCTGGAGTGCAAGCGGACACCACGACAGATGTTCATGTTAGTATGTATTGATACTTAATGTATTCGAGGTTAGGATTGGAGGTCAAAGGTTGTATAGGGGGCGTACGTTTGCTATACAGGAAGTGCGTGTACTACGAGGATAACTTATACTTACGGTAATAGTGTACTCTGTACTCTATACTCTGTACTCTATACTCTGTACTCTATACTCTGTACTCTATATTATGTACTCTATACTATGTAATCTATACTCTGTACTCTATACTCTATACTCTGTACTCTATACTCTGTACTCTATACTCTGTACTCTATACTCTGTACTCTATACTCTGTACTCTATACTCTGTACTCTATACTCTGTACTCTATACTCTGTACTCTATACTCTGTACTCTATACTATGTACTCTATACTCTGTACACACACACACATATATATATATATATATATATATACCAATTTGTAGAGTACGTAATATTTTTATAATGATTTTTTTTAATATTGAAAATATTTAGAATTTATTCACTTTAAACATTTTATATAATAATTGTACGACTGTTTACTAGTTTTGTTATACTCATAAACATGATGGAGTTGGTGATTAGATGTAGCGATAATTCTTGAACTCCTGAATAGGGTGTAATCCCGCTACACCTGGCTGCTCAGAACGGTCACACTTCAGTGGTCAGCCTCTTACTTTCGAAGTCCGGTAATCAGCTGCATATCAAGGACCGCAGAGGTCAGATAATTGCTGTACATGTATGAATACGCGTGTATACTCATGTGTATATGTATGCGTATATGGATACACACACACATATATATATATATATATATCATAATTTATATATATTTGAGGTCTCATTTATAAAAATAATTAACCACAACCCTACCGTCAGTACAAGCCGACCTTTGTACTTACCCATTGTCCTCTAACCTTGCACAGGAAGAAGCGGTCTACTATTAGCAGCCGCTAACGGCCACATAAATATGGTGTCGCTATTGTTGGGGCAGGGAGCCGAAATAAACGGATACGATAAGGTTGAAAATGGTCTCTTTAATGAAATAGCATAATAATTAACGTGTTACATTAATAATGTAAAAAAGGTGTGAAAACCACGGTAAGTCATTTTATATTATGTAAATAGTACATTTTGTTGTTTATAAATATTATTGTAAATTCTTGAATCTTAAGGTCATTACTCAAACATAATTAATAATAACTAATTATCGTATGCAGAATGGATTAACGGCTCTTCACATGTCAACTAAAGCTGGTCACTTGGCAGTTTGTCAGTTATTAATAGAAGCCGGAGCTAACACTACTTACGAAACGGTTGGAGATATGGGCCGAAGTGCAGAGAAGTAGCGATGAGAGATTGTAGGCGATGAGATCAGACTAATGAAAAGTAGTAAGACAATGTTGATAGTACCTGGCGAGTAAACCCAGAGTTAACTGAATACCTATACTAACTATACGTTTGTACTTTTCTGAATTAATATTACTTCATAGTAAATACGCCCATTCAAATAGTTCCCCTAGAGTCAGCCCCTCATTGGAGTAAGTTAATCCACCGCTAACTTCATATTACCTTATCCTCTACACCCCATTGGCCGGGGTATATATTATGCTAATAAACAGATATGCTACACTGAAACTGAATCCCTCTGATTAAGCTTCACTAATTACTGTAAGCCCCGCCCACTACTGTAAGCCCCGCCCACTACTGTAAGCCCCGCCCATCAGGTCGATGGTAATGTTCCAATATGCTATGCCGCTGCTGCAAATCACTCCGAAGTACTCAGTTATCTCATGAAGAAAGAACACGACACACTTGCTCTAATGAACAACGATAAGGTTATGCAATTGTTGTCTAATTGCGATGACATAATGATGTAATAGGTTTTCATAAAAATAATATAAAGTAAATTATTCAATGCAAAAATAAATGTACGTACTACGATAGTTTTATAATTCAAACCTCAACTATTGTGTTAATTCCACTATCAATCCCTAACTAATTTCCTCCCTAACTATTCCCTAACTCCTCCATAATTATTCGATAACTCCTTCCTAACTCTTCACTAACTCCTCCCTAACTAATTACCCCCTAACCCTCCTTAACTCATCCCTAACTCCTCCCTAACTCATCCCTAACTCCTCCCTGACTCCTCCATAACTCCTCCATAACCCTCCCTGACTCCTACCTAACCCTCCCTAACTCATCCCAACTCCTCCCTAACTCCTCCCTAACTCATCCCTAACTCATCCCTACTCCTTCCTAACTCATCCCTACTCCTCCCTAACTCCTCCCTAACTCACCCCTAACTCATCCCTACTCCTCCCTAACTCATCCCTAACTCCTCCCTAACTCTTCACTAACTCCTCCCTAACTAATTACCTCCCTACTCCTCCCTAACTCCTCCCTAACTCATCCCTAACTCCTCACTAACTCCTCCCTAACTCATCTCTAACTCCTCCCTAACTAATTTCCTCCCTAACTATTCCCTAACTCCTCCCTAATTATTCGCTAACTCCTTCCTAACTATTCCCTAGCTCATCCCTAACTCCTCCCTAACTTATTCCCTCCTGTAGTTTGTATTTGATTTAATGCACATTGGTAAACTGTCTAATAACGTCGCAATTCAAGAGTTTGTGTTGTCGTCTCCGGCTCCAGTGGCAACAGCTGTAAAACTTTCTCAGCATTTCCGCTTCTTGGCCGTCAGAGAAAAGGAGAGGGCAAAGGTCATCTAGTTTATTTCCCATAAAGGAAATATAAAGCAAATAATATATACTTAGTGAATACACCCTACAATATTATCTTGCCTTAAACAAAAGTTCTCTAAACAAACATATTTCAAGTAATTCCCTTGCAATACCTAATCAATTACATACCAAAAAGTACTCACTTAATCATTATTTCAGAATACTGATAATAAATGACAACCTTTGATACTAATCCCCATCATTTTCATTAACCCCATTGTTAAGTATTAATGACTAACAATTAACTCCTACATTAATAATAGCACCGACTCCAAATTATAATCCAAAATATAAACCAATTATTAACTATAATACTAACTCTAGCGCTACTCGCTAATTAATCATATTACTCTATACATTACCAGATACCAATACCACCACTAACCCAACTACTAACCCCATCACTGACTCCATTACTAACCCCACTATCCACTTCCTCCCGACCTAACAACTAACACCATCATTAACCCCATCATTAACCCCATCATTAACCCCATCATTAACCCCATCATTAACACCATCATTAACCCCATTACTAATCACCGATTAGGATTTGCTAGATTAGGATTTGCTAGCTGCTGGTGATTTTTGTGAAGCTATGGCTACTGAATTAACAGCAATAGCCTCAAATATCAATAGCGCAAGTATGCTCTTGAAATCAGTAGATAATAGAGGAATGCCATTACTGGTCAGTAATCAACTATAGATGCAGTTTATCTCTAACTTACCCTCTAACTTACCCTCTAACTTACCCTCTACTCTAACTTACCCTCTAACTTACCCTCTAACTTACCCTCTAACTTACCCCTAACCTACCCTCTAACTTACCCTCTAACTTACCCTCTAACTTACCCTCTAACTTACCCTCTAACTTACCCTCTAACTTACCCTCTAACTTACCTCTAACTTACCCTCTAACTTACCCTCTAACTTACCCTCTAACTTACCCTCTAACTTACCCTCTAACTTACCCTCTAACTTACCCTCTAACTTAACCTCTAACTTACTCTCTAACTTACCCTCTAACTTACTCTCTAACTTACCCCCTAACCTACCCTCTAACTTACCCTCTAACTTCGTCCCTATCTATCTACTCCATTTGCAGGACGTACTCATCGAATGCGAACAGAAGCAGGTAATGTCTCACGCTTCAGTGCAGAAGTACTTATCTGAAGTTTGGACTGGGGAGCTTAGTCATTGGTCGAGTTGGCGCATGATGGCACTTTTCCTAGGCATGATATTGGTACCGGCGATTTGGCTACTGTTATCGCTGCCAATCAAACATAAGTACAATAAGGTAATACTATAGTTACTAAGATACATTGTAAGAATACGATGAGGTTGATATAAAGTAAAGTATTTACTAAAAATGTGTACCATAATTTATTTACAAGTACAATTATGTGCTGGAACCAAACAGTTGTAAATACAAAATAAAAATCAATGGTAATGAATCTAATTTTTTTTTATATAAAGGTATGTTATATAATCAGTTAACCATGTAATAAATATATATATATATATATAAATATATATATATATATGCGTATATATTATAATTAATTATATATATTATCTTTAAAACTCTGTATTTTATTTTTATCTTAACTTTTGTTTTCTGACTTTTCACATTTGAAGGTACCTGTGATAAAGTTCATGTCTTATCTGGTGTCTCATATTTACCTGATTGCATTATTCATCTTGACCACTGTATTCCCCCTCTACCCCATCTACCAATCAGGAGACCTGGTTAGTGATTATCATTTAAGTTAGATTCGCATTTTTAATAGAAAGTTTTAATATGTATCAAAATAAACACAGTTTACTAGATTTTGTTTCAAAATGATATATTATTTAATAATATAAACCTCTACAATTAATCGAGTTTATCATCAAATAAGAAATATAGCTTTATTCCACTAATTATAAATTGCATTACAAATGTATGTATTCCTTCAATGACAGTAATATGATGATTATTTTTAATATAAATAAGAGATAAACTGTAATTTTAAACAATAAGATTTAGCTATGAAGACGATATGTTATTTCTATCTTGTAAAATATATAAAATATTGTGAAAGTAATTCCTTTTAGGGTGAAATTCTATAGTAAATTAATCTAGGGTTAATTGAATGATTTAGATTAATACATTAGTACGTAATACAAAATAGAGAATTGCATATTTACCTGCAGTTTATGTTTACCTAAAAGTTGCCGTTACCGTTACCATGCAATGGTTATAATATAACGTTATGACATGTTTAGATTCCACATTGGTATGAATGGTTGTTATTGTCGTGGTTGTCTGGCCTCGTCGTATCCCAACTCACAAATCCCGAGGACAGGGCAGGGTTGGGCTGGATAAAGATCATAATCATATCCCTGTGCTCAATTGCAGTATTTATTCAGGTAGTAGCAGTATATACAGTATATAGTTGGCACTATACATTGTACATTGTACAGTGTACAATGTACACTGTATAGATATATGTTAGTCTATCTCACTCTCACTCTCACTCTCACTCTCTCTCTCTCTCTCTCTCTCTCTCTCTCTCTCTCTCTCTCTCTCTCTCTCTCTCTCTCTCTCTCTCTCTCTCTCTCTCTCTCTCTCTCTCTCTCTCTCTCCCTCTCCCTCTCCCTCTCCCTCTCCCTCTCCATCTCCCTCTCCCTCTCCCTCTCTCTCTCGCTCCCTCTCTCTCTCTCTCACACACTATATTTTAGTGTCATTTAATAATATCATAGTCCCCTCTGTACAGGTGGTGGCATTTCTGTTCCCTTTACAGAAACGTCTTATCGCTCTCTACATCAGAAACCAACTATTCGGCCTATCATTAACCCTATGCTTCATACAATTGCTCGACTTCCTGTCATTTCATTACCTTTTCGGTCCCTGGGCAATCATCATCCGCGATCTCATGAAGGATTTGATTAGGTTACGATCAAACATAATTAGATGTAGTATGTTTTATTTATTTTTATAGAGTAATATTTACATTTAAATTTAAATAAATGACTTATATGTTACATAGATAATATATAATTTAATTTAAAATAATATAAAGTTGGATAAAATAAAATATTGTCTTGGATATTAATAATCCATCTACTCGCAGTTGGTGTGTGTACTTATATCGCACAATACTCCTTAATATACTTTGTACTTACCGCTATTACGAGTTCGATGAACCGATATGCTATGTATAAACGTGGGCAGTGATGTCCCTTTTGAAACAGTATTAACGTGTTAACTATTAACAGATTTCTGGTAATACTAAGTATATTCATGGTGGGATTTACTTTACAACTAGCCGCAATATATAGGCCCGTTTACCCTGCCTCAAAATTCGACAAGTCTCTAGGCACGTTAGTCCTCTCCTCTCCTCTCCTCTCCTCTCCTCTCCTCTCCTCTCCTCTCCTCTCCTCTCCTCTCCTCTCCTCTCCTCTCCTCTCCTCTCCTCTCCTCTCCTCTCCTCTCCTCTCCTCTCCTCTCCTCTCCTCTCCTCTCCTCTCCTCTCCTCTCCTCTCCTCTCCTCTCCTCTCCTCTCCTCTCCTCTCCTCTCCTCTCCTCTCCTCTCCTCTCCTCTCCTCTCCTCTCCTCTCCTCTCCTCTCCTCTCCTCTCCTCTCCTCTCCTCTCCTCTCCTCTCCTCTCCTCTCCTCTCCTCTCCTCTCCTCTCCTCTCCTCTCCTCTCCTCTCCTCTCCTCTCCTCTCCTCTCCTCTCCTCTCCTCTCCTCTCCTCTCCTCTCCTCTCCTCTCCTCTCCTCTCCTCTCCTCTCCTCTCCTCTCCTCTCCTCTCCTCTCCTCTCCTCTCCTCTCCTCTCCTCTCCTCTCCTCTCCTCTCCTCTCCTCTCCTCTCCTCTCCTCTCCTCTCCTCTCCTCTCCTCTCCTCTCCTCTCCTCTCCTCTCCTCTCCTCTCCTCTCCTCTCCTCTCCTCTCCTCTCCTCTCCTCTCCTCTCCTCTCCTCTCCTCTCCTCTCCTCTCCTCTCCTCTCCTCTCCTCTCCTCTCCTCTCCTCTCCTCTCCTCTCCTCTCCTCTCCTCTCCTCTCCTCTCCTCTCCTCTCCTCTCCTCTCCTCTCCTCTCCTCTCCTCTCCTCTCCTCTCCTCTCCTCTCCTCTCCTCTCCTCTCCTCTACTCTCCTCTCCTCTCCTCTCCTCTCCTCTCCTATTTAACATACACATTTAGCGGTAATGGAGGAGGAGGGGCTCCAATAGAATCACCTCTGGATACCTTCGAACTTCTGTTCTTTGCTCTCTTCGGTTTGGTGGAACCTGAGAATTTACCTCCGGTGAATAGACACCCTTTGTGGGCTGTATACTTGGCTAAGGTAAAATAGCCTCTAAATAATTAGCATTAGATATTTGTTAACCAAGTTTATACCTGAGTAATGTAATGTATTAATACAATGTACCATCAATTACTTATCGAATTCATGTACATTTTTGGTTAATAATTATTCATTAATATTTGATCTTTTTATATTTTACATACAACAATGTCAACTAATAAATCGGTTTCTCTAAACTAAATTTCACCGAGATTAAGACTTATGTTGGTATTATGAATTCTATTATGATAATGCGTAATTATGGCAGACTTATATTCGAATTGCAATCATCGGTACACGAATTTCCAATAGAATTTACTCTGAATCTGAAGCTCGAAGTGAAAATAATCTTCTGATATTAGCGATATTATTTTTAATATTTTTAAATTTTCCCTGATAATATTTTATATAATGAATATAGATTGTGATTCAGCTTATGACTTAATTACTAATAGTATTCTTCATAAATATAAATCAATCCTATTTACTTGAGAAATGGTTAATTACTCTGCTAGAATGTGGTCGTTTGTCTGAATTAATAATATTATTAAACTTAATTATAGCATTATAGAAATAAGCAAAGATATGTTTTTTGTTAGTGAAATATTATTGAAACCCAATATGAAATTATTCCAAAAGAGCCAACAAGATAGCATAAATATATGCTTGAAACAATAATAACAAGGGCAATAACAAAGAACTCTCAAACTCAAGAGAAACCCTGAATACAATTCTAGTAATATAGTTAATAAACACTGTTTAACTGTAGATGAGTACAATATATATATTATTATTATATATCAACATATACTATCCAAGTGTCATTGTATCTCATTTTAGATCTATATGTTTATTAATTTTACGTATAAGCTCAATGAAGGCATACTATTTGTAAACTTGTTTCAAACCGTTGACAATGGTAGCATTTCTATCGCTATTATATCGCTATAACAGCTATTATCAATATCTAATAGTATTCTATTATAATATTAGGCTCGCTGAATACCTCCATAACCTCGTATAACATATTATTTCTATTTTCGCCTAAGAAATAAGAAAGGTACTTATACATTTTCAGAGAGAAGTAAATAATAGTAGACTGGACTACAATATATTTAAATATGCTTTATTATGTCTCTCAAAAGACAATATATTGTATTATATGTTTAGCATAGGAGTTATAACCAAGTCAATAAGCATTCAGAATAGAATATCTACTACTGTCGATAATATTTCTTACTCAGCTTTTTCACATGCAATCAACTCGAAGTAATTGGTTGTAACTTATCTTTACACAACTTGTCTTTGGATAGAGTAGAAAATAACACCGGAAAATATTCTTCGAAAAATCATTTTTCATTGATTCCCTATAAATATCTCAGAAAAGTATGCAAATTATTCTACTATACAAATAAGATATAAGGAATTGCAAGTGTAACATTATCGTAATTATCCCATATTTGGACGATAGACCAAACTACACAACTGCTGAATTCAAAATATTATTCTCAAGCAAGATATGATTGTTAAATGTTAATCTAAAGCGTTATGTATACATATATACCAATAATATATATATATATATATATATATATATATATATATATATTAGATGTGATAGTCGCATTTCATATTAAAATTTATGTTTAATGGTGCATAGACTTTCACAACTCCAAACTCGACTCACGGTACCTTTAAATATAAACTATCCAATTGATTTGATTTGTGATTTCATAGAAATCCTCTTATGAGATTTATTCTTTACAATTTATCATTACACTACATTTAGGTAGTAGTTCTTATTGAGGTGTCGGCAGAATTACATACTCTTGACCAAACAAATCTCTCTAGATTATTATATATGGATATCACAGTACTGTTCTTGAATGGTTTAACAAATAACCCCCCCGTTCAATATTCAAACAAAACAGAAACTTTGGCATTACAATTGATTTTAAACTAAAATTCGACCTCCTAGCAAATCTATTTCGCAAATAAATAACTATGTCCTTCATAATTTACGCTTTATTAAATTGTTTAGTAACTAACCCGTAACCAAACTACTTTCTAATTACATGCTACAACTTCACATTGACTACTAATACTTACCATTCAACTACTCGCTACACTTTGTATTTATCAAACTCTAACTAATTCAAAACTCTGCACTTACACATTTATATAATATATCCAATTACTTCAGAAATCATATATCTCCCTTCAGAACAATCCTACATTGGCTACCAATAAATCAGAGGATATTATACAAAATATGCCTTATCATATACAAAATATACCTGATTATACATTGCTTCTGTTTTCTATCCCAATATAAATATCCATAATCAAGATCAGTCAATCAATTTAAACTAAAAACCTAAGTCATACTTCACTTGACCTCAGCACATCATTAAGTTCCTCATACAATAAACAGCATGATCAATCTACCAACCAATATACGAGCTATAAAATGTACTGCTACTTTCAAATCTAAACTCAGACCTATTTATTTTCCTTTT
The DNA here is from genome assembly GCA_964035775.1 of Osedax frankpressi. Lineage (NCBI taxonomy): Eukaryota > Metazoa > Annelida > Polychaeta > Sabellida > Siboglinidae > Osedax > Osedax frankpressi. Next base: position 15,345,250 of record OZ038316.1, read on the forward strand.
CTATACATACTAGAATATTATAGAAAAGATCGAAAACTATAATAATGAAGTTGACGATTAGTGTCTAAACTAGTAGGTAATAGATAACAAGTAACTCATTATTACTAAATATAGCCAATTAGGATGTGTAATTACATTTGTGGTAGGCGTACCAGATTTCTGTCACAATAGTATCATCATAAAAAGAACTCAAGATACCTTCTAGAATGCTAATAAAAGAAACTGAAGAGTGTATTAAATGTACAGGTGTGATTGCTGTCATTCATCTCATACATGTTTAGATATATTAAACAGTTATATCATTTTATCCTTTACAATTTGTTTTCGCTTTAGTTTTATTCGTTTTATTAACTTATCTATTTTTACAATTATACCTATTTTATCTATTATTTTATAAATACATTGTTATTGTTCTTAGTTTTTATTGTCTCATCGGATATGGTGCGCAGGTCACGATTATTTACATATTTGCCGAATTGTTAATCAATAATATCCTTCTGATTTTATCTATAATGAAGATAGGAATATATATATATATATATATATATATATATATATATATATATTCAATTCACCGATTCAAATTGTTATTTATAGGTAGTTAGTATTATAAATTTACAACTTTATGTTATATATAGTTATTATTATTATCTCTGGTGTAATTAAGTTGTCTGTTTATTAAATTATATTATCATATAACTCGTATTTAATTAACATTGTATTAAACTTTGATCTATATTTAGTCCTATTTGAATGTCATGTCTACAAATACAATTAACATTATATAACACAAGTAGGAGTTTGGTGCATTCCGATATAAGTAACTAATGCAATTTGTTAACGAAACAGGCTGTTTTTGCTGGATATCTGATTATCACATTGATCGTTCTCATAAATTTGCTAATTGCCATGATGTCGGATACTTACCAAAGAATTCAGGCACAATCTGATACAGAATGGAAATTCGGTTTACTTGTAGTATATATATATATATATATATATATATATATAATTTGTTAATATATATATATTTATATTTCAATATTATATAATATGAACTGTTATATAATAAATAATAACTTTAAATTGTTTTATAAATAGTATTATTAAAAAATAATATATTGTAATTACAATCTTTAAAGATCAGATTATAATGCATATTATGTTATGCAATATATTAATGTAATTAAAAAGTATATTAATAAGACGTCATATAACGTCCTAAGAATAATGTAACTATTATATAATCTTATATCATTATTTTAAATATTAAATAAACATATTATATTTGTAATGCAAGTAAAATTTGCAAGTAAAATATTTTCATTTTTATTATATAACAAAAAAAAATATCTTGTATGGTACATCATATATTATAGAGTTTATACTATACTAGAGTATGTGTAATATATACATATCTGTTTATATATAATCAATTGATAAGATAAAGATATCTTTATGGAAGAATTCTTCAATTTCCTCGTATAAATAAATATTATTAATAATTATTACTCTGGCTTATATATTAGTTATCTTATCTATAAGGTGTAAATGGCTATCTATAAGGTGTAAATTGACTGAAAATCGAGAACCGGAAATGACGTGCATCATGATATAATATGAAATCTCCCTCAGGAAGAGCTAAACTATTTCGTAATATGAATCGTACCTCTGCTACACCGTCTCCCATGAATTTACTTACCAAACTTTTCACATACACCAAGATCTTCGTAAAATACAGAGGTTGATTATGTGATATTGCGTAATTATATCATCTATTGCGTATAAGTTTTAAAACAGTATTTATAGTAAAATATTTACTAATAAGAATATTCCTTTAAATAATGTATTTTTATTTAGATACACTTACATCTAATGTATTAAGTATATATGAACTATATATGATCTATATATATATATATATATATATATATATATATATATATATATATGATCTATATATATTTAAGACTAGTCTTAAAAACGAACTGGATTAACGAATTTGTTATATTCTTAAAATGTATAAAGCATATCTTATACATAAGCTACTGAAATATTTATTATACAAATACTGAAACATCACTTTGTTACTCACATCAATTCCATTGTAAGTAATAGTACCTCATCTGTAACATTGCGCAGGTAAAGTATGTCGAATGGACGCTCAGAAGTATATAGACGACGAGGAACAATTGGATGACACCAGTTCAACTACAAGTTCAGCCGCTCTCATAAGAGATAGAGGTTATGATAGAGGTTATGAGTGTTTGATAGAGGTTATGAGTGTTTGATAGAGGTTATGAGTGTTTGATAGTGGTTATGAGTGTTAGATAGAGGTTATGAGTGTTTGATAGAGGTTATGAGTGTTTGATAGAGGTTAGGAGTGTTAGATAGAGGTTATGAGTGTTTGATAGAGGTTATGAGTGTTTGATAGAGGTTATGAGTGTTATATAGAGGTTATGAGTGTTAGATAGAGGTTATGAGTGTATGATAGAGGTTATGAGTGTTTGATAGAGGTTATGAGTGTTATATAGAGGTTATGAGTGTTAGATAGAGGTTATGAGTGTATGATAGAGGTTATGAGTGTTTGATAGAGGTTATGAGTGTTATATAGAGGTTATGAGTGTTAGATAGAGGTTATGAGTGTATGATAGAGGTTATGAGTGTTTGATAGAGGTTATGAGTGTTATATAGAGGTTATGAGTGTTTGATAGAGGTTATGAGTGTTTGATAGAGGTTATGAGTGTTAGATAGAGGTTATGAGTGTTATATAGAGGTTATGAGTGTTTGATAGAGGTTATAAGTGTTAGATAAAGGTTATAAGTGTTTGATATAGGTTATGAGTGTTAGATAGAGGTTATGAGTGTTAGATAGAGGTTATGAGTGTTCGATAGAGGCTATAATTATTAGATAGAGGTTATGAGTGTTTGATATATGTTATGAGTGTTAGATAGAGGTTATGAGTGTTAGATAGAGGTTATGAGTGTTTGATAGAGGTTATGAGTGTTTGATAGGGGTTATGAGTGTTTGATAGAGGTTATGAGTGTTAGCTAGAGGTTATGAGTGTTTGATAGAGGTTATGAGTGTTTGATAGAGGTTATGAGTGTTTGATAGAGGTTATGAGTGTTTGATAGAGGTTATGAGCGTTCGATAGAGGTTATGAGTGTTCGATAGAGGTTATGAGTGTTCGATAGAGGTTATGAGTATTAGATAGAGGTTATGAGTGTTTGATATATGTTATGAGTGTTAGATAGAGGTTATGAGTGTTAGATAGAGGTTATGAGTGTTAGATAGAGGTTATGAGTGTTTGATAGAGGTTATGAGTGTTTGATAGAGGTTATGAGTGTAGATAGAGGTTATGAGTGTTAGCTAGAGGTTATGAGTGTTAGCTAGAGGTTATGAGTGTTTGATAGAGGTTATAAGTGTTAGATAGAGGTTATAAGTGTTTGATATAGGTTATGAGTGTTATATAGAGGTTATGAGTGTTAGATAGAGGTTATAAGTGTTTGATAGAGGTTATGAGTGTTTGATAGAGGTTATAAGTGTTAGATAGAGGTTATAAGTGTTAGATAGAGGTTATAAGTGTTTGATAGAGGTTATGAGTGTTAGATAGAGGTTATGAGTGTTTGATAGAGGTTATGAGTGTTAGATAGAGGTTATGAGTGTTTGGTAGAGGTTATGAGTGTTTGGTAGAGGTTATGAGTGTTAGATAGAGGTTATGAGTGTTAGATAGAGGTTATAAGTGTTAGATAGAGGTTATAAGTGTTAGATAGAGGTTATAAGTGTTTGATAGAGGTTATAAGTGTTTGATATAGGTTATGAGTGTTAGATAGAGGTTATGAGTGTTTGGTAGAGGTTATAAGTGTTCGATAGAGGTTATAAGTATTAGATAGAGGTTATAAGTGTTTGATATAGGTTATGAGTGTTAGATAGAGGTTATGAGTGTTTGGTAGAGGTTATAAGTGTTAGATAGAGGTTATGAGTGTTTGATAGAGGTTATAAGTATTAGATAGAGGTTATAAGTGTTTGATATAGGTTATGAGTGTTAGATAGAGGTTATGAGTGTTTGATAGAGGTTATGAGTGTTTGATAGAGGTTATGAGTGTTTGATAGAGGTTATGAGTATTAGATAGAGGTTATGAGTGTTCGATAGAGGTTATGAGTGTTAGATAGAGGTTATGAGTGTTTGATAGAGGTTATGAGTGTTTGATAGAGGTTATGAGTGTTTGATAGAGGTTATGAGTGTTAGATAGAGGTTATGAGTGTATGATAGAGGTTATGAGTGTTTGATAGAGGTTATGAGTGTTAGATAGAGGTTATGAGTGTTTAATAGAGGTTATGAGTGTTTGATAGAGGTTATGAGTGTTAGATAGAGGTTATGAGTGTTTGATAGAGGTTATGAGAGTTTGATAGAGGTTAGGAGTGTTAGATAGAGGTTATGAGTGTTAGATAGAGGTTATGAGTGTTAGATAGAGGTTATGAGTGTTTAATAGAGGTTATGAGTGTATGATAGAGGTTATGAGTGTTAGATAGAGGTTATGAGTGTTTGATAGAGGCTATGAGTGTTTGATAGAGGTTATGAGTGTATGATAGAGGTTATGAGTGTTAGATAGAGGTTATGAGCGTTTGATTGAGGTTATGAGTGTTTGGTAGAGGTTATGAGTGTTTGATAGAGGCTATGAGTGTTAGATAGAGGCTATGAGTGTTAGATAGAGGTTATGAGTGTTAGATAGAGGTTATGAGTGTTTGATAGAGGTTATGAGTGTTTGATAGAGGTTATGAGTGTTCGATAGAGGTTATGAGAGTTTGATAGAGGTTATGAGTGTTAGATAGAGGTTATGAGTGTTTGATAGAGGTTATGAGAGTTTGATAGAGGTTAGGAGTGTTAGATAGAGGTTATGAGTGTTAGATAGAGGTTATGAGTGTTAGATAGAGGTTATGAGTGTTATATAGAGGTTATGAGTGTTTGATAGAGGTTATGAGTGTTTGATAGAGGTTATGAGTGTTTGATAGAGGTTATGAGAGTTTGATAGAGGTTAGGAGTGTTAGATAGAGGTTATGAGTGTTAGATAGAGGTTATGAGTGTTTGATAGAGGTTATGAGAGTTTGATAGAGGTTAGGAGTGTTAGATAGAGGTTATGAGTGTTCGATAGAGGTTATGAGTGTTTGATAGAGGTTATGAGTGTTAGATAGAGGTTATGAGTGTTTGATAGAGGTTATGAGAGTTTGATAGAGGTTAGGAGTGTTAGATAGAGGTTATGAGTGTTAGATAGAGGTTATGAGTGTTCGATAGAGGTTATAAGTATTAGATAGAGGTTATGAGTGTTTGATATATGTTATGAGTGTTAGATAGAGGTTATGAGTGTTTAATAGAGGTTATGAGTGTTTGGTAGAGGTCATGAGTGTTTGATAGAGGTTATGAGTGTTAGATAGAGGTTATGAGTGTTTGATAGAGGTTATGAGTGTTTGATAGAGGTTATAAGTGTTAGATAGAGGTTATAAGTGTTTGATATAGGTTATGAGTGTTTGATAGGGGTTATGAGTGTTTGATAGGGGTTATGAGTGTTTGATAGAGGTTATGAGTGTTAGATAGAGGTTATGAGTGTTTGATAGAGGTTATGAGTGTTTGATAGAGGTTATGAGTGTTTGATAGAGGTTATGAGTGTTTGATAGAGGTTATGAGTGTTTGATAGAGGTTATGAGTGTTTGATAGAGGTTATGAGTGTTCGATAGAGGTTATGAGTGTTTGATAGAGGTTATGAGTGTTTGGTAGAGGTTATGGGTGTTAGATAGAGGCTAGGAGTGTTTGATAGAGGTTATGAGTGTTAAATAGAGGTTATAAGTGTTTGATAGAGGTTATGAGTGTTTGATAGAGGTTATGAGTGTTTGATAGAGGTTATGAGTGTTTGATAGAGGTTATGAGTGTTTGATAGAGGTTATGAGTGTTAGATAGAGGTTATGAGTGTTTGGTAGAGGTTATGAGTGTTTGATAGAGGTTATGAGTGTTTGATAGAGGTTAGGAGTGCTTGAACTATGGCGACACAGTTAAGTAAAGTTAATACTATATTATTAGTAGTAGCCTTTTTAGTTTCCTTTAGTGATCTTATGAGATCACGAACATCGACCATATCACAAATACGTCTGTAAGGAATTCATATATGGAAATACTAACGAGGATCATGGTTGTGCGTGATATTAGAAATCCAGTAAAAATGATAATTGATAAATAATGAGTAATAAATTATATGCCTAAGCTTTTACTCCACATTCAAATTATTATTTACAATTTTATATAACAATTGAACTTCTCTAAGTGTTTGATACTTTTTTCGCCAACAGGGGGATTTAACCATACGGAACCAAAACACCATGGACCAATAAAAATAGAAAACGTTGTTGATTGGTCTAGGGTGATCAGTAAATACAATGCATTGTTAGGCATAGAAGATGATATCTTAGATAATGCAGATGATACAATCAGTGTTACATCCTAGATGGAATAAAAACGATAAACGAAATGACAAAGATAAGGATTTTGTCTGCATATTAGAAATGAAAATAATCTTATCTCGCATAACTCAAATGATGTCACGACATGAATATTAATATGGACTATTGTTACATTGTATAGATTTATTTTCAGATAAAACGCCTGCACATATATTGACATCAAGTTTACAATATCGCGCAATATTATATTTATAAAATATTTAATAACAATGTTTTCACTAATAATATTACCAATAAATAAGAAGAAACGTATTTTCGATGATTTATTCACTTATAATCAATATCCTATCACAAAATAATTATGATATCTAGATTTAGTGGAGCTGGTTGGGAATGTCATTGTGGGACAAGTTTCAAAAATGTATTCGTGAAATATACGCAGAGTGAACTGGTAATAACGAAAATACTCACTTTACCCGGTTTGCTAGGCAAGCGAGGGAGGCTGGAGGGGGAAGATAGTTCTCAATGTCCTTCATGTCCCGTACCGTTGATAAGTCATAATTAAGATTCTAATGCCGTAAACGGTGAAATATATCAAATATCCGACGCACTCACTCTCTCATACAGTATATCATATACTCTCTTATATACTATCTCCATGGATATACTAAGAGGTTTATAATAATATCATTAAATACACATTAACCACATTCTTTTGATCAAAGTTGAATCCGATATATTAGGGAATAAAATCTTATCCCAAATCTATTAGTTTGTATTTATGTTTTCAGCCAAAAGATCTCTAATAAGTATCCCTGATCTATATTTGGGCCCTGAATTAGATTAGTACATTCTTAAGACATTGCTTAGCTCAAAAATGTATCCCTGATTTAAGACCGATGAAAGAATACATATATAATTTATACAATAAGATGTAGACTGCTTCAAGATATGTCCTATCTCTAAGATAAATCCTAGCATTAAGATATATCCTATCTCTAAGATATGTCCTAGAATTAAGATATGGATTACTTTAACGTATGTCCTATCTCTAAGATATATCCTAGCAGCACGATTAATACTATTTCTAAGATGTATTCTAGTATTAAGATGTCGATGGATTAAAGACAAGATATATCTTAGTTTTAAGATAAACATATAAATATGTCTTAGCTTTAAATCATTTTCTGCCCCGAGATATTTCCCGATCTAAACCATTTTTTCGCCGCTGAGATAAGTCCCCGTCTAAGACATATCTTTGATTCGAGTGAACATCTTGATGAGGTTATGGATCCCGAGTATGTAGCCTTTATCGCAGCCGGTGTGTCCTACGTTGGTAGTGTGGGCGAAGTCAATCATGCGTATCCGCGGTATGGCCGGCATCTGTATCTCGGTGTTTCCCTCGTACATGATGAGTAGAGAACTAGAGAAGAACCTGCGGGGTGCAGTTGAAGTGGGCGTGGTTAAGTGGAGTCGAGGATTCAAGTGATTTTAGTGAAAAGTTTGTATTGCAATTAATCTACGCACGTGCAGCGAAAATGCTAAATGGATAAGAATATGTCAAATATTCATAGTTACTCTATTAACGTAACGCTATCTACACCGATTCAATAATAACTACACCGAGTCTCGACTAACTACACCGAGTCTTGACTAACTACACCGAGTCTTGACTATCTACACGTATCTCACTGACCTGTATTCGGTCATGGACGCCAAAATCTTAGAGAGTACCGCGAGCTGAGAGATAATCGAATTGATAAGATTGTTCCTCATCTGTAGTTGAATGTTGCGGCGTGTGAAAACCGGTAGAACGTACGCGTGGAGGTCATTTCAACCCGAAGTAATAACATCAAATGCACCCACGCTAAAATAAACGTTACCCGAAAAAGATACAATAAAAGTTGCATAGTTCAGTCTGTGGTCGGGTCGAGCGTAAACAAATCTATAAATAGATTCGAAAGCTGAACTTATTTCAATACGTTCCGTAGATCCGAAAGCGACCTCATGCCTTGAAATCAACATAATCACTGATGGTGCATCCAATACAATACAAAGTTATTTATATAAACACTATAGTAAACTATACTAACTGCAACTACTGTATTATAGTATATAGAGAATTTAAATATATACATATATATATATATATATATATAAGTATATATATATTTCTAAAAAATCACAATGAAAATATATTATGAGAAATAACATACATTGAATTCAATGTGTAGGAACTGGGCCAAAGTGTCAATGACTGAAGTGGCATTCAACCGTCTGCCATGGTATTTGTTATGACAGAGAAAGTCGCCCGAGATGTTCTGATAAACCTAAAAGAGGAGGGTTTAGAGTTATGGGGGCTAGATAGAGGGTTAGAGAAAGAAATACCGATATCATTTGAAAGGAGGTGTTAGGTATTGGGCATGGTTAGGAAGTTATAAGAGAATTGGATTATATGTTCGGATAAGAGGAAGGAAAATAGGAATTAAATGATGAGGGAAATGGGCTGCGAGATCCAGGTGCGTATGAAATCGCTGGGAGATGGACTGGGTAAAGGGGCGGTTAAAGGGGCGGGTAAAGGGGCGGGTAAAGAGGTGGGTAAAGGGGCGGGTAAAGGGGCGGGTAAAGGGGCGGGTAAAGGGGCGGGTAAAGGGGTGGGTAAAGGGGCGGGTAAAGGGGCGGGTAAAGGGGCGGGTAAAGGGGCGGGTAAAGGGGCGGGTAAAGGGGCGGGTAAAGGGGCGGGTAAAGGGGCGGGTAAAGGGGTGGGTAGAGTCGGCGGGTAAAGCGGCGGGTAAAGGTGCGGGTAAAGGGGTGGGTAAAGGGGCGGGTAAAGGGGCGGGTAAAGGGGCGGGTAAAGGGGCGGGTAAAGGGGTGGGTAAAGGATTGGGTAAAGGGGCGGGTAAAGGGGTGGGTAAAGGGGCGGGTAAAGTCGGTGGGTAAAGGGGCGGGGCCTACCTGCATACCGCACAATCGGAAGCCTAGTTGAGCGGACGTAGTGGCTTCACACTTCAATATGTGAGAACGTCTCTTCTCGGGGGTGGCGTCGTCTCCGTGTTGACGAGTTCCCATCTTCAAGTCCAAGATACAAGGCATCTCGTAACAATACGCCAGATTCTCTAGTAGGATGTACTCTGGAGCAGGGCGGGGTGTGTCTTGGTTAGAAGCATTATCGGGGGTCGATTAGTAGGTCATAGATATGAGTATATTTAGTGGGTAATTAGTGGGCGTGTTTAAGGGAGTAATTAGTGGGCGTGGTTAACGGGGCATGTTTAAGGAGGCGCCGCTAAGAAAATAGTTCAGTATTATTAGTAATTTGATTAAGGAATTGTTAGGCTAATAGTTATAGATATGGCTATACTCATTGTTAGGTGCGTTGCTATGGGCGTTGCTATGGACAGGTTAAATGCACGAGTATAAAGGCTAACGTTCGGAGTGCATGGTGCCAGGAATATGTGACAGCTGCGCGAGACGAGTGTCCAGGCACCGTTTGCTCCAGGGGTTACCTTCGCTGTACACCGTGTCTCGATCATATTCAACGGGCACGACAGCTAGCTGTTGTTGAGCGTACATGCTGTCGTTACTGTTCGACGATTCATCGAAAGACCTGAAAGTAGGCGTGGCTAAACTAGAGAGTCTGTACTTAACATCGTAATCTTTAGCTTTCGAAATCGAGTATTAATATAAAATAAAAGGTTTAAAAAAGTAAAAATAAAAATCTAAGATCAATGCAAATGAGAAATGCGGCCTGGTGAATATTCCCTAGTGTGCCTTGATGTGCCTTGATGTGCCTTGATGTGCCTTGATGTGCCGGGCACAGACCACTAGGGCGCATTGTGCCCTAGGGGTATAAAGTACTTCGCCGGAATATCTAGTATATTCCGATATCAGTTTATATTGATCTTAATATGCTATAATACAATCGTTTCTAGGGAAAGTGCATTGATAATCTCATTACAGAGAATTGATAAATTCATAAATTCAAGATATACAATAAAGTGCTAATCAAATAATCGAGTAGTGTATAGATATGCTTTTATGTTCCCTCTGGGGAAGGAGAGGGAGAGGGAGAGGGAGCGGGAGAGGATGATGGAGAGGGAGAGGGAGAGGGAGAGGGAGAGGGAGAGGGAGAGGGAGAGGGAGAGGGAGAGGGAGAGGGAGAGGGAGAGGGAGAGGGAGAGGGAGAGGGAGAGGGAGAGGGAGAGGGAGAGGGAGAGGGAGAGGGAGAGGGAGAGGGAAAGGGAGAGGGAGAGGGAGAGGGAGAGGGAGATGGAGAAGGAGAGAGAGAAGGAGAGGGAGAGGGAGATGGAGAGGCAGAGGGAGATGGAGAGGGAGAGGGAGAGGGAGAGGGAGAGGGATAGGGAGAGGGAGAGGGAGAGGGAGAGGGAGAGGGAGAGGATGATGGAGAGGGAGAGGGAGAGAGAGAGGGAGAGGGAGAGGGAGATGGAGAGGCAGAGGGAGATAGAGAGGGAGAGGGGGAGGGAGAGGGAGAGTGAGAGGGAGAGGGAGAGGGAGAGGGAGAGGGAGAGGGAGAGGGAGAGGGAGAGGGAGAGGGAGAGGGAGAGGGAGAGGGAGAGGGAGAGGGAGAGGGAGAGGGAGATGGAGAGGGAGAGGGAGAGGGAGAGGGAGAGGGAGAGGGAGGTGGAGAGGCAGAGGGAGGTGGAGAGGGAGAGGGAGAGGGAGAGGGAGGTGGAGAGGCAGAGGGAGATGGAGAGGCAGAGGGAGAGGGAGAGTGAATGGGAGTTAGTACTAACTGTAGACATTGAGTAGTGGAGCCGTATTCAATATCTGTGAGTGGTAGTATAAGCTATAACAATGATAAGGGAGATAGGATCTAACACAAATGTCATATGAGGGTAAGATGTAAGTGTTATGGTGGTATTGGTTGATTCTGAATTAAGAACAATATAGAATCTAGAGATCATTTTTAACACACATGAGTTATGGAGATATGTATTGTAGTAAATCACTCTGTTTATACAATAGTCTCATTGTTTAACAACATGTTACATAATAGTAAATAAGAGTTATTCAAAGCTCGTTAGCATTCTTACAATCTGGTTTATGATGTTATTGTTAAAAAGTGAAATTGTGAAATAAACAAACGAAAGAACATCTTTTTAAAAAGAATTCAAACCGGAAATTGGTTTTTACCTACTAGTTAGATATACATGTAATTATACATGTAATTATACATGTGATTATACATGTAATATACATTTAATTATACATGTGATTATACATGTAATTATACATGTAATTATACATGTGATTATACATGTAATATACATTTAATTATACATGTGATTATACATGTAATATACATGTAATATACATGTGATTATACATGTAATATACATGTGATTATACATGTAATATACATGTAATATACATGTGATTATACATGTAATATACATGTAATTATACATGTGATTATACATGTAATATACATTTAATATTACATGTGATTATACATGTGATTATACATGTAATATACATGTAATTATACATGTGATTATACATGTAATATACATGTAATATACATGTGATTATACATGTAATATACATGTATTATACATGTGATTATACATGTAATATACATGTAATTATACATGTGATTATACATGTAATATACATGTAATATACATGTGATTATACATGTAATATACATGTAATTATACATGTGATTATACATGTAATATACATGTAATATACATGTGATTATACATGTAATATACATGTAATTATACATGTGATTATACATGTAATATACATGTAATATACATGTAATATACATGTGATTATACATGTGATTATACATGTGATTATACATGTGATATACATGTAATATACATGTAATTATACATGGGATTATACATGTAATATACATGTAATATACATGTGATTATACATGTGATTATACATGTAATATACATGTAATATACATGTAATATACATGTGATCATACATATAATATACATGTTATTGTATATGTAATATACATGTGATTCTACATGTAATATAAATTTAATATGCATGTAATATACATGGGATTATACATGTAATATACATGTGATTATACATGTAATATATATGTAATATACATGTAATATATATGTGATTATACATGTAATATAAATGTAATATACATGTGATATACATGTGATTATACATGTAAAATACATGTAATATACATGTAATATACATGTAATATACATGTAATATACATGTAATATACATGTAATATACATGTAATATACATGTAATATACATGTAATATACGTGCAACCTTATACGGTTATTTGTAGTTTAATATAAAGCTTAATATTAAGTCAATACATAAATATGTACATAATGTTATTTAGGCCTTTTAATTGGTTGGCAAAATTCATTTCTAGTTAATACTAAATAGTATTGAGTAGTGAGGGGATAGGGAGAGAGTATGGAGGTAGTGAGGGGATAGGGAGAGAGTAGTGAGGTAGTGATGACATAGGGAGGGAGTAGGGAGGTAGTGATGGGACAGGGAGTGGAGTAGGGAGGTGGTGAGGGGATAGGGAGTGGAGTAGGGAGGTAGTGATGGAATAGGGAGTGGAGTAGGGAGGTGGAGTAGGGAGGTAGTGAGGGCATAGGGAGGGAGTAGGGAGGTAGTGAGGGCATAGGGAGGGAGTAGGGAGGTAGTGATGGGACAGGGAGTGGAGTAGGGAGGTGGTGAGGGGATAGGGAGAGAGTAGGGAGGTAGTGAGGGGATAGGGAAAGAGTAGGGAGGTAGTGATGGGATAGGGGGGGAATAAGGAAGGGGAATAGAGGAGTAGGAGTGAATTTGAGGAAGCACTAGGAATGTGGGACCTAGTGAAGCTGAATATATTGGACAGAGGGTTTGGGGTTCATGATGAATAGTTATGATGAAGGAATATATGGGGACTGAGGGAAAACGGGGAAAAACGGGAATTAGGTGTAGGAGGAAATGGGGAAAGGGAATTAGGTGTAGGAGGAAATGTGGAAGGAGAATTAGGTGTAGGAGGAAATGGAGAAGGAGAATTAGGTGTAGGAGGAAATGGGGAAGGAGAATTAGGTGTAGGAGGAAATGGGGAAAGAGAATTAGGTGTAGGAGGAAATGTAAATAATATTAATATCGAATAACTCGTATAGAAATCTAACATCTCATTGCTATTCACATTCACAAAGACATGTGTGTGAACTCACATTCATACACACACACATTCTCACGTAATGATAATTAAACCTACATTCATAAGTTGGTAGTTATTTTAGAATTCTACACTAATTAGCCATAACATTTAGCCGAGTAGCACAGGAGAGTAAACACCTGCAGGAGTCATTTGTACAACAGAATGGTGGAATTTGTAATTGGCTCACGGTATGATAACATTGCGAAAAGGTGATTTAACGCATGCAAATTAGAACAACCGGCTAATAAGGTCAGCGGAGATCGACAGACTCAACAGATCAATAGGAGACTGATAAAAACCTTCGGAATCACTGTCCACCAGGGGAACATTCAGCTTAGAGCGGTTCTTCTTACAAGATTCTAGAAATTGAGAGTGAATTGTTTTCGTAGACCTTTGGAATTCATATCAGGAAATTTGATTAGAAATAACAAGCGTACGTAGTATTCACCAGCTGCATATTAGCTGCATATTAGCTGCATATCAGGCGCATATCAACTGCATATCAGACTGCATACCTTTTATGTGAGCCGACGGTAGATAGGCAATTATTGAGATCTCGCCGTTGATTTGCTTGTGGAACATGGTTTCGATTGAACCTGAAAACAAACGAAATACAGCCTGATGTTGTTGTCTATATCTCTAAATTACGAAATCGGAGGAGGCGTCGAGTCGATAAACAGGAAATGCCGCCATTTCGAATAGTTAATCCATATTAACTTGAGATTATAATTGATTGTTTCGCGAATGCATAATAAAAACAATAAACGTGACTATGGGCACCAATAACTACATCCAATAAATACATCATTTATTGTAATTCACCTGTAAATAATGTGCAGTTTCAAAAACTACTATTTGATCAATTCCCAGAATGGTGTTGCAATATTATTTAATATTATTTATTAATATCTGCTAAATCATTTCTTAAGTTGTAAGAATAAAAAATAATAAAAAAAGAAACTACAAAAAAAAATTACAACGATTTAGAAGTTTGAATGAGTGAGTTACTAGTGATGTGAGGGGATGTTACTAGTGATGTGAGGGGGTGTTACTAGCGATGTGAGGGTATGTTACTAGTGATGTGAGGGTATGTTACTAGTGATGTGAGGGTATGTTACTAGTGATGTGAGGGGGTGTTACTAGTGATGTGAGGGTATGTTACTAGTGATGTGAGGGGGTGCTACTAGTGATGTGATGGGATGTTACTAGTGATGTGAGGGTATGTTACTAGTGATGTGAGGGTATGTTACTAGTGATGTGAGGGTATGTTACTAGTGATGTGAGGGTATGTTACTAGTGATGTGAGGGTATGTTACTAGTGATGTGAGGGTATGTTACTAGTGATGTGAGGGGTGTTACTAGTGATGTGAGGGGATGTTACTAGTGATGTGAGGGGATGTTACTAGTGATGCGAGGGGGTGTTACTAGTGATGTGAGGGGGTGTTAATAGCGATGTGAGGGTATGTTACTAGTGATGTGAGGGTATGTTACTAGTGATGTGAGGGGATGTTACTAGTGATGTGAGGGTATGTTACTAGTGATGTGAGGGGATGTTACTAGTGATGTGAGGGTATGGTACTAGTGATGTGAGGGTATGTTACTAGTGATGTGAGGGTATGTTACTAGTGATGTGAGGGTATGTTACTAGTGATGTGAGGGTATGTTACTAGTGATGTGAGGGTATGTTACTAGTGATGTGAGGGTATGTTACTAGTGATGTGAGGGTATGGTACTAGTGATGTGAGGGTATGTTACTAGTGATGTGAGGGTATGTTACTAGTGATGTGAGGGGGTGTTACTAGTGATGTGAGGGTATGTTACTAGTGATGTGAGGGGGTGCTACTAGTGATGTGATGGGATGTTACTAGTGATGTGAGGGTATGTTACTAGTGATGTGAGGGTATGTTACTAGTGATGTGAGGGTATGTTACTAGTGATGTGAGGGTATGTTACTAGTGATGTGAGGGTATGTTACTAGTGATGTGAGGGTATGTTACTAGTGATGTGAGGGGGTGTTACTAGTGATGTGAGGGTATGTTACTAGTGATGTAAGGGGGTGCTACTAGTGATGTGATGGGATGTTACTAGTGATGTGAGGGTATGTTACTAGTGATGTGAGGGTATGTTACTAGTGATGTGAGGGGATGTTACTAGTGATGTGAGGGTATGTTACTAGTGATGTGAGGGTATGTTACTAGTGATGTGAGGGTATGTTACTAGTGATGTGAGGGGTGTTACTAGTGATGTGAGGGGATGTTACTAGTGATGTGAGGGGATGTTACTAGTGATGCGAGGGGGTGTTACTAGTGATGTGAGGGGGTGTTAATAGCGATGTGAGGGTATGTTACTAGTGATGTGAGGGTATGTTACTAGTGATGTGAGGGGATGTTACTAGTGATGTGAGGGTATGTTACTAGTGATGTGAGGGGATGTTACTAGTGATGTGAGGGTATGTTACTAGTGATGTGAGGGTATGTTACTATTGATGTGAGGGTATGGTACTAGTGATGTGAGGGTATGTTACTAGTGATGTGAGGGTATGTTACTAGTGATGTGAGGGTATGTTACTAGTGATGTGAGGGTATGTTACTAGTGATGTGAGGGTATGTTACTAGTGATGTGAGGGTATGTTACTAGTGATGTGAGGGGTTGTTACTAGTGATGTGAGGGGATGTTACTAGTGATGTGAGGGGATGTTACTAATGATGTGAGGGTATGTTACTAGTGATGTGAGGGGGTGTTACTAGTGATGTGAGGGGATGTTACTAGTGATGTGAGGGGATGTTACTAGTGATGTGAGGGGATGTTACTAATGATGTGAGGGTATGTTACTAGTGATGTGAGGGGGTGTTACTAGTGATGTGAGGGGATGTTACTAGTGATGTGAGGGGATGTTAAAGTGATGTGAGGGGATGTTACTAGTGATGTGAGGGTGAGTTACTAGTGATGTGAGGGTATGTTACTAGTGATGTGAGGGGATGCTACTAGTGATGTGAGGGTATGTTACTAGTGATGTGAGGGTATGTTACTAGTGATGTGAGGGTATGTTACTAGTGATATGAGGGGATGTTACTAGTGATGTGAGGGGGTGTTACTAGTGATGTGAGGGGATGTTACTAGTGATGTGAGGGGATATTACTAGTGATGTGAGGGGATGTTAAAGTGATGTGAGGGGGTGTTAAAGTGATGTGAGGGGATGTTACTAGTGATGTGAGGGTGAGTTACTAGTGATGTGAGGGTATGTTACTAGTGATGTGAGGGGATGTTACTAGTGATGTGAGGGTATGTTACTAGTGATGTGAGGGGGTGTTACTAGTAATGTGAGGGGATGTTACTAGTGATGTGAGGGGTGTTACTAGTGATGTGAGGGTGTGTTACTATTGATGTGAGGGGGTGTTACTAGTGATGTGAGGGGATGTTACTAGTGATGTGAGGGGATGTTAAAGTGATGTGAGGGGATGTTACTAGTGATGTGAGGGTGAGTTACTAGTGATGTGAGGGTATGTTACTAGTGATATGAGGGGATGTTACTAGTGATGTGAGGGTATGTTACTAGTGATGTGAGAGTATGTTACTAGTGATGTGAGGGGGTGTTACTAGTGATGTGAGAGGATGTTACTAGTGATGTGAGGGGATGTTAAAGTGATGTGAGGGGATGTTACTAGTGATGTGAGGGTGAGTTACTAGTGATGTGAGGGTATGTTACTAGTGATGTGAGGGGATGTTACTAGTGATGTGAGGGTATGTTACTAGTGATGTGAGGGGGTGTTACTATTGATGTGAGGGGGTGTTACTAGTGATGTGAGGGGGTGTTACTAGTGATGTGAGGGTATGTTACTAGTTATGTGAGGGGATGTTACTAGTTATGTGAGGATAAATTACTAGTGATATGAAGGGACATCAATAGTGATGTGAGGGGGTGTTACTAGTGATATGAGGGGGTGTTACTAGTGATGTGAGGGGATGTTACTAGTGATGTGAGGGGATGTTACTAGTGATGTGAGGGTATGTTACTAGTGATGTGAGGGGGTGTTACTAGTGATGTGAAGGGGTGTTACTAGTGATGTGAGGGGGTGTTACTAGTGATGTGAGGGGGTGTTACTAGTGATGTGAGGGGATGTTACTAGTGATGTGAGGGTGAGTTACTAGTGATGTGAGGGGATGTTACTAGTGATGTGAGGGGGAGTTACTAGTGATGTGAGGGGGTGTTACTAGTGATGTGAGGGGATGTTACTAGTGATGTGAGGGTATGTTACTAGTTATGTGAGGGGATGTTACTAGTTATGTGAGGATACATTACTAGTGATGTGAAGGGACATCAATAGTGATGTGATGATACGTTACTAGTGATATGAGGGTATGTTACTAGTGATGTGAGGGGACATTACTAGTGATATGAGGGGACATTACTAGTGATATGAGGGGGTGTTACTATTGATGTGAGGGGGTGTTACTAGTGATGTGAGGGGGTGTTACTAGTGATGTGAGGATACGTTACTAGTGATGTGAGGGGACATTACTAATGATGTGAAGGGACAGTACTAGCGATGTGGGGGATGTTACTAGTCATGCAAAGGTAGTTGTACTGGTATAGTGAGGGGGTATGGGCATTGTGAGAGGGTGGTACTGGTATTGTAAGGGGTGAAACTTGTACATTAAAGAATGTACCTCTGTAGTCAGGAATGAATGGCTTCAGTACACATGGAACCGTCTTGTAGAAGTAATCCTCACGCTCGATTCGTGGCTTGCATACTGTCCGGTCATCGAAGCACAACATCGAAGTATGACCTCCGACCTTTAGGGCGGTGGGAATAGCGGGAATAAATATGTACTTACCTAGTGAGAAAGTGAGAGGAGCAGTGTTCAATTAATGAGAAGGTTTGAAAGGGGTAGCGATAACTTGATAATACAGTGAGAAAAGAGTAGTGTTCATCTAATGAGAAAAGAATAGTGTTCATCTAATGAGAAAAGAGTAGTGTTCAGCTAGTGAGAAAGGAGTAGTGTTCACCTAGTGAGAAAGGAGTAGTGTTTACCTGGTGAGAAAGGAGTAGTGTTCACCTAGTGAGAAAGGAGTAGTGTTCACCTAGTGAGAAAGGAGTAGTGTTCACCTAGTGAGAAAGGAGTAGTGTTTACCCGGTGAGAAAGGAGTAGTGTTCACCTAGTGAGAAAGGAGTAGTGTTCACCTAGTGAGAAAGGAGTAGTATTCACCTAGTGAGAAAGGAGTAGTGTTCACCTGGTGAGAGAGGAGTAGTGTTCACCTAGTGAGAAAGGAGTAGTGTTTACCCGGTGAGAAAGGAGTAGTGTTCATCTAGTGAGAAAGGACTAGTGTTCACCTGGTGAGAAAGGAGTAGTGTTTACCTGGTGAGAAAGGAGTAGTGTTCACCTGGTGAGAAAGGAGTAGTGTTCACCTAGTGAGAAAGGAGTAGTGTTCACCTAGTGAGAAAGGAGTAGTGTTCACCTGGTGAGAAAGGAGTAGTGTTCACCTGGTGAGAAAGGAGTAGTGTTCACCTAGTGAGAAAGGAGTAGTGTTCACCTAGTGAGAAAGGAGTAGTGTTTACCCGGTGAGAAAGGAGTAGTGTTCACCTAGTGAGAAAGGAGTAGTGTTCACCTGGTGGGAAAGGAGTAGTGTTCACCTAGTGAGAGAGGAGTAGTGTTCACCTGGTGAGAGAGGAGTAGTGTTCACCTAGTGAGAAAGGAATAGTTTTCACCTGGTGAGAAAGGAGTAGTGTTCACCTAGTGAGAAAGGAGTAGTGTTCACCTGGTGAGAAAGGAGTAGTGTTCACCTGGTGAGAAAGGAGTAGTGTTCACCTAGTGAGAAAGTAGTAGTGTTCACCTAGTGAGAAAGTAGTAGTGTTCACCTAGTGAGAAAGGAGTGGTGTTCACCTGGTGAGAAAGGAGTAGTGTTCACCTGGTGGGAAAGGAGTAGTGTTCACCTAGTGAGAGAGGAGTAGTGTTCACCTAGTGAGAGAGGAGTAGTGTTCACCTAGTGAGAAAGGAGTAGTGTTCACCTAGTGAGAAAGGAGTAGTACATACCTGGTGTAGAAATGGCTGCAATTTGATTGGCCTGCATTGTCTTTCCATAGTTACATAGCCCGCTTGTGGTAGTCTCACTCTCTCTCGCTCTCTCTCTCTCTCTCTCTCTCTCTCTCTCGCTCTCTCTCTCGCTCTCTCCTTTCTAATCTACCTCGAGTAGTGTACGCGTTATGGTTCAGTTAATACCGCAATAGTACTCCGGCGGCGATTATCATTAAATGTCAACGAAGACGAGTGTATTCTCTCTGCAAAAAAGTCGTGTTTAGAGATGATGAGGTATCAATGGAGGTCTTTAAAGTTGCTAGAGGTAAAGTGTACATTGATACAGGTCGAAGAGAGTGGTCGGGTTTGAATAAGGAATTGCAATACACAGACAGCTTACATTGTGGTGAGATGACATAACATATGATGTCATGATATTATACGATGGTATGAAATTCTATCGATAATGACAAAACCGTGATAGATTATTATTCCGTGGGATGTTGTTATAAAATAAATTCGGTAGATATGAATACAAATTAGTTTGTAATTTAATTATCAAACATATTTGAGATATTGGTTAAATACAAGATGTATTAATAATGAATTCGGATATTATATTGTATTATCTATTGCACCCTTAATAAATGGAAAATCAGGAATATGCCTAATCAATTATAATAAATTATATAACGATATCTATTGAATTGGTTATATTCTATATTAACATTTAATAAATAATTAATTTAATATGTAACTTAATAAGCTATTGATCTCAGCAAAGACGAATAATAAACGTGTTATTTTGGGTTAGCCTATTACATAGAAAATCCCGCAATGATTATCAAAACATTAGATCAATGAAAGTAAAGATACCTAGGTCAGACAGACCATATATGGGCTTTATGTCATGCGCTTTATGTCATGCGCTCGTAGCTTTAGCTTTTAAATTGCTATATCTCAGACAGTTCTTTGTATACATATCATTCATCATATTTATTTTATACAAATTTATAAAAAAAATCTTTAGATTCTATGTATACATACACAAATAGGTATACAAAGATAAGAGAGTTCCTGAAAGGTTTTATTTTGAAAGGCACCTAAAACTTTCTATAATTGTATATTATATAATCAACCATTTGAAAATTCTTAAATTTAAAACACCAGTTATAATTATCTATATATTACGTAATCTATACATTCAATTTATATGTTTCCGACGTTCTATGAGATGTGAAATGAATTTCTAAATATTTACAATCAAAACTAGCGGCGAGCTAATAGCTCCACAATAAGATAACTGCTGTAGCTACTGCTGTAGCTACTGCTGTAGCTACTGCTCTAGCAACTGCTGTAGCGACTGCTGTAACGACTGATGTAGCTACTGATGTAGCTACTGCTCTAGCAACTGCTGTAGCGACTGATGTAGCGACTGCTGTAGCAACTGCTGTAGCTACTGCTGTAGCTACTGATCTAGCAACTGCTGTAGCTACTGCTGTAGCTACTGCTGTAAAAACTGCTGTATCTACTACTCTAGCAACTGCTGTAGCAACTGCTGTAGCTACTGCTGTAGCTACTGCTGTAGCTACTGCTGTAAAAACTGCTGTATCTACTGCTGTAGCTACTGCTGTAAAAACTGATGTATCTACTGCTCTAGCAACTGCTGTAGCGACTGCTGTAGCGACTGCTCTAGCAACTGCTGTAGCGACTGCTGTAGCTACTGATGTAGTTATTGCTCTAGCAACTGCTGTAGCGACTGATGTAGCTACTGCTGTAGCTACTGCTGTAAAAACTGCTGTATCTACTACTCTAGCGACTGCTGTAGCAACTGCTGTAGCTACTGCTGTAGCTACTGCTCTAGCAACTGCTGTAGCACTGCTGTAGCTACTGCTGTAGCTACTGCTGTAGCTACTGCTGTAGCTACTGCTGTAAAAACTGCTGTATCTACTGCTCTAGCAACTGCTGTAGCAACTGCTGTAGCTACTGCTGTAGCTACTGCTGTAAAAACTTCTGTATCTACTGCTCTAGCAACTGCTGTAGCGACTGCTGTAGCTACTGCTGTAGCTACTGCTGTAAAAACTGCTGTATCTACTGCTCTAGCATCTGCTGTAGCGACTAATGTAGCTACTGATGTAGCTACTGCTCTAGCAACTGTTGTAGCGACTGCTGTATCGACTAATGTAGCGACTGCTGTAGCAACTGCTGTAGCTACTGCTGTAGCTACTGCTGTAGCTACTGCTCTAGCAACTGCTGTAGCGACTGCTGTAGTAACTGCTGTAGCTACTGCTGTAGCGATTGCTGTATCTACTGCTGTAGCGATTGATGTATCAACTGATGTAGCTACTGCTGTAGCTACTGCTGTAGCAACTGCTGTAGCTACTGCTTTAAAAACTGCTGTATCTACTGATCTAGCAACTGCTGTAGCTACTGCTCTAGCAACTGCTGTAGTAACTGCTGTAGCTACTGCTCTAGCAACTGCTGTAGCTACTACTGTAGCGACTGCTGTAGCTACTGCTCTAGCAACTGCTGTAGCTACTACTGTAGCGACTGCTGTAGCGACTAATGTAGCTACTGATGTAGCTACTGCTCTAGCAACTGCTGTAGCGACTGCTGTAGCGACTGCTGTAGCGACTGCTGTAGCAACTGCTGTAGCTACTGCTCTAGCAACTGCTGTAGCGACTGCTGTAGCGACTGCTGTAGCAACTGCTGTAGCTACTGCTCTAGCAACTGCTGTAGCTACTGCTGTAGCAACTGATGTAGCTACTGCTGTAGCTACTGATGTAGCTATTGCTGTAGCGACTGCTGTAGCGACTGCTGTAGCAACTGCTGTATCTACTGCTGTAGCTACTGATGTAGCTATTGCTGTAGCGACTGATGTAGCAACTGCTGTATCTACTGCTGTAGCTATTGCTGTAGCGACTGCTGTAGCGACTGCTGTAGCGACTGCTGTAGCAACTGCTGTATCTACTGCTGTAGCTACTGATGTAGCTATTGATGTAGCGACTGCTGTAGCAACTGCTGTATCTACTGCTGTAGCTACTGATGTAGCTATTACTGTAGCGACTGCTGTAGCTACTGCTATATCAACAGCTGTACTATAGAATGTCTAAATTAAATTGGTGGGTTATATGCACTCACTAATTATTGAGTGCTGGCAGAAATCAGTTTAATCGCAGACCAATAAAGAAACAGGTAGGCAAGTTGCAGCTAGAAGAGGGCTAAGAAGGGTTAGAGGGCAGAGAGGAGGGTTAGAGAATGGATATAGGATGCATGGAGGAGGTATAGAATAGGGATAGAGGAAGGTTAGAAAGGACAAAAGGAGGAGTGATAGAAGAGTGCTAGTGGAAGACAAGATTGCTAGATGAGAGATAACAGTTATAAAAGTGCTAGATGAGGACCCGGAAAGGGTTAGAGGAGGTAGATGAGTATTACAAAAGGGTTAGAGGATGGAGGAGGAGGTCTAGAAGAAATAAGGAGGAAGGTGATAGGAGTATGGAGTAGGGCTAATGGAGTATAGAGGAGGTAGATGAGTATTACAAAAGGGTTAGAGGATGGAGGAGGAGGTCTAGAAGAAATAAGGAGGAAGATGATAGGAGTATGGAGGAGGGCTAAGGAGTATGGAGGAGGGCTAATGGAGTATGGAGGAGGGCTATAGGAGTTTGTTGGAGGGCTAGAGAAGTATGGAGGAAGGTGAAAGGAGTATGGAGGAGGGCTAAGGAATATGGAGGAGGGCTAATGGAGTATGGAGGAAGGTGAAAGGAGAATGGAGGATGGCTAAGGAGTATGGAGGAGGGCTAAGGAGTATGGAGGAGGGCTAAGGAGTATGGAGGAGGGCTAAGGAGTATGGAGGAGGGCTAAGGAGCATGGAGGAGGGCTAGAGAAGTATGGAGGAAGGTGAAAGGAGTATGGAGGAGGGCTAAGGAATATGGAGGAGGGCTAATGGAGTATGGAGGAAGGTGAAAGGAGTATGGAGGAGGGCTAAGGAATATGGAGTAGGGCTAATGGAGTATGGAGGAAGGTGAAAGGAGAATGGAGGATGACTAAGGAGTATGGAGGAGGGCTAAGTAGTATGGAGGAAGGTGAAAGGAGAATGGAGGATGGCTAAGGAATATGGAGGAGGGCTAATGGAGTATGGAGGAGGGCTAAGGAGTATGGAGGAGGGCTAAGTAGTATGGAGGAGGGCTAAGGAGTATGGAGGAGGGCTAATGGAGTATGGAGGAAGGTGAAAGGAGAATGGAGGATGGCTAAGGAATATGGAGGAGGGCTAATGGAGTATGGAGGAGGGCTAAGGAGTATGGAGGAGGGCTAAGTAGTATGGAGGAGGGCTAAGGAGTATGGAGGAAGGTGAAAGGAGAATGGAGGATGGCTAAGGAATATGGAGGAGGGTTAATGGAGTATGGAGGAGTGCTAAGGAGTATGGAGGAGGGCTAAGTAGTATGGAGGAGGGCTAAGGAGTATGGAGGAGGGCTAAGGAGTATGGAGGAGGGCTAAGGAGTGTGGAGGAGGGCTAAGGAGTATGGAGGAGGGCTAAGGAGTATGGAGGAGGGCTAAGGAGTATGGAGGAGGGCTAAAGTAGGACTCGAGGTATTCTAGTGTCGCCGGTGGTACAAGAAGACTTTAGCTACACCTATATCCGCAACAATAACTGATGTCATTAATCATTCGCAACCGTCCCTTTGTACACAAGTTGCTAGCAACGGGGTGTACACTTTGGGCCGTGCAGAGTAGAGTAGGGGTATAACTGCATAGTAACCAAAAGAGAATTATGCATAATGGCTAATAAAAGGTGATATTGCATATTAGGGAATGC
Organism: Osedax frankpressi; assembly: GCA_964035775.1. NCBI lineage: Eukaryota > Metazoa > Annelida > Polychaeta > Sabellida > Siboglinidae > Osedax > Osedax frankpressi. The sequence continues at coordinate 15,369,715 of OZ038316.1, forward strand.
TATTGAATCTGTTTATATTTCTGAAGCCTTTTCAATTTGAATAGAGGTTGATAATTAAATATTTAATGGGTCTGTTGTGCTTATTTATTTAATAAAAGAATACTATTAATCAAAAAAATTGAACAATACAATGATAATAATCAAATTTGGAAAAACTCTCTTTTTATTACCTATCTATGCTGAAATCAAAAACTTATTAAATTAATTATTTATTAATAACAAATATAAATATAATTAATTATATATTTTGTCTTTAGTAATTCATATGATGTTTTTACATCTATTAAATATATAGAGCATTTTTTTTAATATTAATTAATTTAGAAATAAATTAGATTATAAGTAATAAAAATACAAAAACCAATAATAATGATTAAATATATACATGTAACATGTTAATATATATATTCTATGTAAAATGCAATTTTGATGTGACAGTATTGTGGTAATATTGATTAGAATGTGTGGACATGTCTTCAGGTATTATAATCATCATTATTCAAGGCTGAATATTATTTAAACATTGGTATATCAATCATAAAGTATTAATATAGTTAATATATAATAGTACCCCATATCTATAATATATAGTATTATATATTATATAACATGTAAATATAATACATATATATATAAATATATTTTTTTAAATGAGAAAAATTTAAGTTTTGAACATATATATAATATTATATAATATATTTATATGATTAACAGTTTATAATATGATATTACAGTCATTAATAAGTATAGAAATTATTTAAATTTTTCTATCCAAGATACTATTCATCATTATTATGCTTTAGAATCTTGATAAATTGATTGAATGGTAAATTAATGATACCACAATTATTCTTGTATGATAGTAGTATTAACACTTATAATATAATGTATTACACGCACTAATACTTTGCAATTATTACCTACATAGTAGTATTGTATAATAGTAGTATATAGTGTTTATAAAATATTAATATATTATGTTAATAAATGATTATCATTACTATCATTATTAATTTATCGATAAAATGTATCATCTGTAATAATGGATATGTAATACCAATTAAATCCACCTATTATATTATGATAGTTACATCATGATATTATTATTATAACATTTTATTAAACTCAAATTAAACTAAAATTTTATAATCATTATAATCATTAGTTTATAATTCACAAATGCAAGGAAGACAAGTAATACAAAATTTAATATTCGAGTGTATACAATCGAGGTATAAAAAGTAGATTTTTCCCATTATCGGTGCAAGCATTTGAAAATAAAACTTAACGAAATTATAAAAAATATTTTGAATATCCAAGAATTTAAAAAATATATTGATAAATTCTAGGAATGAAATATATTCTTAATATTAGCAGATCGAAACTGAATATTAACCTATCACTTTAATAATTAATTTATTATTATCAAATATTATATATATTCGGTTATGACTATATTTTCTAATGATATAAAATTATCAAAATTACCATATTTATACAAAAAACTACAATAATTAATAGCTTTTGATAATACTAGTAACATGTTTATTTGGTTTCGCCATCTCGTGGTTAAAATTAAAGTATTACAAAATAAATGTTAATTTAAATAATATATATTATATTTACTATAGATAAAGATATAACTATGTAATTAAGTCCCTACATATATTATTTATATTACGTTTAATAAATTATTTTTAATGAATTAAAATAATAACTTTTATTTATACTTTTATTTTCTAGAAAATGTAAATATTATTTTATAAATTCAAACTTTTTATTATCATTTATTATTTTACATATATTTTATTTTAAGGATCGTTTATATTGCGATATCGCAAGCTATCGAAATACATTAAATATACATTCGATTTAATATTTGAAAATGAAATATTCAGATCCATTATCAATTATACTAGTTTATTCTGGTAGTGGAGGAGAAAGACTACTATTTAGATACCCATTCAAAGAAACCATTGAAATAAAATTAGAATCAAATGGTTTTTTAATTAATATTTAAATAGCGACTATCATAGAATTGTTTTTTTATAAATATCTAACTTAATCCTACGTTAAAATGCATTACATCCTAGAGTTTACCATGGATTGAACCAAATCTATTTTCCGCGTGAAGAGTAAGTAGTATTAGCTACGATTAAAAGATAGAAACTTTAATGTGCTATTAGTGTATATATCATATAATACAATGTAAATTCATATCATATATTATATAGTCCTTTTAACGATCAGTCCATCTTACATATTGTGTTTGGATTCACATATAAAATTACCTTAAATCTATTGCAGTATGTTAAATACTATATCACTGTGACAGATATTACGGTCGCATCGATTTAACGGATCTCATTACATTTTACAAATATCAACACATATTTAGATATAGACAGTACTAGATGTCACTACAGCGATGGGATTTTAAGTTGCACCTATACACGGTATTAACTATTATCTAGTTTTCTAACAAACTAAACCATGCCCTAATATTTTAGAGCTAACAATATATTCGACCCAATCCGCTGTCACCCTATTCCAGTAGTGCATATAAAGTAAATAATATTATTAATTAATTTTCAGAAATTGATGAGAATTGCAATCCGTATGAAGCTCAAGATATTGAAGAAACGCCAGAATTGAAAAAGAATACAACAGGAATTTCAGCATCTAATATTATCGGGTTTGTAGTAAATATACTGATTTCTTAATATATTGTATACTTATTTCATTTCAATTATCCTTAAACAGATATTCGCCAAAAGTTCTAGTATCTCTATTGGCAATGAAATCATCTCTATTCTTTAGTAAATGTTTCAGAGTTAAGGTATATTATAGTATATTAAATATTTATATGATATCTTATCATTCATATAATAATAACTTTTAGAATATTAAAAGATATCAATAATATAATATAATCCGGAAGAGGTGAACAAAGAAATGAAAACTGGAATGTATTATTATTATACTTATATTGATCATATATTGTATTTCATAACATATATAGTATGTTTTTATGATATGAATTGTATATGTATTTAGTAGTAATAATGGTATATAGAATTGTAGATTATAGTACTATATTATTATATAATTTAAATGTAATGTTGTATTCATATTTGGTTAAACTAAAACTAGAGTGATGATAGATATCTTGAGTCATCAACCCTAAATATAATATATTCCTTTTTAAACAATTAAAATTAATCGAGGATATAATTTATGCAAAACATTTACTTAACCATTCAAATGCAAGCATAATCCAAGTAACTCAGACATTATTGTTTTTCTATGTAGGAATTATAGTTTATTATATCATACATTTTTAAAGGCTTAATTTATTTTAAATTAATATATTTATAACAGATAAAATAATTTTCCTTATAATTTTTTGAAAATATATATATATATACTATAGTGTATACCTATAGGCATCATATTAATATTAATTATGCTAAAAAATCCAATAATTAGAAATAAATGAAGAATGATAATAATTTAGTAATGATGCATTTGGACTCTTTTATTTATGAATATTAAGATATTAGTTAACCACATTTATTTCAAATTATAAATAGTACTTATTTCAAATTACATTTATAAACATTATAAATGTTACTTGTTATTTCAAATTACATTTTATTCAATAATAATTTTTTAAAATTACATTTTATTCAATAATACTTTTTGAAAATTACATTTTATTCAATAATACTTTTTGAAAATTACATTTTATTTAATAAAACTTTTTGAAAATTACATTTTATTCAATAATAATTTTTGAAAATTACATTTTATTCAATAATACTTTTTGAAAATTACATTTTATTCAATAATACTTTTTGAAAATTACATTTTATTCAATAGTACTTTTTGAAAATTACATTTTATTTAATAAAACTTTTTGAAAATTACATTTTATTCAATAATAATTTTTTAAAATTACATTTTATTCAATAATACTTTTTAAAAATTACATTTTATTCAATAATACTTTTTGAAAATTACATTTTATTCAATAGTACTTTTTGAAAATTACATTTTATTTAATAAAACTTTTTGAAAATTACATTTTATTCAATAATACTTTTTGAAAATTACATTTTATTCAATAGTACTTTTTGAAAATTACATTTTATTTAATAAAACTTTTTGAAAATTACATTTCATTCAATAGTACTTTTTGAAAATTACATTTTATTCAATAATAATTTTTGAAAATTACATTTTATTTAATAAAACTTTTTGAAAATTACATTTTATTTAATAAAACTTTTTGAAAATTACATTTTATTCAATACAACTTTTTGAAAATTACATTTTATTTAATAAAACTTTTTGAAAATTACATTTTATTCAATAGTACTTATTTAAAATTACATTTATAAACATTATAAATGTTACTTGTTATTTTAAATTACATTTTATTCAATAATAATTTTTGAAAATTACATTTTATTCAATAATACTTTTTGAAAATTACATTTTATTCAATAATAATTTTTGAAAATTACATTTAATTTAATAAAACTTTTTGAAAATTACATTTTATTCAATAGTACTTTTTGAAAATTACATTTTATTCAATAGTACTTTTTGAAAATTACATTTTATTCAATAGTACTGTTTGAAAATTACAATTTATTAATAGTATTATTTATTTCAAATTACATTTTATCGATAATACTTTTAGTTTCTAATTACATTTTATCAATAATACTTTTTGCTTTAAATTACATTTTATCAATAATGTTTTTTGTTTTAAATTATATTAATAATTCATCAATAAAAACAGCTGCAAATTTTCAGTGATTAATTGTATACATTTTGTGTTATTTATGATAATATTATTAAGAAATGATTATTTATTATCTTGTAATTGTATCTGTATTAAGTATTTATTTATTGTATTTTAAACCAGTTATTTGTATTATCTAATTCATAGTTTATAGAATATTCAAGTATATTTCATAATAAATCTTCAAAAAATGTATGTGAATTTTCAGCGATAATGGTAAATTTATATATTAGATTACTTAAATAGCTAAGTTAAAGATCTATATTAGGAATATTATTGTACCTATAATTGTACTCAGCAGTACTCTAGCCGATATCTATCGGAATCATAGGTTACTCATTAGTGGGCCAATTGAAAATCCTTGCATTCCAATAGTATTAAAGAGAAATATAATATATGGTTAACTGTATTGAATACTTTTTTGAATATTAAAATATCAACACTAATATTGTTTGTAAGGGGGAGGTGTAGTATTTGAGCATTTTCTAAATAAGAAATGTTTATCTATTATTTAGTATAATTTGTAATTTATTAACTCAACATATTTATTAAATTTGTGACTATTAATTAATATAACTTATAAAATGTATCTTTTTTGATTTAATAGAAATAGTTTTACAAATAAATACCTTTCAATCTTATCTAAAACATTTCCAATATCTCTAAAAAGGTAGTACAATTATTACATATACCAATGGGGAAAGTAATATCATCTATTTCTTTAAAGCTCTCTGGAAGTGACCATAATTTTATTTAAATATATTATTTAACCCTTCTTTAGAATCTGATTAATTAAATAATCTATCAGACTAATATATTATCTTTGATCTTAGAATCAAAGTACTTTGTTATTTTATTTTGTATAGAAAATAATTATTTTCTGAATAATTTTAGATAGAATTTTTGTGTTTTCCAGTTACATTATTTATTTCGAGTGTGTCAAGGTATTCATTTTTTGTTACATTTTTAAATATATGCAACTTCTATGAATTCTAATTATTATTATTTTTAAATCATCAAATAAATTAATAATTATCTTTTATTTATCAATTACTGTCTTGTATTAATATTTTATTTATTTATTAAAGTGTATTTAATAAGTTAAGTTTTAATTTAATAGCATCTGATTACTTAAGGTACTAAAATTTGTAAAAAAAAATTCAATAAATCAATTACACATTAATTATATCAAAAATAAATATTGTGTTTTAGATGCCCATTTATAAAAATTAATTACGAAATCTTTCTTTAACATGATATTATTATTAAGATATAAATTGTATATAATATGCACATTTTTTAATAAATAATTATAATTTACATATGTATATATACACCTGATTGAGAAAACAAAATATAATATAATATATTTATGTGCTTTTTTGATAATTTCTACTCTATAAATATTTATAACATAAATTAAAATTAAGTCATATCTACTTTTTAACACTAATGTAAAACAATAATGATTTGACCCTGGAAAAATCATATTATCTCATTAATTTATTAACACTTTTAAGTATTGTTTAAAAACAATAATATTTAATACTTAACCAATCTTCCTTAAATGAAATGCATTATATTTAGAAAACTCTGTTATAATAATAAGTCAATATACTTTTTTATAAATACAGCAAATTATTATAAATATATAATTGAATTTAGTGAATTAATAATTATTTATATTAAATCTTGTTTACATTTTTTTCTTCTTAAGAAGTCATTTTAAAGATAGTTTATTTTATAAGTTGAATTGTATTAAAACTAGTAATTTTAACTAATGTAAGATTGTGAGTTATTTTTTAAAATTAAATGATAAAAATATTATATTTGTATTCAAATTAATATTCTCCTTATTCCTTTTTCTTTCACATGTCCACATTATTATTTCTATGAAGATTTGAATACTGACCAATCGTTCTTAAGAACATTCTTATTCGATTGTCTTCGAGATATCCGAACAAAATTTATTTTTAGAAATTATATTAAAAGATTATTATCTAACAAGAATTATTAGTTTTTTTTATATAATTCTGTATGACTTTTACGTATAAAGTTATAACTGTATTAATACAACATTCATAAACGGAAATCTCTCATAAATTCATATTCCATATAAAATGTTGCTTCAATCTAGTCAACAGTTCACTCCAGGTGATCAATCTAATCATTCTATTAATAGCTTTAGTATATATATATATAAATATATATATATATATATATAATATCAATTTTATATGTAGTATTATATAATTATTATATTAATTAATTATATAATATAATTTATGTTTAATATACTTTTTATTATTTTTTTCAAATATCAAAATAAAATGGATAATTCTAGAATAATAAAACCCTATTCTTAATTCGAGATTATAAACTATGAATCTTTATATATTCATAGTAACTTAAAGCCAGGTTTACTTTTTGGCTTTATTTCTCAATAAAAGAAAATGATAACCATATATTTTTAAATGCTCTGTGTCTCTCTATGTATGCTGTACAATGTACAACATACACTAATATACTGCCCTATATCAGGAGTATCTGTTTATACTAACAAATACACATACATTCCGAATCTGTATTCTACAACTAATGTATTTTAATGTTTTTTATAATCTTTAATTTTAAACATTAACTAAATATGATTAACAATCCCTTTTACTATATCTAAAACCAATATTTGAAATTATTATATTCTCATTAGATATAAATTGAAATTTTCTGATAATATTAATGCCAATACATATATAAAATAATTGAAAACACTAGTTCTTTATTTAATACATTTTAAATACATTTAATTTAATATATATGTTTTTCATTATTATATACTAGATTGTATAAATATATAATATTAATGTCATGGCTTATATCCTAGGAACATTATATAGAATATATATAAATACAGTATTATATAGAATATATATAAATACAGTATTATATAGAATATATATAAATACAGTATTATATAGAATATATATAAATACAGTATTATATAGAATATATATAAATACAGTATTATATAGAATGTAATATGATAATTACAACTGTAATCACCATTTCTCTATAAAACTCTCTTCTCTAGATTAATAACATTCTATTTATCGGACATCCAATGGAGGTACCTTCAGATAATAAAGATTCCAAGTGCTTAACTAAATCTTCTTTCAACGTGGTATTCGCGTTGCACGTTAGTATCTACCGTTGCCTGTGCCAACGCGTATTGCACGCGTCGGCGTATTGTTAATACCCGTGAGTCTATTGTATAATGCTTGCGGAACATTTGCCAGGGTAATTCGGAACAGTCGTTCATCGGTTGCGTACACAGTCTTGCAAAGCAAATCGCAATCGCAATAACCCACGAAGAGAAGCGCTGCGGTTTTCTCACAAACGAAAGATTGAAAATATTTAAGATCCAAGACGAAACTCTGAAAAGAATCGAAAGTTTGCCTGTAGACAATTCATACGAACTATGTTTTTTATCTGAAATTTCTGCCCCCTCGTACATTTGTAATCCCTATGTCGTAATTAATAATGTATTAATAAATTCTAAAACCCGTTGCGGAGTACAACATCTCGTGGACCTATGTCGACGAGTCTGCCTATTCAATTTTGTATTGTTGCCCCAGAAGAGCAGGGTATTTCGGATAAAGAATGCTATGAGCAAGTTGACACCATGGTTTTGAACAAGTCCCTATTGGCTCAACAGTTCATGCAAGCACATATCTGGTTTGCTTGGTTTAATAGTTTAGTAAGGGATATAATCACGTGGGGCCCGCCAATTAGCACTTTTAATTTACTTATATATAGTTTTAATAGTTGATTATTTCAGATAAATAATGAAAATTAAGCATTAACATACAAAACATACTCTTCCTATACCTTATCACACTTGAGATGATTTTATATCTATAGATTTAATAGTATTAGCGAAATTAAATATAAAAACATATATTTTTTATTTAACTGACATTCTGACAGCTCTAATTAATTGCCATTATTAATCATATTACCCAGACAAAGAGTGATATTTATTTTCATATTCCTTATATTAATATATACAAGAATGTACTAACTTTAATATTATACAATTAATAATAGATCGATAAATTCTTTATGAAAAATAATAATAATTTTGTTTAATATATTTATCTAAATGTAACTTTATGTTCTCAATATTTCAATCTATTTTTAAGATATCGTCTTTTATAACCGCATTACGATGTCGTGACCCTTTGTGACCCCATCTCTCTCAATAACAACGTTTTAATCAATTAACCGCAGCCTCTGCGAGACCGGCATTATCCAGCTCTACCTGAACCACTGGGTTCATATCAATTTCTGTTTACCGCATAAAGTGTTTGCTACCGGCAAGTTCCACAACAAACACAACATAATCACTCTGAAGTCGGTGGACAAGTACCTGCGCATGTTGAGGTCGGTGTAGCGCGACCTCTCACCTTTACGCGCATAAACATCGACCCCTTTACAGGCCCTACCACGGCATGCTGTTACTTACCGATGTGGTGTCCCTTATACAATCCTTACCTCCCGATTCGTCTCCTTGTCTAATTCGCCTGATCAGAATTACTTCTCCGATGAAAAACTTATCCGGACTTGCCTCAGATGCCGACCTTTCTCTCTCGCAGGTTAGACTATTGTCTTTTATTGTCTTTTATTGTCTTTTATTGTCTTTTATTGTCTTTTATTGTCTTTTATTGTCTTTTATTGTCTTTTATTGTCTTTTATTGTCTCTTATTGTCTCTTATTGTCTCTTATTGTCTCTTATTGTCTCTTATTGTCTCTTATTGTCTCCTACTATCTCTTATTGTCTCCTACTATCTCTCTATCCCTCTCTTCGACTCATTCACTCACTCACTCACTCACTCACTCACTCACTCACTCTCACTCTCCCTCTCCCCCTTTCTCCCCATGCCCACTCTCTCGTCATTCCTATGTTACTAAAGTCTTCCAAAGCTTCACCTGCCACCATAACATTTGTTCTGTCCCCTTCGCATTTCTTCTCTTTATTTCAGTAATTGTGAGTCAATATTCTCTTTTTTTTCTTTTTCTATCCATTACTCCTAACTTTTATATCTTGTTCTTTAGATATATATTTTTTCTTTAGACATATATTTATTTTTCCTTTCTTATAGATATCCTTTTCTCTATCTTTACTTCCCATTGTCTATATCACTAATCACAACTAATGATGTCTACAGGTGTTTCAGCTAGTCAGCCAGTTGATTTACTGGGGCAAGGCGTCCGTAATCTACCCAATCTGTCTTTCTAATCAATATGCTATTACGCCAAATACAAAGATCACACAGTTATTCCACTTGAATTTTCCTTTACGTGAAATAAATAGACTCCGATCGGGTTTTTGTAATTCTACGGAAATTAGAGTGCAATTACGCCGTATTTAATTTTACAGCTGATATAGAATATGTTCGATGTTCGAGTATAAAACGCTTACATAATGAACATTGTCATCTAAGTTTATAGATTATAATTATATTACATTATACACTTATTAATGTCTTATTAATTTCCCATTATAGCAATATTATAGCAATATATTATATACTAAGTTAAAATTAATTAATTTAATAATTTAATGAATTCAAATTACTGCAATTATTTTTATTTTTCCTATCAAATTCTAAAATGCTTAAACTCTGAATATTTCAATTTCCAAACCCAGGAAATTCTATATTTTATGTAATTACGATCGTAATAACAATTCATTATTTCAGATGATAATTAACTTGTTTGCTTTTTAGTAGTAATATATATATATAATTTATTAGTCAAATATTTTATTGAATTTACTAATAAATGGTTGGTTCGAATACTTTCCTCCGACTTCTCATCCCTACCATCTCAACTTCTTAACATGCCTCCTCTTCCTTCATGAACCATTAATCACCTGCCAACTCCTACCTCGCAGTAATCAGCTTATGATTAGTCGATTCCAGGAACTTTTCCCCAACCTGCCACCTCTTCCCGAGGTCCTAACAGACTTTTCTCTCCCCATTCCATTCGGAGACCACTCCAGTATTATGTGGCCCACGATTAGTGTGGTAAGTTATGTAACCCAATCATTTAGTAATATTATATAGCTTAAGTTACAGGTGGGTACAGATAAACTACCACTTATAAGTTAGCTACCTATTGTTAGTCTAATTCACCTGAAATTATGTTAAAGTTAATTTTCTATTATCGTTTGATATCATTTTTCTCTTGTAATTAATTAAGATCAATAATATTATTAAATAAATATGTTATAATATTTGTATTAGTAAAATAAACTAGAATTAAGACACAATGGTTAGAGGTTTACATAGTAACTTAACTTTATCCTTCGTTAAATATAGTATTCATATAATTTGTTTAAAATAACATTACTTTATTTTATAATAATTGATATCTTTGATTGCTAGGTAAACATCATACGATAGGTCAATTAAATACATTGTTATCATTTGAATCTTCATTATTACAAATTTGATAAAATAACTAAACAAATTTTTGATTTACACTTGCTTCTCATTCTACAGACTGACCGGATACATATGATCATATGGCTGTTACAGAATCGACTAATCATTCAAACTCATTACTACGTTCTGCTAATGCCTGGTGTCATATCAGATTTAAATAGCATGCAGGTCTCAACATAACAACTGTTGACTTTATATTAGACTAAACTTTTTTGTTGGCCATTTCTATTTTCTATTTACTTTGATTGTCTCGTTTTTCAGTCAAAAACTGATTCTTCTTTGAATACATCTTCTTCTATTGTCTTCAATTCAAATGATAACATCCTAGAAGCCCTGGAGACAAGGTTTATTCTTTGGAACTTATTTTTCAAATTCGACTTTGGAATTATATTATAATCATCTCTTATATTGTTTTATATTCATATTATCTATTTTCTTCTTGTGTCTTGTAGAATTTTAAATCGATATATTAATTATATTCAATTTCAACTATGCCAAGTGGATCAGAAACTGCCGCCAAGACCGCCACTTCAAGTTATGAAACGAAATCTTTCCTGGCTGCGAAAATTGCTTCGCTGGATACCACCAATCTAGGCACCAACCCAAATACGCTGTGTTAGCACTTTATGTTTCGATTTCGGTAGCCGTTTACGTTCTCTATAGAATACCTATTCGAATAAAGAGATGCCATTCTCCTACGGCCATCGTCCAACACATCTCTCTCTCCGACCGCACTCCGTAGTACAATATCGTGTTGACAGTCCATTCGCTCACTTTCTCCACACGCAGTCGGATCGGATATTTCGACGGCAGATTCGTTGACTCCCGTGAATCAGCAGTACATCAACATCCAGCAACGACTCAAGAATATACCGGCGTCGGCGTGCGTAGAGGACTTTAAAGTTTTCTCTAGGTTCGAAGGAAGCCTGTATCCGATGTCCTTCCGACTTGCAATTAAATGTAGAGTCACTTTGCTTACGTAATTACAATAATATTGATTCAAACGTGGTTAAAAAAATCAAAATTAGAAATTAATATAAAAATGCTACCGTGAATGATATAATATGAATAATATAAATAATAATAATACATACTTTCAAATAGTACTGAATAATTAAAATGTATTATATGATCTGTAAATCTAATTCAAGTGAGTTTAATCTTCTTTATCATCTCACAATCAATGCAATAATAGTGAAATTATTTTATTTCTGACTTTTTTCCTGCCAGCCTCGAGATGCTATTTATTTATAAATGTAGTGCTGAATAGATAACCAGGACATACCACAATGTCCTCCGTATGACCCACAGGTTCACATCTAGGTCATCATATGCGATGTATCTCCCTTAGACCTCCTTCCTCTTACCTACAGATTAATTCACTACCTATAGAGTTCTGTCTAGTAGCATTCCATACCGGGACTCGACGTCCTACCTCCCACCACAGGCTGATTGGCTACTTCAACGGAGAATTCCATCTGGAGGCCATTATGTACAACGAGAACATCTCGAGGGCCGATCTGATCACCGTTATAGAGAAGTTCCGACCTGCGCTCTGCATCTATCAACACGAAGACCCGTCGATGGGAGCCTGGTACGCCCTCTACACCACCACGGCTCTGAATTAGGCCCCGCCCTACGGTAAAGGGCCGCGGACCGCTCTTTCCAGGAGCTTCCAGTGCGATCTAGGCTTCGACGAGCGCGTCATGTAATGCCATAGTAAGAAATGAATGCGCCCCCTACTGTTCAGTTACTACACCTACGGACAATTTGAACTTGCAACATAAAAGAACGGTCTTTAATTAGATCACAATATTGCTTGAAACATTTGATTACCTCATTAGTATTCTTTACTTTATTTGTTTCTGTGATTTCTAGTATATGCCGACTCTTCAGTTTTTAAATGATGCTATAAAGAAACTATATCTTCTATAATTGCTATTGCAATTACCTTTAACCAATATATGCATAACTTCTAGTATCTTATTTATTTCAAATGTTTCTTCGAAAGTGAAATCACTGAATCACTCATTTTAAATGTCAATGCATATCGATGATAATATTAAATAAAATATTTAGTGTTTTTTAAATAATAATTGTAGGTCAAATTTCGTGTAATAATTCTCGAATGGCATTCAAAAGCTACACGTTGGAATCTGTATCATCACTACTGTCCGTGCTGTCCGTGGACATATCCGAGGAATTTCCGCAGACCCTCTTCAGGGTAGTGGACAGTTTAGTAATCTGCGTAGAGCAAAGGGTTAGGATATAAACCAAAAAAAGTATAGCAATGTTTTCTAAAGAAAATAATGATTACTATACAATGAAATAACATTTAACTGTACAGAATATGGATATTGTGAATTTCATAATTACTAATTTGTATACATATATAATAGTTTAAACATTAAAAAGGCGTGCTATATAATCATATTGTAAATTACTAACAATTGAAGTGAATTTACAAACCAGACCATAGTACAATGACTATTCGCTATCCTTTATAATGAAATGGCCACAAGTATTGAAATTGCAGTGAAATCAGATATATATATAGACACACGATGCATACGTTAGTGTTCTGGAGTAATGATACCTATCTAGATATATATCTACAGGCGGGCAGGAGTGAATCCCCATGGCAACCAAGCATGTTGCGGGTGCTAACCTTAGCTATCGCTTGTCGCGAACACCTGGGGGGCGTGGCTACAGTTCGGGGCGTAGTGGTGGGCGTGGTGGATAACGGCGATAGAGCGGGGCACAGAGAAACCTCGACGGACTTTAATTTACTGCATAGACTAGCGGTACGAGTGTCGGGGGTGGTGAGCCAGCGAGTAGGGCTAGCTTTGCGGAGCGAGTAGGGCTAGCTTTGCGGAGCGAGTAGGGCTAGCTTTGCGGAGCGAGTAGGGCTAGCATTGCGGAGCGAGTAGGGCTAGCTTTGCGGAGCGAGTAGGGCTAGCTTTGCGGAGCGAGTAGGGCTAGCTTTGCGGAGCGAGTAGGGCTAGCTTTGCGAGTGCGTTGGCTATGTTCGGGTAGGAGCTCTCTCTCTCGACAATATAAATTAGATCCATGTAGGGGGGGGGGGGGCTTACGCTATAGCGATTCACTAATTATGGCGTAGTCGAGGGCGTCGTATATTTCAATGGTTTACTCAAATCATTCGCAAAATAGAAATGAACATGCTTACTTTCGGTCATCGTGAGAAAGATTGAGACGACATATACAGACAAGATAACTTAAAAGATAGTGAAAACGTGATACAGACATGCATACGATACTATAGTAAAGCAAGCTTATAGAAATTTGTATCCACGTAAAAATACATAAAGAACTCACAGACTCTCTCTCTATTTACGAATCTCCAATGTATACAAGTGGAAATTAGTAATCCTCTTGCTGAAATAGGGTAGGTAATGTGGCAGGTAATGTAGCAGGTAATGTGGCAGGTAATGTGGTAGGTAATGTGGTAGGTAATGTTGCAGGTAATGTGGCAGGTAATGTGGTGATTTCAATAAATCCAACGTGGTTTATATTAAAATGGTGTTTATAAATTATATTTATTCGATTTTTGAATAAGTTAGAAATAATAATCGCATTGTGAAAAACTAAATTTGTACTATTTATATTATATAATGGCAATACTATTATATAATGGCAATACAATTACAGTCAAATACATTACTCTATACACTAACGCTGACATTTCTTTATCTATTGGCTTAAATAAATCTTCCCTCGATGGTAGTTTACCTATGAAAGTAAACGTACACTATATTAATGTGCAAATATGTGTATGAAATCAAATTAATCTATATATTAACTATATATATTATTCAAATTGAATAACACTATAGTAGTGTTATATATTATATTGTGGATAAAAGTGATATTTACATATATGAATAATATTGTTATCATATAAATTTTGCTTAAATAAATCATTTTACTTTTATTTCATCTAGTTTGAAATAATTTATGAGTAATTTGGAGTAATTTGGAGTAATTTGCATGTAGATAAGCAAGATCAAATTATTAATAGAATTTAATTAATATAATAACCACAACATTATTCTATAAATAGAATATTATATATAAGTTTAACTTAGATCGCAACTTACCTATCCATGTATTGAGGTTTTCATCTTTAGATAGAGAAATTAAGAATCCGTCTAGGGTAATGCTGGGTTTACGTAGAATGATCTCCTTCAAAATGCTTTGTGGTGGTACACTAAAAAAATAGAAAAAATCAGCCTTTATCCCTATGAATAAATATGGAATAAGTTATTAATTAATACAATTTAATAAGGATTCAATAGTAAATTAAATAGTTATTTATCAACTTCACTTATAAAATTGTTTTCAGAATACAGAATAAAATATATGCCCGAAATTTTCAAACTAAATTTAAGAATATGGAGGTTAAATTAATCCTTCATTATTAAATTATAGTAAACCAGACGATAGTAAATAAAATATGCACCTCGGTAAAGAGTAAACTGGTCACTAGGGGGAGTTACCGCTAACAACTCGTAATGCTTCTCGACTTCGATGTTAACGCAGCGCAGGAAGTGAAGACTATCGCAGTCGGTCTCGTCTCGATGCAAAGCCGACTCGTTCGCTCTGGCGGCGACGACGACGCTGGGCTTAGGTCCTGTAGGCGCGACCTTGACCTCCGATGTCGCGATGACCTTGCCGGCGTCGTCTGCCGAGTCGGTTTTCAGTTGATCGTCGCTCCTACGGCGTCGACGAGTTCATATTTAAGTTATCGTTATTTTAGTTATATGTCGAAAATAGGAAAAGATTACTTATAAGCAGTTGATTTCTACGCGTATTCAATATGTGCGTGCATTATGCAAGCATATTGCATAATATATTGTAACACTGACTTCACGGCATCGGATGTGGGCACAAACACGGTGTCGGACACACTATTGCTCTCGAGATCTCTGTAGATTTGGGCGCACGACTCCAGAAACTCTGCCGGAAATAGAGGATACAGTGAGACATAGAAGGGGAGGGAAAGATAATTGGAGGCACGGGATATATGAGAATGGGTGGCCGGGACAGAGATGAGGAGGAGGAGAGAGGAAGACTGAGAGAAGAAGAAATCATAATCGTGAGATAACTATAACCATTGAAACAGAATTCTATTTGAAAGGCAAAAACGAAATCACTGAAAGAGATTAGACAATCCAGGGCATCGTCTATAAGAATAATCCTGTGAAGGAATAATTGTTTACGCAAATTTCAAAAATTATAATAATAAATATCGTTTGTATTAATTATATTTACACAAATATTAAAAATGAACACTGATTCGATTTGAATGATATAGCATGTAAATAACCTGGCAGTCTTCTCAATAATAGATAGAGGGAAGTCCGAACATAGCAGACATACCAGACAATGATAATCCTTGGCACTCAATAAATCTGTCACCAAATGGGCTTATCATCCTAGATTATGGCAATAGTGATGCACATCTAAATTTACACCGTATTTTGATATAACGCATGACTAATGCAATGACAATACTCGGTATTACTAGAAATGGTGCTCGCGAGTATTAGTATTTATAAAGCTACATATTTACTAAATCGTTGTATTTCTACATTACTAAATGCGGCAAATTTAAAGTATAACATTTAAATATAAATTTTATAATTATTATTTATTTAATCTAAATTGTTAGTCACGATCAATTTGATTACTAAACAGCTCTTGAGGGATTTAATTCATAATTTAGTCATTTACCTCCTTTTCTGCCAATCGACTGGTAGCTCTTCACGAACACTTTCACAAACGACGACCTATTGTAGAGCGTAGAACAGACAAACGAGTACTCGCGGAATAATACGTGGTTGTTGTTACGAACGCTGGCGAAACTGGCGAGGGAAGATGTGGTGTACAGAGACCGCAGTGCGGAATACAAAGTCGCAACGAGCGTACAGAACTTTAGAAAATATATTTTCTTATAATATACTGCGATATGTTGATATTACAACATACAATGTTTTCAGAAATAGTCCAGCATGCACTCACTATTCACTGAAGAACTTAGCCATATTGAGCTTGTTGTTGTCCTCTTTGTGCAAGAGCAACTGGGCGATGGCATCGTTAATATAGGTCAGCAGAGAGTGCTTCTCTGAAAGGTGCGAAGCCTCGGTCATTAGTTTAGCGGGTCGAGGTATAATAAAGAGTTAATGTAATACATTAATTACTAGAAACATGAATAGTTTGTCAATGTTCATGTGTTAAAAAATAATATAAGTTTAATCTGAGTGATTTTCTGAAGCATGTGAATAACTTAGTTGAAAGTTTGAATTGGATAAAATCAAATTTATTTTTTTTAATTATATAGTATCAATTTAGGAATTATAATATTCAATATAATTTTAAATATTTTTGAAAAATATTTATGAACTCTTGTTACTCGGCTTAATGCTTTAGTAACATAGAGTTACACTGTGCTATTATAAAGTTATAAATCTGTGTTAAATAATGAATATTTACATGAATGGAAAATACAAAATATAAATAACATATTATAAAATTAATAATTTAAAATAAGGATTACAAATATATCTTCTTTTCAAATAAAATATATAATTACAATATAAACAAGTTATTTTTTTTAATTTGTATATTAATTATTTATTATTCCGAAAAAAGTATAATATTATACTTTATTTTTAAAACGATGTAAAGACTTTTACCGCCGGTCAATGACCAGTGAATTTTATTATATTTTATTTTACAAGAAAATGACATAGAAATTTGTTATATTGTATACTATATATCCTACTATATAATATGAATATATAGTATACAGTATATAATATTATATGTATATATACAATATAAAAAATACTAAATAATTTTAATAATATTTATCTAAATTAAATTGAAAACATTTCTATTTGTGTTATATATTTCATATTGACCTATATACGATTCAGCAGATAGAGAATGCATATCAATTTTGTAACCAACATATATTAATAATAAAACAAATAAGTGTGCAAATGATATGTATAAAATTATATATTGGTATATAATAAATTATTTTGTGTACATGACAACCACAAATAAATAATATATGGATTTAAATTACTTTGAAATTAATACAATATATTATTAAATTATATACAATTTAATTTAACTGATATTAATTATATCAAATTATCATACTAAATAAATTATTATGATTTGGCCTTTGTTTTTAATAATATGCAATTATTTAAAATATTTTAAAACGTATTTATAACCTCGATTTGGTATAATCCTTCTTTTTAAACGGAAACGGCATGGTATGCGTTATTCCACATAACATGTTATAAACTTACATTTTAACTAGTTATTAAGCTCTAAACATATATTTTCTATTGAGTATTATAAATCGTAATCATTTATCTATATATATATTATTAAATATTATCTTCTTAGTATAACATATGTCTATATTTACTCTTTTTAATGGTGTTGATGTAAATATTTATTACTGCATATAATAAATTTATTTTATTTCTAAGAACATTTCTTGAGCATAATTTAAATGAATTATAGGTTTTTACAAGATTCGTCGAAATTGGGCGCATTGCATACGTTTCATCTGGCGCAGATGAAGGCAAACTTGTCGTTATAGTTGATGTCATCGACCAAAACCGTGTAAGCTCACTTAGAAATTTTCTAATATTAATATATATTATAATGTGAATAATGATGTTGATAAAAGTAGTCTTAATCATAATGATGATAAACTTTACTGAATTCGCAATATTAGATTCTTTTTTTAAATTTTAATGTATATTTTTTTAGTTAAATGTTCATTTATTCTAATAATGTACTATATTAAATATACAATATACTAGGCACTGGTTGATGGACCATGTACTAATGTCAAGAGGCAATCTATGGGTTTCAAAGGTATGCACTTGACCAAAATCGTCATGGATTGCCCTCCCTCTGCAAGAACTGGTACAGTTAAGAGGAAGTGGATAGCTCAAGGAATTACTAAGAAATGGGATGAAACTACCTGGGCTAAGAAGATTGCCCTCCGCAAATTGGTTATTCATATCTACTATATTATATAACAATAATATTTTATTACTACACTATATTTTAATATGTGAGTGTATTTATATAAATGATGATCGCATAGTTCAAAAGATTCCTGATTGTTAATCAAATTGTCTTTCACTCCTATCTGAAGAATATATTTCTAATTTTATTTATAAATGATGATCGCATAGTTCAAAAGATTCCTGATTGTTAATCAAATTGTCTTTCACTCCTATCTGAAGAATATATTTCTAATTTTATCTATAAATGATGATCGCATAGTTCAAAAGATTCCTGATTGTTAATCAAATTGTCTTTCACTCCTATCTGAAGAATATATTTCTAATTTTATTTATAAATGATGATCGCATAGTTCAAAAGATTCCTGATTGTTAATCAAATTGTCTTTCACTCCTATCTGAAGAATATATTTCTAATTTTATTTATAAATGATGATCGCATAGTTCAAAAGATTCCTGATTGTTAATCAAATTGTCTTTCACTCCTATCTGAAGAATATATTTCTAATTTTATTTATAAATGATGATCGCATAGTTCAAAAGATTCCTGATTGTTAATCAAATTGTCTTTCACTCCTATCTGAAGAATATATTTCTAATTTTATTTATAAATGATGATCGCATAGTTCAAAAGATTCCTGATTGTTAATCAAATTGTCTTTCACTCCTATCTGAAGAATATATTTCTAATTTTATTTATAAATCATGATCGCATAGTTCAAATGATTCCTGATTGTTAATCAAATTGTCTTTCACTCCTATCTGAAGAATATATTTCTAATTTTATTTATAAATCATGATCGCATAGTTCAAAAGATTCCTGATTGTTAATCAAATTGTCTTTCACTCCTATCTGAAGAATATATTTCTAATTTTATTTATAAATGATGATCGCATAGTTCAAAAGATTCCTGATTGTTAATCAAATTGTCTTTCACTCCTATCTGAAGAATATATTTCTAATTTTATTTTTAAATGATGATCGCATAGTTCAAAAGATTCCTGATTGTTAATCAAATTGTCTTTCACTCCTATCTGAAGAATATATTTCTAATTTTATTTATAAATCATGATCGCATAGTTCAAAAGATTCCTGATTGTTAATCAAATTGTCTTTCACTCCTATCTGAAGAATATATTTCTAATTTTATTTATAAATCATGATCGCATAGTTCAAAAGATTCCTGATTGTTAATCAAATTGTCTTTCACTCCTATCTGAAGAATATATTTCTAATTTTATTTATAAATCATGATCGCATAGTTCAAAAGATTCCTGATTGTTAATCAAATTGTCTTTCACTCCTATCTGAAGAATATATTTCTAATTTTATTTATAAATCATGATCGCATAGTTCAAAAGATTCCTGATTGTTAATCAAATTGTCTTTCACTCCTATCTGAAGAATATATTTCTAATTTTATTTATAAATCATGATCGCATAGTTCAAATGATTCCTGATTGTTAATCAAATTGTCTTTCACTCCTATCTGAAGAATATATTTCTAATTTTATTTATAAATCATGATCGCATAGTTCAAAAGATTCCTGATTGTTAATCAAATTGTCTTTCACTCCTATCTGAAGAATATATTTCTAATTTTATTTATAAATGATGATCGCATAGTTCAAAAGATTCCTGATTGTTAATCAAATTGTCTTTCACTCCTATCTGAAGAATATATTTCTAATTTTATTTTTAAATGATGATCGCATAGTTCAAAAGATTCCTGATTGTTAATCAAATTGTCTTTCACTCCTATCTGAAGAATATATTTCTAATTTTATTTATAAATGATGATCGCATAGTTCAAAAGATTCCTGATTGTTAATCAAATTGTCTTTCACTCCTATCTGAAGAATATATTTCTAATTTTATTTATAAATGATGATCGCATAGTTCAAAAGATTCCTGATTGTTAATCAAATTGTCTTTCACTCCTATCTGAAGAATATATTTTATGATGATTCCTAATTGAATACTTTATTAAAATTTGATTTTTTTTATGATATGCTATAAAGATTGAGACATTAATGTGATGATTAATATATATGAATAATAATGATTTTTTTATATATTAGCTCTAACTGATAACTGTTTAAATACATACAGTAGTAAATTATAATATATATATCTTTATTAATATATACAATGTCTATGTGATGATACTCCGATACTTGAAAATATATATTCATGATTAAGTATTTTAGGAAGATCTGAATTTTATGATAGAAAAATAAATCTTATATATACAATATTTCTATGATGATATATCGATACTTGAAAATATATTTTCATGATTAAGTATTTTAGGAAGATCTGAATTTTATGATAGTTAGAAAAATAAATCTTATATGTACAATATTTCTAATGATGATATATCGATACTTGAAAATATATTTTCATGATTAAGTATTTTAGGAAGATCTGAATTTTATGATAGAAAGATAAATCTTATATATACAATATTTCTAATGATGATATATCGATACTTGAAAATATATTTTCATGATTAAGTATTTTAGGAAGATCTGAATTTTATGATAGAAAAATAAATCTTATATATACAATATTTCTAATGATGATATATCGATACTTGAAAATATATTTTCATGATTAAGTATTTTAGGAAGATCTGAATTTTATATGATAGTTACTAAAATAAATGTTGTTTAATATTCTATTGTCATATGATGAATCAACTATTGTTGGGAATCTCATTGATTGTTAAATGATATGTAATATATACTGACTATATTTAAATATTGGATAAATAGAATTTAAATGAGGATTTAATCATTTTATTTTTTGGTATATACATGAATAACTGAAACTTTATTATTATTAATAATTACTACTATTTTTTACTATTTTATGATGATTAATAATATATGAATTATGATGATTTTCTATATATTAGCTCTAACTGATAATTGTTAAAATACATTGTAGCTAATTATATCTTTATTAATATATATTATTTCTGTGATGATAATCTAATACTTGAAAATATATTTTTTATGATTTGTAAGTATGTTAGGAAGAGTCTGAATTGTATTATATTTAAACAAAATAAATGTTGCTTAATATTCCATTGATATATGATGAATCAAATATTGTTTGGAATCTCGTTGATTTGATTGTTAAATGATATGTGACAATATCTGATTAATTATGTTTAAAATTTATTTTATGATGAATCAACTATTGTTGGGAATCTCATTGATTGTTAAATGATATGTAATATATACTGACTATATTTAAATATTGGATAAATAGAATTTTGATGATGGTTTTAATCATTTTATTTTTTGGTAATACATGAATAACTGTTATTATTAATAATTATTACTATTTTATGATGATTAATAATATATGAATTATGATGATTTTCCATATATTAGCTCTAACTGATAATTGTTAAAATACATTGTATATTAATATATATTATTTCTGTGATGATAATCTAATACTTGAAAATATATTTTTATGATTTGTAAGTATGTTAGGAAGAGTCTGAATTGTATTATATTTAAACAAAATAAATGTTGCTTAATATTCCATTGATATATGATGAATCAAATATTGTTTGGAATCTCGTTGATTTGATTGTTAAATGATATGTGACAATATCTGATTAATTATGTTTAAAATTTATTTTATGATGAATCAACTATTGTTGGGAATCTCATTGATTGTTAAATGATATGTAATATATACTGACTATATTTAAATATTGGATAAATAGAATTTATATGAGGGTTTTAATCATTTTATTTTTTGGTATATACATGAATAACTGAAACTTTATTATTAATAATTATTACTATTTATTACTATTTTATGATGATTAATAATATATGAATTATGATGAATTTTTATATATTAGCTCTAACTGATTTTCAAATTTATTTTATGAATCAAATATTGTTTGGAATCTCGTTGATTTGATTGTTAAATGATATGTGACAATATCTGATTAATTATGTTTAAAATTTATTTTATGATGAATCAACTATTGTTGGGAATCTCATTGATTGTTAAATGATATGTAATATATACTGACTATATTTAAATATTGGATAAATAGAATTTTAATGATGGTTTTAATCATTTTATTTTTTGGTAATACATGAATAACTGTTATTAATAATTATTACTATTTTATGATGATTAATAATATATGAATTAATATGATTTTCTATATATTAGCTCTAACTGATAATTGTTAAAATACATTGTAGCTAATTATATCTTTATTAATATATATTATTTCTGTGATGATAATCTAATACTTGAAAATATATTTTTATGATTTGTAAGTATGTTAGGAAGAGTCTGAATTGTATTATATTTAAACAAAATAAATGTTGCTTAATATTCCATTGATATATGATGAATCAAATATTGTTTGGAATCTCGTTGATTTGATTGTTAAATGATATGTGACAATATCTGATTAATTATGTTTAAAATTTATTTTATGATGAATCAACTATTGTTGGGAATCTCATTGATTGTTAAATGATATGTAATATATACTGACTATATTTAAATATTGGATAAATAGAATTTATATGAGGGTTTTAATCATTTTATTTTTTGGTATATACATGAATAACTGTTATTATTAATAATTATTACTATTTTATGATGATTAATAATATATGAATTATGATGAATTTTTATATATTAGCTCTAACTGATTTTCAAATTTATTTTATGATGAATCAAATATTGTTTGGAATCTCGTTGATTTGATTGTTAAATGATATGTGACAATATCTGATTAATTATGTTTAAAATTTATTTTATGATGAATCAACTATTGTTGGGAATCTCATTGATTGTTAAATGATATGTAATATATACTGACTATATTTTAATTATACAGAAAATTGGAATGGGAGATTTGGATCGCTTTATTTTAATGAAAGCTCGCCAAGCAAGAAATCTATTAATTAAAATAGAAATCAACAAAGTCAGAAAAACCTTGAAAATCAAGCCAAAGCGTGTAAATAAGAAACCCCATTTATCTGCTACTGTAAAAGTTCATTTAGCTGCTGCCAAAGAAGCTGCTGAAGCCAAGAGCACAGAATCGAAGAAAGAATAAATTTATTATGTATAATAAATTAACAAAATTTCCAATATTATTTACATTTACATAAATCAATAACTTATTATTAATCGATACAATGGTTTTAGTAAAGAGTATTGATTAATAACTATGATTTAGAATCAATATGATGGTGTGACTATTAATTTGTCATTATTACTTTAACTATGTATGCACTTGGTTTGATATTTGTTAGTAAATTCTATTTATTTAATTCTTTTTATATCTAAATTAATAAATGTCACTTGTTACTTAGTTACTTGTTCAAAATATAAATTGTGAATTTGTAATAAGCAAGATGAAAAATGAGTCTACAGGTTTGTTTTATAATCTTATTTAGATTGAATTTATAATAATCTACAGTTTAGATTCCTTATTTTAAATAATATCCCCTTCTCAAGTTGAAAAAAGTACAGATTCAGTTACTGATATACCTTATATGCAATTACTAATCAAAGATATAACACTTATGTTTTATATAAGTACTAACAATCTTATTAAACTTGAGTTTGAACAATACTTTGGTCATATACCAAATTTTAATGTCATATACACCAGGTTTGATGTAGTTATACTATTATTATATATATAACAAATGATTATTCAATATAGATATTAATGGCGAATTATTTGTTATTTTAATTGTCTTATAAATAATTTACATTTATTAATAATTTACATCATTTGTAATGAATAATATAGTTATAATATTAATAAATTCATTTGTTATTTCAGTACTTAAAAACAGTAATTTTTGTTAGTTAATAATTAAGTAATTTCTTTTATTCGTTTATATTTACTTTCAATACCACTGGTAGGCTTTACAAAGGAGATGGTAGTGTTGCGCTATATTCTAATACTAACAGATCATTTACCGTGAATTACAACATACCCGGACATTACTTATTGTTTGCTGAGTGTAGTATTCTTTCCACAGATTCTGGTTATACAAATAGGAAATCATTTGGAGCTTCATATAGCTTCCTATCATAAATGACATATTTCTTTAGTACTTTTTTACTAAACGCAAAGAGAATAATTATATTTAATATAACTAATTTTCTTTATTTATTTATATTCTGATTTTAAATATAAATAAGTATTAGATTATTATCCAGAAATGAAATGTATTTTCTGCATATTAATCATACTCTAAATATGATATTTTAGTAATCATTTTATACATACTTTATTAAATACTAATCATTATTAAAATTTAGATTATACTTAATATCTCAATTTGTTTTATATATATATATATAACACACACACACATATATATATATATTTATATGTACATTTTATATAATTATATATAATCTAAATTAATAATATTGTATAAATGTAAGTGAAGAAGAAATAAATAAAAACTTAAACATATTGATAAATTAAATTTTTTTTCAATAAGTTGACCTTTTTCAGTTGTTTCGAATTAGTAAACGATCTAATATCTTAAATACAAAAATAATAATTTTATATGATATTGGTACTATAAACATCAATAAATTATAATAATATTGATTGAACAAACAATAATTACAAGAATAAAAATTAATGTTAGAAATTTTAAATGAATAAAAACGTATAATTATTTTTTAGTAATATAATTCAATTCTTATGTTCATATACATATTTCTATTTGATATATATGAACTTAATATAATACATATTTCTATTTGATATATATTAACTTAATATAATACATATTTCTATTTGATATATATTAACATAATATAATACATATTTCTATTTGATATATATTAACTTAATATAATACATATTTCTATTTGATATATATTAACTTAATATAATACATATTTCTATTTGATATATATTAACATAATATAATACATATTTCTATTTGATATATATTAACTTAATATAATACATATTTCTATTTGATATATATTAACTTAATATAATACATATTTCTATTTGATATATATTAACTTAATATAATACATATTTCTATTTGATATATATTAACTTAATATAATACATATTTCTATTTGATATATATTAACTTAATATAATACATATTTCTATTTGATATATATTTACTTAATATAATACATATTTCTATTTGATATATATTAACTTAATATAATACATATTTCTATTTGATATATATTAACTTAATATAATACATATTTCTATTTGATATATATTAACTTAATATAATACATATTTCTATTTGATATATATTAACTTAATATAATACATATTTCTATTTGATATATATTTACTTAATATAATACATATTTCTATTTGATATATATTAACTTAATATAATACATATTTCTATTTGATATATATTTACTTAATATAATACATATTTCTATTTGATATATATTAACTTAATATAATACATATTTCTATTTGATATATATTAACTTAATATAATACATATTTCTATTTGATATATATTAACATAATATAATACATATTTCTATTTGATATATATTAACTTAATATAATACATATTTCTATTTGATATATATTAACTTAATATAATACATATTTCTATTTGATATATATTAACATAATATAATACATATTTCTATTTGATATATATTAACTTAATATAATACATATTTCTATTTGATATATATTAACTTAATATAATACATATTTCTATTTGATATATATTAACTTAATATAATACATATTTCTATTTGATATATATTAACTTAATATAATACATATTTCTATTTGATATATATTAACTTAATATAATACATATTTCTATTTGATATATATTTACTTAATATAATACATATTTCTATTTGATATATATTAACTTAATATAATACATATTTCTATTTGATATATATTAACTTAATATAATACATATTTCTATTTGATATATATTAACTTAATATAATACATATTTCTATTTGATATATATTAACTTAATATAATACATATTTCTATTTGATATATATTTACTTAATATAATACATATTTCTATTTGATATATATTAACTTAATATAATACATATTTCTATTTGATATATATTTACTTAATATAATACATATTTCTATTTGATATATATTAACTTAATATAATACATATTTCTATTTGATATATATTAACTTAATATAATACATATTTCTATTTGATATATATTAACTTAATATAATACATATTTCTATTTGATATATATTAACTTAATATAATACATATTTCTATTTGATATATATTTACTTAATATAATACATATTTCTATTTGATATATATTAACTTAATATAATACATATTTCTATTTGATATATATTAACTTAATATAATACATATTTCTATTTGATATATATTAACTTAATATAATACATATTTCTATTTGATATATATTAACTTAATATAATACATATTTCTATTTGATATATATTAACTTAATATAATACATATTTCTATTTGATATATATTAACTTAATATAATACATATTTCTATTTGATATATATTTACTTAATATAATACATATTTCTATTTGATATATATTAACTTAATATAATACATATTTCTATTTGATATATATTAACTTAATATAATACATATTTCTATTTGATATATATTAACTTAATATAATACATATTTCTATTTGATATATATTAACTTAATATAATACATATTTCTATTTGATATATATGAACTTAATATAATACATATTTCTATTTGATATATATTAACTTAATATAATACATATTTCTATTTGATATATATTTACTTAATATAATACATATTTCTATTTGATATATATTAACTTAATATAATACATATTTCTATTTGATATATATTAACTTAATATAATACATATTTCTATTTGATATATATTTACTTAATATAATACATATTTCTATTTGATATATATTAACTTAATATAATACATATTTCTATTTGATATATATGAACTTAATATAATACATATTTCTATTTGATATATATTAACTTAATATAATACATATTTCTATTTGATATATATTTACTTAATATAATACATATTTCTATTTGATATATATTAACTTAATATAATACATATTTCTATTTGATATATATTAACTTAATATAATACATATTTCTATTTGATATATATTTACTTAATATAATACATATTTCTATTTGATATATATTAACTTAATATAATACATATTTCTATTTGATATATATGAACTTAATATAATACATATTTCTATTTGATATATATTTACTTAATATAATACATATTTCTATTTGATATATATTAACTTAATATAATACATATTTCTATTTGATATATATTTACTTAATATAATACATATTTATATTTGATATATATTAACATAATATAATACATATTTCTATGTGATATATATTAACTTAATATAATACATTTGTTCTATTTCCTACTATTTAAATATTTCTACCCGACTAGATAAAACTGTAACATATTATGCGGCGAAAACCATAGATGTGGTATACTCTGAAATAGACGGAATTGAAATAATGTGTGATAATCAAACTCTATTGATACCTGTTCAGTGCGTATTTTATATTTATAAAGGTTGTCCAAAAGTATAGGTATACTAAGGAATAATCAGAAATATAATATTAATTCAATAGATAAAATAATCTGATTAATCATATTAATATAATTACATCTATAATGATTTAAGGTACTGCTATTAAAGTTAACATTATATATGAAGGTACTTTTATTGATTTTCTATATGCACAAGGTTAGGATTTATAAAATATTATATTTAGATATTGATTATATATTAAGAGTAAAAATATATTAATAATTAATAAATATTAGGGATTGTAATTAGTGAAAATGAATGATCCGTTCTATTACAGATATTTTATATTATTCATTCATTTATACATTATATCTTATAGTTGTATTATTTATCAACTAAAACATAATTAACGTCGAGATTTGTAAATCAATGATATATTCTGTAATAATGGGTGCTTTTACTAAAGTCATTATTTGCATATTCCACAATGTTTTATTATATATGAGAATTTCAATATATTTATCAATAGTTGTATTGTAAATATAACTAATGGATTATTGATTATAAATTATGAGTAATAATCGAGATGCCCATTGTTTGCAAAGTTTTACAGGGAGACAAACAGACATTAAGAAATATCAACTTGAATAATAATTATTTGTTTACTCTTTGAAATTAATTTATAATAATTTATAATCATAAAAGCAATATGTATATTTATATGTATAAGCAATAATATGATATTTCTATGTGTTCATATATTATATTATTGTTATTATTAGTATTATACCATTATACGTAGATAGTAAATCAATGATCATAATTTTGCTAAATTCTGTAAATCGATAGTTAATATATTTTCATAGCGTATATTTGATATAAAATGTGAATTCATTTGATGTAATCATTTAGAATTGCAGTTTGTGAAAATTGGTATAAAAAAGGCCGTTAGTGAGGTACAGCAAGTTGCTTCTCAAGCCGAGGACATTTTATTTCGAATAGTTAACGACGAAGTCGGACAGATACTGATTCCTGAAGATACTTTGCTTCACAGCTTTGAATTCATGCCCTCTCAGTCAGGCAATATCACTCTGATGGTATGTTCAGTACTTTATTAACTATATTTCATACCACTAGTCTACTAGGGACTACAAGTATACGAGGTAAGTTTCACAAAGTAATCGCTCAGTATTATTAATTACATATATTGTTACTCACAAACTAGTTTAACTTTCTATAGCTTACTGAAAGGAACCAACAGGTTTCTCGGTGTAGCTTGTGCATGTTAAATAGTTCTTTTGGACAGGTACTGCGTCCTACTACCTACCGGAGTGCTCGAAACACCACCTGCTCCACCTACATCTGTTTCGAGGACATGAGGTGCCAGGATCAGGTTTATAATGAGTAGTAACGGTGTAATAATAGTTCAGAATGCTGTCAGTACTCCGAACTCCGGCCAATTCCTGTTCTGCTTCCCACAATGCAGCAGCACTCATCGATGCCCTAATATTTACCTTTGTTCACTCTTTGTTCGTACACATCGTAAATCCTCAATACATAAACTACTTCGATTTGCATCGCTGTTTCCTCCATCATCCCGAACAACTCGACTCATCCGTACCCTCCACCCCACTTATCACCCTTCCTTAAACATCCGCAGGCGTGCGTTGATGATGCCTGGCCTACGGACCTCAGGATAGCGTACCAACAGTCCGCGGTAATAGATAATGGTCAAGCTGACCAGTGGAATGTAGTGCCTTGTGCCGGCCATAGGTTCTCATTGAAAAGTGGAGACCGGGTGGGCTACTACTCTCTAGGTCATTTGACTTCAGACTCGATTAGTGATTACGTAATCGCATGTATTACGTAAGTGATTACGTAATACATGCGATTTCAATTGAAGTGAAATTTCCAATTGATATTTCACAATGCGGTAAAAATGTTTACGATAAAATGAATTATAAAAAATGTATTATAATTAAATATTAATTACATATGTAATATAATTACATTTAATTTAATAATTTATTAATCTAAAATTTCATAAATATTCAATGCCTTTACACTAAATACATATATAGCTGGTGGAGGGACACTGGCAGAGGTTGAAGAGAAAGGTCAGATCCTCTTGAACGCTAATCAAAACGCACCCTTCCACGACGAGGACACTATACACGCTAATAAGCTTAGCAATGTCAATAGTGCTCCCTATTTAAAGGTTCCATATTGATCACGATAGAAATCCATCTCCAAGTATTTAATATAATAATATATTAACAATTCATTTTTCGTTCATTGTATAGATGTATATTTGTATTTGTACTACAAATATGGTATTGTTGTCTTACTCTCGTTTAAATATCGGCAGATGGTATCTATTATACCTATTAAAGGCGTCCTATATGTTGATAGATACATAGACCACGAGCGAGTGAATTACACGGTTAGTTTGCATAGATCAGGCACATTTTAGTTCTATTTCTACCATAAGCAGTTATACGCAGTTTATTTCCATGTATCTGTAAATTCTTAATATATCTATATTCTAAATACTAACTACTCGTATTGTTAAGATTTTGAATTTATAATTCTATAAACTTAATTTTTATAATTAATATATATTATTAATAATTACTACTGGCATTCTTCTATTAGAATTACTATTCTTTGTTATTTCTTTGTTCTAATATGTTTAAATATTCATATACATTTTTTTGAAAAATAACCTGTTCAATTTTTAGATTAATCAGGAAACTAAAGAAATCAATTTTATAGTGAGTATAAACTAAATATGCACTTTTTGTTACCGTTATTAAACTAAACGACATGAAAGTAGTAATCGGTAATCAAACTATTGACTAAATCTCTTTAAACAGTTTTTCGAGCAATTATTGACAACTACTTCTGAGTCAATTTCCAGCACATACGTAACAACTGACACGACTACAATACAGTTGGAGTACACTAATGAAACTCAATATTATAGTACATCCGTAATGTACGAAACCTCAGCAATTCCACAAACCTCGACCGTAACAACTGTAAAGACGAATAGCCCTACGGCTAGTATGTCTACAGTTAGCCCCTCCGCGGAAAGTACTAGCTCTACACCTACGCAAACCACGCCCACTACGGTCTTTACGGGGCCAGAAACCACCCCGTCGACCCCGACCTGTATTTCGCCGAATGTAACATTTAGGTACTACGGTAGCGGTCAGAACATCGCAAACCCTCTCAGAAAACTGATGAGCAGTACTGTCTACATCAGGTTCGTTCTCGTGCCGAGGGAACACAAAACTAGAAGTCCTAAACACCGAATTAGTTCTCAAGATTCGCGATGATAACACGTATACGTCCCTAGCGCTAAAAACGTACGCGATTAATTTGCGATTACAATACTTTTGTGTCTATTCGCGGTGGAGTAACTTCGTGTATTAGTTGTATCCGTTACGTCGAGTAAATAGATAGGGTCGCTATTATAGTGTTGGTTTACGCAAGATTTACTTGTTTAGCATTCTAGTGGCGGTACGTTGCGATCCCCTCGTCGTCAATCAATCGGTGAATACCATTTGGCGGATATTTGAAGTACTGTCGAATGGTACGAAGTCGGAAATCGACTCGGTGAACTCGTGGACCAACAATAGGTCGAGGTTCGACTTACGTTTCGTCGGACATCGTTTGCACTACGGATTATTTCTCGTGAACTGCGAGGTTAGTTTATGGAAGCTAATCGGTATCGGGGATATTTCAAGTTTACTCTGAATTCTTGAATCTTCCTTGTAATATTGTTCAATCTCTTGTTCAATCTCTCGTTCAATCTCTCGTTCAATCTCTCGTTCAATCTCTCGTTCAATCTCTCGTTCAATCTCTCGTTCAATCTCTTGTTCAATCTATTGTTCAATCTCTTGTTCAGAATGGTTGCACTTGATCTCAACCCAATTAACCGGAACTATTTCCAGGTAACAATGGCAAACGTCAGCGACTCCGGTACCGCAGCAAATTCCTCTCTCTATCTATTGGTCAGCGCCTCGCCTTTGTCCGGCAACTTAGTAACTTCCAACGTAGGCGATTTAGCCGCATCTGTTGGTCAAGAAACGGGTATACTGAAACCCTGGGGAAAAGAGATTACCCTCGATGCGGCTATTATGTCTAGAGACCCAGATGTTCTTCCTGGTCATCCTCAGGTCATTTGACCTATTGTATCACAAATATCATGTTAATAATTATCATATTTTAAAAACATCTTTTCAGATGTCCTATTTTATAATAACCCTTATCACAAACAATGGTTCATAAATTCCTCATATTCAAACACTTTATTTAACAAATACTAGCTAGACACCGCATTTAATAAACTATCTTTAGTTG
Organism: Osedax frankpressi; assembly: GCA_964035775.1. Taxonomy (NCBI): domain Eukaryota; kingdom Metazoa; phylum Annelida; class Polychaeta; order Sabellida; family Siboglinidae; genus Osedax; species Osedax frankpressi. Next base: position 15,403,101 of record OZ038316.1, read on the forward strand.
AAGCCTTTACATTATTTGCAGGTTTTTGATTCATTTGAATGGTATTGTCAACTAGTCGGTACCGGAAATTACACTCATATTGAACATAACGAAATCTCATGGCCTAGATCTCTATCTCAGATCCAATCGGAACCAAATATTATTTTCAGTCAATGCTTCAGGTTAGTACAAATTCAGTTGAGTACATCTTCAGTTGAGTACATCTTCAGTTGAGTACATCTTCAATTGAGTACTTCAGTTGAGTAAAATTTCTAAGATTGTTTAATGGGTATCCTAATATATATACATCATATTTTATATTTTCATCGAAGCACTTATATAATGTTAATTCGTTATAATTACATATATTAGAACTTATATTATATCTAGTATGAATTATACGTATCGCCCACTAAAGACAAAAATGTACTTAGTTGCGTTCCATATTCTTTAATGTATCGTATCATTAACGACCTACACACGTTACTCAGCAACACAGCTGGTAGAATAGGTAACTATAGCGAAGGTAGACTGGATCTGAATACCGGCAATCTGAGAGTGAATTACAGTTATCTGTTGACTGCCGTGATAAGGAAAGATAGTAGGATTGCTGTAGCATCGTTGAGCATTGGAATAGTGGCAGCGGATCTCGTGGTACCCGATGTCAGTATACGGTAAGTAGGGTTGTTTCCCTACCTCCAACGCTGGCTCCACTCTAGCTACATCCCTACCTCCAACTCTAGCTACATCCCTACCTCCAACCCTAGCTCCAACCCTAGCTCCACCTCTACATCCAACCCTAGCTCCAACCCTAGCTCCACCTCTACCTCCAACACTAGCTACACCCCTACCTCCACCCCTACCTCCAACCCTACCTCCACCCCTACCTCCAACCCTATCTCCAAACTTAGTTCCAACCCTAGCTCCACCTCTACCTCCAACACTAGCTCCACCTCTACATCCATCCCTAGCTCCAACACTAGCTACAACCCTAGCTCCAACCCTACCTCCAACACTAGCTCCAACACTAGCTCCAACCCTAGTTCCAACCCTAGCTCCAACCCTAGCTCCACCTCTACCTCCAACCCTACCTCCATTCCTAGCTCCAATCCTAGCTCCAACACTAGCTCCAACCCTACCTCCAACCCTAGCTCCAGCACTAGCTCCAACTCTAGCTCCAACCCTAGCTCCAACCCTAGCTCCAACCCTAGCTCCAACCCTAGCTCCAACCCTAGCTCCATCACTAGCTCCAGCCCTAGCTCCAATCCTAGCTCCAACACTAGCTCCAACCCTAGCTCCAACACTAGCTCCAACCCTAGCTCCAAACCTAGCTCCAATCCTAGCTCCAATCCTAGATCCAACCCTAGCTCCAATCTTAGCTCCAACACTAGCTCCAACACTAGCTCCAACCCTAGCTCCAACACTAGCTCCAACACTAGCTCCAACCCTAGCTCCACCTCTACCTCCAACCCTACCTCCAATCCTAGCTCCAATCCTAGCTCCAACACTAGCTCCAACCCTAGCTCCAATCCTAGCTCCAACACTAGCTCCAACACTAGCTCCAATCCTAGCTCCAACACTAGCTCCAACACTAGCTCCAACACTAGCTCCAATCCTAGCTCCAACACTAGCTCCAACACTAGCTCCAACCCTAGCTCCAATCCTAGCTCCAACACTAGCTCCAACACTAGCTCCAACCCTAGCTCCAACACTAGCTCCAACACTAGCTCCAACACTAGCTCCAACCCTAGTTCCAACCCTAGCTCCACCTCTACCTCCAATCCTAGCTCCAATCCTAGCTCCAACACTAGCTCCAACACTAGTTCCAACCCTAGTTCCAACCCTAGCTCCACCTCTACCTCCAATCCTAGCTCCAATCCTAGCTCCAACACTAGCTCCAACACTAGTTCCAACCCTAGTTCCAACCCTAGCTCGAGTCCTAGCTCCACCACCTAATTCTTCTCATATTCAGACTCTAGCTCCGAACGCTAACATTACAATTGTATCAATCCTATTGCTTAGTATTTATATTTATTACATAGCAAATTATTATCCTTATCTGATCTCATACTTAATCTGATTTCATACTTAATCTGATTTCATATTTAATCTGATTTCATACTTAATCTGATATCATACTTAATCTGATTTCATACTTAATCTGATCTCATACTTAATCTGATTTCATACTTAATCTGATATCATACTTAATCTGATTTCATACTTAATCTGATTTCATACTTAATCTGATTTCATACTTAATCTGATTTCATACTTAATCTGATATCATACTTAATCTGATTTCATACTTAATCTGATCTCATACTTAATCTGATTTCATACTTAATCTGATCTCACTTTCGTAAGCGACTTTTCATTTTTCATTGATCATTTGATCATTAATTATTGCCACTTTAAATAACTGAAACCCAGGTCCTTTCAATATCATTAGCTCATATAATTTTACTTTAATGATTATACTATAATGACATAGATCCCTTTATACTGCTTTAAGCCTAGATTCTTCTTTCGTCGACGGATCGCGTGACGTAGTTTAAATAAACCCTACACACAGGTGCAACCCTAATTCGTGTGGCTCTACACGAACATTAGATTCCTACGTTAGGATCAATCCAACCGACAGACTTGCTCTATTCGGAATTGTCGATACATCTAGCACCGGTCTGTCGCCATTAAATACTTTTAAATTACTACGCACAGTGATATCAGAATATCAGAATAGCAGAATATGATTGTCGTACTGATATAATAATTCGTTTTGCGTATTGATAAATCGTTTATCATAATATCCATTTTAAAATGTAGTCCAATAATCTTTGTTTATGTTCTCCTGCACATAACACATTACATATCTATGGAAATACTTGTATACAGTTTAATATGCTGTATTTTACTAACTAATTAATGTAACATCTTAAAGTTATGCTTATAGAATTGTATTAACTTCAAGGGAAAGCGCAGTTAACATACACATGGAAGATGTTTGCAGAAGAAGCTGAAATACTTTTGCCGATTAAAAACTTTCCAAATTACGTGAAACCAAGTAATTATTCCGAGTTATCTCTTTGATAATGTTGCCATAATTTCCCAATACAGTAGAAACTAAATGAATAACTTATAACGATAGCATAGAATATAAACAAATCAATATATACATTATGATATATATGATATATATTATCTAGGCTGTTTATTTGTATATATAATATATACTATCTAGGTGTTTTATATGTATATGTATATATATTAATATTATTAATTATAATTAATTTAGGTGTTAATAAAATTGATATTGTGATATCAGAAAAGTTATTTGTACAATATTCAAATATTTCAACTTTTCAAATTAAGGTACGAAATAAATTAAATAATCATTTTAAACATTAATATTTATAATATAAATAATAAATATATGTGATTTTAATAAATCAATTTTAACTCACATTATAACAATAGAAATGTATTATTAAACTTCAATAAAATAGTCTTTTGTCTAACATTGAATCACTGACATGATTTATAGTTGGAATTATCTGGTAACGCAAAAGGAGAGGCAAGCATGTCTTTTGTTATTAACAAACCACCATATGGAGGTTCTTGTAGAGTTTCCAATGATCAAGTAGGTTGGTATTATACCTGCATTGTCTTATAAACAATTATGTATACATTAGTCACTATTCAATTGAAGATAGTGTAGATTTATTAATTGATTTCTTTGATATAGATAATGCAAGGTTCATCTTTAGCCTATCAACTAAATCCTCTGGACTATATTGACAATATTTAATAATTATATAATAATTTAATAATTTAATAATTATACATTAATTTAATAATTATATACTTATTTGAACAGTTATTACGATGTGAAAATACCACAGAAAATACACTTTTTAAAGTGATACTATAGATTATCATCTACACCGAACATACACTATACTAGGCACTACTCGCACTCCACTCTACTCCACTCCACTCCACTCTAACACACTCCACTCCACCCCACTCCACTCCACTCCACCCCTCCCACCCCACTCCACTCCACCCACCCCACCCCACTCCACCCCACTCTACTCCACCCCACTCCACTCCACTCCAATCTACCCCACCCCACTCCACTCTACTCCACCCCACCCCGCCCACTCTACCCCACTCCACTCCACTCCACTCCACCCCTCTCCACCCCACTCCACTCCACTCCACTCCACTTCACTCTACTCCACCCCACTCCACCCACTCCACTCCACCCCACTCCACTCCACCCCACTCCACTCCACCCCACTCCACTCCACCCCACTCCACTCCACCCCACTCCACTCCACTTCACCCCACTTCACTCTACCCCACTGCCCCCCACTCCACTCCACTCCACTCCACTCCACTCCACTCCACTCCACTCCACTCCACTCCACTCTACCCCATCCCACTCCACTCTACTCCACTCCACTCCACTCCACCCACTCCACTCCACTCTACCCCACTTCACTGCCCCCTACTCCTAAACTCCTCATTGCCCCACCGTAGAACAACACTCGCAGATTCTCTCCGGGTTCGTAATGAACACTACTTGGACAATATCATGTCGTGGATGGCTGGATGACTCGTCAGATCCGACATTCGACTACATCTTCTATTGTCTGTATCTAAAGAACTAAATGACTCGAACATCTTATCTTATCTATACGCCTCCATGCTAATAATAATATACATCGTCATTAAATAAGTAATTGTAGATGTTTTGATGTATTCTATTGCAACACTACGCGAAGGAAATTCGTAATCTCCACTGCTGACACTTGTGTTCCTTGTAAACGCATCCCAATGCATATTATGAAAGCCTTCCATACATCCCAACCCAACCTTTCTCTCCCTTCCCTGACACACCCTAGTTAACACCTAAACACACCTCTTCCTTCACTTCCTTACTTCCCCTCACTAGTTAATACCATCACCCCTTACGTAACACGCCCTACAACCTCCCATAGCTAGACATAATGCCAGCTCTAGTGAGACCATACTGACCAGTGGGTCTACGCTGACCCATTCCTTAATGACCCGTCTTGCTCTTGGACCCCGTGCTTTTGGGTACCGTGTAGATCTATTCGTGAAAATCTCAGATGCTTTCGCAGCTACTATAAATGTCTACATAGCGACCATTGAGGTAGGTATTGGTGGGTCACAAAGCTCCACTATTTCGCTTAGCCAAACCCATCACTTCTAGACTGTAATCTCACCTATATGTCCTCCTGTATTCACAATGTCCTTTCCTCTTCACTTTTCCTCCTGTCTTCACTTTGTCCTCCTATCTTCACTTTGTCCTCCTATCTTCACTTTATCCTCACCTCTTCCCCTTGGTCCCCCTTGGTCCCCCTTTCTTCACTTTATCCTCACCTATTCCCCTTGGTCCCCCTTTCCTCACTTTATCCTCACATTTCCTCACATGGTCCCCACTGTGACTGCAGGTATTACCTCTACCGGCTGTTCAATTGAATACTCGCATGCAAGAACTTCTGATTCCATCCGATGACTCGGGAATTAGTACTTTCGAACGTTTGCGTACTAATTGCGATCAGCAATCCTGTACAGAATTATTTCTGGAGGTCACTTCGGGTCTGAACTGCCAAACGGAGAACGGTTTTTCACTCTCTAATGTAATCCGTTACCCAGCAACAGTGTTATATAATAGTTTCCTAATTCAAATCATTTAATGTGCCTTTTGAAATGTTATCCAATATATTCTACATAATATAATGTTTGTATATTATATTTTATTTTTGCGTACATATTAAAGAATTTTGCAAAACTATTGTTAAAACAATTAATCATAATAACATAAGATTAGTAGTTAATTAAGATAGTAATTAACTATTCAAAGAAAGATTTACAAATTGTACAACAATAGTTAATATCCGATATGAAATTAATATAATGAACAACTTTAATATTTACGTGTTATTAAATCTTTACAGATGTAGATGAATCCATTGAGACAGATGTATCTATGACTGAAGTTATTATCATTATCTTGTCACCATTATCTGTGTAGTTCCCTGATTTGAATCTAATATCTCCTCATCGAATACAGTCCTCGTTATATGAATTATTACATAAAAGTAAATGTAACTTTCTTTCACTATCTGTGAGTTGTTTAACTTTTTATTAGATTGATTTAAATCTGAAAACTATTAAATATTACAATGTTGACATCAATCTTTTAGTCGCAGAAAACTGAGAAGATTGCCAAGGCTCGAGATAACAGGGCCAAGGTTCGATATATTAGGTCAAGGTTCGAGATAACAGGGTCAAGGTTCGAGATACTAAGGCCAATGCTCGAGATAACAGGGCCAAGGTTCGAGGTAACAGGGCCAAGGTTCGAGATAACAGGGCCAAGGTTCGAGATAATAGGGACAAGGTTCGAGATAACAGGGCCAAGGCTCGAGATAACAGGGCTAAGGTTCGAGATAATAGGGCCAAGGTTCAAGATAATAGGGCAAAGGTTCACCAAACTAATGATGTAATTAATTATGCATCTCATCAAGACTCTTTTTCTATTCCTTTTAGGCCACTACATTTCTTACACATATCTCAAATTGATCTCACACACCTCATACACGTCTTTTGTAACACCATTAACATCTCTTTAACACGGATTTTAAAAACACATCATACTTCCTTCCCACCCCTTCAACACTCAACCTCACTACTACCATTCCCATGTGCAGATTAGAGACATTATAATAGACTCAATGGTTATGTCTAATACTGCTACATCTCTACCGGAAATACAAGCTTTTAGTTCTAATCTGAATGAACTGACCAAATTCATAGAAGAAGTACCTAGAAATTCTCAGGTTTGAATTAGTATTTATATTATGATAGTACATACATTATTCTTGTTATACATTTATATTAATTTATATTAATTATTATTATATTAATATCAATATTTATTTTTGTTTCTTTGTAATTTTTTTTTCTCATTATTTTTCTGCAATTTATAATTGTCGTAAATGAATGATTTATTATTCTACATGAATAATAACAATATAGTATTCTTCTATTCCTACGTTTACCTGTTCCTACACGTACATTATATCCTTTCATATTTGGCCTACAAATAACTGATCTTTCTCTTATAATGATAAAAGTTAAAGGTTGCTGATGGCATATCGTCGATGTCAAATTCTATTGCCAGCAAATTGAAGTCATCATCTAAAAAACAACTCACAGACACTATCTCGTCAATGACTGAAACCTCAGGAAATGTTCTAGAGGTTAGTTGCAATGTTATATTAATATATTAATAATGATATTCATCGTACCTTTATAAATGTGATCCATTACATTTATAAATGTGATCCATTACATTTATAAATGTGATCCATTACATTTATAAATGTGATCCATTACATTTATAAATGTGATCCATTATATTTATAAATGTGATCCATTACATTTATAAATGTACAATTTCTAAGATATTGCCTAAGAATTTGTGTATGTGTGTTTGTGTATGTGTATGCGTATGTGTGTGAATTTGTATCTACATTAGTGTAGTTAGAATTAAACAACATTAACACATTTATGAAAAATAGAGGAAATATAAATTCTAATGGATAAGATCAAATGTATAAATATGAATTGTAACTAATTATACTATTTAATATTAATTATAACTATTATATATTAATTTTTAAATATTTTAATTGCTATAATTATTAATTAGTTATCTATCTAAAATATCATATAGTCGACTATATTTGCTGTCGATAATGGTTTAATTCAAGATATAGAGAATGCAAAGTCTTCCGAATTCTTCTTTTACGACACAAATCTGGAAAGCACCCGAGAGAGTTTGTAGACCTTTCTGTAAAGGAAGGAGTAGAGGAGAGGGCTTGAAATACACTTTTTATAGTTTATATGTACGATACCTTTTTCTTAACCTATTTTATGAAACACGATTTTTAATATTCGAAAGTAGAGTAGAAAACTACCAGCAAATTTATCTTGAAATAAAATTAATAACAAATTGTGAAATAGATTAAACTTATCTTATAAGTATTACAATAGTCAATCTGTTATGTCAAACCTGTTCATAATTCAATTCTCCATGTTATAATTTGCATTTCTCAGGTCTAGACACATTTTCTGAAAGAGATGCTGATTTACTTTTGGGAAAAGAAACTAATTCTCTACTACAAAGTGGAGCCGTTAGTATCATTGGAGATAACAAAAGGGGTATTGTAGTTTTCAGGTCAATTAACATATACTATTACAGTTACTTTGTTCTAGTCATTATGTAAATATGTGATGTTATGTTATATTAATAAGTTCTGTAACTCATATAAATATATATATATATTTATATACACACATATATATTTCATGTTATTATTTAAAGTTATAACATTAATATATTGCCAGCGATGATATTTCACAAAGTTTGTGTAGAAAATGTAGAAGATAAAAAATACTTAAATAAATTCTTACCCAACAATTTTACTTACTCAACAGTTTATTTTTTGAATTAATGTAAATTCTACTACCAGTCGAGCAGCGTAGTCAATTCTATCCAGGGATCGCTGACCACTATGTCATCAGCATTGACCGATAGTTTAATGGCCGGAGAAGATGACATCGTCATGAAAACTGGCCGTCTATCCGTCTCCGTCCAGAAGAAATCGGCTGTAGAGTTGGCCGGTCAGTTAATAATTGACAGACGTCCAGTTCAATGTCTACGTCACCCATATATATGGTCCTATATAATCTATGTAGACATACACTCGTGTATTGTACTATATTCACGGGAAAACTGTTATCCTATACACGTAACCTCGGTAGAAGTTAATTTAAACTTATATTTTAAATCTAACTCCCTTCGAAGTCGCATTTGTTCAAGATATTGTGATCTTAATGACGGACATTGTAAATTACTTCTCTATATTATTATAAGACGATATGTTTATCTGATGAGTATCTGATGAGTTCGACCTCTGACCTTCACATTAACCGTTATGTCGCCGAATCCATTAATAATCCACCCGAGTAAAACAAAACCTGCGACCAGCTCAACGTTCATCGACTGGTGCTAATTCAATTGGTGATGGGGCAGTGAATCTTCCCAACTGGTGCGATATGGCTCCCAAGATACAGGGGATGTACTGCGATCCCGAGAAGGTGATCAGCGTCGTGGTCAGTATTCGGGCAGGCTTGACCATTGTCGGGTAGGATGGTGAGTTTGGTTGCAGTAGGCGTGAGCAGTGTGGAGAAGAAGATACTTTTATAATGAGGGAGACAGTTTTGTAAGTGTACGATATCTTCTCTAATCTGTATTATCGTATCTAACTCATACACGAATTCCTCAATTCTACTATCCTACGCTTGACCAGAGGAAATCGAGTCCATTCAACATGTATACGAAAACGTTGACCGCAGCGGTTAAGGCGGACAAAGTTTCGGCTGCAGCTCAGACAGCCGACTCAGCAACAGTCCAACTGGACATAGGAGATGAGCGCGGTAGAGCAATTGGCATTAGGGCCACTGACCGACCACTGGAGATTATAGTGCCCCGTACTAAAACCATATCCACCTCTGCAAGTAATATCACTGCCCAACTCTCAAATTCCAGGTACTCCGCGACAAAACAACATTTATATTCAATTTACTATTTGAGATTAAAGATTTACGTAAATAAAGGAACTCGTAGAAAAGAATTAATATTGTATTGTTATAAACAGTTATGATATATATCAAATTCAAATGATATATATAAATTGTATATTATAACTGTAAATATATAAATATATGTGTAGTAAGTATTTAATAAATTGTATATAAATTGTATATTTTATATATTTATTTAATATTTTATATATTTATTTAATATTTTATATATTTATTTTATTCTACAGTGAATTGTTTTATCACAAATTCGAAGTGACAGCTAATAATGCTTCTGTTCACATTGAAATCAAACCTCTATTGTTAGTTACAGTATATATAATATATATACTATATATACTATATATATAATATATATAATATATATAATATATATAAGATATATAATATATATAAGATATATAAGATATATAAGATATATAAGATATATAATATATATAAGATATATAAGATATATAATATATATAAGATATATAAGATATATAAGATATATAAGATATATAATATATATAAGATATATAAGATATATAATATATATAATATATATAATATATATAAGATATATAAGATATATAATATATATAAGATATATAAGATATATAAGATATATAAGATATATAAGATATATAAGATATATAAGATATATAAGATATATAAGATATATAATATATATAAGATATATAAGATATATAAGATATATAATATAGATAAGATATATAAGATATATAAGATATATAAGATATATAATATATATAAGATATATAAGATATATAAGATATATAAGATATATAAGATATATAAGATATATAAGATATATAAGATATATAAGATATATAATATATATAAGATATATAAGATATATAATATATATAAGATATATAAGATATATAAGATATATAATATATATAAGATATATAAGATATATAAGATATATAAGATATATAATATATATAAGATATATAAGATATATAAGATATATAAGATATATAATATATATAAGATATATAAGATATATAAGATATATAAGATATATAAGATATATAAGATATATAAGATATATAAGATATATAAGATATATAAGATATATAATATATATAATATATATAATATATATAAGATATATAATATATATAAGATACAGTGAAGTGTAGCAATATATCTACAAAGCCTAATCTTGAATTGCTAATTTTGAATATAGGTTGACAAATGTTCAATATTTAGTTTTGATTGAATTCAATAAAAAACCAATTCTCTCCGGAGTTAACAGAAGTTGGCTCTTGCTATCTACGATTCCACATAAAATGAAACCTCGGGGTTTGAATACAAATTAACATTTGCTTAGCTCTTACTTAAACATTTACTTAAGCATTTATTTTAGTTCTTATTTAAGCACTTATTTTAGTTCTTACTTAAGTTCCCTTATAACCTATAAACTTCTAAATATTAAAACTTTACATGTTATAAAGTCATAATATTTAGTCAATTTTTTGTTCGTTCTCTTTATTGTTTTAAAGTTAAAAATCAAACAATTACAATATTGACCAGTAACATATTTGGTTTATTTAATATTCCTATATCAATTAAAATGAAATTAATATGCGAATTACAAATATAAATATATGTTGTAATTTAATAATTATGTAAATGTGAGTATAATCATTTAGCAATAACTTTTATTGTTGTCTTAAATATTCAATTCATTAAATACTTATGCAATATTATTACCAACAAATTATGACATAACACGTTTATGAATAATAACTTCTTACATTTCCATTAATATTAAAATCATATATGCAGATAAATAATTACAATCGCGCATGAAATATTAATATTAATAATACTTAATAAGTTAATAATAAGTAATTAATAATGTAAAAATGTTTCTCTAGAGATAGTTATTAATAATCGTCCACTTAATCTTCCACACGACCTCCGTAGACTGGACACCAGGCCTTGACCCTTACACTGTATTCCTGGATAACACCATTGTGGCCAATCGCCATCCGATGGTCTACATCGGCTTGAGACAACTGACAACGGATGAGCACGATCTCTATAATAACTTCAGCCGCTTTACAAGGCAAGACAATGGAACAGGACAATTCAGGTCTATTCGCACTTTGTACTGAGACGGTAAAGTCGTGTTTTATATTTACAATAATAGATTGAAAGTTTGGAGGAGTTTAATATTAAATATTAATATTTATATAACAGTAATCAATAAAAGAGGATTCCTTTGTTAGGATTAGACCCACATGCATGTGCACATATCATTAAGAAACATGTTTCATTGATGTAACGGGACATTGGTATTACAGTAAACAATTAAAAGCTTCCTTGGTGTATTGTTATAAACTTAAGTACATCATTAAATATAAATTATTATAATAATAGTTATGTAATAAAATAACGATAAGAATGAAATAGGGACTTTAAATAATTATTTGTATTACCCTACTTTATCCCACTTTACCCTACTTTACCCTACTTTACATCACTTTACCCCTTTCAGTCCACTTTACCCCATTTACACCACTTTACTCCCTTTACTCTCTTTACCCCCTTTACCCCACTTTATATTACTTTACCCCTTTACCCCACTTTATATCACTTTACCCCCTTCAGACCACTTTACCCCACTGTTCATTCCTGTATCTCCGGATGCCAAAATACTAAAAATAACAAAATGCACTCCATTCTTCCCTAAAGTACCTACCTGTACTTCACTGTACCTTACTGTACCTCACTGTACCTTACTGTACCTACCTGTACCTACCTGTACTTCACTGTACCTCACTGTACCTACCTGTACATACCTGTACCTACCTGTACCTACCTGTACATACCTGTACCTCACTGTACCTACCTGTACCTACCTGCACATACCTGTACCTCACTGTACCTACCTGTACCTACCTGTACCTACCTGTACCTACCTGTACCTACATGTACCTACCTTTACCTACCTGTACCTACCTGTACCTACCTTTACCTACCTGTACCTACCTGTACCTACCTGTACCTACCTGTACCTACCTGTACCTACCTGTACCTACCTGTACCTACCTGTACCTCACTGTACCTACCTGTACCTACCTGTACCTACCTGTACCTACCTTTACCTACCTGTACCTACCTGTACCTACATGTACCTACCTGTACCTACATGTACCTACCTGTACCTCACTGTACCTACCTGTACCTACCTGTACCTACCTGTACCTCACTTTACCTACCTGTACTTTCTGTACTTTTGTCACCCCAGTCCAATTACTTGAATACTATATACAGCTCATCTTACACCTTGCAAGTCTATACTTCGGCCTGCTTCTTCCACAATGAGACAACTAAACAATGGGATGCAAGTGGGTGTAAAGTTAGTCAGATTGTCTTTCCTACCACATATTATTATACGGATATGTATACATAAGAGTAAATAATAGTACATTTTATATTAAAAACAATTCCGATGAAATAAAAAACTGTGAATTTTCACTAAATAATAAGTAATCGATTTCATCTAATTGCAATCAATGATATTGATTGACAGGTGGGCGGGGCTACATCCTTGCAATCAACACAGTGCTTCTGCAACCATGCAACCTCGTTTTCATCAGGTTAGAGGGACTTAGGTTATGTTTGATCTATATCAAGCTCAAGCTCTATCTATGCTAAACTATATGTACCCCTATTATGGGGTATGTGCCCCTAATTATAGGCTCCGCCCATAGGCATGGTTATACACCTTAATGATAAGCCCCGCCCACAGGAATGGCTATACGCCCTAATGCTATTGATTGGAACATGGTGTTTGCTAATATTGACTTCATGTCTAATCCTACACTTTACTGCGTTGAAATGGCTGTGTTTGTTATATTTGTAGCTTGTGCTGTATTAGCAAGGAGGGCTGACAAAAGAGACTTACAAAAGGTCTTACTACACCTTACTACACCTTACTACACCCCACTACACCCCACTACACCTCACTACACCTCACTACACCTCACTACAACTTAATACACTTCACTATGCCTCACTACACCTCACTACACCTCACTACACCTCACTACACCTCACTACACCTTACTACTACTTACTACACCTCACTACACCTCACTACATCTCACTACACATTACTACTACTTACTACACCTCACTACACCTCACTACACCTCATTACACTTCACTATGCCTCACTACAACTCACTACAACTCACTACACCTCACTACACCTCACTACACCTCACTACACCTTACTACTACTTACTACACCTCACTACACCTCACTACACCTCATTACACTTCACTATGCCTCACTACAACTCACTACAACTCACTACAACTCACTACACCTCACTACACATCACTACACCTTACTACTACTTACTACACCTCACTACACCTCGCTACACCTCACTACACCCACTACACTTCGACACACTTCGACACACCCCACTACACCTCACTACATCTCACTACACCTCACTACACCTCACTACACCTCACTACACCTCACTACACCTCACTATACCTCACTACACCCCACTATATCCACTACACTTCGACACACCCCACTACACCCCACTACACCTCACTACACCTCACTACACCCCACTACACCTCACTACACCCCACTACACCTCACTACACCTCACTACACCCCACTACACCTCACTACACCCCACTACACCTCACTACACCTCACTACACCCCACTACATCTCACTACATCTCACTACACCTCACTACACCTCACTACACCTCACTACACCTTACTACACCTTACTACACCTCTCTACACCCCACTACACCCACTACACTTCGACACACCCCACTACACCTCACTACACCTCACTACACCTCACTACACCTCACTACACCTTACTACACCTCACTACACCTCACTACACCCCACTACAACTCACTACACCTCACTACACCCCATACACCCTACTACATCTCACTACATCTCACTATACCTCACTACACCTCACTACACCTCACTACACCCCACTACATCTCACTACACCTCACTACACCTCACTACACCCCACTACAACTCACTACACCTCACTACACCTCACTACACCTCACTACACCCCACTACATCTCACTACACCTCACTACACCTCACTACACCTCACTACACCTCACTACACCTCATTACATCGCACTACACCTCACTACACCTCACTACACCCCACTACATCTCACTACACCTCACTACACCTCACTACACCTCACTACACCTCACTACACCTCACTACACCTCACTACATCTCACTACACCTCACTACATCTCACTACATCTCACTACACCTCACTACACCTCACTATACCTCACTACACCCCACTACACCCACTACACTTCGACACACCCACTACACCCCACTACACCTCACTACACCTCACTACACCCCACTACATCTCACTACACCTCACTACACCTCACTACACCTCACTACACCTCACTACACCTCACTACACCTCACTACACCTTACTACACCTTAATACACCTTACTACACCTTACTACACCTCTCTACACCTCACTACACCTCACTACACCCACTACACCTCACTACACCTCACTATACCTCACTACACCTCACTACACCTCACTATACCTCACTACACCTCACTACACCTCACTACACCTCACTACACCTCACTACACCTCGCTACACCTCACTACACCTCACTACACCTCACTACACCTTACTACACCTCACTACACCTCGCTACACCTCACTACAACTCACTACACCTCACTACACTTCACTACATCGCACTACACCTCACTACACCTCACTACACCCCACTACATCTCACTACACCTCACTACACCTCACTACACCTCACTACACCTTACTACAACTTACTACACCTCTCTACACCCCACTACAACTCACTATACCTCACTACACCTTACTACACCTTAATACACCTTACTACACCTTACTACACCTCTCTACACCTCACTACACCTCACTACACCCACTACACCTCACTACACCTCACTATACCTCACTACACCTCACTACACCTCACTATACCTCACTACACCTCACTACACCTCACTACACCTCACTACACCTCACTACACCTCGCTACACCTCACTACACCTAGCTACACCTCACTACACCTCACTACACCTCACTACAACTCACTACACCTCACTACACTTCACTATGCCTCACTACACCTCACTACACCTCGCTACAGTTAATTGCAATAGAAATGAAAGGAAATAAAGAACATCATAAGTACAGTTATCAAATCTCTTTTAAAACTGGTCACAAAAAGCATTCCATGTGCGATTCAAAGGTTGGAGATTTACACAAAAACTTTATAAGAAGATCTGTAATGTATTGACCGGCTGACCACAGGTCAGTTTCATATTGTCAGGCAACGTCGGAAATACTGACATCAGAACTCTTTCTTGCGACAAAAGGAAAATCTTCAGACAATCGGAGACGGATTTATTTTTCATGACCACTCCACGGTTATTTCATTGTTGTGCATGTCAGTAATGGTATTACTACATATGGCATTGTTATATTGTTTATATATAGGTGGGGTTAATATACCCCAACATGAGATCTACTCTACCTCCTTATGAGATCTACTCTAGACTACATCCTCACAAATGCAGATATTTAAAAGACCTACTCTATTCCCCATCCTGTCATATGCAGACACCTAGGTGACCTATTTTAGACCCCATCCTGTCATATGCAGGCACCTAGGTGACCTACTTTAGACCCCATCCTATCATATGCAGACACCTAGGTGACCTACTTTATACCCCATCCTATCATATGCAGGCACCTAGGAGACCTACTTTAGACCCCATCCTATCATATGCAGGCACCTAGGAGACCTACTTTAGACCTCATCCTATCATATGCAGATACTTAAGAGACCTACTTTAGACCCCATCCTATCATATGCAGGCACCTAGGTGACCTACTTTAGACCCCATCCTATCATATGCAGATACTTAAGAGACCTACTTTAGAACCCATCCTGTCATATGCAGGCACCTAGGTGACCTACTTTAGACCCCATCCTGTCATATGCAGGCACCTAGGTGACCTACTTTAAACCCCATCCTATCATATGCAGGCACCTAGGTGACCTACTTTAGACCCCATCCTATCATATGCAGACACCTAGGTGACCTACTCTATATCCACGTGTGGCACGATAACTCTGGTAAGCCTGAAGCCTCTTGGTACCTTGAGGAGATCTCAATATTGAATTTGTCGACTCAGCAGCAATGGTTGTTTGATGTCGAGCAGTGGTTTGCGGTAGAGTACAACAATGGCAAGGTTATAGGTTAAAGGTTATAGCCTAATTGTTATCTTCATCTAGTAGTTAGTAGTTAGTAATTACGGGTACCGGAACTTAGAGATTCATAGGAGTATAATAGCGGGTTTAAGATTAGGGTTAGGCATTGCTGATTGCTATTAAAAGTTAGCGACTATTATCTATTTAATAATAGAAATACAATATCCTGATTACACATCGTAGGTAGATGGTGGGAATTCTCACCTCACCTCTCACCTTCCCCTTCTCACTTTTACTATCCATCCTTAGTGGGAGTACTCTCCTCACCCCTCACCTTCCTATTCTCACTTTTACTATCCATCCTTAATGAGAGTTCTCTCCTCACCTCACCTCTCACCTTCCCCTTCTCACTTTTACTATCCATCCTTAATGGGAGTTCTCTCCTCACCTCACCTCTCCACTTCCCCTTCTCACTTTTACTATCCATCCTTAATGAGAGTTCTCTCCTCACCTCACCTCTCACCTTCCCCTTCTCACTTTTACTATCCATCCTTAATGAGAGTTCTCTCCTCACCTATCCCCTCCCACCCTTCTTGCTTAGCTTGACAGAGTAATACCAGTACTTGGAAGTGAAGATATTTCCAGTTTCTCAAAAAGATTCAGCAATAATTCTCGACAAAATATGAATGACGAACATCTGTGGTTTTCTGTAATGAATAGACCAGCTTCTAGTAGCTTCACAAGACTACAGGTCATTGTTACTACTCATCTCTCTTATCTTATCATTATTACTACTCATCTCTTTTATCTTATCATTGTTTCTACTCTTATCTCTTATCTTATCATTGTTACTACTCCTATCTCTTATCTTATTATTGTCACTACTCCTCTATATTATATTCCTATTATCACTACTCATCTCTCTTATATTATCATTGTAACTACTCCTCTCTCTTCTTGTCATTGTCATTACTCCTATCTCTTATCTTCCCATTGTCACTACTCCTCTCTCTTCTTGTCATTGTCATTACTCCTATCTCTTATCTTATCATTATCACTACTCCTATCTCTTATCCTCTCATTGTCACTACTCCTATCTATATTCTTATCATATTACTTTATTACTATGTTCCTTGCCAATCTTCCTAACTAAACCCTTTAATTACATCTAATAATCGTGACATTTAATCATTCCAATAACCATTCTCCTATTCTAATAAATAAGCCATATAACTTATCTTTCGTATAGATCTATTATACAAATCTTAACCACGCCCCTATCTTTACACCATAACAGAGAGTTGCTTGTTGCCTATGTCTACTATATACCAGCATGTTAGCTAATGCAATGTTTTATGGGGTAGCTGTGCAATCCGGAAATGCACTGAACATTGGTCCATTTGCTTTATCGCCAGAACAGGTCGCAACCTAATGTAAACAATGAGCCCTGTACATTATTTTATTGTAATTGTGTATTTAACAATTGCTGGTCATCGTTATCTCCAAATTGTTTACGATTTACAAATTTTCTTATTCATTATTATCTAAACAATTCCTATAATAATGAATATTAGTTAATAAATATTAATTATAATTTATAAACGTAGTTACATTTCTTAGATTTTAATTGAATTCTTTGTTAATATGTTTATATCGTTAACAATAACTTATACTTAAATTGCTACTATCTCGCGCAGTTATATATCGGAGTGATAAGTAATCTCGTGGTATTTCCTGTTAACTTCATCATTGTGTTATTGTTTCGTAAATCTACTCCGAAATCTGCTGAAAGGTTCCTTGTTACTTTATTAATCATTAACTTTAACGCTATTATTGTTTTGTATTTATATATAATTAAAATTCATTATATTTGAATATAATTGAATAGATATAAAACATTACATTTCGGTAATTAATGTTTTTCTCTGTTTCAAGTAATATGATTATAATAGTTATTATGTTGACATTTTATTAAGTTATCATAATAAGAAGTATAACAATTGATTTGATAACACGCAGTCGGCCAAAAGGGAAAATTCCATGGTGGGGCATTATAGTGGCATGGGTGATTTTAGTGCTAACGTTAGTTTCCATGTTAATTGTTTAAAATCATTATTTATTCAACTTCTTTAAATTTGTAAAGATCTTTGTTCTTTTACTGTGATAAATTGTCGTTATCAAATTCATGAAATAATTACTTATCTTAAGATGTTAAGATCTTAAGATCTTAAGATTCTAAACAAAAATTCTTCTTTATAATTCAATAACCACATGTGGATTTGTAAACGTTACTGTAGATATCCCAAGATGTCATTGATGACTGTAAATTTAACTTACAAGTGTGATAATGTCAAATGAATGAGTTTTATTTGAACAATTCTAAATTACATATTTCCTTTAGAACATTGGCATCGGTTGCATTTGTCACATTCTACGGAATCAGTTTCCAAGATGAGAAATGTAAGAAATGGTTGTCTTCCCTAGCGGTCTCCTTTATCACCTCGATCTTTGTTACGCAACCCATTAAGGTCATAACGTCATTGCTATTGTATTGTAATATCCATAATCCTTTCTTCAGCCCTAACCTCACCAATAATTGCATATCTTTATAAAACATCAATTTTCATTAAAAAAACTTCAGAATGATATCTTTAAGATTTGACTCTTCTCCTCCACTCCCTAATCGAACTCAATATCGACCTCATTCTATATTCCTTGGCAGTTTCACCTCTATTGTATTTAGGTGTTCCTAGCTGCACTGTTTATTGCTTTGATATTCAGCAAGAAGAACTCATCAAATGATTATATTGAGAATAAAGATAACCTAGAAGGTTTGTTATACTTTAGCATGATTCGTAATCCACAATATAAGATTATACAGTGTACAGTATATATTATACAATGCACACTGTACACTGTACGCTGTACGGCGTACATCGTACAGTGTACGCTGTGTACGCTGTACAATATAATATTTGATATTATTATTATTTACTCTTCAGTTTATTTTATATCAAACTGAATAAAACAATATTTATAATAATAATGATATTAATAATAATAATCTACGAAATTTAAATTCTACTCTCTTCAATTGAAACTAAAACCAACGGCACCGTTTTCAAGAAATACTCTCGTTTATAGATTTCGATATTGAGAGTTCAGAAGTTGAAGACATAAAGTACGAAACTCCAAACAAACTCACGGAGTACAGGAGAATTAGACTGCTTGAGATCAAGATGTACACCATATGTAAAGAAATTGCCTTCTACGTCCTCTTCCTTTGGCTGCTTCTATTCCTCGGGTTGGTGAATCAACTAGGTTACAGTTTTCTTATAGAGGGTACTTGTATTAATTGCATTTACACCTTCTATACACCAATACCATACTACTTTACACTCATCTTATACTTACTTTAATACCTCTCTTACACCTATTATCTATTTTAGGCATTAGTAGTTAACCTTTAATAAACATCTAATATCTACATGCATTACCTCATTATCTATTATTGGATGTATAGTTGACCCCTAATAATCCCCGAATAGTTACACGATGCGTGACCCCATGGCTTATTGGAGTAAAGAACATCTCGAAAATGAAATAGTATTTGGAAAAGACTTCCCTTCTCCAAATGTAGATTTTACGAAGGTCTATAATCATTATAACAGATTTATAAATTTCAATTATAAATTATCAGAATTCTTTTAGACATTATTTAGTATTTTAAAGTATTTATTATTTTCTTAACGCCGTAAGAATTACAGTACATTTAATAAGAATTGATTACTAGAGATATAATGGTCAAGGTTTAGTTTACACGATTACAAAGAAAATATTCAAGAGTGGCTAAACTAACATATTATCTTATAATATTAAATACATGTAGCCGATTAATTATCCATTTCTTATTTAATCCAGAATTGTCAGTTTAAAATATTTATGAGCTATTGTGTCATGGGAGGTAGGACTCCAATAATTATAATATTTAATAATGCTTCGCACGGCATGGAAACATTATATAATTATTAAATAAACAATGGAAATACTCTTAAATTGTAATTTATAAAATTAATTGTATTATATTTTCTGTGTTCGATTTATTTCTGAAACATAGATGAGGTCATTTAAACATATAACTATAAATAGGCAGCATATAAATAACTTTGAGGAATTTGAAGTTAGTTAAAATATTCTGATTGAAAAAGAGCTGATAAATAATATAAACCACTTCTATATACATAGCATATACATTTTATATAGCATATACACTTTATATAGCATATACACTTTATATAGCATATACACTTTATATTGCATATATACTTTATATTACATATGTATATATATATATATATATATATATATATATATATATATATATATATATATATATATATATATGAACTAAATGCTTTATCTAAAGGTTATTCTCATAATATCTTACAAATTATGTGCTTTCTATTACATTTAATTTTCAATATAAGTAATTTTGAAAATTTTAGAAATTGATCTCAAGAAATGTTGTTAATTTTATCTAAATATATAATAATGAATTTAATAATGAATTTAATAATGAATTTAATAATGAATTTAATAATGAATTTAATAATGAATTTAATAATGAATTTAATAATGAATTTAATAATGAATTTAATAATGAATTTAATAATGAATTTAATAATGAATTTAATAATGAATTTAATAATGAATTTAATAATGAATTTAATAATGAATTTAATAATGAATTTAATAATGAATTTAATAATGAATTTAATAATGAATTTAATAATGAATTTAATAATGAATTTAATAATGAATTTAATAATGAATTTAATAATGAATTTAATAATGAATTTAATAATGAATTTAATAATGAATTTAATAATGAATTTAATAATGAATTTAATAATGAATTTAATAATGAATTTAATAATGAATTTAATAATGAATTTAATAATGAATTTAATAATGAATTTAATAATGAATTTAATAATGATTTTAATAATGAATTTAATAATGAATTTAATAACGAATTTAATAAGATTGTGAATATTCATTTCTTTCAAATTGAGAAACTATTAGAACAAATTTGCTTTTTATTTAAATAATATAATTTAATTGCAAATTCTTTATGAACAAATCATTTTTACAGAATTATTATTCTAATATCTTTATTAGTTTGTGAAAAGATCCAAGATACGATATATCGTAGTATTTATGTAATCGTATATTATGTAATCGCGTATGAACATACTAGAATACAATAATATTACTATTATATTGCTATCATTTCAGTGTCCAATAATCGACCACCACCCCCTACCGCCGTACCGCCGTACCACCACCCCATACCCCCATACTACCATCCTCCTATATCCGTACCACCACCCCATCCCCCTACATCCGTACCACCACTCCATCCCCTACTTCCTTACCACCACTCCCAAACCCCATCGCAGATTTATACAACCGACCAGTTATACCAATGGCTCGAGCAAACGCTAACGGGACGTCTGTTGAGAGCTCCTCGCTGGTACAACAAGCAGACGCAACTGTCTCAACGAGGATATATAGTCGACAGAGTCAATAGACTCATGGGCTACGCTTCACTGCGTCAGTTGAGGGTGAAGTCGGTTGTTTGCGACGACAAATTGGCTTCCGGGGGTGGGGCCTCGAATTCGTTATGCAATCCCCAGTACGATTGGTTCAACCAGGAGCGTCGCGATTTCTCCGTCGAGTGGCGTCGGAGGAACGGCGTAAACGATTCGGATCTACTTCCGGAGTTCACGTACAGGTCTGAGCGACGCCCGCAATTGCTTTACGCGACGGTGTAGAGGTCATCTGCGCGCGACGTATCCGGGAACTTCCAATGTGGGGCTTCGATACCTACGGAGTAGGTCGTGTACCCCAGTATAGCTTCTCACTAACCCACACTCAACTCCGGTACTTCTATAGCCTTTAGCTTCCACTCCAGCTAATAGTAATGGACCCTACTCCCGTACGCCCCCACTAATCACGCCCCCACTAATCACAACCCTACTCCGTTAACACATATGCATCGTACTCTACCCCATCACCCAATCATCGCAGGTCAGCTAGTTCCCTCTCCAGCCATTCCTTCTGGGCCAAGTTGAATGTATATTATGGTGGCGGTTATGTTGTGGAATTGAGAGAAGATGTTCTTCAAATGCAAAAGAAGATTCGACAATTGAAACAATGGCAGTGGATAGACAATAAGACCAGAGCTGTATTCATCGAATTTACTACCTACAATGCACAAGTGAGTGTAATGGTGTATCATGCTTCTTAAGGTATTTACACTCTAGTCATCTTTACACTTCTCTAGTTTGGCAAAATATCTACTTTACACTTTATATTTTATATTTTATACTTTACACTTTACACTTTACACTCTACACTTTACACTCTACACTTTACACCCACTACTTTACACACACACATTACACACACTATTTTACACTCACACATTACACTCACTACTTTACACTCTACAATTTACACTCTACACTCTACACTCTACACTTTACACTCACTACTTTACAATCTACAATTTACACTCTACACTCTACACTCTACACTTTACACTCACTACTTTACACTCTACAATTTACACTCTACACTCTACACTCTACACTTTACACTCACTACTTTACACTCACTACTTTACACTCACTACTTTACACTCACACATTACACTCACTAATTTACACTCTACACTCTACAATTTACACTCTACACTCTACACTACACTTTACACTCTACACTCTACACTTTACACTTTACACTCACACATTATACTCACTACTTTACACTTGACCCTTTACATCTACATGTCCTTACAACACAATGTAGACCATGTATAACTCTTTATATCACTTACCATATAAACTATATATATATTATTACTTCAATCATTTACATCATTCCACACTCCTCTACCATAATCTACTCATATTTACACAATGATGTACTTATTTACTCCATTCAATACCCAATTACGCTATATATATACTATTATTAGACTATTATTAGACTATTATTAGACTATTATTAGACTATTATTAGACTATTATTAGACTATTATTAGACTATTATTAGACTATTATTAGACTCGTATTTACACAACGATGTACTCATTTACTCCATTCAATACCCAATTACTCTATATATATATACTATTATTACACACTAGACCTATATAATATCACCAGGTGAATCTGTTTTCCATGGTAACATTAGTAGCCGAATTTCCTGAGACTGGAGGAGTGATTACTTTCTACCGAGTAGATGTAATCAACCTCATCAATTCCACGGGCGGAGTTAGTCGACAGCAAGTCGAATGATTTCTAAAGTAAATTCAATAATCTCACTTCAATTCAATATTCAAACTTTACATTCCACAATAGATGCTAATATTCCAATATGCGTGCCAAGCTCTTTTTATTATTTTCATCATTTTGATGATTGTATTTGAATGCATGTCTATCTACAAGTTAGTTTTTAAACAGTAAATTCTATATTAAGTATTTTCTATTTTGGTGTTTTATCGATTTACCTAAAATTATTTTTAATTTTTGTACATAATTATAAAATACTAAAAATTCAAGTCTACATTAAATCCTAACTACTGAATAGTATCCATGGTATAATGTACCATGGCATAATGTACTACTATTATACTATAATACCCTTATCGTATTTATATATATATATATATATTTATTAAAAGTTGTCTAATTCATTCCTCGTCGTCTCATTCTGCTCACCTCTCACCTCTAACCTCTCACCTTTCATTACCAGAATGCGATTGGACTACGCCAGACACGTATGGAACCTGGTCCCCCTGGCGGTGATTTCGCTGAGTATTGCCAGCGTAGGTGTGTACATCGTGAAATGGCGTATGGCTCGTAATCTCACCACTAGGTTTGCCTTGACCCATGGCAACAGTTACATGAACTTCCAACGGGTTGCATCTGCCAACGAACTGCTAATGTACATGATCGGACTGCTGGTGTTCATTTCCAACATCAAGGTCAGCGATTGGAGGGCGTGCAAGATTAGAGAAGTTACTTATAATCGGTGTTGGGTATCGTACTTTATTGTACTTTATTGCATCCTCATCCATACTAGCAAACAAGCCTATGACACCCATACCCCCGTATATACAATAAATATATATATGTATATATATATATATATATTTACAATATAATGTATATATCGAGTTGTTAGCATAATATATAATATAATATAGATAATTCTTTAAATTTACACTTTTATTAAAAACTATAGTATGACATTATTATTATTACATTGAAGTTCTGATTATACTATCATATATATATATATATATATATATATATATATATGTATATATATATATATATATATATATATATATATATATATATATATGTATATATATATATATATATATATATATATATATATATGTATATATATATTATAATCCTAGTTTATACACATGTACATA
The DNA here is from genome assembly GCA_964035775.1 of Osedax frankpressi. Classification (NCBI taxonomy): domain Eukaryota; kingdom Metazoa; phylum Annelida; class Polychaeta; order Sabellida; family Siboglinidae; genus Osedax; species Osedax frankpressi. The sequence goes on from OZ038316.1 coordinate 15,428,595, forward strand.
ACTTACCGTGTACATAACGAGTATTACATTATATTAAATATCCTAATAAAAAGAATGTACATGTTAGAGAAATTTGTATACATATAACAGATAACAATATAAATACATCGCATATAAATAGGAAGAAAAGAATTAAAATATTACATTTTATAAATATTTAAACCATATTTTATTAGAGAATTTATTGTTCTATTGATATTTTGTATATATTACATAACTTCTAGGAATTCTCATTTATTTAGTTCTTGAAAATCTGAATTGGAAACAATAATAATATTCACAAATTCATTTTCAATGTCGCAATTAATTTCTGTTTATTTGTTCTATTAAACAATCTGTTTGTATAATCTTTTAGACGCATTCATTTGAACTGTGATTCTAATAGAGAGGATAGTATTTCTGTCATAACGTCAACATCAAACTTACAAATGTTCAAACCATTTGAATAAACTATAATTTATACATTAATGGTATACCTATTAATGTAAAGTATAGTTTACAAAATGACACCATATTTACATCAACACCCACAATTATACTCCCCCATCTTACCCATACCTACTGAGGTCCATACCTCCACTTAATTTAGGTCCATACCACTATTTAAAATCTATGGTCCCCGCCTCCAATTGATCTAGGACCCATCTCCACTTAATCTAGACCCCTACCTCCACTTAATCTGGGTCCCTATCTCCACTTAATCTAGACCCCTACCTCCACTTAATCTGGGTCCCTATCTCCACTTAATCTAGACCCCTACCTCCACTTAATCTGGGTCCCTATCTCCACCTTCAGTAAACCCCTACCTCCATTTAATCTAGACCCCTATCTCCACCTTCAGTAAACCCCACTTCCACTTAATCTGGGTCCCTATCTCTACCTTCAGTAAACCCCTACCTCCACTTAATCTAGACCCCTACCTCCACTTAATCTGGGTCCCTATCTCCACTTAATCTAGACCCCTACCTCCACTTAATCTGGGTCCCTATCTCCACCTTCAGTAAACCCCTACCTCAATTTAATCTAGACCCCTATCTCCACCTTCAGTAAACCCCACTTCCACTTAATCTGGGTCCCTATCTCTACCTTCAGTAAACCCCTACCTCCACTTAATCTAGACCCCTACCTCCACTTAATCTAGACCCCTATCTCCACCTTCAGTAAACCCCTACCTCCACTTAATCTAGACCCCTATATCCACCTTCAGTAAACCCCACTTCCACTTTATCTGGGTCCCTATCTCCACCTTCAGTAAACCCTTACCTCCACTTAATCTAGACCCCTATCTCCACCTTCAGTAAACCCCACTTCCACTTAATCTGGGTCCCTATCTCTACCTTCAGTAAACCCCTACCTCCACTTAATCTAGACCCCTATCTCCACCTTCAGTAAACCCCTACCTACACTTAATCTAGACCCCTACTTCCACTTTATCTGGGTCCCTATATCCACATTCAGTAAACGCCTAACTCCACTTAGTCTAGACCCCTATTTCCACCTTCAGTAAACCCCTACCTCCACTTAATCTAGACCCCTATCTCCACCTTCAGTAAACCCCACTTGCACTTAATCTGGGTACCTATCTCCACCTTCAGTAAACCCCTACCTCCACTTAATCTAGACCCCTACATCCACCTTCAGTAAACCCTACTTCCACTTGCAGTTTATACCATTACTGAGATTCAACAAAAGAGTTGGCTTACTGATAAGTACTTTAAAATACTCAAAAGAATCCCTCTTCTACTTTAGCCTAGTTTTCTTCATTGTTCTATTTGCTTATGTTCAGGTTTGTATTGGTGTTGTGCTTTGACTTAATATATCTTACAACCCAGGTGTCTAGACACGCTTATCTCAACAAATTTACTATTCCGTCCTATAATAATCGGCAGACAAGATAATATTTCATTCTATTATTGTTATTTAGAATATTTGATTTTCTGTTCATTTTGCAGTTGTTTTATTTTGTGTTTTTCCGTAATTTGCCCGATTTCTACACAATTGTTACAACACTGGAGACATGCGTACAGATGATAATAGGTTAGAAATCAGACCTGACAACCACACACACAGCTGACATACACACACACATACACCTGCCATACACACACATGACATACACAACCATTATATCTCATAAGATGCAGTACTATTTTAATTGTAAAACTTTGCAATATTATACTTTAACTTATCCTACATAACTATGGAATTTATTAAACTAAGTACTTTTCAAGTACTAAGTTACCCTGATTACTTGAATATTATACAACTATGATATAACAATATACCTCAAATAAACTGTAAATGTACTTCGAATAAACTTATTGTTATACAAAGTGAACTCAGTTTACGTAATGAATACACAAAATGCACAAAACAGCTTACAACCAATAATATTGCTGGATTTCTGATACCACTAATTTGATTGACAGGTAAATTTGATTTTGATTCAATGCGTCAAGTGTCTCCAGTATTGGGCCCAGCATTCTTCCTTCTCTACATGTTCACCGTATTCTTTATACTTGTGAACATGTTTCTAACAATTCTAAACGAGTCGTTTGCTAGTGTTCGCCAGCAGTCTGGACTGCAGAGCAACGACTTCGAAATTGTTGACTTCCTAGTCGGCAAACTGAAACTCTGGATGGGCTACGGGGTCAAAGAGGTTAGAGGTCATCCTATTCATGCTTTTTTGCTTACATTAAAATTTATTTTGTAATAAAATTAGTAGCGATATGTTTTTAATTTAATAGTTGAATGATAACTCTTTTCTATTGTTCCTATTTTTTTATGTTAATTTGAATTCAATAATAATACATTATTATTGAATTAATTTTGATATTTTTTTATGGAAATAGTTATTCCTATTCATAATACATATTTTAAGCCTTTATACTTATTTTCTACAATTGCTGAATTTAAACATTAAATGTTAAGGAATCCTGTAAATTTTACAGATTTCATAAATTAGCTATAATATATAATCTAATTTGGTAAATAGAAGCCAAAAGCTGAGACCGAATTGCCAAAAGATGTGTTCCTGGCGAGGAAAGATAGGGACAGGGAAGCTGTAGAAAACCTACCCCAACATGTGGAATCATTGTTAAAAGCTATTGAACATAGCTACGGCATTAATAAATGAACCAATATATAATCCTACAATATTGAATTGTTATATTAATAAGTTTTGCCATTATTAACACTAATTCTCTGCTTATATTAATTATTGTATTTATATATATACATATATTCGTGTCTATTGTGAAAAGCAAATTGGTGAATAAACCTTCAAACAAAAACTGATTTCAATTGTAATCAAATTAATAGAATTACTAATTTTATTTTATACTACAAAAATCAGCAATCATATTATTAGATATTTATTTTCGTATATACAATACCATAATAGTAATAATAAATAATTATTAATCAGTAATAAATCTAATGGAGATTTGAATACATTATTGTATTATGGGGATGGTAGCTCTTGGGAATGTGAGAATAAATTACACTAATGAGAGATGATATTGAGAGATTTGAACACCATGGGTAGAATGACACCTTGATGATAAGTTATGGATTAATGCATAGATATATAATCAATGGTGTTATATAAATAGAACTTTTACTGTTTAGTTTTCTCAAAAACACTATCGGAGATGGATTCTACAAATGAAAGAAAATCATTAATATAATGCAATTTATCTTATACAAATTATTATTCGCAATTAAAAATGTTATAGAAATGTAAATATTTTTGAATCGAGGATAAACCAATTGTTACAAAAACAAACCCTGGCTATTAAGTTGAGGCTTTTCCTCCTTAGATGGACATCTCTTCAGTACGGACTTGAAGGACTCTGGCATGTTCGTTGAAGTTTCGGAGATCGAATGAGAAGCATGCTGAACTTGCATTTTCATTTCGTAGGTCTTTTGCGTGCTCTCAATCAATCCTTAATTAATCAAATTATATATTATTATAACATATAAATAACATAATATATTATAATAAATAAATATTAATTTTATGTTCTAAATTTTTGAATATTCTGCCGATAAGATTCGCAAAGATAATCAAATACGGTAAGATTCGCAAAGATCGTTAATTTAATATCCATATCTTAAAATAAAAAGTTAATAAACAAAATTAAGAAATATGCTTGTTTCTTGATATTTACCACGTATAGTTAACCATTTTGCTACCCAATACTTCCTCTTTTATCTAATATATTTATTAACATATCTCTTTATAAATAATAGCGTAATAATTGTGTACATGGATTTACATTAAATTATAATTATATTAAATATATATTGTATGAAATATATTATAATTCAAATTCAAATAAATAAGTTCATAGTTCATATCATCAAAGTAATTTCTATGATCTTTGCGATAAAAAGTATATCGATGTTATTTGTTCTAAAATATTTTACATCCTAATATTATTGTTAAAATGTGTGTACAATAAAATATGCATCATCGATAACAAATTCTACGTGTAAAATCTCAGTGGGAAGCCGACTTAAGAAATAATCTAATTTTATTGATGTAGAAATTGAACCTGATGAAAGGTCAAAAGTTCTCCCCTTTTTTGGGTCCTTTAAGGGAGGCGAAAACCAGTTGACAAAGCTGCCTACACCCGGAATTTGTCTCATTAAACCCTAGCGAGTGTTTTAGTAATCAGGATAGTGTTATTATGTGTTCTGGCCATGTCGGATGGACGCAGAGGTCATTGGCTACTACCGATTCTTACCTCGTTGGCTAGTCGCATCTGTTCCTCGCAAACTAAGTCACTTTCCGCCTTCTCAATACCCTCGCGGATCACGTCGGCCATCGTCTCCAAGAACTACGTGGAAAAGGCATTATTACAGAGATACCGATTATCCGGGGGGAAAGGAACGGACATCTATAGATATATTTATATTGGTTTAATGAAAGTAGTTTTCGTTGTAGATTATTGAACTGAAAGTATAATGTGAAATGTTTTACTCGTCGATATCCATCAGTGAATTATCAACGCAGCAAGAGAACAGAGATGACCTTGAATGACTCCTCCACTTGTTTGCCCTTAGCGTAAACCAATCCGATAAGTTCTTCGAAGTCAGTTTCGGCGGTAATCAAACCGAATCGTGCGCAAATCTCTCCGGCTTCAGTTTCACCTGTTATAAGAAAGGTGGAAGAGAGGTCAGACGGAATATTAATGCATTACCGACATAATAAACAATACTTCTAAATAGCCAATACACGTAATGTCAGTAGATATAAGTAATAGTCGTATCAATGGCTTTTTTAAATGAAATGTTTCTAAACACAGAAATAGATTGACAAAAATGCCAAGAACATGTCAATTTTGTCATCGACTTTGACAGTGATCTGAAATTCTACTAAACGCTTACAAAATGCCACGACGTCCCATCTTAACATATCCGCGATTAGTAGCAAATGAAACCGAGAGAGAAGGCGGCGTCCGAATCCTTCAGCAACTCCACGAGTTTCATGTTGATGTCGTTGAGTTCTGTCTTTTCGTCGTCGGTCAGTGAATCGTATTTCTCGAGGTAAACGGGCGGCACATACCTTCGAGGAGGATTTTCGTAAACAACGCAACTAATCTATGTATCTAAAGGCGGTCTTGCAAATGAACAGCCTACTAACTGAATAGCTCCCAAGCCAGCCCAAGAAGGAATCTTCAGCAGTCTCAACGAATCCTGAGCCTTGACGATTTCCTTTATTTTGAAATTACGATCGTTGTAAAGTAATCGATTAATGTTAATTATTACTTTTAGTAAACAGAATTAATTATTACTTTTTGTAAACAGAATTAATTATTACTTTTAGTAAACAGAATTAATTATTACTTTTAGTAAACCAAATTAATTATTATTATTATTGTTACTTTTAATCATTAATCACTATACTGTAATATTATCAAAGAATTTAAAATCAGCAAAACAATATAAAAAGATGTCCTATCATACTATCACACTATCATACTCTTATTTTATATTTCTTATTTTATATTAACTTATCTTATTTTAACTTATATTAACTTATTCTATCTTAACTTATATTATCTTAACTTATCTTAACTTAACTTATCTTAACTTATCTTATCTTATCTTATCTTAACCTCAAATTCCAGTTTTTGATTTACTGTGGCATCGAGAATGCGAATTTGAATCTTGAAATGGTCAATCCACATCGCAATATCTTCTAGTGTGGTTCCTTTGACTGGTTTGAATAAATGGGATTATGCAAAGTTGCACTAGAATTTAGCAATTTAGCAATTTAGCGATTTTATCTATGAGTCTACAATTTACACTCAAGTTTAGAACGCACGCAATGATGGTTAAGGAAATACGCGTTTCCATAAATATGGATTAAGGAAATAATAATTAAACTTGAAATACAATTGGAAATATATCCACAGCTGCATAACTTCATCTCGGGCGACCACATAAAATGCCTGCGACTAGTGAAATAGCGGTATCGCGTACGGCCGAGCGATAAAACCAAAACTTAGGAACTAAATGAATAGCGAGGAATTGGGAGCTGACTGTTTGAGTGTTCCAGAGGAGAGTAGCGGATGCAGAAGCCGATACCATCTATACGAATGCTGTGAGCAAGGATTGCCGAGATATCTCGTCGCAGTATATCGACCAACTGAAGGGTAGGGGGTCAAAGGTCGGGTTAAGCGAGGTCGAATGGGTTTAAATGAAGTTGGGCGAGGTAAAGAAGGTAGTGTAGAGTTTAGGATAGTATAAAGCGGATCTGGCGAGATTAAAACTATTGGGGTAAAGGTTATAAGATAGGTGAAGATGGGGTTAATATATCGCTGTAGTTTAAAATGGGGTTAATGTGTTCTGATAGGTTAAGATGGGGTTAATATGTTCTGATAGGTTAAGATGGGGTTAATGTGTTCTGATAGGCTAAGATGGGGTTAATGTGTTCTGATAGGTTAAGATGGGGTTAATATGTTCTGATAGGTTAAGATGGGGTTAATGTTGTCTGATAGGTCAAGATGGGGTTAATGTTGTCTGATAGGTTAAGATGGGGTTAATGTGGTCTGATAGGTTAAGATGGGGTTAATGTTGTCTGATAGGTTAAGATGGGGTTAATGTTGTCTGATAGGTTAAGATGGGGTTAATGTGTTCTGATAGGTTAAGATGGGGTTAATATGTTCTGATAGGTTAAGATGGGGTTAATGTGATCTGATAGGTTAAGATGGGGTTAATATGGTTTGATAGGTTAAAATGGGGTTAATGTAGAATAGTTTAATGGGTGCAAATGTAAATGGAGAACACATCGTAGTTAAAACTAGAAATATTATTAATATTAATATTCATATTTTAGACAAGAAATATCTTTTAATCTTTTTAATTAATTAATATTATTATTTCATTATAAATATCAAATTATTTTACTAATTTTATTATCTAATAATTATTCCTGGATCTAGTGAAATTAGATGAGACATCTGAATTTTAAATTTATTATAATTAATTAGATAATCAATTGATAATTAATTTGCAGTTTTAACAATAAAGTTTAATTGTGACAAATGTAAACTAACCCAAATGTTTAAAGAATCGAAATATGGATCCTTGATATCAATTGTCTTACTACCTGATTAAAAGAGGGAGGGGGTTTAAAGGAAATGGTGAGAGGTAATGGTGAGAGGTAATGGTGAGAGGTAATGGTGAGAGGTAATGGTGAGAGGTAATGGTGAGAGGTAATGGTGAGAGGTAATGGTGAGAGGTAATGGTGAGAGGTAATGGTGAGAGGTAATGGTGAGAGGTAATGGTGAGAGGTAATGGTGAGAGGTAATGGTGAGAGGTAATGGTGAGAGGTAATGGTGAGAGGTAATGGTGAGAGGTAATGGTGAGAGGTAATGGTGAGAGGTAATGGTGAGAGGTAATGGTGAGAGGTAATGGTGAGAGGTAATGGTGAGAGGTAATGGTGAGAGGTAATGGTGAGAGGTAATGGTGAGAGGTAATGGTGAGAGGTAATGGTGAGAGGTAATGGTGGTCACTTGGGGTTAAAGGTGGTGAGAGGTAATGGTGGTCACTTGGGGTTAAAGGTGGTGAGAAATAGTAAAAACTAATAGAATCAGGATAACTTTTTTATATTTATTATTATAGTTTAAATATAATTAATCTTCACTACTCACTAGTGATATAGTTATTGTACACTAACCACTAGTGATATAGTTATTGTACACTAACCACTAGTGATATAGTTATTGTACACTAACCACTAGTGATATAGTTATTGTACACTAACCATTAGTGATATAGTTATTGTACACTAACCACTAGTGATATAGTTATTGTACACTAACCATAGTGATATAGTTATTGTACACTAACCACTAGTGATATAGTTATTGTACACTAACCAATAGTTATATAGTTATTGTACACTAACCACTAGTGATATAGTTATTGTATACTAACCACTAGTGATATAGTTATTGTACACTAACCACTAGTGATATAGTTATTGTACACTAACCACTAGTGATATAGTTATTGTACACTAACCACTAGTGATATAGTTATTGTACACTAACCACTAGTGATATAGTTATTGTACACTAACCACTAGTGATATAGTTATTGTACACTAACCACTAGTGATATAGTTATTGTACACTAACCACTAGTGATATAGTTATTGTACACTAACCACTAGTGATATAGTTATTGTACACTAACCACTAGTGATATAGTTATTGTACACTAACCACTAGTGATATAGTTATTGTATACTAACCACTAGTGATATAGTTATTGTACACTAACCACTAGTGATATAGTTATTGTACACTAACCACTAGTGATATAGTTATTGTACACTAACCACTAGTGATATAGTTATTGTACACTAACCACTAGTGATATAGTTATTGTACACTAACCACTAGTGATATAGTTATTGTACACTAACCACTAGTGATATAGTTATTGTACACTAACCACTAGTGATATAGTTATTGTACACTAACCACTAGTGATATAGTTATTGTACACTAACCACTAGTGATATAGTTATTGTACACTAACCATTAGTAATGTCATTGATATACTCATATCTGAAGAGAATTGTCACTGAATCTTCCTTCAGGGTATTCACAATATTCAAATGATCGAAATCTTTCAACTTTTGATACATCGACTTCAACTTTTGTAAAAATAAATGAATAAATGTATTTTTAATATATAAATGTAAATATATGAATCATTAAATTCCTATATAAATATACATGTAAACATATCCATTATAAGATTATATTATAATGCTATCCAGTGACCATAACCATATCTATAACGAGATAATGGTATCTAAATGTTATTATATTTATTTTCACATTTGTGAAAAATACACAAAGCAAACAGGAAAGTACATTAATAGATAAAAAGTGCATATTTCTGCTTTTAAAAATTGTACAAACTCCATCTCATAACTTACCCCTTCACACACGCCTCCGTTTTATATATTCGGGAGTGAACCAACACCCAAGTAATACCCACCCCCCAGCCACAACCAAACCCCTTCTACCTAGACATGCCTAAACTATTAAACCTCACATACCCCTTCTACCTAGACATGACCAAACTATTAAACCTCACATACCCCTTCTACCTAAACACGTTCATAGTACTACCACCTATACCTATACCCATGTGTTTCATACCCCAACAACCTACCCACCAGGGTCATGGGTTCAAAGCAACGGTTCCTCAGTTCATTGATCCCCAGACCTTGAAAACAGCACCACAACGGTACGCAGCGTTTAAAAAACACAGTGCCGGGTACGTAGAGACCGGAGATGTGGGCTAACTCCGGGGTCTGTTCCTTAAAGATGGTCTGTAGGGGCGTGGCTTAACATTAGGTAGTGAAGCAGGAGGAAATCGGCTTGACATAGGTCATGGGTTGTGGGGCAGTAGGATAACAGGGAAGGTGTAAAGGAGTTATGCGGAAAGGGATAATGTTTAGTGTACTCGGTTTAGAGAGTTAAGGAAATTTAGAGTTTAGGGAGTTAAGGGAATTTAGAGTTTAGGGAGTTAATAGAATTTAGAGTTTAGGGAGTTCATGGAATTTAGAGTTTAGGGATTTAAGGGAATTTAGAGTTTAGGGAGTTCATGGAATTTAGAGTTTGGGGATTTAAGGGAATTTAGAGTTTAGGGAGTTAATAGAATTAAGAGTTTAGGGAGTTAAGGAAATTTAGAGTTTAGGGAGTTAATGGAGTCTAGAGTTTAGGGAGTTAATGGAGTCTAGAGTTTAGGGAGTTAATGGAGTCTAGAGTTTAGGGAGTTAATGGAGTCTAGAGTTAAGGAGTTAATGGAGTCTAGAGTTTAGGGAGTTAATGGAGTCTAGAGTTTAAGGAGTTAATGGAGTCTAGAAGAATGGTGTTTAATGACAAGAGATAATTTCGAGCTTTCTGGTCAGTGAAATAACAATAATAAGAACACATTCCTAAATTACAAACCTCGAGACATAATATATCTCCACTGACTTTAAATTACCAATGATATTGATATTGATATTGAACTTAAGATGATTACAATAGGTGATTACGGTGATAATATTTTCGATGAATAGAAAACGACGAACAATGAACGGAATCCCAGGCACTCCGAGCCACAGCGAAAGGTTAAGGGTCAAAGAATCGCACGTCAAAGCGGGGCGCAAAGACTCCGGGATACTCTCCTGAACAAGTAACGACAACGAGGATCTGCGTAAGTTCGAAATAATAACGTTAGCGAGTGTCCGTTAAGGGAAATAGAAAAGTAGGCCGCGGTACACCGGATGCACTAATCACAAATACTTAAACCTTACGCGGCTCTAATTCCTTTATAGTCGAATGATCGTGTGATTGATATTCGGTGTCGAGTTACGCAGAGTTCACACCGAGGGATACAGCACTACACACAGACTACAGCGTAGCGTTAAGATAAGCGTTAAGATGTACGTATACAGTTACACACAGTTTGATGTGAGAATAACACGCATTAGGCCGTCAATACGTACTCACTGAATGAACTGCACCATTATCTGTATAAATACGCATATAACGGTAAATGTAATCCAGGCACTAGACTACTTGATCATAAGTAGTAATTGATCTTAAGTATTTAATAAACTAATTTAAATGCGGAACAAAGATTTTTTATGATTTTTTATAATTGAATAACATTTTAACATGAACAACTATCAAGTGCCTGGATTCAAACAACCAATCAGAAGCTTCAACATCAAGTCGCGTAGGAGTTAGTACCTACTTGACCTTAAGCTAGTGCCCCGAGTACACGACACATACAATCGGAGGTACACAAATGCGTGGGGACTGTCTATGAGCGACCTTGACCTCGACCCCGAGCTTTACAATCTAACCCTTCGCAGTGCATCCACATGTCACGTTCCTGGCAAATCTTCTGGATGGCCTGCAAATCGTCAATTTTGCCCATCATGTGGGTGCCTGGATACAAGATGGCGAGTATGCGTATGGTGTGCATGTGGATGGTAAGAAGGAGCATAAGAAGGAGCCTAAGAATATGGAGCCTAAGAAGGATCCCACGAATGAGCCCAAGGATCCCAAGAAGGAGATACTTTCTCGGGTGGTAACAAGAGTTAATAATATTGGAAGAATTTTCGAATACTGAAAATATATTGCAACTTAGATAAGTATATTGCTAATAAATCTAAGTACATTTCCACTACGTTGATACTACATTTAAGTACATTGTTACCACATCTAAGTACACTGTTACCTCATTTATGTACATTATAACCACATCTAAGTACATTTCAGCTACATTTAAATACATTGGTACTACATCTAAGCATATTATTACATCTGAGTACATTGTAACGGAACTACTGAGTAGAACCTGCGAATGCGAGTAAGAGTATTGGAGTAAGTCCATTACCGACATCTTCGTCTACAATGCGGCGCAGGGCTACGGGGTCCATAAGCTGGGGTTCAGAGGTCATACAGTCAACCTCCCGAATAGAGCTAATCGGTAGGCCGAGCTGTATAATGATTGGTGAAGTAGTCCCTAAATGGGGTTTACGGGGGGATTTGGTGAGTTTCGGAGAGAGTTAGCGGTAGAAATAAAATGGCCGTAATATGGCAATAAACAATGTTTACTAAACTTACATTGTTACAGTTCCTCGCATAATAATGCCAAAGGCGAAATTAACAAGTTTAGTAAATTACGGAAATCTGATAAAAATAGAACTACTGTTATATTCGTAAAAGTATTCGTTTCCCCTGGGGATATGGATCTCGGATTGAGTAGGGTAGAGTTGGAACCGGAGCTAACCTGGTTGCACAGGAAGTGCGTGACGCCGGACTTGGTCGCGGGTCCGACGTAGATCACCGGCGGTCTACTGAGCAGTGCCCGAAAACCGTCGTCGGGAAACTTGGGAAACTTGCGAAGCAGGGAGAGCCGTGCCACCGATACCAGACCGTTGATGTGGTCGTCGTGAAGGTACAACGAGGTGCCAGGGGCTCTAAAAGAAAGGGGCGGGGTTTATGGGCGGCAGCGCGCGTTTCGCGAGTTAATCAAGGCGCTTTGAAATAGACAAATTACGTGATTTCGAAAAGTAGAAAATGATAAGATATATTTTACTCGTCGAATAATGAAACGATGGTAATATGATCAACTTGGAGTAAATAACGGGGGAGGGACAGTTACTAGGTCTAGTTGGCAATGGGTGGCGCATGGAGTAAACAATGGGGCACAAACTGAATGACTTGTTGGGTCCAGTGGCAGACGTCACTGAAAACCCTTTCTCCGAATCGCTTGAAGACGTGTGGATCGATCGTAGAAATGTAAGTGACCAGAGCGTGCGAAATCAAACTGTTCTGACCATAGTGGTCAAGATCTTGCAGCTGGTTCTTCCTGTGGAATAGCTCGTGTTTAAGCTAAATAAGTTATTTTCGGAGATCATTGAAGATGGAGAATTAATTTTGTTGTACACTAATATAATTAATACATAATTGATAACATAATTCATTAATACTAACAGAAACTGCAAATCACTGACATTAGAATGCACATTTTCTGGTGTAATCATAGATTCGAGCGTACGAGTCATACTTTTATAACACCGGCCACTAAATGAGTTTTGTATTAATTGGAAAACAATCAAGAATTACTTATATTAATAATTACAGCTTTACAAACATTGGTGGAAATTTTTCACTGATGTATGTATGTCTAGAAACACCTTTGTTGGCTTTGATACCTCTTTCTGCCCTGTGTAATCAATACTTTAAAATATAGGAGTTCAATGTGTGTAGGAAACTGGTCTAGATAAATATATATATATATATATATATATATATATATTTGAATATATATATATATATATATATATATTTAAATATATATATATTTATATATATATATATATATATTTAAATATATTTAAATATATATCAATGTCATTAATTTCACATATTATAAATACATTACATAATCTTTGTTGACAAATAAATAATTACTCCTATCTTTCAACTTTCACTAACAATAATCTGGAAAGTTTGTCTTCATCTTCCGTCAAAGGAATGCTCAAATGCTATAGAAATTTTGTAAATTTAGGAATGTCTTGTAAAGATAATATATTGTTAATCTAAAATTTAAATTCACAATTAAAATAATGTATTCAATATTAAATATAGTAAATATGAATGTAAGCACATATATATATATATATATATATATATATAAATATATATATATATATATGTGAATTTAACATATTTTCTGTAATAATATTAAATATAATTGTAATTCTGATACAACATACAGTAACTACATTACTAAATATATCACTAATTAATAATAATATAGATTCACTATTTCACAATCGATAAATAGATATACTATCCAAATAATAGAACAAATAATGTAATATAAAAAAAATAATTCAATTACAGCAATCATCAAAAATCTGTAATTTTACAATTAAAACAATTAAAACAGTTCAAACTCTCATCCCCCATTACTGGTGTATATCTACTAAATGTTTACATTCCATGTTTCATCTACTTGCATAAAATCATGGTTTAAGGTGTGTAGATTTAAACACTTTTGATGCTGAACGAAATGTTCATATAGAATTTTACAAAAAATTGTTTTTCAAAGTTAACGGCATGTAGCCCATCTATTATTATTTAAATAGAAATACTACATATGTATAGTTATTATGTTAAATAGATAGAGAGTGATATATTTATCAGGAAATATGATATTATTAAATTATTTATGTTGTTCAAGTTTTATTTGATAAAATTATAAATATAATTATTAAATAATAAAGTGATCCGTCACATTTCAATGCAAATTATTAGAATATGTATAAAACTAGTAATACCAGTAATTATATTGAAATGTGTTCATAGTTTATACTTATAAAAAAAAGCAAATAACATTACTATTAGAATATATATATATATATATATAATTTAAATATAATATATATTGATTTATAATGAACTATATTAATTTCCCATATATAATATTACAATCTTAATCTTAATTCTATTACAATCATATAATATATAACTTTTATAAAATGTATTATATAAATATGAAATTGATAATTATATAATAATTTTTTAAATTATAATAATATAAATAAACACAAATATTATTATATTAAATTATTATTATATTATTAATAATTATCATTCAATTATTTACTAAATAATAATTAATTAACAAACTAATAAAGTTAATTATTAAGTAATGTAATTAAATATAAATGAAATCAATTTTCCTTAATTAAATTATTTGCTATAATTTAAATTAGATTATAGCAACAATTTATGGAATTTTCATTATAAAATTAATAGTTCCCAGAAATTCAAACCTGAGAAAAATTATCGTGAAGGTAAGTAACTTCTATAATTTCATTGTCCTCGGAAGCATCATTATTTGATGGAGCTTTATCTTCAACTGTCATTCCAGTTAATTCGATATTAATTGAATCAGCCGATTCATTGTTAGTAACATCCTTAAGAAAATCCATTTCTGAGGTAAGTTCAGTAGCCGCCATGTTTACACGTTACTATTATTATTTTTATAAAGTTAATATAAAGTTAATATATTCTATCTTTTAGATAAAAATTAAATAAATATAAAAATAAATTATCTATAATAAATTAGTTTATTTATAAAACTATACTGTATTATATATTAATTAAAAAAAATATTAAAATTAATAATTTTTATTTAAAATATTAGGTTTCTCTATTCCTATAATATCTAAAAATTTATTTATAGAATTATCTATTATTCTATAAACGATTTTGTATATAATATACAGATTATGAAAACAAACTTACATAATACGAGTATATAACATTATATAGCACTAGGTTATTTTACAATAACTGAATTATATAACTTCAAATATTTGTATAATATCAATAATAGACTTATTTCTAAACTTTATAATTAAGCATATATTTATATATTACCACATGGGTTTAATTCACCTACATATAATACATTTATCCTATATCGGTTGTTCGATATATACAATATAAGCCATAATAACTATAAGTCTATATACATTTGAGATATTTGAATATTTATATGGAAATATACAAATTAATTAGATTATTTTATTTTCTTATATTATTTAAACTCTTTTTCTCTTACTTATATTGTTTACTCTGTACTCTATATCGTGCTAGTAGAGTGTATTGGTATATGAGTTTATATTAGCATAGTAAAGCATATGCAGCTGATATGTATCATATATTTGAGCATGTTTTAAATTTTCATATGTTCTTTAGAGCGAGACAATTATCCGATGAATTTATTTTGTATGACTTCTTTATCAATTTGTTATCAACATTTTAACTGACATGTTGTATTGATATGTCAGATGTATTGTGAATATTGTGATATATTGTGATATATTGTGATATATTGTGATATATTGTGATATATTGTGATATATTGTGATATATTGTGATATATTGTGATATATTGTGATATATTGTGATATATTGTGATATATTATGATATATTGTGATATATTGTGATATATTGTGATATAATGTGATATATTGTGAATAGTGTTATATATTGTGAATTACGAATTATTTTTAAACATGTTACTCATTTTTTATTTTTAATAATAATAATAATTATTATTATTATTATGATTAAGTCCTTTTTTAATATGCATCCAATTCATTTGATACTTATAGTTATTATATATTCTATAAACCAAATAGATTTTAATGATTTTTTTAATAAATGTACATTTAAATAATATTTTGTAATGCAACATAATCATAATATATCCTTATTAGCAGATAGTTAATTTCTACTTGAATTACATATACATCCTATGTAAAGATTGTTTTATGTAAATCTAGTAAATAATTAATAATAACAATACTAATAGTATTCTATATTCAAAATCTAAATTATTGATGAAAATGTATTTTAATATTTTATACAATTATATATCTATGATAAATTAGATAACAAAAGTATAATGTTACATAAATAATATAAATATTTTGGAACAAATAAAACGATAGTACATAATAATGACATTGAATTGAATAAATTCGGTCATATATCACCAAAGACAAACATGTTTACCTCCAGTTCCAATAAGAAAGAGAGGAAGTATTGATAAGATGATATCAAAGAATAGCAATAAATCGACAATTAAAAAATGTAAAAGGATGATTGAAGATAAAGATAACGTTATCGCAATAGATATAATTTGAAAGATGATGAAAAAGAATAAAAATGAATTGAATACAGCTTTAGAAATTAAAAACCAACAAGACAACACTTATATATGTTCAAATAGAAAAACAAGTAAAGATATGAGTCAAGAAATTCCACCAATAGCTTATGTTATTTAGTAATAACATAATCTATTCATTTATTAAAAGCAGCAGATCTAAAAGGAACGGAGAAATAAAAGAAAGTCCATACGTTAATGATCAGTGCGAAACATTCATTAATATAATGATGAAAAAGTGTAATATTAAACTGGAAGAAACTTCTGAAATTTGTAATACATATGATAGTAATATATGATAGCCAATTATAGCCATTATATATTATAATCATACATTTAATAACGAAAAGAAAATAATTACGAAAGAAAACAACAGTGATAAATTAGTGACGTGATAAATTATGAAAAGAAAACTCATAAAAATTATAATTTTATTATAAATTCCAGACGTAAGAAAAACATAAGCTCGGGATTTAATGTTATTACTAGACTAATATGTTCTATTTCGGAATCAGAAAATGCTACAATTTATAAATACTCAATTTCGAATATCGGAAAGAGAAAGCGGATGTTACATGAGGTCAACGGACCTGAAGGTATACTACTCGAGTATACCTTCAGTTGGAGTCTCTAGTAGAGACTCCAACTCCATAGAGCCTTACATTGATTTTGGGAAATATTGCAGATCGACTGATGAAAACCGAGCAATGAAAAATATAAAATGCTAGCACTAATATATAATAGTTATTTAATTAAATACTGTTTTATTATATTAATTTATATAAATAAATGTATTGTGTCTTGTTACGAAAGATCAACGAAAAATCTATTTAAATAATTATTTTTTAATAAGGGGTTTTAATTTAGCTATCCTTGTTATGACTACAATTTGTTACAACATATTTAAAAAAACTGCTTATTAAGTGCTACTGTATTTGACTTGTTTCTCTTATAATTATATATAAATAGTAAATATTA
>OZ038316.1:15451236-15546236 GCA_964035775.1 Osedax frankpressi
GCTGTTATTTTAAATATAGTTAACAGTTAACACCCGATGGATATAGTCATTAAAAATATAGTTTTCAAAATGTTAAAATAATGGATTAATAATTAAATGAATTACAAACTAATGATTAATTATATAAATGAATTGAAAACATGTATGAATTAATGAATTAGATACATAAAGCGTAATGGAATTAATAAATGAATTAAATATCAAATATAAAAAATAATTCGTAGTTAAGTTGTACGCTAACTCGGCAATACGTTCTGGGTTGAAAATCATTTCGGATCGTGTGATGATGACGCGATGTGAAGTTGGTGAGTGTAGTACGGTGAAATACTAATACAAATCACACGAGGGTGATTTGCTTTTATAGTCGTGCTTTGTTATCGTGAAATCTCGTTTCGTGTTACGGCAAATCTAATTTTACGATTATTGGAATCTATTTATTTCGCTTGAATAACATTTTTTAATTTGGAGTAGTTGAATGTAGTTCTTTTGATTGTCGGAGGAACATACTTATATATATTATAGTTGATTTGCACCGGGAAGATATACACATTGTGTAGGCTTTCCACGATACTTTCACATTGCATTTTTATATATACAATTAGTATTACTTATTACAATTAGTATCATAATAATACTATTGATAATGTTTAGCAATTGAATTATAAAATAAATAATAGATTACATGTCTTAATTAAGAAATCAAATGTACATTTATTGCATAGAGAAAATGTCGTAAATCTGCTGAAATGTATCGAATCTAAATACTTGTAAATGATCTATAATAATTTAATATTTTTAATTTTGTGAGTTATTCATTATTGATAATATATTGAATATTGAAATTTTAAATTCATTTAATTTAATTGACAAAAGGTTGTTTATGATATTGAAGAAGATAACGAAAAAATAAGAATTCTTTTTGAAATAAATTATAATTATAATGATATAATGTACTAATATATATTACAATTGTTAACTGATACAGTTAGTATAATTATTATACAGGCAGTATAATTATTTGATAATTATCGAAAGAACCACATATAGTATTAAAATGTGTCTAAAAATTAGAATACATTTATTGTATATATATCTTGTGAATTTTTAGATTTAACTTGCATAGTGAAATCTTGAAATAAATAATTTTGTTTTCATAGTCTGACTATCAATTATATATATATATTATAATTATTGGTGACATTATTTATTCCCTAAAGGATATATCTATATATGTATATATTGAGAATTTATGTTATATAAAATTCATTAAATTTAGACACAATATATATTATATAATTATATCATTTTAATTATAATAATAAATTATATTATAATAACATGGTATATAATTAAAAGTATTATTAAGACAATTATTTTGTATCGTTATAGTTAAAAAAAACAGTACTTAATTAACACTGTAATTTAAATTGAACAAGATTAACAGTTCCGTGAACTGTTAGATTATCAATACAGATAATCAAATTGTACAGAATACAGTTAAGAATACAGTTATTTGTATTCTTTTAAGATTATTATCATTATAAATAATTATGTATTATAATCAATGAGAACTATAGATTCCAAGTACCCTTCTACAGTACTAGTGGTTTACTAATTACTGATCCAGCTATTTTACTAAATATATTAAGTATTAATTAATAGTTTTTGTTGTTGTAGTAATATTACAAAATAAATTCCTAAATGATTGAGCAATTAAATTGTTTATATCGTATAATACAAATAAAATATTTTCAGTTAAAATAGACATTTTAAAATTCTTATATGATTACAAATTCTTATAAAAATGATAATATTATGCTGACGAACTTAGTTATTTATCGTATGTCGTATGAAAGAAATGATTAATATAAACGTTAATCATTTCTATGGCAAATTTATTAGAAAATTTACAAATTATTGACTCATCTATTAAACCAAATATTTTAAGTAGTAGTAGTAGTAGTAGTAGTAGTAGTAGTAGTAGTAGTAGTAGTAGTAGTAGTAGTAGTAGTAGTAGTAGTAGTAGTAGTAGTAGTAGTAGTAGTAGTAGTAGTAGTAGTAGTAGTAGTAGTAGTAGTAGTAGTAGTAGTAGTAGTAGTAGTAGTAGTAGTAGTAGTAGTAGTAGTAGTAGTAGTAGTAGTAGTAGTAGTAGTAGTAGTAGTAGTAGTAGTAGTAGTAGTAGTAGTAGTAGTAGTAGTAGTAGTAGTAGTAGTAGTAGTAGTAGTAGTAGTAGTAGTAGTAGTAGTAGTAGTAGTAGTAGTAGTAGTAGTAGTAGTAGTAGTAGTAGTAGTAGTAGTAGTAGTAGTAGTAGTAGTAGTAGTAGTAGTAGTAGTAGTAGTAGTAGTAGTAGTAGTAGTAGTAGTAGTAGTAGTAGTAGTAGTAGTAGTAGTAGTAGTAGTAGTAGTAGTAGTAGTAGTAGTAGTAGTAGTAGTAGTAGTAGTAGTAGTAGTAGTAGTAGTAGTAGTAGTAGTAGTAGTAGTAGTAGTAGTAGTAGTAGTAGTAGTAGTAGTAGTAGTAGTAGTAGTAGTAGTAGTAGTAGTAGTAGTAGTAGTAGTAGTAGTAGTAGTAGTAGTAGTAGTAGTAGTAGTAGTAGTAGTAGTAGTAGTAGTAGTAGTAGTAGTAGTAGTAGTAGTAGTAGTAGTAGTAGTAGTAGTAGTAGTAGTAGTAGTAGTAGTAGTAGTAGTAGTAGTAGTAGTAGTAGTAGTAGTAGTAGTAGTAGTAGTAGTAGTAGTAGTAGTAGTAGTAGTAGTAGTAGTAGTAGTAGTAGTAGTAGTAGTAGTAGTAGTAGTAGTAGTAGTAGTAGTAGTAGTAGTAGTAGTAGTAGTAGTAGTAGTAGTAGTAGTAGTAGTAGTAGTAGTAGTAGTAGTAGTAGTAGTAGTAGTAGTAGTAGTAGTAGTAGTAGTAGTAGTAGTAGTAGTAGTAGTAGTAGTAGTAGTAGTAGTAGTAGTAGTAGTAGTAGTAGTAGTAGTAGTAGTAGTAGTAGTAGTAGTAGTAGTAGTAGTAGTAGTAGTAGTAGTAGTAGTAGTAGTAGTAGTAGTAGTAGTAGTAGTAGTAGTAGTAGTAGTAGTAGTAGTAGTAGTAGTAGTAGTAGTAGTAGTAGTAGTAGTAGTAGTAGTAGTAGTAGTAGTAGTAGTAGTAGTAGTAGTAGTAGTAGTAGTAGTAGTAGTAGTAGTAGTAGTAGTAGTAGTAGTAGTAGTAGTAGTAGTAGTAGTAGTAGTAGTAGTAGTAGTAGTAGTAGTAGTAGTAGTAGTAGTAGTAGTAGTAGTAGTAGTAGTAGTAGTAGTAGTAGTAGTAGTAGTAGTAGTAGTAGTAGTAGTAGTAGTAGTAGTAGTAGTAGTAGTAGTAGTAGTAGTAGTAGTAGTAGTAGTAGTAGTAGTAGTAGTAGTAGTAGTAGTAGTAGTAGTAGTAGTAGTAGTAGTAGTAGTAGTAGTAGTAGTAGTAGTAGTAGTAGTAGTAGTAGTAGTAGTAGTAGTAGTAGTAGTAGTAGTAGTAGTAGTAGTAGTAGTAGTAGTAGTAGTAGTAGTAGTAGTAGTAGTAGTAGTAGTAGTAGTAGTAGTAGTAGTAGTAGTAGTAGTAGTAGTAGTAGTAGTAGTAGTAGTAGTAGTAGTAGTAGTAGTAGTAGTAGTAGTAGTAGTAGTAGTAGTAGTAGTAGTAGTAGTAGTAGTAGTAGTAGTAGTAGTAGTAGTAGTAGTAGTAGTAGTAGTAGTAGTAGTAGTAGTAGTAGTAGTAGTAGTAGTAGTAGTAGTAGTAGTAGTAGTAGTAGTAGTAGTAGTAGTAGTAGTAGTAGTAGTAGTAGTAGTAGTAGTAGTAGTAGTAGTAGTAGTAGTAGTAGTAGTAGTAGTAGTAGTAGTAGTAGTAGTAGTAGTAGTAGTAGTAGTAGTAGTAGTAGTAGTAGTAGTAGTAGTAGTAGTAGTAGTAGTAGTAGTAGTAGTAGTAGTAGTAGTAGTAGTAGTAGTAGTAGTAGTAGTAGTAGTAGTAGTAGTAGTAGTAGTAGTAGTAGTAGTAGTAGTAGTAGTAGTAGTAGTAGTAGTAGTAGTAGTAGTAGTAGGTCGAAAGAGTAGTCCTTGTTTTAAGATATGAGGTAGATATGTAATTCTTTGAGTATTTCGAGATTCGGCACACAGTAAGATACAGCGTGCCACGTACCACGTACCACGTACCACGTACCACGTACCACGTACCACGTACCACGTACCACGTACCACGTACAGCGTACATAATATCACGCACCTTGTACCGTGTATACTGTACAGCGTCCTACATATAGAGTACCACCATATTCGGTACAATGTACCGCGGATTATCAAGTACACTGTAAATACACCTCATTAATATACTCGACCGCACGACGTGCGGTATATTAAGTTGTTGACATCTTTTATTGAATTAAGTGGAATTATGTACATTGTGGAGTTGTAGCAGTCGAGTCTTAGTAGTAGTAATGATGTTTCAAATAAGTTAGTGAAGTTGGTAGTAATGGAAGGTCTACTAGGGTGTTAAGTTTACGGTTATTAGACTTGGATAAGGAGATATTTTTAAGAGAAAGGTAGTTTTTCGTAGAAGAGACAATGCATTTTACCGACATTTTTTTATACCATTATATCGAGTTTTTACGAGAATAGTATTGAAATTATGGTTGTTGATCCGAATAGGGGGTGCATTGGATGGGGTATGAGGACATCGATTAATAGTGCAGTTGTTTTGCCGGTAATTAAAGCAAGATAGTTGGAAGAAAGCCAATGACTTCTTCCATCCAATCACTCGTTCAGTAAGGATATGTTCGAGGGGAGGTCTGGTAGGTTGAAGTGTATTCGACTATCGTCAACGTACGCCTAGTACCCCTATGACGGGTTATCTGTTGAGAGAGTAAACTCCGAATTATAAATATATGTTGAAAATAGCGTGAGCGAGTATAGCGTATCTAGGCACTTCTCTAATAATAAGGCGGAGTTTCGCTGCATATGATTCAATGCAAATAGAGTGATCGCGAGTAGGGCTACAATATGTGAATAGATCTAGGCCAGCACTCGCAATGCCGAAAGACAAGAGTTTGATCAAATAATATCTTAATTATGTCTATTAAATCGGTTGCGGTGCTCTTGTAAGTCGTATGGACGCTTTGGGATGGATATTAGTGCAAATTTTTCATGCATTTTGAAAATATACGACAGATTAGTAATTATACGCCAACAGGTCGATTATATGTTTGTATAGCGGAGACAGCAATGTGGTTAGTTTATGTAGCAGTATTATAAAGAATGGATCTAGATTGAATACTAATTTAACAGAGAGGAGAAGTTTAATACGAAGATGATAGAAAGGAGTGGAGTGAATACGATGGTAATTTTATGACTTGTATTATCGGACGAGGAAGTTACTCCTTGTTAAAAGTATTTCTTGACGTTATTTCCGACTGACTATAATAGTAAGATTAATGGTATTCTTGTTTTGCCTTCATAAGCATTAGTTTGTATTTACTCGACAGTTATTTGAAATTAGTTATTGTCACTTTTATACTTTCTTCATGTATTCCTACAGTTTGGATATGAAGTCTAATGAGAGATAAATATTGAACCATTTATTATTATGTCGAGAGATTATTGACTTGATCAGAGGTGGAGAAAGTCTATTATTACTATTTTGAGCAGGGATGAGCCGATGGAGTTTATATGAATATGGTCAGGACAGTTTGAGATTTCGGATATTAATACATTAGAAAAGTCTGTAATAATAATATTGTTAATTCTTCAGAAGGTAATAGTTTTAGTCTGTTATTTAGATTTGTGAAACTCTAGGTAAAATGATCAATAAAACATGAAATGGAGTTGTGTGGAGATCTATATATCGTAATAATTGTAAAAGGGAGTGCATTTCTGGGTAGAATGTGCATGTGTACGATTTGAGTAGTCGAAATGTAAATTACTACTATTTATAAGTTTAATATTTTAACTGTAGAGGTTACGTATTCCTCCACTATAGTTATGACACGGCCGGGAAGTAGATACAGCTTAGAAATTGGGTGTTAAGACTATATATATTTTCGGTTTGTATTATCTAATGATCAGGTTTCTGTGTTGCATAATATTTCTATCGTGAACGAGATATTATTAACAGAACATTATGATTTGGTGGATTAGACTGATGCAGTATTTTATAAGGCGAGGTATTAGGTTTACTAATTTGTTTAGGAGATGTAATAAATAGTGTGTTATTGAAAGTGTTGGAAGTATATTCTGTATTTAATAATAGTTTATGGAGTGAGAGTTGTGTCTTTCATGCGGGAATAGGAGAGTGCGGGAGATTTAGTATTTAAGGGAGTTGTTTTCCAAGTCTGGAAAGTGGATGCAGAGATTGCAACTAACTGCCATGTCCAGTTGACCATTTATAGCATTTCGCAGTAGAGTTAGATTGGTGTTATCATTGAATATGCATTTGATATTGTATGGCGATCATTTATTGTTCGTGGCATGATAACATTCTCACCGAGTGACTCATCATATTACCTTTATATTCGGATGTTATTACTGTATAATAGCAACTTCACATGTTTGTATTTTATTTGTTTATATTAAATAGATATTCAAATTGCAGTAAAATACCCAGTGATATATTAACACTTATTAAAGTATATGTCTACTTGTCATACGGTGTAATGCAGTCTCCCATTCTGGAACTTAATCGCGTATATTAAATTATCAACAACGAATGAATTAGAAAATTTCAAATATATTTCACAAGAAAGCTTTTATAAGAAACCAAATTCCTTTTAAAAAATATAATCTTAGATTTTCTTTACATATTTATATATTTAATTGAATATATTCATCAAGAATATTATGTGATTTTAATCTTCAACTAATAAACTGAAGTTTTCTTTCCTAAACCACTTAAGCCCTCATTATGCATTTTTAATTAACTGCTTCCTATACAAAACTTTATCACAACTAATTTCTTTCGATACTGGGAAACATATGATTTTAGATTTTAAATTAATAGCGAGTATTTCTTAAGAAAAGAAGATTGGCACTTTCCCAAATACGAGATCGCAAGTTATTGTTCTTTAATATACTATAGTATATACTATAGTATATGCTATAGTATATACTATAGTATATACTATAGTATATACTATAGTATATACTATAGTATATACTATAGTATATACTATAGTATATACTATAGTATATGCTATAGTATATACTATAGTATATACTATAGTATATACTATAGTATATACTATAGTATATACTATAGTATATACTATATACTATACTATAGTATATACTATAGTATAGTATATAGTATATACTATATATACTCCATCTATAGCTGGAGCATTATCCGATAAACACGTTTCTTATCCAAACTTCTCAAAAGCTAATATTATATACCTTATTTATAAATTAACTGGGGTTATTAAGTGTATAATATTATAGCATCTCTTGTATTGATATTAATAGTTGTACTAATTAGTACAATAATATAATAATACATATTAGTAGATTAAATGAGTGCCTATTATATTACTATAATGGTGTACATTATATAATGTACTATGCTCATCAATTATATGCTCCTCTAATCCCAATTGTATCGCAATATTCTGCATCAAGCCAAATATATCCTGCCAATATTAGAATTTATTTGTAATTTCATTATTCTATTCGTATGAAGATTGTAAGTTGGTAAATGTACTTATGTGCAGTCCAACTTTTGCTCCAATCATAATCTTGAAACGAATACATTTTATTGATCTTTAAAGATAAACTAATAAGTTTCCAAATAACTCGCATAGTTATGCATATAGAGTATACAATGGCCTTAACCACAACAAAAATTACATTATTTTGTTTCCGTTTCCATTTCTAATGACCCTTTATTCTTATATCGGAATCAATACATATATGTTTCTATTATTTAACACAATATTATCAATTATCTTGTTGTTTACCTGGTTATATGAATGTTATCCAATGATCTCGGTCATGTACTATCATATATCCGATATCCACATGTTTATTAACATTACCTGATACTGTAGTATTTATCTCAACTCTCTTCAATTACTACAATATACTTCTCTATCCTGAACTCGATTACCTCACTTAAAAAACTTCGAGTACTTCATATATCATACTTATAAGTTTAACTAATTATATGGTACCAACCAATTAAGTCATACTACCAAATAATAATATTGACATCACATTAACTGAATGAAATAATCAATGTATCATAGTATTAATTAATCTACATATCAATCTAGATGTTTTTACTAACCGCTCAATAACTATCTTTTTACAATTTTAACTAACCACATAATCTGTAATATCTAAAGTTATGTTATGTTACATTTATAGATCATGCAGATTAATCATAATTGGAATTCCAATACAATCTTTCTTAAATACAC
This sequence comes from Osedax frankpressi, assembly GCA_964035775.1. NCBI lineage: Eukaryota > Metazoa > Annelida > Polychaeta > Sabellida > Siboglinidae > Osedax > Osedax frankpressi. Next base: position 15,459,650 of record OZ038316.1, read on the forward strand.
TATATGTATATATATATATATACATATATATATATATATATATATATATATAAGTTTATTGAATATTTATATTTTAATTTAGTTTTTTTAATTTATATTTATCTAGATCTTGTCATTATCATATATACTATTAACTTTTTTATGTTTTAAATAGTAATCAATACATAATATTTTCGTTAATTATATATTATATTATTAATTTTAGATAATTTTATTTTGTATGCTATTTTATTGATTCATAATGAAAACATATTACAAGAAGATCATTAAGATTATATGTATATTTCTAATTTACATTTCAATAATTTACTTACTGAAAAAATGATATATATTATTGTTTTACACGGAATGATGTTATTGATGATCCATGAAACCAGTATGTTAAAAAATAATGGACTTCGTCTGAAATAAATTAATAGTTTTTATAAATTCTAAATAATATTTGTATGAAATACATGTTAATTTACGTATAACTTTGAATTTCATAATATTTTCTCTCGAAAATCAATTTTTGCCGCTATCATTTATATAAGGATCTAATTGTGTATACCAATTTAATATAAAGTATCATATAACAATTTGGATAGCATTCGAAACAACAATATACTAAAACAATTGATATCGCTGCATTCATCATCTGTTTTTACAATATTGAGAAACTCAGTAAACAACTTTAAAAACTAAATATTATCGATAATACTTCTACAACAATATATTTGTCATACAATATTTAAACACAATTCATTAACTAACAACATATATTTTATATACTTATGGTATATTAAAATACATATGTTGATATTTAATAAATTTTATTTAAATTGTCAAGATGTTTATATATTTATTTAAACTTCTTAAAATTGTATTATAATATTGTATATATTAATATATATATATATAAATATTATTTTTAACTGTAAGTTAATCAACAATCTATGTAACCTTGACAATAATAATGTGTTAGGTCACATATTCACTAATAATCCAGTTGTCAGAAGTTATTGATAAACTATAACTAGGCTAGATTATAAAGGGACTAGTACAGACTAGTACATGGGGTAAACTTGGTGAAAGGTTACGAGGTACCTTTATTATCACCAGATGCATTAGTACAACTAGATATGGTTCAATTGTTTAATAGGTTATAATAGGGAGATATCAAAGAGATCATATGAAGATCCAAATTATTATTTGAATTATGCCTAGTACTATATATATATATATATATATATATATATATATATATAGGTAGGTAGAATTAAACATATCCCTTTACTACTGTTAAGCTAGAATTAAAAATATGCTTAAACTAAGTGTGATAGATGAAGCATAGAGATATACCCGATGGTAGTAGTTAATACATCTAATGGGAATGTAGGGATTCGTATCGATTACACTGAGTCGCTCAAAGTAGTTAAGAAGGAGTGTATCCGGTGCCGAACGTCGGAGATAGTTTCCCAGGCAATCTAAGATAATGTCTTGATAGCTACCCACTCTATAGAAGAGCAAGAAATAATAATAAGAAAAGTAAGATGTAGGATCGAGGAAATAGGACAATTAATTTAAGATAAATGTAGTTTAAACGTAGAGAAAGATAGCTTTAAACAGTAACGTATGCATTTGTAAGGTAACATCGTAGCTAGATACGGTTTTGTGGCTGATTCTAAAGAAATATAAACTATTATTTCACTTACTAGGCAAAATAAAAAAAAAGCTGAAAAGTTTCCTATGATCAATACATCGGCGAATTTACAAACAATGTATTAACATTAACTTCTCTTACATGAGAGATATTGAGCAAGGAGAAGGTGATGAGTTGGGATTACATGTAAGAAATAGTCAATATTAGATTCTATGATGAAAACATACCGGAAATTCAAACGTATAGCTACGGACAACCTATTTCCAAAGGGAGATCGACTAGTGATACTAACCTACTTTATACTAAACACATTACATTAATGTCACTTGGGCAATAGAAAATATAGATCAGTGGAAAGACAAGCAGTTTAATAGCAGGGCTATCGGATATATCCGTAATAACATAAAGTATTACGGAAACTAAGGTATAGTGTAGGATCCGATTTGTTTAAATACCAAGGAAAGTAATATGTGGTAATGGTCGAGTATCATTCAATATATCCGGAAGTAGTATAACTTAGATCTAGTAAAAGTAAGGACATTATACTAGACATGTTAAGAATATTCACTAGGCTATTCACTTTGATATAAACATATAACATTCACAATTGTTCACTGAGATTCCCCCGAAGCAACATATAACCAGAAATAATGGTTAGAATGTCAAAATCTATTCTAAGAAAGAAAGAATAAAATTTAGATTTGGGTCCACTAGCATATATAATTGTCTCTTTATTGAATGGTAAATTTCCAACGGAATTATTAATAGCTAGGAGACTATATAGCTAGTTATTTAATAATATCATGATATATATATATATATATATATATATATATATATATATATATATATATCATTAAAGAACGGATCTTATATATAGAGATAATTATAAAAGAGAGTTCGTATATTATACATATGTTTATGGAAACGGAAGAACTATAATGCGGGGACAAAGTATTCGTCAAAGACTTGCCTAGGGAATATATCCTTATAAGGTATTAGAATAGTTAAGATCAGGAAGTACATGTAGATGCAAGGGTTTTGGAGAAACAAGGTGAACTTAAATTCTATATATCCTAGTACTAATACTAATAACCCATAAACGTGTAATCATTCTCACACAATGCTATACGTGACCCTTGAGAATGTACGCCAAATATAATCAAATATGAGCTCTCCAGAGAACTTCAGATAAACAGAGGCAATGAACTACATGCCGACTTCTAACGAGCCAATATTACTGAAAAATTCCACTCGGATTATAATTCAATGGCAACGATATTCTGTAGCCTGTAAAATATCCTGATAACCGTAACTGACATAACGCATCTATGCCTACATTACATTATAATCATAACTCGAGCACGTATTTATTCATATTAAATAACGATATATGACGATACTTGAGCTACAAAGTAATACACTAATCACGATGCATCTGCATATACTGAAATAAAATGTATATGAAAAATGCCAACCTAAATCTTATATTTTTAATAAATATTTTAATTCTGAAAAATGTTCTGATTTATGGAAAATTATATTTAATAAAGTTAATAGAGCTGCAGAGAGTAATCCATTCTACCAAAGAAAATTAAGATAGGTATGCATATCTGTAGTATATAAATGTATTATGGTATTGGGTGAGATTATGAAAGTCAATGTGTATGGCGTTATATATGTTAAATGAATTAAAAGAGTATTATATGTGTTTGTGTGTATATATATATATATATATATATATATATATATATATATGTATATATATGTGTGTGTGTGTGTGTGTGTGTGTGTGTGTGTGAGTGAATGTGTATGTTTATATGTGTGTATTTATTTATGTTTATCTGTGTATGTATGTGTATTCGTGTGTATGTATATGTATATATGTGTGTATGTGTGCGTGCGTGTGTGTGTGTGAAGAATTTATTAACCACAAAGAATGTAACATATTAATAAATATTCTACATTGTGTTACCATATGAATAAAAATGAACGCTATAGTAAAATAATATAAAAGAAATATAGCGTGACTAGGTAAGTTTAAGTGTTATAAAATAAATATAGGGGAGGAATATAAATGAGTAGTCTCACCTAAACAGGAAGCTTTTTAGTCTGCGCTTAAACATACTAATGGTTACGATGGGGATAATAGGTTTTGTGAAGGTAGTTCCATTTATTTGGAACCAGGTGGCGAAAACTGTTGTTTCCAACCGAAAGGAATGGCATGGGAGTTAGTGAGAGGGTTATGAAGTGGGAAGTCATAGTTTTCTGCAATTTGTCTTCAAAATATAAATATTACACAAAATAATATAAATTAAATATACTTCGGTGCAATTTTAAATTAATTTACTTATTTAAAACACTAAAAACTTTAATATTCCGCCTATTAAGTTTATTAATTCAAATTGTAAATCATGTGATAAAACGGAAATTAATTAAATAAACAACCAGGGTCATAAATTGTAATATTTACTAATCGTTTTAATATCTGTTATTGGGTGTGATATCATAATAATTATTTTCAATATTTATTACAAAATATCTTATATATGTAAAGTATTATCTATTATATTTATATATATAAATATAAATATAAATATATATATAAATATATATATACAACATTATATCATGTAATAAATGTATATTAAATTTGATTTATAATGTATAATATGTATAATAATGTTTATCTACATAATTAATTATTTTAAATTATATTATATTATGTATATCTCATTAGTTTGTATCTAGACGTAGATTGTTTACCAATATCATAGAATTCAATCATTAGTCAATATTTAAATCCATTAGATGTAGTGTAATAATAATATAGGTATTCGTATGTTAAGGCTAGGGTTATATATTATAATTTATATGGACTGGCTACAATTATTCCATATAATTTGTATTCTATAAATATAATACTATATTACTATTATACAGATATGTATATATCAATATAGCATAAACAACTAACAATATATTGTACATGATGTGTATTATTATATCTATATATTTGTAGACAAATATATACATAAAATAAAGGCACCGAACATTTAAACTAAAATAAGTTTTAATATATCATAAGTAAGAATTTAATAATACTTATTATAAACAACACTTTTTTCACATATATATTGTTTATGTTGTTTCACATTTCATACGCCTATGTATATTTTAAGTGAATTTATATTAAATATAAAACTATTATTATATTTGCTCATGTAATTTTAAATTAAACTTCTCATGTATTTTAATGTGTTGGTTAAATTGTATATTAAATATGTGTTTACGACACCCATGTGAATTAGCTAGAGTAATATACATAATATAATTTTAAAATAGATACTATTGTATTTTTTTTTTGCAAACAATGTTTGAAAAATTCCAAGAAATTATTAATTCAGAGTAATAATAACAATTGTCCTCATAAATAATTAGCATAATAAATATGCAATTATAATTATTTATGATACATTGTTTAGATACATTGTTAATTAATACTATGAATTTATAATTTCTAGGATATTTTAACACTGGTTAAAGCAATGACATTAAAATCTATTACATATTTTATAATAACAATTGTTATAACAATTTACATGCATATTATTTGAATGTATTATATTAATTATATTTAATATATTTTACATATATGGTCATTTTGATAATTTCCATATGTATATATATATATATATATATATATATATATATATATATATATATATATACAATATATAAGTAAACTATTTCTAACATGATTCTCCTAATAAAAGACATAACGATGTATTCAAATATAATTAAAAAGATAAAGAGTTAAATTAATAAAGAGTTAAATGCTATTACATTATCCGAATAAAACGTAAGTAAACGTAGATTTAGATAATGTACATTGAATGACATACTACACAATTATTTTATATGTTATATAATATGATTTGTATTGTAATTACACTCATTCTAATATGGAGAACATAAAGACAATACATCCTAAGCTTTGCAATGATGAAGATTATGATATAGGGGATAAATGAAGAATGATAAATATGATAAATGAAGAATTCGTACAACACGAAGAACAGTTTCAAGTTGGATTCTCGGTGAATAACAGGAGACGTATTTCATCTAACAAAGTTGCAACACAATATAATGTAAATGAAAATAACGTAACTCAAACGGATGGACTAAATCATGGTGTAGGTTTTCATTCCAAACCGAATGCATCTTCAAAACCAATCAAAATTCACCCAAAAGTTCAATTAAGACCAAATATATCTTCAGCATCTGTCATAATTCGTCAGAATCCTTACTTACAATATAAATCAAAATTATATTATGTAGAAGATTGAATTTGAAAATAATTAGGTATTACATTTATACCAAATATACCGATAAAACTATGCACACCTCATCAAGATTTCAAAGGGATGCTTTAATTTAATTGAAGAGTGGTCAAAAGTACTCGATGGATTCAATGAGCATGTTACTCCTAAAATACCTTTAATTAAACAAGTTTCTAATTCTAATTCTAGGACATTTTTACCTTCTAGATCGATTGCCACTAAAATAAGTTGCAGTGTTAATGGCAAATTCCTTTAATTTCGATAATAAATGATCTCACAAAAGAAATACTTCCAAATGCAGTACAGTATGGAGAAAATCCAGTTGAACTTATAACTGTAGAAAACGGAGCTGCAACTAAATGAATTTATTTGAATCGAAAAACTTTTGTTCTATTACAAATGCAACAAAAAATATTCAAAATCTGTTATCCTAGCTTACTAATTAATTTAATATATTACATTGAATACTAGAATTAATAATACTTCGAATGATGAATGTTTAATATTTGATATCTTACTTGAACCTGAATTCTAAATATTAGTGATCATAAGTCTTTTTATTTTAATTTATTTGTTAAATCTAAATCATATGGAAATAGCATAACCAAATTTTCGAAAATCAAATTTTCATTAAATAGGTAATCTCTTATCTAAAATGAAAAGGAAAGAAATTCTAACTTTCTTACTTGATATAGATACAATTATTGATCTATTATATAATAGTATTTATGATGTACTTAATAAAATCATTCCTCTAAGTATTCTTTTAAAGCATACTAAACTACTTATGTAAACGAATTGTAGTCTTTTCAGATATAAATACGCAACATAAATATTTAAATATACTGGTATTCACATTTTGTACCGCACAATAGTACCTAACATGTGATTTGTATTGCATTTTGTAATGCTATTCCTTATATGGTAATAACATAATTCACCCTTCACATTCTTAAATAAACGATGATATGTCAAGTCTGGACTGGGAACCACGAAACATCTTTTTCATAATAATCATTAAAATGTATATGATTTATGTTTGGTGATAAGTTTCAAGTTTATAATTATCCTGAGTTAGTATGTATGTGATGTTAATATAATTAATGAAACTTTTGAAACTTATAATTAAAAGATAAATATAATTATCATGTAGCTTATGTAAAAATAGAGAATGTCTAGATATACTCTATTTAGATATGGAAGCTTATAGTATATTAAGTATACTATTGATATGACCACTATTAATCCCTAATGGTATTTAAACTTGTAATAATTCAAAAATTATTTAATTTTATCAATTTTATTTTTGAATTAAGTATGAATATCAAATTGGTCAAATAAACTAAACAATTGTAACTTAGAAAAATAAATATACCATCATTAAATAAACAACATATAAATATAAAAGTATTATTTTTACAATATAGTTGGGAATTCATTTTCTTATGGCATTTGCATATCAAAATCTTCCTATGTGATGTGAGAAATAATTATTATCATTATCATTATTAAAAATATATTATGTTGTTTATTTCGATAAATTAGCAAGCTATTTTATAACAATTGAATATAGAACTTACTTTACAGATGTCGGTGATCGTATCGACTAATTGTTTTTCATCGTTAACATTCATGAGTCGCATCAGACTTTCTGAAAAGCTTCCCATAGGGCAATTCATATTGCACACATTCAGTAGGTCTGGAGTGGGTAGCGTTTCATCTCCGAACAAGTTTCGCATGATAATATGAGCATTAGAGATATCCGTGTCGGATTGCAGTTGTCCAGGTGTCGCATAGAATTGACCACCTTGTCCTACGTCATTGTAGTAACTAGGAACCCCTCGACCGTTACCACCATTTGCATTGTTTGCATGAGATTCTGACGAGCTTTCATCTGACGAGATCAACAGCGGGTATTCTCTAGTATTCCCGGCCAAAGCCACCTTGTTCTCCTGTTTAGTCGGTCACGTGAGTATAGAGATTAGAGTATAGAGATTAACCAAGTAAAAATAATGAATGAAACGAATTAATAAAAAACACTTTTTGAATATAAAATTAAATGGTAACCAATCGTAGTTTTGTTTTGATTATTCGAAACATCACGAAAACACAATTAATTAAATTTGAAATTATTAAACATAATTTACGAACATCTAATGAAGTACTTGTATTTTACCTTGAAATTATTCATAACAGATTTTGAATATTTCTTTAATCGGCCACGTTTGTCTTTAATGGGAACAGGTGTGTTTTGATTCATAAGAATTCCGGAAGTTGAAGCTCCGTTTGCTACAGTTATAAATTCAACTGGTTTTGCACAATACTTTAATGCATTTGGTAGTATTTCATTTGTGAGGTTAGCTTGTATCGGAGCGAAAGGAACACGCGATCCAACACTGCAACCTATTTTAGTGGCTACCGATCCAGAAGGTAAATATTTCCTATAATTAGAACTAGAAGCTTGTTTAATTACAGGTGGTTTAGGAGTAACATTTTCCTTGAATCTATCGAGTATTTTTGATCTCTCTTCAATTACATTAAAGGGTTGGCGCATCCCTTTAAAATCTTGATGAAGTGTGTATGGTTTTATCGGTATATTTGGTATAAATTTAATACCTAATTCTTTGCAAATTCTATCTTCCATCGAATATGATTTTGGTTTCGATTGTAAGTAAGGATTTTGACGAATTGTAACCGGTTTTGAAGGTATGTTTGGTGTTAATTGAACTTTTGGGAGAATTGCGATTGGTTTTGATGATAAATTCAGTCTGAAGTGAAAACCTACACCATGATTTAGTCCATCCGTTTGAGTTACGTTATTTTCATTTACATTATATTGTGTTGCAACTTTGTTAGATGAAATACGTCTCCTGTTATTCACCGAGGATCCAACTTGAAACGGTTCTTCGTGTTGTACGAATTCTTCATTCATATTAGTATTCATCATCGTAGAGCTTAAGTTGTAATTGTCTTTTTGTTGTCCCTATTAGAATGAGTGTAATTGCGATACAAATTATATTACATAACATATCAAATAATTGCGTAGTATGTCATTCAATGTATAAATTCTACGTTTACTTACGTTTTTTTCGGATAATGTTATTGAATTCAACTCTTTAATTATATTTGAATCCACATCGTTATGTCTTACATTACGAGAATCCTGTTATAAATAGTTTATTTAGTATATATGTATAATTAATATATATATCATACATATATATACGCACACACACACACACACACACACACACACACACACACACACACACACACACACACACACACACACACACACACACACACACACACACACACACACACACACACACACACACACACACACACACACACACACACACACACACACACACACACACACACACACACACACACACACACACACACACACACACACATACGTATATATATATATATATATATATATATATATATATATATATATATATATATATATATATATATATATATATGTCATATAAATATAATTAATATAATACATTCAAATTACATACATTTTAATTGTTATAACAATTGTTATTATAAAATATGTAATCCATTGTAATGTCAATGTAAAAATTAGCCTAGAAATTATAAATGCATAGTATTAATTAATTATACAACAGCGTTATAAATAATTATAATTGCATATTTATTATGATAATTAGTTATGAGGACAATTGTTTTTATTACTCTGAATTAATAATTTCTTGGTATCTTACAAACATTGTTTGCAAAATAAATACAATAGTGTTTTAATATGTGTGTATGTTATTCTAGAAAATTTACAAGGATGTCATAAAAACATATTTAATATACAATTTAAAAATTAACAAATTAAACTAAATGATACTTTTACTTAGATATAGTAATATATATATATATATATATATATATATATATATATACATATATATATATATATATATATATATATATATATATATGTGTAAGAGTATAACATAATATTAAATTATCGAATATAAATTATATAGAATAATTGTAACCAGTCAATATTAATAATAATAATATATAAACCAAGTCATTTAAATTGTATAATATTGGTAAATAATCTACATATAGATACAAACTAATGAGATATACATAATATAATATAATTTAAAATAATTAATTATGCAGATATACATTATTATACATATAAATCAAATACATTATAAATCAAATTTAATATACATTTATTACATGATGTAATGTTATATACAATGCTGGTCATAGAATACAGAATAAATAACTATAATGAATATAATAAATAAATGTAATTACTCTTAAAATTAATACATTTTATATTTCGCTTTTTCTAATATGACAACATTATAATTACTTGTAAACTATTTTATTGTAATTATATTCAGTTATAAATAAGATTATTATATTATATATATCCATATATTGGCATTAGAGCCATAATTCAAATATACATATATATATATATAATAGATACTATATAACATATATAATATATTTCGTAATAAAAAATGAAACTAACCATTATGATATTAAGTTCAAACACACCCTTCAAGATCAACAACCGAGATTAAACTGATTAGTGAATATCACAATTTATTACTTTGTTTGTTTATTTAATTAATTTCCGTTTCATCACATGATTTAAAATGATTTAGAATTTAAATTAATAAACTAACTAGGCCGAAATATTTTTAATGCGTGTATTAGAAATAATTCTTGATGCTAAGTGTTTTAAATAAGTAACTTAATTTAAATTTATACCGAAGTATATACTGCAGAATTGAATTCATAGTATTCTATGTAATGTTTAACTATATAAAACATAAGCTACATAACAGATACGTATTCAAGATAAACGAATACAAAAAACATACATGATGATGCTACATTATTAGCTATTAACTATGATTTAAATTCATATGCCATATATATATATATATATATATATATATATATATATATATATATATATATATATATATATCTTATTTTATATGTAATAATGTTTTTACTTTTATTTTAAATATTAGTATTTTTATTTCATTTATTTACAATTAAAGTTTATTAATAATATATGATATCCCCACCTATAAGAAGTAAACTGTCCAGCAAGTAGTATATCTCACGTACATATTATATATTCTACAATTTGGAAGAAACATCCCAACGTTTGAGTAATTCTAATTATATTGTATAATAATATCATTTTTTAAATTATTGTTTGATCCAAATGTATCTACAACTATAGCACATGGCCGTCATGCATTTTATTTTCTCTTTACTTCATAAGAGCGTAAAATAAATGATATCTAAAGTAAATAAATATAAATATATACTTTATATTATGGTACAATAAACTGTAAAAAAAATACATTTAATTAAATAATAATGAATGTAACATGACATTTCAAAGTAAACGAATGAATTGTACAAAAAAGGTAGACAACTTAATAGTAAATAATGATATCCAAATTCCCGTATTTAAGATCAATAATAACATTATTTAGATCATTTGCATCAGTTAATTAATGTATTACTTTGTTTGGTAAGATTGTAACTCCGTTAAAAAATAAAGTTGTGAATCCTGTTATTTAAAGTAATAGAGTGAATTATGATATTTGGACATTTGTGGGCTTATTGGTATACATATCAAATATGTCAGCAATGGCTACATCGTAGAGACAATTAAACACACCATAGAAATGTATGACGTCAGCTTCAGATCTGTAGGTGTGAAGAAATTTAATATTTACGAAGCTGAGAAATTGTTCAACTTTTTTAAATTATATTGAAGGAATAGTTTCAGGAATAGTTTATTTGCAATTTAATTTTAATGTTTTCAATACAATTATTAATACGGCTAATTGATGTAGTATTCTAAAGGAGATACCGATAGTATAATAGTGTAATATCCCTGAAGTAAACCAAAGTTTACATTCTCGTATTGATATAATGAAAATTTATTGTATTAATTGCTTCCTTGAAGCTATATGATATCAACTAACCTAACTAGGTATTTTGAAGTTAACATTTATATCTCAATTGCTTCCTTGAAGCTATATGATATCAACTAACCTAACTAGGTATTTTGAAGTTAACATTTATATCTCATTTTAATTTAAATATTAATAATTTATGATAAACAATGACAATGCTCATCAGGTCGATAAAGGGTAGCCTGCATATTTATTATCAGTAAATCTAAAAATATTTCGGTAGAAGTAGTAGATGTTGTAGATTTACCAGAAAAAAACTAGTAGACAATAATTGATTTAAATGTAGATATGAATAAGATAGTGAATTAAATTTGTTTTCAAAAATCAGTGATAAAGTAAGAAAGCTACTTATTGGGCGATAGTTTTGTATCAATGTTCTGGTTCCTTTCTAAAATATAGGGGTAATGTACTAAAGTAATTGTACATAAATCAAAACATTTTTTAGAAGTCAATTATTTATTTAAAATATAATCTATTTGTTCACATGGTATTTATTTCAGTATAAACAGATGCATCATGGTTTGAAGTAATATTATTGATCGGATTTCCACTCATTTATATAGAGATTATGCTTTTAGTTGTATAATAATTTTTTTAATATTTAGTTAATTTTAGTAATAATTTCTTTTTGAATATCAATGTCGAATACTACTCCAAATGCATAAATCACTTATAACGATGCTGGATTAACTACATTCACCTTAGTCAAAAGTCAAGGCTATGTTAACAATTATACAATTGTTATACAAACAAAGCATTGGTCGGCCAAGAATTGCAAATAGATTCGAGACAGTACTATTTTCTAAGCATGACACCAGGGTTAAACCTTAGCTCGGTTCCTATAGAAAACATACGTGCTAGTAGCAGTGAAGTTGATTAATGCTAATCAATTGAATCCATTAATAAATTATATTAAAGTAATATATTTAACTATATATAGTTATAACTAATATATAGCATTAATAGAATGAGATACAATTATGTTTTATACAAATTTAAATATAAAGAAAAATTAAATAGTTAAAATTCATTAAAATTCATTAAAACATGTTTCATCTGGTCAAAGATACATAAAATCTTAAGCTTAAAGATTGAATAAGACATTGATACTATAACAGCTGTTATTCTGGTATGGCATTTCCCATTATACTTGTGCTAAGATATCTCTTAATAATATAAATATATATATATCATATGTGCATTTATATATATATATATATATATATATATAATTTAAATTGACGATATATCGTCGTGATAAACTCTGATCATCGAATCGGAATTAAGGCACCACTGGAGCGGAGAGAGTGCCACAGAGAGTGGACAACAAACGACTTTTTCCACTCTTGATCCTATCAAAGGAATTGTTGGCGCTACATTCAGCGAGCGCCATGCCGTGTAACGCAATCGGATATATACCGATACGATAGCATTGCTTACGGTTTTCTTGTTCTGGACGCGAATTCACCTCGTATCGGCATTGTTCCCCCACCAGCTATTGTCCCCCGGAACAATGGCGAGGCGCAACCGTGACCGCGAAGTCGTTGACCGTTGTTATTCGTAAGCGAAAAGTCGACGAGTTCCCAGCATTCGCTAACCGTTGTGAAACGGTGAGCATATCGAGTAACGGATACCGGCTGCTGTTCGGGAAATAACAAAAGGTCGCGTCAAGGTCAGTGTAGGTCACGTCGGGTTGCATATACTGCGTTAGCCTATACACTGTACATTGTTAGTGGTTATATATGACTTCGGTAATATATACATAGTATATATTGTTGTAATATTAGCACGGTGTATCGTGTAGACTATAGACTATATACATTGTATATATAATACAATATTCAACCATACAATAAACATGTGCGTTGAATATAGCCTAATAATGTACACAAATACAGCGAGTTTAAGGAGTAAATATACTTCAGAATGTGGGTTCTAATATTTAGCCAATTAAAAAGAATTCCATGTTAAACTACATGGAGTTTCTTTATTAGCAAAACCTCCTATAGTTAAGATATATGAGTTATTTTATTAACTATATTTTCTATAGCGATGTGTCGATATCTAGTAATCTTGAGCTTATTTATATAGGAGGTTTTGCTAATAAAGAAACCATGTAGTTTAACATGGAATTCTTTTTAATTGGCTAAATATTAGAACCCACATTCTGAAGTATATTTACTCCTTGAACTCGCTGTATTTGTGTACATTATATAACGAAATATTATATAGTATCGTTTACTTAAAGAATATATGATCCACATAATTCAGGATATTTAGTCTTGAAAACAGGAATGTTTATCGGGACATATATTGATAGTATATATCTATTATAAATATTAGTATAAACTTTAAAGTGGCTTTAACATGTATTTATAACTGCTATAGACTAATGATATAGTATTTTTATATCGTTATATATCGTAAAAAATTCTTTATCATAGATATATATAGCTATTTATAAATATGGTATTATTAATTAGTTATTACCCAAGATTATTCTTGGTTATTACTAAAGGCTATTTATAATTAAATATTATTAACTATTGCTAGTAATATTGGGTTTTATAATTAAATCATCTTTGACTATTTGACATTTGACCCTAATTGTCAAATTTCTAAAAATTTATTATTTTAAAACTATATTTTATTTTATTTGTCCATCTTGTTAAATGTTATATTTATTTTATAAGTCGTTATAGTTATTTTGTAAAATATAACTTATATATATATATTTTTTAAATCATAACTATAACTATATTAAAAGTTATTTAACTTTTGGCGACTTTTAAAAGTTTTTTTTTCAAATTATAATCTAGTATTTAATGTTTAATTACAGTATCATCATCTGCTAATATATATATTACGAATTTCTTTTATATTATTTTAAAATAATAATTGTTATTTACTTTTATTTCCTTCTACATAAATATATATTATTATATTATTATCAAACAAATAGTTTTAATAATTAACTTGCTATGACTGTTATTCTGTATAACTTGACATCATTGGATCAGTATTACCAAATAGTACCTATTTTAATGCAACTAATTAATTATTTATTGTAATATATTATTTGTAAATACTAATGCATTCTATAAAATATATGATATTACAATATTGTATTTATCTTCAAAAATAAAAATTAGTTTATTACTACTTATTAGTTTATTACTATCTATTATACGCGTGGATTTCTTAGTACGATAGTATGCATTTTTTACCATGCTCCCTATTGTGTTGTTGCCATCATCGGTCGAATCGCATAGCCCCACATGAAAAAGTTGTCAGCTTCGAAAGTACCGTAATTGTGAGTTATTGTCCCCCTTTGATGACGACCGACTCATCTCTAGAACTCACCACCATCCCGCATATCCCAGATCAACAAACTAATGTAAACAATGATGATAATAAGGTATAAACGTGTTTATTCGCTTTATTATCATTGATATAATATATTTGATTTAGATAGTATATTTAATAAACATTTTTTTCAAAAAGGTCCTAATTGGTCTGCAAAGCATGGATAAAGGATATTTAAAGGTTATTAAATCCCTATTACTTTATATTTACATATATAGAATACAACGAATTCCTGCTACTAGTCTACTTTTGTAACATATGTGATTTTATATAAAGTAATATATATAGACAAATACATCTAACTTATTTACATATCGTATTAATATAGCAAATCTAGAATCTGAGTCTCAATATGTAATTCTAAATCGTTGTTAAAGTCGTTGATTGACCTTTAACATTTCAGGATCGCAATGCCTCTACCAAGGCTCAGAGTGAAATTCCGCCGATGCATTCCGCTGCTGTTAACGGTGACAAGAACCTGCTGTCGAAGCTTCTCACCAGTAAGTGATCCGTTGGAATTGCACTTTAAGCTCAGCAACTGACATCTCTTACATCGTTGCAACTTAAGCTCAATGGCAAACGCGGGAAATGATCAGTAATTCGATTTCCTCGTCGTATTAAAAAATGAGTCTTATAATAATACATTAAACGCGTAAATATTTGACCGGCTATTGTTTCACCAGTAAACCTCTACAAATAATAGCTTTGAATTGATGTTGGGCTCTTGAGAATTAGGTAAAGTTAACTACATCGAATATCTGGTATTAGATGAAAAAACTCCATTGAATATAATACACTAGGTGGCAATATCCAACCTATATAGACCTACAATATAGACTTATAATATAGGTCCTACAATATTGGTAATACACCTCACTAACTTACCTTACAAGATATCATTTTTAATCCACTCCTTTAATGTACTACTTACTACACACCACCTACACACACTCTACACACCCTACACACCACCTACACACACCCTACATACCCTATACTCTCCTACATACACCCTACACACCCTACACACCCTACACACCACCTACACATACTCTACATACCCTATACACTCCTACACACCCTACACACGCTACACACTCTACATATCCTATACACTACTACACACCCTACACACCACCTACACATACCCTACATGCCCCCCATACACTCCTACACACACTCTACATACCCTACATACCCTGTACACCCTCTACACACCATACACACCCTGTACACCCTCTTAAACCCTACACACCCTATACACCCACTTTAATCCTAACTAGGTGGAGACCTTAATGATGGAGATAAATTTGGCCGCACCCCTTTAATGTACTGCGTATTGGCTGATAGACACACATGCGCTGAGATGCTATTGAAGGCAAACGCCGACGTCAATAGGGTGGACAGTGGGGGCAGAACTGCCCTACATTGGGCATCGCATAAGGTTAGAGGGGCGGGGTTTAGCGTAAAGTCGGTGGGGTTTTATGGGCATGTAAAGTTTGAATCTGGGGGGAGTCAAGAGAGTGCACATAATTACGAGCTATTATGCGCTCCCATCACACCTTAATCCACGACCCCCTCTATCACACCTTAAGACACGCCCCCCATTTCACACCTTAAGCCACACACCTCCCCCCCATCACACATTAAGCCACGACCCGCCCCCTGTCACACCTTAATCCACGCCTCCTGTCACACCTAAATCCACGCCCCCCCTCCCATCACACCTTAAGCCATGCCCCCCATCACACCTTAAGCCACGTCTCTCGTCCAGGGTAACTACAACTGCCTGAAACTGTTGATTGGTAAGAATGCCAACCCCTTGCTGAAGGACAGCGAAGGTCACACCGCTATGCATTTGGCCACACGTCACAAATCTGCAAAATGCCTTCTGCTCATCATCAAGCAGCTGACCGATGGTGAAATCGACGAGCAGGACAATAACAAGGTGACCTTGACCCTAGCTCTCGCATATCTGTGCACCCTTATCCGCTGCTTTGATATAAGATAAGATATAGAGTTAAGATGTGAATATCGAGATGTAAGATATAGATGTAACATGTTAGATGTATAGATTAGATGTAGAGATATGATATAAGATGTAGAGATAAGATGTAGAGATAAGATGTAGAGATAAGATGTAGAGATAAGATGTAGAGATAAGATGTAGAGATAAGATGTAGAGATAAGATGTAGAGATAAGATGTAGAGATAAGATGTAGAGATAAGATGTAGAGATAAGATGTAGAGATAAGATGTAGAGATAAGATGTAGAGATAATATGTAGAGATAAGATGTAGAGATAAGATGTAGAGATAAGATGTAGAGATAAGATGTAGAGATAAGATGTAGAGATAAGATATAGACATAATATATAGACATAAGATGTAGAGATAAGAGTATCTTGCAGGGGTTTACTGTATTATCTTGATTACATTGTTCTCCCTCGTACATTTCAACTTTTCAAACTTTATATCGAACTGAGAATATATCTTCAATAACCAATTCATTTTCTACAGAGAACTGCACTTCACTGGGCTGCTTCTTATGGTAACATTGAACATGTGTCCGCTCTGATTTCAAGAGATTCCAACATAGGAGTTCCTGATATCGAAGGTAAAACACCTCTGCACTGGTCAGCTACTGGACACGACTCTCAGGCTGGAGAGTGCCTTCGCCTCATTCTGGTTAGTGGTCAAGTTTACTTTTTGAACCACTAAACCCTTCTATATTTGGTCATAAGTAATATATCTAGGAATTTAATATTATGATATTCTATTTATATCTCTTGTTATTTGTTGATATTTATATTCTGATTATTCATTATTTATTATTTAATCATTATTTTAACTAATAAATCATTAAAATGTATTCAGTCTTTTAAAATATAATTTTAATTGTAATCTATTTTATATTAAATAATAAAGTGTAAATATTGATTATAAACCTCAACCTAGTTGCTTCTATGATTAGTGTTACTCTACTTCATAGGAAACGACACCTAGTGTAATAAATTGGCGTGATTTTGAAGGACGAACAGCTTTACATCTCGCTGTAGCTGAGGGCAAGATGGATGTAGTACAAGTTCTGGTCAGTTATTGTGTCATTTGTAATGAAGTTACTTGTTATGATGTCGATATCAGTCGTATTATCAAGTGCGATGTCGGTGTCAAATGTGATGTCATATTGTATTTATTGTGATGTGAATATCTTGTGTCGGTTAATGTCATTATCCATGTGACTATAGATGTCATTGTTTATGTCACTATAACCTTTAAAAACGCTATCTTGTTTTCATTAAAAGTATTTGATGACAATGAAGCACACACGTTTTATCTTTATCTTATCATTATCTTATCATTATCATATCATTATCTTACCATTATCTTACCATTATCTTATCATTATCTTATCATTATCTTATCATTATCTTATCATTATCTTATCATTATCATGTCATTATCATATCATTATCTTATCATTATCATGTCATTATCTTACTATTATCTTACCATTATCTTACCATTATCATGTCATTATCTTATCATTATCTTATCATTATCTTATCATTATCTTATCATAATCTTATCATTATCTTATCATTATCTTATCATTATCTTACCATTATCTTATCAGTATCTTATAATTATCTAACCATTATCTTTATCATTTTCTTTATCATTATATTACCATTATCTTATCATTATCTTATTATTATCTTATCATTATCTTATCTTATTATCTTATCTTAACATTATCTTATCTTATTATTATCTTATCTTATCATTATCTTATCTTATCATTATATTATCTTATCATTATCTTACCATTATCTAATCTTTATCATACCATTATCTTATCATTATCTTATCATTATATTATCTTATCATTATCTTACCATTATCTAATCTTTATCTTATCATTATTTTATCTTTATCATACCATTATCTTATCATTATCTTATCTTATCATATCATTATCTTATCTTATCATTATCTTATCATTATCTTATCATTATCTTATCTTATCATTATCTTATCTTATCATTATCTTATCTTATCATTATCTTATCTTATCATTATCTTATCATTATCTTATCATATCATTATCTTATCTTATCATTATCTTATCTTATCATTATCTTATCATTATCTTATCATTATCTTATCTTATCATTATCTTATCATTATCTTATCTTATCATTATCTTATCTTATCATTATCTTATCTTATCATTATCTTATCATATTTATATAATAGGCCTACTTTAATCAACTATTCATATTGCAGACTTCCTTTGAGAAATGTGAAGTATCTGCAGTGGATAACATGTTCAGGACACCGTTACATTGGGCTGCAGTATTGGGTTAGCGAAGGGTGTGGCTTGTATTAAATAGACTTAGGTTAATACCTCAGGTTATATATTAGCAAAGAACGGCTATCTGTGTTTGTGTTAATATTCATTGGTGTTTGTCCTTAAAGTTACATGAAGTTTGTAACCCGATTTTTAATATTTAACATTTCGATTGATAGGTCACACGCAGATTGTAAAGATCCTATTGGACAAGAAGGCGAGCTGTTTACGCTCCGATTCCAATGGAGCCACACCCCTTCACTACGCTGCGCAGAACAACTTCTCAGCTAGTTTCAGTTATCTAACAGTTCTCGTAACTAATGTTGCCTTCGAGAAGTTTGAAACTTCGCGAAATTCTTCTTTGCTTGGATTCGAATAGAATTTAACAATTTCTATGTTACTAAAAATCTGTGTCTAATTTTGTTGATTTGTAACTCTCTAAATCCCCCTAAACCCTCGCAATAACTCTAAATCCTCTCTTAACCTCGTTCTCTCTAACAACCTCTTCGAGCTAAATCTTCGGTTCAATTACTCTGCAAATCTTAAAGAAATTCACAACAATTTAAATACTTCTATATAACGATTTCCAAATTGCAGGAAACTGTGGAAGCCTTTATCGCGAGGTCGGATGTCAAGGACGAACCCGACATTGAAGGTCGTACCGCATTCATGTGGGCGGCTTCTAAAGCTGCCGACGCTTCCCTCTCTATGTTCCTGAAATACGGAACCAATGTTCACCAACTGGGGAAGAACGGAGCTACTGGTTAGTGCTCTTCTCCGTCCCCGAATTGTCCGATACTCCTTTCAATCCTATATCCTAACACTAAACCACGCTCACCATATTAATGCATTCTCGGAACTAAACCACGACCCTTATACTAATCCACGCCCCCCCCCTATTCTACACCGCGCCCATCATAATATAACATACTCCTAACACTAAACCACGCCCCCAACACTAAACCACGCCCCTAATTCTAAACCACGCCCTCAGCTCTACATGCTGTAGCATTAGTTGGCAGTCTATCCTCTGTGAAACTTCTCCTAAGCCATGGAGCCGATATCAATTCTAGAGACGATCGCTTGCATACACCTTTGTTTAGAGCTTCGGAAATGGGTTTGGAAATCATACAATAGCTTTATATAACCCTTTATATAACCCTTTATATAACCCTTTATATAACCCTTTATATAACCCTTTAACATAACTCCTCATCTCACTAATTTATTAACTAACTTGTTAACTTCTTATCTCATTAATTTATTAACTTCTTATCTCACTAATTTATTAACTCCTCATCTCACTAATTTATTAACTCCTCATCTCACTAATTTATTAACTCCTCATCTCACTAATTTATTAACTCCTCATCTCTTTAATTTATTAACTTCTTATCTCACTAATTTATTAACTCCTCATCTCACTAATTTATTAACTCCTCATCTCACTAATTTATTAACTTCTTATCTCACTAATTTATTAACTCCTCATCTCTTTAATTTATTAACTTCTTATCTCACTAATTTATTAACTTCTCATCTCACTAATTTATTAACTCCTCATCTCTTTAATTTATTAACTTCTTATCTCACTAATTTATTAACTCCTCATCTCACTAATTTATTAACTCCTCATCTCACTAATTTATTAACTCCTCATCTCTTTAATTTATTAACTTCTTATCTCACTAATTTATTAACTCCTCATCTCACTAATTTATTAACTCCTCATCTCACTAATTTATTAACTTCTTATCTCACTAATTTATTAACTCCTCATCTCTTTAATTTATTAACTTCTTATCTCACTAATTTATTAACTTCTCATCTCACTAATTTATTAACTCCTCATCTCTTTAATTTATTAACTTCTTATCTCACTAATTTATTAACTCCTCATCTCACTAATTTATTAACTCCTCATCTCACTAATTTATTAACTCCTCATCTCACTAATTTGTTAACTTCTTATCTCATTAATTTATTAACTTCTTATCTCACTAATTTATTAACTCCTCATCTCACTAATTTATTAACTCCTCATCTCTTTAATTTATTATTTCATCATCTCATTAATTTATTAACTTCTTATCTCACTATTATATTAAATATAAGTCGCAAATTGAAAAAAACCTATCGCAGGTTGATAAGTCATTAAAATATTGACCTTTACAATGACCCCACTTCCATTCAAGGTCACACAGATGTCGTTCAGCTGCTGATTAATCAAGATGCAATGGTGAGAACTGTGGATCAAGATGGCCGTACACCTTTGCACTGGTGAGTACTACCTAGCCCCATTGTAGCCCTACTGTAGCCCTATTATTGGACTTTGCACTTGTGAGTACTACCTAGCCCCATTGTAGCCCTACTGTAGCCCTACTGTAGCCTTACTATGGGCCTTTGCACTGGTGAGTACTACCTAGCCCCATTGTAGCCCCACTATATCTTTACTATGGGCCTTTGAACTGATGAGTACTACCTAGCCCCGATGTAGCCCTACTGTAGCCTTACTATGGGCCTTTGAACTGATGAGTGCTAACTAGCCCCATTGTAGCCCTACTGTAGCCTTACTATGGGCCTTTGAACTGATGAGTGCTAACTAGCCCCGCTGTAGCTCCACTATAGGCCTTTGCACTAATTAGTGTTATCTAGCCCCATTATAACCCCACTATAGCCCACCATAGCCCCACTGTTGATCCATTATAACCCCACTAGGGACCTATTTAACACAAAATTAATATATATTTTATTTACAATATCTTTAGATTCATATTTGTATGTACACTACACACACACACACGCACGCACACATACAAACACACATACACATATACACACACACATATTACATACATTAAATATATTTGCTAATCCAGGGCAGCTCTAGGTGGCCACGCCTACATTTGTCAAACACTCATCAAGAATAATATTGATCCCAACATCAAAGATCATACAGGGTTTGATTTACACTCACTCTCCTTTACACTCTACTTTACACTCTACCCTTTACACTCTACTTTTATACTTTACACTCTACCTTTCTACTCTCCTTTACACTCTACCCTTTACTCTCTACATTTTACACTCTCTACCATTTTACACTCTCTACCATTTTACACTCTCCTTTACACTCTACCTTTCTACTCTCCTTTACACTCTACCCTTTACTCTCTACACTTTATACTCTACCCTTTACACTCTACCCTTTACACTCTACCTTTACACTCTACATTTACACTCTACCTTTATACTCTACCCTTTACTCTCTCTATCCTTTACACTCTACCCTTTACACTCTACCCTTTACTCTCTCTATCCTTTACACTCTACACTTTACACTCTACCCTTTACTCTCTCTACCCATTATACTTTACACTCTACACTTTACACTCTACACTTTACACTCTACCCTTTACACTCTACCCTTTACACTCTACCCTTTACACTCTACCCTTTACACTCTACCCTTTACACTCTACCCTTTACACTCTACCCTTTACACTCTACCCTTTACTCTCTCTACACTTTATACTCTACCCTTTACACTCTACCCTTTACACTCTTCACCTCAATAACTACTTTCCCCCTTACAAATATACACCAAAATGTAATATTCAAATTCTTACTTTCTTTACACTCCCTAATATAAATACTCCCCTAACCCATCCCTATACCCTCCCCATCTAACACAGACGTACACCCCTATATATCCTCTACCCCAGCCCTATACCCTCCCCCCCCCATCTAACACAGACGTACACCACTATATATCCTCTACCCCAGCCCTATACCCTCCCCCCCCATCTAACACAGACGTACACCACTATATATCCTCTACCCCAGCCCTATACCCTTCTCCCCCCATCTAACACAGGCGTACACCCCTATATATCCTCTAACCCATCCCTATACCCTCCCCCCCCCATCTAACACAGGCGTACAACCCTATATATCCTCTAACCCATCCCTATACCCTCCCCCCATCTAACACAGGCGTACACCCCTATATATCCTCTACCCCAGCTCTATACCCTCCCCCCCCCATCTAACACAGACGTACACCCCTATATATCCTCTAACCCATCCCTTTATCCTACTCCCCTCATCTAACACAGGCGTACACCCCTATATATCCTCTAACCCATCCCTATACCCTACTCCCCCCATCTAACACAGGCGTACACCCCTATATATCCTCTAACCCATCCCAATACCCTCCCCCCATTTAACACAGGCGACACCCCTATATATCCTCTAACCCATCCCTATACCCTCCCCCCATCTAACACAGGCGTACACCCCTATATATCCTCTAACCCATCCCTATACCCTCCCCTCCCCCCCATCTAACACAGGCGTACACCCCTATATATCCTCTAACCCACCCCTATACACTCCCCCCATCTAACACAGGCGTACACCCCTATATATCCTCTAACCCTTCCCTATACCCTCCTCCCCCCATCTAACACAGGCGTACACTCCTATATATCCTCTAACCCATCCCTATACCCCCCCACCATCTAACACAGGCGTACACCCCTATATATCCTCTAACCCATCCCTATACCCTCCCCCCCATCTAACACAGGCGTACACCCCTATATGTCCTCTAACCCATCCCTATACCCTCCCCCCATTTAACACAGACGTACACCCCTACAATGCAGTGCATATGTCGGTTATGTAAATGCCATGTCAGTTTTAATTGAACACAAAGCTGATACAAACTCCCAAGATAATGAGGTTTTATATCTTTATCTGATTTTATATCTTTATCTATTTTTATATCTATCTAATTTTATACCTTTATCTAATTTTATATCTTTATCTACTTTAATATCTTTACATATAATTTATATTTTTATCTAATTTTATATATTTATCTAATTTTATATCTTTATCTAATTTTATATCTTTATCTATTTTAATATCTTTACATTTAATTTAATATCTTACAAGTTATATAATACTAAAACTTATTACATGTTAAGTGAATATTATTATTAAGGCTTGATTTTAGTTACATTTATCATTATTTATTATCATTTGCTATTATTTATTATAATTTGTTATTTGCTATTATCTACTATTATTTGCTATTTTTTGTTATTATTTGTTATTAAGTATCTATAAATGACATTTACTTCTAACTAATAATATTTTTACTTTAACTTACCCTGTAATCATGTTTGACCTTTGACTCTATAGGGCATGTCTGCCCTGCACTGGGCTTGCAGCAAAGGTCACCTGGATTCTGTGAAACTATTGGTTGAATTCCACGCATTTCCCAACCTTTTGGAATATACCGAGGACAGGTTTAGTATTCAAGAAGTATTCTAATTTCCCACAATATTTGTATTTAAGAGTATTTACTCAAGGGTTTGAGGTTCGCCATTGGTATGTAATATAAATGTAGTCAATGTATCAACAATTCAATACTTTTAATTAAAGGTATACACCCTAACTCTGACCTATGGTATACACCCCCTACCTCTGACCCCCAGGTATACACCCCCTACCTATGACCCCCAGGTATACACCCCCTACCTCTGACCCCCAGGTATACACCCCTACCTTTGACCCCTAGGTATACACCCCTTGACTACGCTCTGATGAGCGAGCGTTACGAAGTGGCACAGTACATGATTGAACAAGGAGGACTTAGTATCACTGGCATACAGGATATAGCTGCCCTTAAGATACAGGTTAGTGGTTAGTCATAATCTAGCTATGCAGGTTAGATGTGATTAGTCATAATCTAGCTATGAAGGTTAGATGTGGTTAGTCATAATCTAGCTATGAAGGTTAAACGTGGTTAGTCATAATCTAGCTATGAAGGTTAGATGTGATTAGTAATACCCTAGTGTTGAAGGTTAGATGTGATTAGTCATAATCTAGCTATGAAGGTTAGATGCGGTTAGTCATAAGCTAGCTATGAAGGTTAGATGTGGTTAGTCATAAGCTAGCTATGAAGGTTAGATGTGGTTAGTCATAATCTAGCTATGAAGGTTAGATGTGATTAGTAATATCCTAGTGTTGAAGGTTAGATGTGATTAGTCATAATCTAGCTATGAAGGTTAGATGTGGTTAGTCATAATCTAGCTATGAAGGTTAGATGCGGTTAGTCATAATCTAGCTATGAAGGTTAGATGTGATTAGTCATAATCTAGCTATGAAGGTTAGATATGGTTAGTCATAATCTAGCTATGAAGGTTAGATGTGGTTAGTAATACCCTAGTGTTGAAGGTTAGATGTGATTAGTAATACCCTAGTGTTAAAGGATAGCTGTGTTGAGTCTTACATCTGGAATTGATCTATAACTATAAAGATTAACAGCCTATAAAGATCAATTTCAGGGTTGGATTAGGATTTAAACCATATATTATAAACGTTGGTAATGCAGTTTAATGGTATTCATTAAGTCATTAGTTTCGTAAAGGAGCATTGTTATATTCTTACATTGTATAAATAATTGGTTTCACTGCTGCGAGATCCACTAGTAGTTCCTAAACTCACCTTTGACCTATGCGGATAAACTACGAGTCGGCAATTCCTTAGTCGGTGTTCCGTGGCTACCGAACTCGCAAGACATTTATAGAGAGGAAGAGACTTCTGATGAAACACGAACAGCTGAGGAGGAATGCAGCAAAGTTAGAAAATCTCCTCCACCTTCATTTCCCTTTCATCTCCCTTTCATCTCCCCCACCTTCATTTCCCTTTCATTTCCCTTTCATTTCCCTTTCATCTCCCCCACCTTCATTTCCCTTTCATTTCCCTTTCATCTCCCTTTCATCTCCCTTTCATCTCCTCCCGCCATTATTTCACCCTACCCAATCATCTCCCACCTCCACTCTTAGAACCATCCAAGACTTTTTCATTTATTTACAATATGCAATAGTAACATTTATTTACAATATGCAATAGTAACATTTATTTACAATATGCAATAGTAACATTTATTTACAATATGCAATAGTAACATTTATTTACAATATGCAATAGTAACATTTATTTACAATATGCAATAGTAACATTTATTTACAATATGCAATAGTAACATTTATTGCGTAGCACCAACTGAATGTGTTTCACATCAAGATGAAGTACTTCTGGTACTTAGGTCTCCAATACAATAACTCTGATCTAGGATTAGTGGGTCTAGACGAGTACTACTCGATAATTTGTAGATACCTCGCCATGTCTCCGGAGTACTTTGGGTTTGGTGATTCGGTTGCCTCGTTTATTTCCAAGTAAGTATATCCTACGACCTGTCTTCCGTCTCCCTTAGGAAGAAGGACGAGAAGAGACGAGGCTACACAAAGTTGGATTCAAATCCGTTGCCAATTGTCTCAGTGAATATTGAAGAAGAAGAGGAATTACACGCTAAAAGTTTTTTCATTTATCTATTAAGTTTATCTATACAGCATTTGTAATCTATGTTTACCAACAGTTTAATGTGGAAACTTTCATCAACTTTCATTAACTTCATTAACTTTCATTAACATTCATTAACTTTTATTAACTTTCATTAACTTTCATTAACTTTCATTAACTTTCATTAACTTTCATTAACATTCATTAACTTTTATTAACTTTCATTAACTTTCATTAACTTTCATTAACTTTCATTAACTTTCATTAACATTCATTAACTTTTATTAACTTTCATTAACTTTCATTAACTTTCATTAACTTTCATTAACTTTCATTAACTTTCATTAACATTCATTAACTCTTATTAACTTTTATTAACTTTCATTAAGTTTCATTAACATTCATTAACTTTTATTAACTTTCATTAACTTTCATTAACTTTCATTAACTTTCATTAACTTTCATTAACTTTCATTAACATTCATTAACTTTTATTAACTTTTATTAACTTTCATTAACTTTCATTAACTTTCATTAACTTTCATTAACTTTCATTAACATTCATTAACTTTTATTAACTTTCATTAACTTTCATTAACTTTCATTAACTTTCATTAACTTTCATGCAAGGCAATTTTTCTTCAATTCATTCATCTTTGCAACTACTCATATTATTGATCATGTGTACTTTTGACCTCTAAACATGAACCCTGAACCACTCATCTTGATGTTTACCCCATTAATTTTCTTTAACCATAAACCCCCATATCTAATCAAATAACCCCTCCGTCTAAACCCGAGTTACACCTTTTAAAATGAAGTCGAGTCCTGATGGTTACATTAAGTAACTAGCCTAGCTACTAAGTACAAACTACATCGCAGGTTCGCAACACTCATCTGACAGAGATTTCTTTCTGACCGCGGTGCCAATATCAGCTAATGCGTCGAATAGTGTTACACCAGAGCCTCCTATTGGTCAAAGTTTTCTAGATTCTCAGAATCTTTCTCCCGAAGAAGGAATTCGACTTCCCTATAAGAAAAAGTTTGCAGTTTTTATTTCTATTTCTATACACATTTTAACATTCAGGCAATTAGTACTTTAGAGAATTAATTTTGCAAATCCACTCTACATTACTCTACAGTACTCTACATTACTCTTCATTACTCTACGTTACTCTACGTTACTCTGCATTACTCTACATTACTCTACATTACTCTACATTACTCTACATTACTCTACATTACTCTACACTACTCTACATTACTCTACATTACTCTACATTACTCTACATTACTCTACACTACTCTACATTACTCTACATTACTCTACATTACTCTACATTACTCTACATTACTCTACATTACTCTACATTACTCTACATTACTCTACATTACTCTACATTACTCTACATTACTCTACATTACTCTACATTACTCTACATTACTCTACATTACTCTACATTACTCTACATTACTCTACATTACTCTACACTACTCTACACTACTCTACATTACTCTACATTACAACATTACTCTACATTATTCTACACTACTCTACATTACTCTACATTACTCTACATTACTCTACATTACTCTACATTACTCTACATTACTCTACATTACTCTACACTACTCTACACTACTCTACATTACTCTACAATACTCTACAGTACTCTACAGTACTCTACATTACTCTACATTACTCTACAGTACTCTACAGTACTCTACAGTACTCTACAGTACTCTACAGTACTCTACAGTACTCTACAGTACTCTACATTACTCTACATTACTCTACAGTACTCTACATTACTCTACATTACTCTACATTACTCTACATTATTCTACATTACTCTACATTATTCTACATTACTCTACATTACTCTACATTACTCTACATTACTCTACATTACTCTATAGTACTCTACATTACTCTACAGTACTCTACAGTACTCTACATTACTCTACAGTACTCTATAGTACTCTACATTACTCTGCATAAAAAACATTTTATAGAGAAGAATTTCATTCCAGAAATGTAAAATTGTTGAAAATATAATTAACTTTAGATGAATAAAATATTTATATTTTATTTGAGATAATCTTTATGTCATTTTTACTCTTAAGGAAGAAAGCCCTGCAGATAACTGCCGAAGAGGCTATTCTTCTGAAACGGAAACAGAAACAGGAAGTGGTGTTGGAGGAACGGCGAAGGCTTAATGAACACCGAGTAAAGGATCTGTCTGCTCGAGTAATCCAGTCCGCTTGGAGGAAGTTAGTTGCATTCTGGGTAGTAACGCCAATTTTCTGCCTGGGAGATTTTGTCACTAATTTATTAAGAAACATAAATTCCCGACTTATTAATTCTGATCATTACAAATTCCAACTAAAAATATTATATTGGTTACTATCCTAATTTCTCATCCATTGTTGAGGAAATTCACTAATGACCTCTAACCTTTAGCATACAATCGCTAGAGAGCGGCACCGAAGGGTCAATGTATGTAGGAGGCAATACCGTAGACTATTAACCCTTAACCTCCAACAGCTATAGGGAGGCGCAGAAGGGCCAATATATGTAGTAGGCAATACCGTAGACTCTTAACCCTTAGCCTCCAACAGCTATAGGGAGGCGCAGAAAGGCCAATATATGTAGGAGGCAATACCGTAGACTCTTAACCCTTAACCTCCAAACAGCTATAGGGAGGCGCAGAAGGGCCACTATATGTAGGAGGCAATACCGTAGATTCTTAACCCTTAGCCTCCAACAGCTATAGGGAGGCGCAGAAGGGCCAATATATGTAGAAGGCAATACCGTAGACTCTTAACCTTTAACCTCCAACAGCTATAGGGAGGCGCAGAAGGGCCACTATATGTAGGAGGCAATACCGTAGACTCTTAACCTTTAACCTCCAACAGCTATAGGGAGGCGCAGAAGGGCCAATATATGTAGGAGACAATACCGTAGACTCTTAACCTTTAACCTCCAACAGCTATAGGGAGGCGCAGAAGGGTAAGTGTATGTGGGAGGCTACCCGGGACGCCCTCACCGAACGGAGAGCGAAAATCAGCGAAAACGAATGGCAGAAGCAAATCGCGGCTCTCACCATTCAACTTGCCTGGCGCAAATACTTCAGGTTGCGGAGTGCTTACCGTTTAGTAGGCTAATGTGCGGGTGGCGCTTTCTAATGGGTCAAAGTACGCCCGGATATAATCGGATGATTTGATTATGATTGCATAAATAATTTCAATTCAATATAAGAGTACTAAATAAATACTAAATAAATACTAAATAAATACTAAATAAGTACTAAATAAATACTAAATAAATATTAAATAAGTACTAAATAAATACTAAATAAATACTAAATAAGTACTAAATAAGTACTAAATAAATACTAAATAAGTACTAAATAAATACTAAATAAATACTAAATAAGTACTAAATAAATACTAAATAAGTACTAAATAAGTACTAAATAAGTACTAAATAAATACTAAATAAATACTAAATAAATACTAAATAAATACTAAATAAATACTAAATAAGTACTAAATAAGTACTAAATAAATACTAAATAAGTACTAAATAAATACTAAATAAATACTAAATAAATACTAAATAAATACTAAATAAGTACTAAATAAGTACTAATTAAGTACTAAATAAGTACTAAATAAGTACTAAATAAACTAGTGAGTACGCCAAGTGAATATGCAGCTATTCATCTCCACTTTGTGAATTTTTTTCATATCGTTGCGTTCCATTCATCAGACGAAAACTCTTAAAGTGCCTGACTCCAAAGAATCGCAAAACTCTTCATTTGTGGGATCCGTCTGTAATTGCAGCCAAGCAGAGAAGTCTCATTAATACAATTTACAGTTAGTAGACCTACGTCAAATTTTGATTATTGACAATAATAATAATTATTTCGTGATTATATTAATTTAGTTCAAATTGTAATCTATTATATTTTCAATTCTATGCAATTATGAAATAATACAAATGATTCTAATAATATTGAATATCTATTGTTATATATGTGTAAAATAATTAAATATTGTATTCTTATTATATAATATTGTATAATATTATCTGTAAGGAATTAAAACAAAATAATACATATAATTGTCTATACTAAAAGTAACCAGATTATATTTATAAAACCACCCTCATACGATCTGATGTATTTCTGCTATACGTTCTACACCAGGGGAACAGCCGAATGTAAAGAACTGGCACCCGACCTTGACGGCTGCTACGCGACCTTCGTGGTTTAAATTCTTGCCTTCGCCAGCCGCTCTGTCTTACAACTTCGCCGTGGATCAGTACCGACCTTTCAAGACTAATCGCAGCACCTGGTCTCACTACGACTTCTCAAATGGTTGTTCTATCATCGACAACATCCGCTACTTATTCTCCTCCGTCTTCCCGTCCGTCTCGGACTCCATCTCCTCATCCTCATGTTCCTCTCTTTCCTTTTATAGTTTTATCTATTGGTTTAGAAATGCTGTCATTTTTCATTCCCGTTGATACAAATATATACAAAATGTAAACACCAAGTCAGTAATATTGACGACACATTTCGCTATTTGCAGGTGAATTTGAAAATGTGAAATTGAACAGTAGCTCAAAGTCTCTTCATTTCTCTTATAATTTGCAAAGCTAACGACATCCCTGCAAATAAACTCACGAACATCTATGAAAGCATTACCTTAATCTTGAAGAGGATAAAATCATAATCTTAAATATTTATTTTTATATGCAGTAGCTCTTTTCTCGATTTTCAGAAAATTCGAAAACCTATTATTTTATTGATTTGATTGTTAGCGCCGACGAAACCGATACGCAATTTCAAACAGTTTCATGGCAACAGAAAACACTTTAAACCTTATTTAATACTCAGTATTCACGTGTTATTGGATATCTGTTCATTTTAGGAGTCTGTTATCGTCATCATATATACCGGAAACGTATTGTCTGTAACATATTCACTTTTCTACTACTTATATAACCTTGTGTGCCTAATCATGTGAGAACTTGCACATGATTTTATTAATAAAAGTATCTTAAAGAGTTTACCAATGCATGTTTATTTTCACCGATGTTCAAATTCTGAGTTATCATTTTTAAAATGATTCAAAAAAGTAACTTATTTTTCTTAAATTAAAATAAAAGTTAAATCAATGATTATTATAATTAAGTGGGTACATAAATATATGTATATATATAATATTATATAATTAATTAGTATATATTCTGTTAACTTATCTGGTAAACATGCGTAATTATATATAATACATTCATAACTTTCTTTACATTTAAATAAAATTGTTGCATTTTCACACTATTAGAATAACGAGATAACATTATTTATAAGATGTATATAATAGTTCAAACAACCAAAACATTATTAATATACAATTCATCTCGCACATGTCCATCTATTGTGTATTCATATTTCATCTATAATTTCCAATATCTCCACTTCTACTTCCTTTGTATTTTGCTAGTACGTGGATTTTATTTCAAAATGTAATATATGACTCGATGCTAATCTAATGAAATAATCCAACAATAGATCAAGGGAGTGAAGTACTCACTTAGTATGTGTATGCTTATCAATATAATATATATTTTTTAAAATGTAAAACTCAATTCTAATTAGAATATTTATTGATAAATGGAATAACTGCCTATCAGTAAAAGAAAGTTATTTTCTTTACTAATCATTAAACGTTATTTGATCTTTAATCCATTGTTAGAAGTGAACAGGGTAAACAATAGTACTATAATATCATTTGTTGTTTGGGAAATATGTTCGCGAGTCGACCATTTTAGTATGCCATTCTATATAAACATTAAACTCTGAACAGAAATACCAATGTCTTTCTCCAATGAACATAGACTCGGAGGAATATATTAATATTCGCTTTTAACGATGGATGGAATATACAAATATTTACAATGCGACTTGGCTACAAGTAGATAAGTTTGGATAATGGCAATTGTTAATTTATGTTTTGAAGCATATATACCGATAATCACCTGAAATATTGAGTTGTTATCTTCTAAAGATTGTTGCTGACAATTCTTGTTGTCTTCAAAAAATTGTTACCAACAATTATTATTGTCTGATAAATAAAAAATAACTCGATCATTTCTTATATTGATCAACAAGTGAATAAAAGTCAGGCATTCATCCCGATTCTATTAATCTCATCTGCGATATTTAATCGAATTTAAGACAAGTAACTGACTAGTAATAAACTTTGTTTCTTGCTAAATGTTAATATAAAATACAACATTTACTCATTCAACATTTGTGACTAGCTCTTCTTATCTTCGGAATACCCTACTTCCGAATATTACATCATTACGTTAATTTTTAACTAAATGCAAAACGGTTTGCACTATAGGGTAATAATATACTCTTCAAAAGAGCATTCCTTTTATTAAGTTCCGGTTTCATAATTTATAGTGGTAGTATATTCTAAAATGAATTTTCTAAACGGTGTAACAAAAAATTAACAATTAATACGATGACGTGATTATATTACGATCGGTATTTATTAATTATAATATAGTAAATGATTAAATATGTATTCCCGTTAAAACTCAAACATAAATATAATTACAGTAATTATTTATCGAATATTCTAGTAACTTTTCTAATAATTCTTCAGGACTTTTTATTGTCTAATTTTATTTACTTTTCCCTATATAACTTATTTTTGAAATACATAGATTATATAGGTATAACTGTGTGTTATTATATATATATATATATATATATATATATATATATATATATATATATATGCATATATATCAATATAGATTATTTAAATGTAAATATCAATTATAGTTTAAAATTATATCTATTTAAAAATTAATATTTTGTCCCTACGGTATTCCGGGAAAGAAAACTGATATATATCTGATACGCTTATATAATATATTATTATAATTATTATTATTATAATTCAATTCAAATATTATCCTAGAAAAGTTATTGGTTATGCATTTAATTGGTCAAATATCACGTGACCAGTAACGGAATAATTTAATAAATAATTAATGCAATATTATTTCTCATAATCATTTTGACGTTATTATCTGACCTTATAACACGTTTATAAATCCATAATGGTTAGTTATTTATATTATTTTGTAGTCCAGTGTAATTTCAATTAATTGTAGACTTGTTTATAATTCTGTAGATCATGAAATACAAATATTTATATTATTTAAAAAAAATGATACATAAATATATTCTAAAAAATATTTAATTGTATAAACCTTATTCTTAGTAAGTACTAAATAAGTACTAACTATGATATTTCTCTGTTATTTTCCATTTATCCAACTTTCTAGCTTTATTAAACAATTAAACGATTAGTAGTGTAGTACTTAATTTTCTATTCTATGATTATATAATATTTATATAATATTAATATTCATAAAATATTTCTGATATATACGTATAATTATATATAAATATATCCCCAATTATAATATATATTTATAAATGTATACATATATGTGTGTATATATGTGTGTGTGTGTGTGTGTGTGTGTGTGTGTGTGTGTGTGTGTGTGTGTGTGTATGTGTGTGTGTGTGTGTGTATGTATGAGTGTGTATATGTATGTGTATGTATGTGCGTGTGTGTATGCGTGTGCGGTGTATGTATATTATGTATGTGTTTATTTATATATATATATATATATATATATATATATATAATATTACTATATTATTATTTATATATATATACATAGATCTCATAATATGAGTATACAAGTATATACATATTATTATAATTATTTGTACAAATAATAATATATTAAATATGTATTTACGACATCCTTGTAAATTAGAAAGATTAACATCATTAAATACTTGTACTATTAATTCAATAAATATGTTAATTAGATATGTTAAAATAATAAACAACATAACTGGTTTTGCAAACAATGTTATAAAACAACCAATAAATTATAAATTCATAGAAATGATAACAATAATGTCATACATAATTATAACATACGTTTTATAATAATAGCATACGTTATATAACAATAACATACGTTATATAATAATAACAGGAGCCTAATGAACAATTTTACGAAATTCCAGCAGATCTAGAGTCAAAGCTAATTCAAGATTTGGAGGTCATCACTCTTTCAGAAGAATACGTTAGAACTCATATATATATTTATATATATATATATATATATATATATATATTATGATTGTAATATTTACATTTTATTTATATATTTATTCATATTATGAATTATATTAAAATTATATTCATTCTAACAGGGCAAACCGAAAAAAAATCCTAGCTTAGACCCTACGAAGATTAAAAATAAGACTATAATGAAAGAATTATCCGTACAACCTGATTACAAAGAAACGTTCCAAGTTGGATCCTTCGAAAATCAATCAAAATGTATTTCATCTACAAATTTTGTAACTCAATATAATTTGAATGAAAATAACGTAACTCAAGCGAATGGACAACATAATGATTTAGGTTTTCACTTTAAATCATACGTTCATAATGTACCTTCAAAGCCAGTCGCAATTCGCCCACTAGTACAATTAAGGCCAAATATACCTTCCAAACCCGTTACAATCCGTCAGAGTCCTTACTTACAATCAAAACCAAAATTACATTCTGTGGAAGATGGAATATGCCAAGAATTAGGTATTAAATTTATACCAAATATACCAATAACACCATACATAGATAAACAAGATATAGAAGGGATGCGCCAACCTTTTAATTCAACTGGAGATAGATCAGCAGTAATCGATAGATTCAAGGAAAGTGTTACTCCTAAACCACCTGTAATTAAACAAGCTTCTAATTCAAATTCTAAGAAATATTTACCTTCTGGAGCGTCTAACACTAAAATAGGTTGCAGTGTTGAAGCGCGAATTCCTTTAACTTCGATGCCAACTGACTTCGTAAATGAAATAACTCCAAATGCAGAACAGTACAAACGTCCTAAACTTATAATTATAGAAACTGGAATTACTACCAGAAGAATTACTTTTAATCAAGTTATACCTCTTCCAATTAAAGACAAACGTGGCCGATTAAAGAAATATTCAAAATCTGTTATGAATCCGTTTAAGGTAAGATACCAAAACTTCAGTACATATTCTTAAAATGTTCCTAATATTTATAATAATTTCAAATTTAATAATTAGTGTTATCATATGGTTTTGAATAATATAAACAATTACGATTAAACATCATTTAACTTCATATTTAAAAATGTATTTAATTAATTGTTTTCATTAATTATGTTTACTTGGTTAATCTCTATACTCTTGCGGCCGACTTAGCAGCAGAAAAATGTGTCTTCTGCTGGAATTTCGAAAGAACATCCGCTGCTGATCTCGTCCGATGAAAGCTCGTCGGAATTTCAAGAAGAAAATGTGAACAACATAAATGGTCGAGATGTCCCGAGTTGCTACCACGACGTAGCACCCAGTGGACACTTCTACACGGCTGTCGGGCAATTGCAATCCGACACGGATATCTCCAACGCTCTTATTCTCATGCGAAACTTGTTCGGGGATGAAGCGCTGCCTACTCCAGACCTACTGAATGTGTGCAATATGAATTGCTCAATGGGAAGCTTTTCAAAAAGTCTGATGCGACTCATGAATGTTGACGATGAAAAACAATTAGTCGATATTCTCACCGACATCTGTAAAGTAAGTTCTATATTCAATTGTTTTAAAATAGCTTCCTAATATATTATTTATCAAAATAAACAACATAATATATTTTGAATAATGATAATGATAATAATTATTTCTCACATCACATAGGAAGATTATGACATGCAAATACCATAAGTTAATGAATTGATACGGTATTACAATTATATTGTAACAACATTACTTTTCTATTTATATTTTATTTACTTAATAATTATATATATATTTATTTTATAAATTTAACTATGTGGACTTCAAATAATAAAGATTTAAAATATTTTATATAATTTGTGAATCAAAGGTAATAATTTTAACGTTCAAGTTGTTATAAATATATATAATTTAATAGTAATTTAGCATTAATAAACACATACATAAACAGTAGTATTTTAATCTATTGACACTACATGATTACCGGTAACCATGGGTACAATTGAATTGTTTATGTGCATGGGCAATATATGATAATTCCAAGAATTTGATTATTATTCTATGGATATATATATATTATATATTTAGTATGCGTATACTCTAGATAAATTTAATTATTGGTAGAAATAATTCCAAACTATAATCTACAAGAGTCATACTTACCCAAGATAACAAAAGTAATCTTGATTTTTAATCTTTGTTAAAAAAGTCTACATATGTGTAGACTATCATTATATAACCAAATATATTTATATCTTACATCAAATCTACGAACTCTTATATTATATTATTACTTGGGTATATATCTAGGTGTTAATATAATATATTAATATGTCAATATATTCCTTTTTAATGTAACATCCGACTTAACACAAAAGTTAGACATTGTTGCAGATTTAGCTTTAGCTCGTTGGCAAAAATTTAAATTCCTTCATAGCTATCTTATATAATACCTATCACATGATCTTAGTTCAGGTCACGTCCAAAAATCATCTCTATTTTCGATTGACAAGAGGTAAGGTTAGTAAGGTAAACAGTTTTCTGAGACTGGCCACAAATACCACTGATAACGGTGCAACTCCGATTTTCTATGCTGACAGAGAAGTTGGAGCTTTAGCAATTGGGCTCTTAAATCAAGAAACCGATATATGGACGACTACTAAAGCTGTTCAGTTATTATCTTCAAATGATACACAGTTTGCAACCATATCTAGTCATCATTTGAAAGATATTATAGCAAATACAGCTGGAGTTAATATAGCTATTCCAGTAAATGACTTCCTATCAGACCAAACAATGAAAGGGCTCTATACTTATAAGTATAAAAGTAAATGTTCAAATCTGTGTACAAGAACCAGACTTGCTTCCCAACATCTGCACATGAATATTTATTTTTCCGATACATAAAATATGTATCGATTATATCCGTTCGGTTCTTTCGAAATTGGTGAAATCTCTTACGCTAGCCTTACTAAATAGATGGACTACTCTTTACAGGAAGCTGTAAACAGAACATTTGAATTAGCCGATACCATCAAAAGCATTACTAGACTCTTATTTTAGCTATCAACTCTATCTTTTCAAGCCTGATATCTACGGCACAAGGCTAGACTTCAGATTCTACCAATAAAAGCTTTCTCCGGTTCACTGGACAAGTTATGTCCTCGATTTTCATTGAAAATGAAAGCACTATACACATACTTAACGATGTTCACCTACGTTCAGATAGATTACGGAAAGATACAATAAAATTCAAGCTATAGCTCGAATTTGTAAATATATATAGTGACAACTACACTAGAACAATTAAATGTTTATTTTTCAATCACCTCTATTTTCCGGGAGGGCGTAAACCTGATATAGTTATTGAAAATGACAATAAAAATGGTATCATCGATACCACAGTGGCATTTATTTATCAAGAAAATATTTCTAATGCTAATGGATTTAATCTTTTATCACAATTGTTTATAATATTAAATATTTATCTGTTTTACTCACTTTTTACTTATACATATTTTACATTTGTTTTATTTGTTATGCTATGTTCAACAATAACATAATTCTAAACCAAAACTATATGATGTAATGTATATAATTAACGTGTATAAGATAATACACATATAGAATATTTTATTTAAATATATTATATTACATATTTATTATTCATGATAATCTTACTTATAGTTATAATATAATAAATATTTATACCAGGTATACCTGGTATCTGGTATAAATATATATCTGTTATCTATATATATTGAAAATATATTATTTATGTAATTCAAATCTATGATGTACATATTATAAAAGTTTTGAATTATTTTTGATTATTTCACATATCATTGGTAAATATTTACTAAATACAGGCGATCCTATCGAATTCACGATTAGAGCTGCCTGAAAATATTTTTATTTAATTTAAAAAATTAATATAAATATGAAGGTTCCTGGAAGGTGTATATCTTCAGTCATAAATGTTAGCATGCATACCAATAGTACCTACATTTATATTTACTGTTATATTATAATCGTATTGCATTGTTATTTGTAAATTAAAAATAATAAATTGTCCTTGGATAATACTTGACCTCATAATTATTATGATTATAATAATCTAATTTTCTTATATAAGTATGTTTTTCATATCAAGCTAGAACATCATAATAACATTTGCAACTTAATTAATATATTTAGAATTATATAAATTTAACAATGTGAATTATCGATTTAGAGTCGTCACTATTCGGCTCAGGCTGCAGTTAA
The DNA here is from genome assembly GCA_964035775.1 of Osedax frankpressi. Classification (NCBI taxonomy): domain Eukaryota; kingdom Metazoa; phylum Annelida; class Polychaeta; order Sabellida; family Siboglinidae; genus Osedax; species Osedax frankpressi. The sequence goes on from OZ038316.1 coordinate 15,499,182, forward strand.
ACAAGTTGCCAATCTTACAAAAGAAGAAGCTAAGGTACTCTTATTAATATATAATTACTACGATAGAAATCGTAGTAGTATCTTAATCACCATTAGTCATAATATATTTTATTATTTTTCTGGGACACCTGATTATATTCCCTCATTGAAAAAAGTCCTTATTAAAACATTATTCAGAAATCCTACCAATTATAATTATAATAATTTTTTAATTATAAATAATGCAATTATATTTTTAAAATATCAAATTGTTATAAACATTACAAATTTAATTTATACATATGTGAATAAATTCTTAGGTAACAAGACTTCCCAATGGCACTGTTGTGGCAGCATTAGATAATCTGGCTCCTGTTGCTCGCATTTCTGTAGTATTCAATGGTGGAAGTAGATCTGAAACTTTGCCGGGAATGGCCCATGTCATGCGTTCCGCAGCTAGTTTGGTTGGAGCATAAAATAATAATCATTTATGCATCTCTTCTATTTTGAATAACTAATATTGATGTAATGGATCTTTAATACAAAATTCTTCTACAGAGCAGCACCGAGGCTACGGCATTTTCCATTTCTCGCAATCTGCAACAAATTGGAGCTAGCTTGTCGTGTGAGAATTCTAGGGAACATACCACCTTTTCTGTGAACTGTCTTCGAAGCCAAGTGTTGGTATCATACTTGCACGTGACTATGAATTCAGTATCCAACTTTTGACCAATTTCGCGGAAACTAAATCAATTATATTATCTGTTGATATTATATATTATTTCATATTTCGTTAACGAAATTACAGACATTTATTATGAACTAGTTATTGGCTCTCTTCTTTAATTACTTTGCGTCCCAGAGATGAAGCGGTGCAACAGTTGAGTTACGTCGCCACTTCTCCTGTCTTCAAGACCTGGGAGGTCAGCGACCTTGCCTATAAGCTACGCCTTGACCTCGCAAACCTCGCTACTGACCCCATCGCTCAGCTGGATGACGCAGTCAACCAAGCTGCTTTTAGACGCGAACTCGGCAACTCGCTGTACGCTAAAGACCATAGGATCGGCTTGTACTCGACCAATGATGTAAGTGTGCCATAGTACAGTAAGCCGTATACTATTACGACTATTTCTCAGTCTGTCTAGTACAACTGGTGATGTGTATTGGCTATTGTTGTTTTTACAGGTGAGAAGTAAGGAAAACTGCTACTCTTGATAGGGTGATATAGTGCATGGTAATGGGTGTCCAGTGTATATTGTATTGCTATTTTGGGTTATGAGGATACTGGCTGATTATCACTTGGCTCTTTTCGTCTTGTTATTATATGTTTCTGTATATATACTCTTCTATATATTTCTATCTTATAACGAAGTTACGTTGACCAATACAATTCAATACCGATACTAGATTTTGACAGCGTATTTTAATGATAGGAGCTATGTAGTTCCCAGCATTATACAGTATCAAAAGCATTTATTTCACACGTTTTCTGCTTTCCACCTATGCCTATTTTCACCTGTGCCTATTTCCACTACTCAACATTATATATTTCGTTTTCTTTCTAGCCCTAACCCCAACCCTACACCTAGTTAAAGGCAATGTCTGACATCACCTATGTCTCCGGTAACATGGCTGTCGTGGGTTACGGCGTTGACTCCGATTCATTGCTTGAGCTGGTCAAGAAGTACTTTTCGGGCATGAAATCCGGACAGCCAATTCAGCGTACTCAAGCAACCTTCTACGGAGGTTCATTATTAGTCGGTGGTTCTGTAGGAAAGAAAGTATACTCCGATCATAATGTCGATTGTATGAATCGCTAGTTGTGTTTATATAAGTCCATATTATATAAGATCTATATAAGGCCATATTCAATAGAATTCAATTATAACGGTTGCAATAAACTAATACACATTTTGTAATTCACTAAGCTACTAGTTAATGTATATAATATATTTGTACGTTTCCTTCTACTTTTGAATTACAGCTATTATTATTTAAATTGTGTATTAGTTTGTCATTTACTAATACTTATATATTCTGGATAATGTTTAGTGAGGTGATATGTTAATCTACATCACTCTATACACACGCGCGCATGAACAGATGAAGTGCGTATCGACCGGCCAGGATCTGTAGTTTACGTCGCTTTAGCAAGCGAGGGAAGCAGCCTCGTCTCCGAGGACCTGCTCGTACAGGGAGTTCTGCAGCATGCCATGGGTACTGGTAACCACTTGAAACGTGGTTCCAATACTGTCACCTCGAAGCTCAACAAGGCAGCGACCTCAGCCTCCAGTGGATCATGCGTGGTTCGTACCAATCCAAGAATAATGTATTATTTATACTATGTTCTATACCGTTTAATGTTGATTAATACCGTTCTTTTATTTACAATATCACACTTGTATTATTTATGACAAAAATGGTGTAAAAAGATCTATACTATTAAAATAATGTATTAAAAAGTTTGAAATATCACATTATAATGTTTACTAATTTTTTTGTATCTGTTATTTATAACTTGAAAATTTATCCTGTAGAAAAATATTTAAATTATTTTTTATAATTAATCAAATACTCAACTATTGTTTATATTGTGCTAAATATGGCATAGATTTAAAAAATATAGTTGTATAAATCAACTAATTAAAAACTCTACTTGATTCTGATTGGTCAGATTTTATGATATTGAATAACTATGACATTTAACCCTTTTTCCAGCGGTAGTTTTTTGCATCATGCTGGTATGAATCACTAGATTTACGTGTTTTAAATTTTTTTTACTACGGTCAATAAAATAGCTCATAACTCGGTAAATATTAATATAATGAATATAAAAGTATCAAGAATATTAAATAAAACATAAGTATACATATCATAGTATTTTTTATAATTAAAAACAATCAATTTCAGGTATATCATAAGTATGTAAAAAAAAAAAAATTTAATTATCTGGTTAAATTTACATAATATTATTTTACTAATATTTATATTCAATTAAAGTATTTACATATCTTGTAAAAGTAATAGATAATATAATAATCTTTACAGTAGTTTTTAAATTTTATTAAAATAATAAATATAGCAAAAGTTATATTATATAAACGTCATCATATATTACGTCTGATTTACGATTAAATTTGTAAAAATATCACTTTCTAAATTTATTATCTCATGGATTATTTAATTTCTCATAACTTATGAACCATTAACATTTCCTATAATTTTTGTAATTTTTTTTAAAAAAATTACAAATTATCCAGTCTATTTAATAGTTTAAGTATTCTAAAAACAACTATTTAGTATAAATATATAATAAACATATATATGTTAAACTATAATATGAAACATTAAAATGATATTTATAAAATGTATATTTTGAAACTCAACATAAATATGCTTAAAATAGTTTTATAAGTAATTATATATTTCATTAATTTGCGAGAAGATCCTATACATTGCTACTTTGCGATAAGACGAAGTAAGATTTCGCTGGTAAAAGGGTTAATAACCAGTATATATTTTTAATTTCAAGAAAATACACTCCAAGATAAATAAATGTTTTTTATAAGTTCCTTTATTTAAAAATACTTATAAATTCGTAAAACAATACTAATAGTAAACTAATGCCAATAGAATATTTGCGATAAGAATAATATATAAATAATTATCAGTGAATAAATTATTAAATGGATTTCTTTTTATAAAAAGATTGCTTCTTATTTATTTTACTCATTATTTACTAAATTATAAAAACTTTCATCAAAATCAAATAACTCTGTAAAATATCTATTGTTTGTATAAAGATAATGAAATATAATGTGATTTTATACAACATTTTCTATTTTATAGTTAATTATTATCTTATAGGAATTAAATATGCTTTCATATCATCTACAAATTTTTTCATGAGGATATCCAAATTACTTAAATCTTGTACCAATATTTTATAAATCTAGACATTTTTTAAAAAATACTCAAAATTATTATTTTTATTTCCACTAAATCTAATATCATGAGATTTGAAATGATTTTTATGGTATAAAGCTTCTGATATACAATGTTAAACTATATTATTATAGTCGGTATATAAATATACAATAGAATATTGATCAAGTTTAATATGTGACATAATATAATCAAATAGCAGTTACAAATAAAATATTAAAAAATTGAATTATTTCTATTGAATTTTATTATTTAGAATAAAAATCAGTTTTTAAAATCTTGAAATTATATTAAATTTTAATTTTACTAATAAAAATTAATCTATTTTATATTTAATGAATTTATTCATTTTGCTTTAATAATAAAATCAAATATATTGATATATTGACCACTAACATATTTGATCTATTTATGTGAACTCTGAAAAACATGTGAATTATTCTAGCTGTTTATGAGTTCATTTCACCGTAATCTACTCACATAGGCAACAGCATTCAGTGAAGCCTATGTTGACACTGGTCTGTTTGGGTTCAAGGTCGCTGCTCCTGCTGATGACATATCCGCGGTTTGTACTCTATTAAATTGCGTTATGATATTTATAGTTTGGTCGAGTATTGTTAATGAAACTTATTTTATGTAAAGAAGATCAAAAAGCTCATATAATCATCTTTACAAAAACTGCTTGATGTAGAATTAGCAATATATTTTTTAATTTTAGGTGGCAATCTCATTTATTCAAAATCCAATAATTTGCTTAATAATAATTACTGTAACGTTAATTTATAAAATGTAAAAGAACCTCTAAATTCTAGCATTATACTCCTCCTTTAGTAATGTAATCTAATAATCGCAGCCCACTGACTTTTATATCCACGATGATTTTTCCATGACACAACATTTTAATTTGCTACGTTATAATTTGAATGGCAATCATCGACAGGTATTGAAGGCATTAGTTCAACAGATGAACAACTACACTTCACTGACCCAAGAAGATATCACTCGTGCCAAGTTAGTTGTGATGTTTATATGTTTTTGTATGAGATGTTTGACAATTTATGAAATTAGAAATAATTATTCAAATTAGTTTACTCGAGAATATATTTAAGTATAAAAAATGTAAAAAATGAGTAAACCAGTAAATTATCCCGCTGCTTACCCATCATGTCACATCAGGAACCAGTATAAGGCGGCCATTGCCTACAATGCGGAGACCACCGATAACGTGACCTCCGAACTCGCTTTGAACTCTCTTCTCGGAGCTCTGAACCCGTCGGTGGAAAGCATCTGCGCCGCCATCGACAAAGTCAGCATCGAAGATGTCCGTCGGGTTGCAAAGTCGGTAGTTAACGGAAAACCAGCAATGGCCAGCGTAGGAGACAGCACAAAAGTACCGTACATCGACTCCATGTTTAACTAGATGCCGACTCTATGTCTATTGTATACTCAGATGAATAAATATTTACGCTCTTATATAATTACCGTGGATTCGTCGGTTTTTGATTTAATCGGTACGTAAAAATGTGGAATAAATAATATCTTAAAATAACAAATATTTATAATTTGAGTAGGATTTTGAGAATACGAATTTGACACCAAAATAAATACATCTACAGTTTATTCCTTCAAAGTAACTGCAACTGACATTGGTTGCAAGAATTATAGATTGTAGTTGTAGGCTACTAATAAATCAATTAGATCACTGTTTTAATTCATATATATTGCTTAAATTGTTGCTTACTGATAAGATGGAATATTCTTTAGGTTATGTTATTAAGAGTGTTGTTGATATACCATATTGATCTCCGTTATGCAATAGTCTAGATAGTACCCAGTTCATAATTCAAAGTGTGTATTTCATTGATTTTATCTTATAAGTTAGCTGTAGTTATATTATTATGTGGTGTTTACAATACGCCTGTATTAGGTGCATTAATATGTCTATTAATTAAATATAAATTGGAGTATAATCAATTAACAGATATGATGACTAACAATTTAATTGATTACACCTAAACTTAACAAAGTTGATTAATTTAGATATATTTATGTTTATTTATTTATTAATTATATTTATTGATTATGGAAGATAAATGTTTGACAACAAAATTTAAATTACCCTATTTTATTAAATTGGAGTTATAGCAGTTATTAATTTTATTTTATGTAAGCGTATTTATATCGAGGATTTTTTAATGTTGTCATGTTATATGTGTCTATTATTCGATATTCATATTTATATATACATTTCAATTAGCAATTTTAATATCTGTGCTCGAACTTGTATATAATCGTAATTTAAATACATACCTATGTTTTGAGCTTAGAAGTGTGTTATTGATTATAAATTGAACTAGAATTTTTAAATAAGTTGTGAATTGTCATCATAGCTGTAAACAATGTATTGTAAAATAATATAAATAGAGGATACTAAAATATGTAAACTATTTTTATTACTAAATAAATTATAAACAATTAAAAGTTATAGATTCAATTAAAAACTATTACAAATAATACAAGTTATAAAAACGATAAACGTAATCTATCAAAAGGAGCCACAACATTCCGATAGAAGATTTACATAACCTTCAAGAGCTTATTTAATAATTTTTCTATTTAAAGTTGTCCAGGAATTCCTTTGGGTATTTAATTCATTTTGAAAACTTCTTTAGCAAGATTGAAAGGAGCTAATGAAATGATAATTATCATTTCGTTAACGAATGACTTTTCACTTTCCAATTATACGCATAACAATTATTTCCAGATTAATTAAAACTACTTTAATATCAACCATACGGATAACAGTAGGTAATGTGTATGGGATTACATTAAGTTCCATAAGTTAATTTGTTACATTTTTGAACCTCATTATTCTTGATATCATTTTAATGTACATAAATAAACATGCATTTAGAATAGGGACATTATTTCCATAATCAGTAAAACATCCTATACGTAGTTTATCTGGAAATACTGGGATTGCATTTATCTGCAGAAATTGAATCGGGGCTGTGTGCCAATAACTCCAAGACAATTGAAGAATATTTGTTACAAACATGTAATATATTTTCTGGAATTATTTATATATTGCTTTGGAATGAGTAACCTAAAAACCTAAAGGACAAAAACGTCCATCAATTTCCCAAATAAAATAGCAATGGCTTTATCAATTTCGCAGGTATAGGTCAGATGTCATCGATGGATATTGTGATATTTACTGATGCTATAATACTGGATTACATATTGTAGGAGGCATGTCTTGTTCGAGTCCAGATGTTTACTCCTAATCCTTTATACCCATACAGTTTTATAATATATTTTATTGTAAGCTTACGTAAATTGGCCTAGGCCAACAAAACAACTATTCTTTAAAATGGCATTGTTAGTACCATCAATATTTGCTATTGTTATTTTAACGGTTGTTTTTCAATGCCAGAGATGTTATCACATTCAATATCGATATTCATTAAATTCTAGTGCTTTAATGAATATTCATGTATCCGCTTCATTCGGATATATGAACAATCATATAACCATGGTTTAGTGACCAATTGCTATTCCCCCATATTCCAACATAAATTGAAAAACTAGTTGCACTGTATTATTGGTATTCGTGATTAGTCTTCTAAAGTTATAACTTTTTTGTTTTCCATTATCTAGTACGCTTTTGGCCCTTTTCTTGAACTAAGATAAGAATTACTAGCAACTAAAATGGTGACTTCTTGGAATCAACAAGAGTAGCACTATCATTAGCTTAGGTAGGTAAATGCAAATGCTTTCTATCAAATTGTTTATTTTTCTGATAAGCTCTGCCGAGGATCAGTTGAATATTAATGGTAAGCTGATGTCACGTCTCTCTCGAGATGTTGGGGATACTCTAAAATTCCTACTACTCTTTTGTTCAGTAGATATCCGTATATATGTATAACTGACCAGTTATAGTATACGTATTACTACAGGAGAGTTAAACTTTAGGAGTAATCTTCGACGATGTATTAAAATAGCAATTAGTAACAAAAAATATAGTGTAAACCCAAAGGCATAATATCTATATACTTATATAGCAATATAATATTATAAATACTATATATACATATATATATATATATATATATATATATATATATATATATATATAGCAGGATAATAATATATATGTATCAAAAATGTTGTATAACCACCTAAAAATAACAGATATTCAATGTGATAAAAATACAAACTAATACATACGTTATATACAAACTAATACAAACTAATACATACGAAGAACAACGTTCGATATATTTGTAAGGATTGAATCAGAAAACGACTATAAAATGATATCACGTATGTATATAAGTATATTAAAAGTATATTAAAAGTTTCAATATATATAGTCAACAACTATAATTGTATTAGTATTATACACTTTTAATTTAAACAATAGGGTCGCATTGTTAATTATTTCTAACACGAAATTAATATTTTATTTATATAATATTAAATTTATCACATTCATAACTAAATAATGGAGAAATATGATATCAATTAATGTTCATAAAATATATATTATCATTCTAAATTGTTTCTAAATTATTCTGAATTTTTAAACATAATTTTAAATTGTTTTAAATAACCATGGTAATGCTTCGTAACAAAAAAAAACAAATATTTTTTTGCTGAATCTTAAAAAAGAATTATTGTATTATAATATATTTCCCTTCGTCGAAACTGAATGTCATCAAACATGTACGATTGTCCAATGGATTCTGTGAAATGGAAAGATAGTATATACTTTCTATCGGCTACAGTTGGATTCATATTCACACTCTTAATAGGTTCATAATATATAATTTAATAGTGTATTATAACATGTTTAACATATGCAATATACGCATAGGTAAATCTACATGTAATGTAGATATATATTAATAACAATAACATTTTATTGGTAAAATAAAATGAATTCTTATCCATAGGTTTAATCTGTACAGTGAAATTATCAAAATGTGCTATTGCAAAGAAATCAGATCCAATAGAAGATGCTAAAACTTACTACGCAAAACGGGCAGCTTATTTGAAGAGAAGACGACACAAACATGATTGATTTGATGGTGTAGTGTATTTATCTTATTACATAGATTGCAACTCAATATTAGGATTTAGGAATTCTAAATTTAGAGATTTTAAAATTATAGTAAATATATAGTATATTTAAATAAATCATTATTTACATTATTTTTTTTATGCTAGATAATATTATGAACACAGTTAATAGTAAAACAATATTATATATAATAACATATAATTAGTAAAATCGATACTTTCTAATATGTTTTTCGTTATGCATATCGAAATCTAATATATTGTTAGCTGGTAAGACTTTTTGTGTAATTATGTCTGATTATTATCATAAATGTATATTTAAAATATTTCATTGTTATCAGGTATAATAATGTAATGAATGAATGGTTGGACATAAATTAAATGCTTACATATATTTTAAAAGTAGTAATTGCTTGCAAGTTGAAGCATACCATTTCATATAGCTACGAGTTGCTGTCATTACCATTATTAACATCTCAAATAATTAAAGAGTCAACCTTAAAACCAATCAACAGCAAGATTAACAATATTTAAAAGTTTTTATATAATCAAGAATTAAAGTAGTTAGAAATATTAATATTGAATTATATCCAGTAGATTATAACAACATATAACATGCCTATAAATTAGTACCCGAAATAATATATACACAATTATAGGTAATAGTGGAATATATCAATTAAGTCCGTTATAATAATCTTAAATACAATATATTTAATATGTATAAATGATATAATAAATTAATTGATTAGATTTTAAAATATATAGTTAATTTATATTAAAACAAACATATTTAGGAAATGCCAGACCTAGTTAAATGGATATATCCATTACTTCAAATGTTTATATGTATAATAAAATTATGTAAGTATATTAGAACTATATTGTAAAAATATATAATTTCAAGAGTGTGTATGGTAATTTAATTACAATTATGGAAGACAATAAATAAATGTCATCAATTTTAAAACAATAAATAACTCAATAGTAAAGATGTAAATAGTTATAAATCCAATATATATTTGTATTAAGATTATAGTAATGATTATAATATTATACAAGTATATATATATAACATCATTTATTATATATCTCAGATTTTTATGAATTCTATTTTTAGAAATCTGAAAATGGGATCCGAGATTATAATCAGAATTTATATAAAGATGAATTTGAATATAATTAGACATTCGATACGTGGTATATAAAAAATTCTGTTTGGAATTTACATAAATATGAATTAATAATAATGTAAATAGATGAATTACAAATTATTTTTAATTACTCACAGAAATTATGTAAAAATCATTAAATAGACTATAAACCAGAAATAAGATATGTAATAATGTATTAGAATAATCAACTATATTTAAGTATAAAGGAAATAACAATTCAAATGTAGCCAAGGAAAATAATGAAAATAATAACATAACATCATGATACTATTCTATATATTTCGATTGTTATACAAATAAAAAAAGTAAAAAAATGAAAAATTAAATAATAAAAATGACAAAAGTATATAAAAAAATGTTAAATATAGTAGAGAATAAATGAACAATAATAATAGACTTAAAGATTTATTAAACTTAATATTTAATTTATATATTATCATATATAATATGAATAGTTTTGTATTTGATAACCAAATTAATACATTAATTTAATGTTTGTTATTACATTAAAATATTAAATTGTTTGAATTGCAATTCATATTTTCTTCAAAGTAAATAATGAAACAATTGAAAGATTCATTTATTGATAAAATAAAGTGCAGTTTTATAAACAAATATAAATACAAGATTAATAAAAACTTGTTCAAGTTATTATTTCTGTTTATCATTATTATCAGTCATTGTCGAAAATTATTAATATTTAATGAATAATGTATACATTATACGTATTATATAAATAAGTTCATAGTATAAAATTAGCAAAATAATTAACGATTAATAAATATAAATATGGCTTCGGAGTATTATTACAATGAATGTATATCTTAAAATAATAGAAATAATAAATAATAATGTCTTTTGAATTTTGTTGAGGAAAATTGACTATTTGCCATTTGTTGGATAACTACGGAGTAGAGATGGGAATTAATAATGTAATGATATGTTATTATATCGTTTTTAGAAACGACACTTACAATACCGTAATGTAATTGTTTCTTTAAATTTATTGGGAAGCTAATAGCTATTATTAATATTGTTATATTGTAACCGGGTACATTTAGAAATACAGATAAAACAATTTAGGAATTTCATAAAAAAAGGGAATATTTTAAAGAAATATGGTTTCAACAACATGTTTTGAAATGTTTAATTATCCAATCAATAAAATGGTCACAGAAGTATTACAAATATCGCTGAAAATGAGTTAATTAATGGGGGAGATACATGATGTAACAAAATAATTACATCAATATATTTTCTGTGGGCAATAGAATTTTTCAATAGAATTTACTGTTATATTAATTAATTATAATCTGTTATTATATTAATTAATTATAATTTGCTATTATATTTATTAATTATAATTAGCTATTATATTAATAAATTATAATTTTCTATTATATTAATGAATTAGAATTTATTATTATATTAATGAATTATAATTTGTTATTATATTAATTAATTATAATTTGCTATTATATTAATAAATTATAATTTGTTATTATATTAATAAATTAGAATTTGTTATTATATTAATAAATTATAATTTTTTATTATATTAATGAATTATAATTTATTATTATATTAATGAATCATAATTTGTTATTATATTAATTAATTATAATTTGTTATTATATTAATTAATTATAATTTGCTATTATATTAATAAATTATAATTTGTTATTATATTAATAAATTAGAATTTGTTATTATATTAATAAATTATAATTTTTTATTATATTAATGAATTATAATTTATTATTATATTAATGAATCATAATTTGTTATTATATTAATTAATTATAATTTGTTATTATATTAATAAATTAGAATTTGTTATTATATTAATAAATTATAATTTTTTATTATATTAATGAATCATAATTTGTTATTGTATTAATGAATTCGATTTTATTATTATATTAATGAATTATAATTTGTTATTATATTAATTAATTATAATTTGCTATTATATTAATAAATTAGAATTTTTTATTATATTAATTAATTAGAATTTATACTAACAATACTATTTATCCACAACATTTACAACACAACATTTCTGTAAATGTTATAGAATTATTTAGAAATGAAAATAAGTATAATTTTAAATGAAATAGGTAACTATTGAAACAAACTTCATTTTTTCTTTCCTCGCAATTACTTTTTCAGTTACATTTGTAATTGATTTTCTTTTTCTTGATAACTATATTTTATAAATAATAATAAAATATAATTATTGAAACACTAAGAAAATCTATATATTGTCAAAAGTTAAAAACTTGTGTGAATTAGCAAATATGAATTAACAAACAATATTTGTATTGAGAATACATATCAGTAGTGAATCAAAATAATCCTTAGTGGACCATAGTACAAGTTAACCTCATTATGTTTTAGTAATTTCTCTATCTCCATAAGATCGCTCTGTTTAATTATTGACATCTTCTCACTGATATTGATTTCAAAAAATATGGAATAAAAATCGTAGAGGGATGCAGTCAACTGTAGTGTAGATTATAGTGGGGATAGTACTTATGAAAATAGTGTAGATTATAGTGGAGATAGTACTTATGAAAATAGTGTAGATTATAGTGGAGATTATAGTGGAGATAGTACTTATGAAAATAGTGTAGATTATAGTGGGGATAGTACTTATGAAAATAGTGTAGATTATAGTGGAGATAGTACTTATGAAAATAGTGTAGATTATAGTGGGGATAGTACTTATGAAAATAGTGTAGATTATAGTGGGGATAGTACTTATGAAAATAGTGTAGATTATAGTGGAGATAGTACTTATGAAAATAGTGTAGATTATAGTGGAGATAGTACTTATGAAAATAGTGTAGATTATAGTGTAGATTATAGTGGGGATAGTACTTATGAAAATAGTGTAGATTATAGTGGGGATAGTACTTATGAAAATAGTGTAGATTATAGTGGAGATAGTACTTATGAAAATAGTGTAGATTATAGTGGAGATAGTACTTATGAAAATAGTGTAGATTATAGTGGGGATAGTACTTATGAAAATAGTGTAGATTATAGTGGGGATAGTACTTATGAAAATAGTGTAGATTATAGTGTAGATTATAGTGGGGATAGTACTTATGAAAATAGTGTAGATTATAGTGTAGATCATAGTGGGGATAGTACTTATGAAAATAGTGTAGATTATAGTGGGGATAGTACTTATGAAAATAGTGTAGATTATAGTGGAGATAGTACTTATGAAAATAGTGTAGATTATAGTGGGGATAGTACTTATGAAAATAGTGTAGATTATAGTGGGGATAGTACTTATGAAAATAGTGTAGATCATAGTTAGGACTGTAGAAATTATTAGGGCAGAAATTTTGAAAGAAATTTTGAGAATATTGTAGTGAAAATTATAGAGATTAGTATTATAATGATAATATTAATATGATTGTGGAGATTGTGGTGGAGATTATTGTGGAGATTATGGTGGAGATTATTGTGGAGATTGTGGTGGAGATTGTGGTGGAGATTATTGAGGAGATTAAGGTGGAGATTATTGTGGATATTATTGAGGAGATTATTGTGGAGATTATTGAGGAGATTATTGTGGAGATTATTCAGGAGATTATTGAGGAGATTATTATGCTGATGTAAATGACATCATAGGAAGGACCATAGGAAATAAGTTAAACACATATTATTCCAACAAGTATGGTTAAATGATGTCTATGTTGAAGTAAATTAAGTTAACATTACTAGTGATTAAGTTAATATCATTAATGCATTTAGTTAATGTCGCTAGTGAATTTAGTTAATATCGCTAGTGAATTTAGTTAATATCATTAATGAATTTAGTTAATATCGCTAGTGAATTTAGTTAATATCATTAATGAATTTAGTTAATGTCGCTAGTGAATTTAGTTAATATCATTAATGAATTTAGTTAATGTCGCTAGTGAATTTAGTTAATATCGCTAGTGAATTTAGTTAATATCATTAATGAATTTAGTTAATATCGCTAGTGAATTTAGTTAATATCATTAATGAATTTAGTTAATATCGCTAGTGAATTTAGTTAATATCGCTAGTGAATTTAGTTAATATCATTAATGAATTTAGTTAATATCGCTAGTGAATTTAGTTAATATCATTAATGAATTTAGTTAATATCGCTAGTGAATTTAGTTAATATCATTAATGAATTTAGTTAATGTCGCTAGTGAATTTAGTTAATATCGTTAATGAATTTAGTTAATATCACTAGTGAATTTAGTTAATATCATTAATGAATTTAGTTAATATCGCTAGTGAATATAGTTAATATCATTAATGAATTTAGTTAATATCGCTAGTGAATTTAGTTAATATCATTAATGAATTTAGTTAATGTCGCTAGTGAATTTAGTTAATATCGTTAATGAATTTAGTTAATATCGCTAGTGAATTTAGTTAATATCATTAATGAATTTAGTTAATATCGCTAGTAAATTTAGTTAATATCATTAATGAATTTATTTAATGTCACGAGTAAATTTAGTTAATATCGCTAGTGAATTTAGTTAATATCGCTAGTGAATTTAGTTAATATCATTAATGAATTTAGTTAATGTCACGAGTAAATTTAGTTAATATCGCTAGTGAATTTAGTTATATCGCTAGTGAATTACTGTCGCTAGTGAATTCAGTAACTACAGTAGAAAACTACTGACCTGGTTTAGTATTCGGCCTTGTAAGTTAACATCGGTGTGACTGTAAACTCCTCTTTTGATTGGTGACTCGCATTGGAATTCAATTGCAAATTCTGCAGTGTCCTTTGGGACGGGGGCGAGTTATGTATGGGGCAAGTGGGGTTTGGGGCAAGTGGGGATGGTGGTTAAGTCGGTATGGGGCATGTAATAAATGTAATAGCTTAGACAGACGGTCAAAGATTTCATATGTCAATCAATTTACCAGTTATTGACTGAGTGAATGAGTGAGTGAATGAGTGAGTGAATGAGTGAATGAGTGAGTGAGTGAGTGAATGAGTGAGTGAATAAGTGAGTGAGTGAGTCAGTCAGTGAGTGGATAAGTGAGTTAGTGAGTGAGTGAGTGTGCGAGTGGGTGAGTGAGTAAGTGAGTGAGTGAGTGAGTGAGTGAGTGGATGAGAGAGTGACTGAGTGAGTGTGCGAGTGGATGAGTGGATATGTGAGTGAGTGAGTGAGTGAGTGAGTGACTGAGTGAGTGAGTGAGTGAGTAAGTGAGTGACTGAGTGAGTGAGTGAGTGAATGAGTGAGTGAGTGAGTAACTCATTAAAGGTTGTGGATGTGTAAATTTGTGTGTAGTCAGCGTACATGTGATATTTAGCATTATGGCAGTTCATAATTGAGTCAATATCGGATATATATATATTAAATAATAGTGGACCCAATACACTACCTTGAGGTATTCCGATTTGAGAGCAGTTAAAAGTTTTACTTATTTTATTAGATCTAATATTGAAGGTTCTCCCGGCTAAATATGATTTTATTAGTTGTATTATTGTGTTATGGATTCCAATTGATTGTAGTTTAGCGAATAGTATTTGGTGGTTTATAGTATCAAAAGCGGCAGTTAAATCAAATAATATAAGAATTACAAAACGATTTTTTTTATGTTATGAGAAATGTAATTGGTAAGATTTAGTAATAGTGTTTCAGTGTTAAGGTAAGGTTTGTAGGCACTCTGCATTGGATTATCTAAACTATTGGTGGTGATATGTTTAATGATATGAGTGGCAATAATCCTTTCGAAAATTTGTGATAGTAAAGATAAGTTTGATATAGGTCTGTATTTGTTAGGAATGAAGTAGTCTAGTGAAGTTTTTTTTTATGATTGGAGTTATAATGGAGTGTTTCAGTGAAAGTGGGAAGTTGTTATGAGTAATACATTTGTTAATGAGATTAGAAATTGGGGATTGTCATGCTGTCTATATAAATGTTAGTTTTAAAATGTTTTAAAATATTTTTAACTCGTGTAAATCATTAGAGTATTCCAAAGTGTCAATGTTATTTAGTTTTCTATAGGTAATATATTTTATTATTTGTTTAGGTTTTATTAAATTTAAATATATATTAATAATGTTATGGTCTGTAATTCTTGGTCCTACGTTCGTGTGTAATTTTTTCTGTGAATTTCTGGTTATAACTAAGTCTAAGGTATTGCCTTTACTATGAGTAGGGTCAATAATATGTCGTTTTAGATTTAAGTCATTTAGTATATTTTTGAATATCAATGAATTTGGATTTAAATTAAAATCACCTAGAATTATTAAGTTATTTTTGTCATGAACATCATTTAGTATGTCATATATAGTATTTAATGGGCTAGTCGAGTTAGGTGGTCGGTAAAGCAAGATTAGATTGAGATCAGTGGACATATTAGCTGATTTATGAGTAAGTTGTGTTGAATGAGTGAGAGAGTGAGTGAGTGAGTGAGTGAATGAGTGAGTGAGTGGGTGAGTGAGTGAGTGAGTGAGTGGGTGGGTGAGTGAGTGAGTGAGTTAATGTGAGTGTATGAGTAAGTGAGTGAGTGAGTGAATGAGTGAGTGAGTGGATGAATGAGTGAGTGAGTGGGTGAGTGAGTGAGCGAGTGAGTGGGTGCGTGAGTGAGTGAGTGGATGAGTAGGTGAGTGAGTGGGTGAGTGAGTGAATAGTTAGATTGTAAGGTACAAACTCTGATCGTTTGAATGACTTTTTGAACTCGGTCAGAGGCGAAGAGTTTACGTGTCAAGTGTCCCTTCACATAACCCGCCAATCTTAGGAAACCATGGGGCTAGGAGTGGTGGTGATGATGAGATGGGGTTAGGGGCGGTGGTGGTGATGAAATGGGGTTAGGGGTGGATGTAGTGATGAGATGGGACTAGGAGTGGTGGTGGTGGTGAGATGGGGCTAGGGATGGTGGTGGTGATGAGATGGGGTTAGGGGTGGATGTAGTGATGAGATGGGGCTAGGGGTGGATGTGGTGATGAGATGGGGCCAGAGATGGTGGTGGTGATGAGATGGGGCTAGTGGTGGCGATGGTGATGAGAGGGGGCTAAGGGTGGTGGTAGTGATGAGATGGGGCTAGGGATGGTGGTGGTGATGAGATGGGGATAGGGGTGGTGGTTGTGGTGAGATGGAGCTAGGGGTAGTGGTGGTGGTGAGACGGGGCTAGGGATGGTGGTGGTGAGATGGGGCTAAGGATGGTGGTGGTGGTGAGATGGGGCTAGGGATGGTGGTGGTGGTGGTGGTGAGATGGGGCGAGGGGTGGTGGTGGTGATGAGATGGGGCTAGGGGTGGTGGTGGTGGTGAGATGGGGCGAGGGGTGGTGTGGTGATGAGATGGGGATAGGGGTGGTGGTTGTGGTGAGATGGAGCTAGGGGTAGTGGTGGTGGTGAGACGGGGCTAGGGATGGTGGTGGTGATGAGATGGGGCTAGGGATGGTGGTGGTGATGAGATGGGGCTAAGGGTGGTGGTGGTGGTGAGATGGGGCTAGGGGTGGTGGTGGTGAGATGGGGCTAGGGGTGGTGGTGGTGAGATGGGGCTAGGGATGGTGGTGGTGGTGGTGGTGAGATGGGGCGAGGGGTGGTGGTGGTGATGAGATGGGGCTAGGGGTGGTGGTGGTGGTGAGATGGGGCTAGGGATGGTGGTGGTGGTGGTGGTGAGATGGGGCGAGGGGTGGTGGTGGTGATGAGATGGGGCTAAGGGTGGTGGTGGTGATGAGATGGGGCTAGGGGTGGTGGTGGTGAGATGGGGCTAGGGATGGTGGTGGTGGTGGTGGTGAGATGGGGCGAGGGGTGGTGGTGGTGATGAGATGGGGCTAGGGGTGGTGGTAGTGGTGAGATGGGGCTAGGGATGGTGGTGGTGGTGGTGGTGAGATGGGGCGAGGGGTGGTGGTGGTGATGAGATGGGGCTAAGGGTGGTGGTGGTGATGAGATGGGGCTAGGGATGGTGGTGGTGATGAGATGGGGCTAAGGGTGGTGGTGGTGGTGAGATGGGGCTAGGGGTGGTGGTGGTGAGATGGGGCTAGGGGTGGTGGTGGTGAGATGGGGCTAGGGATGGTGGTGGTGGTGGTGGTGAGATGGGGCGAGGGGTGGTGGTGGTGATGAGATGGGGCTAGGGGTGGTGGTGGTGGTGAGATGGGGCTAGGGATGGTGGTGGTGGTGGTGGTGAGATGGGGCGAGGGGTGGTGGTGGTGATGAGATGGGGCTAAGGGTGGTGGTGGTGATGAGATGGGGCTAAGGGTGGTGGTGGTGATGAGATGGGGCTAAGGGTGGTGGTGGTGATGAGATGGGGCTAGGAATGGTGGTGGTGGTGAGATGGGGCTAAGGGTGGTGGTGGTGATTAGATGGGGCTAGGAGTGGTGGTGGTGGTGAGATGGGGCTAGGAGTGGTGGTGGTGATGAGATGGGGCTAAGGGTGGTGGTGGAGAAGATCAAGTTGGGGACTAACTAAAGGTTGTGTTGGCGGCGGTTTCTTTTGGTTGTCGGAGTTCTTAAGAGATGCAGAGTCGAGGAGAGCTGGCAACCTATTGTAATGATGGTAAAATAGACGAATGTCACTTAATTTGTACTTTGGCTAGGAATATAAATCAAAGCCTCATGAAATTTAATAAACAATACATTTATGTAACATAATTTGAAAAAAAAAAAATTTTTAATCGAATATATAAATTTATATGTGAATATATAAATTTATAAACTTTTTATCCACTTCAAACAATGGGTTCAAATTACATTCCTAGTTAATATAATACAAATAGATAGACAAACATCTAGGCACTGGACCGAGGTTCATAATATATTAAGTGCTTTTATGTGATACGGAGAACAAATGTATGAATTTATTAAACTAAATTTGAGTTCTCACTTGGATCTTAAATAAATAAATGCACTTAATCTTAAGTTAAGATAGACAGTGGTCAAGAAATGTAACAGTGGTCAAGACGGACATAACCAACATCTCTATGAGCTGTTGTTGCAGAAACAGTTGCTGTTTCTCCTGCTCTTGCATCATTTTCTTTAGATCGGACCGTTGCTTCAGAATCAACTGATTTTGTAGATTCTCGTAATACTGCACGGTGTCTGCGAGGGTGAGGTCGAGGGTCATTATTAGATATTTACATTAGGTAATACTACAGGTAATGCTAACTATAGGTATATTATAAGTCATGTAAACCAAACTATAATTTCATTAATATTATTATTAAGGAACGCATGATATCAATTGTTAAATACATAAAAAACAATTGTTACCTAAGGATATATAAAGTGTTAACAATTCTATATTGATTATAAATGGAAAATGTCTATCTGAAATAAGTTTAAATAAGTTCTATTTTAGAATATAATGCAACAATCAATGAAGACAATAATAATTATTATAAATGAATAATTAGATCATATTTTACACTAAACCTCACAATTGTTAATAATTTATTAAAAATGAGCAATTTTAAAATATGAAATTTACATATAAAGTTGATAAGTCAAATTTTACAATCACATTATTTATAACGAATCATCATAAAATAGATTATACAATGATTGAAACAAACTTTTCGCTGAATCTTCGACGGTATTTTCAGACAACGACGAAACTTCCACGCCTGTGTCATCCAGGGCAGTCGAGTTTGCATCCAGGATAGTAGATCCAGGTGAATCGTGAATCGATGAAATAAATGATGAGTCGTCATTGATAATCTCACCTAGCGATATGTCGATAATGTGTCGGGAAGGAGGGGCTAATGTAGGGGAGGAGCCATTGCCGCCGAGCTTATTGTATGCTGAGCCGGGGGCGTGTCCGCCTGAAGAGGGAGTGGTTGTTTGACGACCGGCGTTCGCGACAAACGAGGATGACCGTTGTTCCGCGTCGGAGGAGCGAGGGGGCGTGGCTCGATTGCCGCGCGGGGGCGTGGCTTGATCGCGGCGCGGGGGCGTGGCCCGACGTTGAGGCGAACCGTAAGCATCGCTTCTGCTGGCGTGCAATAGACGGAAACCGTTGGCATTGGGAGATGAAGGCACGTGTCTAGTGTAGCGTTCTAACAGCAGCTGTTTCGACTGGTATTCGAGGTGAGATCTTTGTTGGTCGGGAGTCCTGCAAATTTTAAAAATTGATTTTCAGGTTTACGGAGTTCAGAAAATTAAAAATAATAAATCATAATAAGTTTAAATAGTTATTAAGTAAGATTATCGTGCATGTAACCCCAAAGCATAATGTATAATCTCAGGATTTGGTACTCACTCTGTCGCAGAAATTGTTTCTCGAATATTTTATTCGAATCAATTTTGAAGGGAAATATTAAATTATTATTAAAATCGTGCTAAAAAATATTTAAGGCAAAATATTCCATGTGATATTTAACAAAGAAATATAATAGAACAAAGATATATCTAATAGAATAAAGATATATCTAATAGAACAAAGATATATCTAATAGAACAAAGATATATCTAATAGAACAAAGATATATCTAATAGAATAAAGATATATCTAATAGAATAAAGATATATCTAATAGAACAAAGATATATCTAATAGAATAAAGATATATCTAATATAACAAAGATATATCTAATAGAATAAAGATATATCTAATAGAATAAAGATATATCTAATAGAACAAAGATATATCTAATAGAACAAAGATATATCTAATAGAACAAAGATATATCTAATAGAATAAAGATATATCTAATAGAATAAAGATATATCTAATATATCGTGAAAATATCACACATTTTATAATAAAGTGATGCCTAGATGTAGATTTCAAAGTAAGGACAGATTCAATTCGAGCAGATTAAAGAATTATTTTGCAAATGATGTTTATATGCTACACAAACTATAGTTAAAATCATTTATAAAAAGCAGCTTTGAGGATATGTTATGATTTCTGTTCATCGTTAAGTTAAAATATATAAACTCAATCAAATACACATATTATGCAACAAATTGAAATATCTCATGAATAGAATTTAATGATATTATATGTTATATTAATTCTAGTCCATCTTCCATTGAACAGCTAAATAACCAACCTAGTAGAAATACTCTCGCATCCATAACTTGTATCCTCTTCATCAGATTTGCTAGCGCAAGTAGGGTTGGTCCGAGAAGGCGGGTCGTTAATGCAGGGCCGCGGGGGCGTGGTTTGGTATTGAGAGGGCGGTGGGGTTCGATGTAGTAGAGAGCCGCGTTTAAACGGAGATTTGATTTCGCCATAGGCGGCGCCGGCACCGCCGATGGGTCCAGCAACGCCGTAAGATCCTCTAGAGGTCCTCTTCGAGGCCCCGATCGCAGACACCACTTGGTTGCTACGGCGGCGACGTTGACGCGAAGACTGAATTCTCGCTTCGGCAGCTCTCTGATCATTGCAATAGATTGTTAGGCAGTCGATAAGATACCCAGTAATGATAGATAAGATACCCAGTGATGATAGATAAGATACCCAGTAATGATAGATAAGATACCCAGTGATGATAGATAAGATACCCAGTGATGATAGATAAGATACCCAGTGATAATAGATAAAATACCCAGTGATGATAGATAAGATACCCAGTGATGATAGATAAGATACCCAGTGATGATAGATAAGATACCCAGTGATGATAGATAAGATACCCAGTGATGATAGATAAAATACCCAGTAATGATAGATAAGATACCCAGTGATGATAGATAAGATACCCAGTGATGATAGATAAGATACCCAGTGATGATAGATAAGATACCCAGTGATGATAGATAAGATACCCAGTGATGATAGATAAGATACCCAGTAATGATAGATAAGATACCCAGTAATGATAGATAAGATACCCAGTGATGATAGATAAGATACCCAGTGATGATAGATAAGATACCCAGTGATGATAGATAAGATACCCAGTGATGATAGATAAGATACCCAGTGATGATAGATAAGATACCCAGTGATGATAGATAAGATACCCAGTGATGATAGATAAGATACCCAGTGATGATAGATAAGATACCCAGTGATGATAGATAAGATACCCAGTGATGATAGATAAGATACCCAGTGATGATAGATAAGATACCCAGTGATGATAGATAAGATACCCAGTGATGATAGATAAGATACCCAGTGATTATAGATAAGATACCCAGTGATGATAGATAAGATACCCAGTGATGATAGATAAGATACCCAGTGATGATAGATAAGATACCCAGTGATGATTGATAAGATACCCAGTGATGATAGATAAGATACCTAGTGATGATAGATAAGATACCCAGTGATGATAGATAAGATACCCAGTGATGATAGCAATGATAACAATACATTTAAACTTCGTGTCGGTGGGGGTATATAGCACTAGACATTCACTTACAAGTTTGAGAGAATTAACTATGAACACGGATACAAGCTTTTAATAAACGATGATAATCGTGTCTTGTTTATTATGTTTACGTTCTGCGATGTAAGGACTTAAACCTAATTGGTACAACGCAACGCAAGAGTTTAAACGAAAGAAGAAATCCCGAACCTTAGCTACTACTAATTGGCGGTCTGCAATCAACGATTTCTTGTCCGATAGACAGGAGAGAGACGTCAAGTTCGAACTTATAGAAACATCGTCTTGTTTGATCACCGTATACCTGAGTGCGGATACGAAAGGTTCACGAAAGTGATTGAGCAGATGAGACATTTAAAGTAATTGAAATGAAGAGAAGATAAGAGATAAATAAGAAAGATATTGGAAAGGAAAGAAACATTAAAAAGTAGAAATAATTAATAAGATTGTAAGGATGAGAGAAAAGAGGTAAAGGAATTACAAGAGATTGAAAGGAAGACATAATGAAAATATGAATAGGAGAGATGCAAAATGATATATTATCAATATTTCAATACATTTATTACGCATGACGATATTGAATAAAGTAGGATATCAAAATGAAAACATAAAAGAAGGGTAGGTGGATGGGGTAGAGGTCGTCACCACTAACGGAACAGACGTTGAGGGTTCCGTAGTCGTATATCCGACTTCGGTAGTGGTAGTTGGGATATTATTGGCACCGGTTTCGAGGTGGCAGCTAGAGGGCACTCCGATGCCCTCTTCTCGTCGGATTCGCTGGCGAATACCTTCGACCTCGGCGTAAACCATCTCGATGTTGCTGCCAGGTGCGCAGGATCCCAGCAACGGGTCGGGGGCTGGAGTATTGCCATGGAAACAGCGAGTGTCGAGGGGAGTGGAGGCTGCCGCAGATAACGCTTGGTCGATTGTATTTAAGTTTGCCGAGATGCCATTCATTATACTGAATTCTGGGAGTTAGGAAGAGCGAGTGGAGAGGTGAGCGAGTGGAGAAATTACAGAGTGGAGAGATAAGAGAGTTAAGGGATAAGAGAGTTAAGAGATAAGAGAGTTAAGAGATAAGAGAGTTAAGAGATAAGAGAGTTAAGAGATAAGAGAGTTATGAGATAAGAGAGTTAAGAGATAAGAGAGTTAAGAGATAAGAGAGTTAAGATATAAGAGAGTTAAGAGATAAGAGAGTTAAGAGATAAGAGTTAAGAGATAAGAGAGTTAAAAGATAAGAGCGTTAAGAGATAAGAGAACTAAGAGATAAGATAGATAAGCGATAAGAGAGTTAAGATATAAGAGAGTTAAGAGATGAACTAGTGGAGAGATTATGGTGTCGAGAGATTAGGGTGTATAGAGATTAGGGTGTAGAGAGACGAGAGAGTGGAAAGGTCTGCGAATATGAAGAGAGGAGAGGTGAGTGAATGTATGAAAGAGTGAGTGCGGAGTGATGAGTGATTGAGTGGAGTGAAGTGTAGGTGTAAAGAAGGAAGAGTGAATGTATGAAAGTGTGGAGTGATGAGTGATTGTGTATAAGGATAAGTAGGTAGTTGAATGGGGGTTGACTGAGGTATTCATGCAGCTATGCGCTATAGTGTTATGGTGTAACTTGCTAAAGCCTAAGACCTATTTATCTAGAACCTTTTGGAGAAAAGCAGTCTGGAAAACTTACAGAACGTTGGAAGAGCTCACCGGGAGACACTTGCGATTTCTGAAGTCATTTGGATTGTTTGTTTTTGTTAATGGAAGTAAAGCAAGGAATTGTTTGGCAAATTTTTAAATTTCATTAGTTATATTATTATTAAATGAATCACAATTTTATTCAATGTAGTGAATTTATAGCTTAAAATCAATATATGAATTAAGTACTTAAACTATACATATTAAGGAATAATTAATTTATATAATAAAAAACTAATTAAAAGCTTATCAAATATTGTTTATTTTAGTTAATCTTTTCTTTGAAGTTTAATCTCAGATGCTTTCATCATAAGTATATCAATATTTTAAAATATTCATAACTTTATTTTATAAAAAAAATTGACGCAATGGGAATTATTATATTTATTATTAAAATTAATTTCTCGAAAACAAGATGATATTTTTTAATAAATTCTATTAAAATGGACAACAATTTTTAATTTGTATTTAAATTTAAGTCATTTTGAGAAAATCAATATTTTAGTTTTAATTTTAGCTTTTATTATAGAAAAACATGTAATTATATATAAAATACTGATAAATCAAGGTTAGATATTTATAAATATGTTTTAGATTGTACTTTATTATTTTTATAAAATATAGATAAATAATAAGTTTTCAATATTTTTATAATAAAATAAATTATTACTTAAATAAATTAGGACTTATTTAAAAATATTAAATTTTAATGAATAAATTAGCATTATATGCAAATGATTAATGTTATATTACTGCTGTTTGTATATACAGATTTAAAATGTTAATCATTTGTAATTTATGATATTTCGAAGGTATAATTATAATATACTTTTTTTACTATTTATTCCCTGGGTTTTACAAATAATAATGCATTTCGGCTAATCTGGTTACACAATAATTTATTTGTTATTCTTTTAATTCGTATAGATATATTAAAATACCTTACAAATTATAACATCACCGAATTATTAATGTATATGTGTAGACGTAGGCTGTATATATAAGCGTATTATAAAATATACTATATAGCTAATATGTTTAAAGTAAGCATTGCAGGGCATATTTTGCAGTTGTAAATAAATAAATATAACTGTACCCACCATTTGATTGAGTAAAGCCGGTGAAGGGTGTTCAAGCGTAAACGATCTCCTCGCTTTAGTGTTGGTTTCTAATGGCGGTGATTTCACATCTTCCAGTGACACATTCGCCAGCATGGACTATTGAAGATAAAAAGTAAGGTAAAGTTGCAGGGCAAAGGTTAAGGAATTAATTTCACTAATTTGAAAAAGATATGAAAATTAATATCAAATAATTGTCAAAAAAAATGTATATTAAAGCACATTCAATAAAAACATCGGGCAAATAAATGAATAAAATCAAACCATTTCGGAAATTAAATTACACGGTGGATCAGATGTACCCAATCTCTCAGCTGGTGTTGATTTGAAACCAGTCGAAGGGGTGGCTTCAATCGGTCTAAACGCGGAGACGGTCAACGGCAATTTGCTGTTACTGGTAACCGGAGAGTACGAGGCGTCGTTGCCATGCTCACCAGTAAAGTAGGGAGAGGCGTCGCCATCGACGACGGGAACGTAGGACGACGTGTTACCA
Organism: Osedax frankpressi; assembly: GCA_964035775.1. Taxonomy (NCBI): domain Eukaryota; kingdom Metazoa; phylum Annelida; class Polychaeta; order Sabellida; family Siboglinidae; genus Osedax; species Osedax frankpressi. Next base: position 15,524,962 of record OZ038316.1, read on the forward strand.
ATGGCAACCGGGCCGTAGATATCGACGACACTCGGCTCGAGGGATGTTCTCAGACCGCCCGACGACCGGCCGCAATAACTAATCGGCGAAAATGTGACGTCGGTACCTCGAGAGGCGTTGACGTCGAGACTTCCAGACAGCACGTAGTCGGACGACGCCGCGATACTTCTAGGCGACGGCGTGGCGCGGTGGCGCCACAAGTCGTCGGCGGCAGCGGATTGCGAGACATCGACGCTCCGACGTAAAGGCGAAACGGTGCAGTCGTCACGGACGACGCGACGGCCGCCAGGCGGCAACGGGGAGAGGCGGTTCCGCGGGGAGACGACTACGGGTTGAAACCCGACGCCGGCTTCTTGACCGACGCCGGTGGTGCGTAGCAACGGCGATTTCGAGTTGGGCGTTGAGGCGGGAGGTAGGGGTGCGGAGTTGACGGGAGATGGGGTTCGAGTGTCGATAGGAGACGGGGGTGCGACGTCAATTGACGATGGGGATACTCTAGCGGCGAGAGACGGGGATGCGCCGTGTTGATGGAATTCTGTAACATTGGTTCTAGCATTGCCTGTAGCGGAGTTACGAAATTCATATAAACAGTGAAGGAATTTATAAATATATATATATATCAATATTGTTGTTTATTTTTAAAATAAACATATAAGGTTGTTTAAATTATAAAGAAATACTATACATAGTATATATACCAATAATATATATAATAATATATATATTATAAGGGATTAATTTCATTGAATCATGCTTTTCACATTTTCACAAATTTATATTTATAGGATTTGTAAAGAATATTATTAATTTCTATAATTAATACATGAATATATTAATATATAATTTAGGTAAAAGATTCTCACATTTATTAATTTATTAATATGTTATTTATAAACTATTTCATTAGATTTAGGAATTTAATAGTGAGTTATATATAGTAAACTTATAATTAAAGAGGTGTACGCGTGGGGAAATTTTAGAAATTTTTTTTTTTTTTATTATATAAAAATTTAATTATTTTATTCTATATTAAAACAAAATTGTAGTTAAAAATTCAATGTTTATATTTATATTAAAACGCCAAGGGGTATGTTTACTTTTACTGTTACTGCATAGCTTATATAGGGATGTAAAAAGATCATATAATTTTAAATAAACTTTAAATGTAATTTTATTAGTATTTTGAAATTCTAGACTAAAAATGTCAGATTTGACAGTTTGTTTTCGATAATATGTTCATATAATGTTTATTATAGTTATACCTAAAATAATTGTGTTCAACATTTTTAGAATTGTTTTTAAAATATTTTATAACATTGAAAATTTGTTGAAAAACATATTTAAATTTTGTTCACAAATATTTTTGGCCGTATTATATTTTTGCAAAATGTTGAATACAATATTTGTAGATTTGGGTTTCCTTATTACATTGTAATTAATTTCGTAGAAATCCCAAACATATTCAATGAGATAACAGAATTAGCATAAGAGTAAAATCCCTAATTTTTATATTGGATCAATTCTACCCACAGATAACCATAATCTATTATAAATATCTAATATGATATTGACTATTAATTAAATTAATATAAATATCTAATATGATATTGACTATTAATTAAACTAATATAAATATCTAATATGATCTTGACTATTAATTAAACTAATATAAATATCTAATATGATCTTGACTATTAATTAAACTAATATAAATATCTAATATGATATTGACTATTAATTAAACTAATATAAATATCTAATATGATATTGACTATTAATTAAACTAATATAAATATCTAATATGATATTGACTATTAATTAAACTAATATAAATATCTAATATGATATTGACTATTAATTAAACTAATATAAATATCTAATATGATATTGACTATTAATTAAACTAATATAAATATCTAATATGATATTGACTATTAATTACACTAATATAAATATCTAATATGATATTGACTATTAATTACACTAATATAAATATCTAATATGATATTGACTATTAATTAAACTAATATAAATATCTAATATGATATTGACTATTAATTAAACTAATATAAATATCTAATATGATATTGACTATTAATTAAACTAATATAAATATCTAATATGATATTGACTATTAATTAAACTAATATAAATATCTAATATGATATTGACTATTAATTAAACTAATATAAATATCTAATATGATATTGACTATTAATTAAACTAATATAAATATCTAATATGATATTGACTATTAATTAAACTAATATAAATATCTAATATGATATTGACTATTAATTAAACTAATATAAATATCTAATATGATATTGACTATTAATTAAACTAATATAAATATCTAATATGATATTGACTATTAATTAAACTAATATAAATATCTAATATGATATTGACTATTAATTAAACTAATATAAATATCTAATATGATATTGACTATTAATTAAACTAATATAAATATCTAATATGATATTGACTATTAATTAAACTAATATAAATATCTAATATGATATTGACTATTAATTAAACTAATATAAATATCTAATATGATATTGACTATTAATTAAACTAATGTAAATATCTAATATGATATTGACTATTAATTAAACTAATGTAAATATCTAATATGATATTGACTATTAATTAAACTAATATAAATATCTAATATGATATTGACTATTAATTAAACTAATATAAATATCTAATATGATATTGACTATTAATTAAACTAATATAAATATCTAATATGATATTGACTATTAATTAAACTAATATAAATATCTAATATGATATTGACTATTAATTAAACTAATATAAATATCTAATATGATATTGACTATTAATTAAACTAATATAAATATCTAATATGATATTGACTATTAATTAAACTAATATAAATATCTAATATGATATTGACTATTAATTAAACTAATATAAATATCTAATATGATATTGACTATTAATTAAACTAATATAAATATCTAATATGATATTGACTATTAATTAAACTAATATAAATATCTAATATGATATTGACTATTAATTAAACTAATGTAAATATCTAATATGATATTGCTTATTAATTAAACTAATATAAATATCTAATATGATATTGACTATTAATTAAATTAAAATATATATCTAATATGATATTGACTATTAATTAAACTAATATAAATATCTAATATGATATTGACTATTAATTAAACTAATATAAATATCTAATATGATATTGACTATTAATTAAACTAATATAAATATCTAATATGATATTGACTATTAATTAAACTAATATAAATATCTAATATGATATTGACTATTAATTAAACTAATATAAATATCTAATATGATATTGACTATTAATTAAACTAATATAAATATCTAATATGATATTGACTATTAATTAAACTAATATAAATATCTAATATGATATTGACTATTAATTAAACTAATATAAATATCTAATATGATATTATCTTATTCTTTTACAAAATTTTAATTTTTAAACTATTAATGATAATTAATGATCCCCTTAAAAATTAACAAGTTTCAAAAAATTAATTAATTATACAAATAGTAATTACATATATTAATAATATTTAATTCAAATTAAATAGTAATATAGAGAAAATGATGAGTATATCAATGCATTCAGGATTACTATGATTATGTATATTTTTTATAACTAGTTTAATACATATTTATGTTTATATTCATCTTTGTTTCGGAAACAGTACAAATCATACCTAAAACTAAATATAAATGAATATCAATATGATATATATATAATATATATTTATTAAGAAAAAACTTAGGTATGCAACACGTATATTACCTTTGTCTAATGGTGCGTAAGTACCTTTGGGTGTATACTTATTATCGTGTGCATAGCTATCATCAGATGTATAGGTGTCCTCAGCAAAATACTCTGTGTCGGTGTGACAGATAGTGTCATCTCGACCATCCTCGCCAGAAAAAGCATAATCACCTTCCTGGAGGAAGAGGTTATTTCGTATGATTTTTGCTGGGTTAAAACTAGTAGTTTTAAACTAAATATAGAATAAAAGTTCATAAATATATATTACCTAAATGACTTTATTTGTTAATTTATACTATTTAGCTTATTACTGATAGCATATGTGTACATTTTTTCTAACAATATTCAAATTCTACACAGATATAATTTTTATTATTTTTTTATTATCTTTTTTTTAGTTAATCAATATAAATATAAATATTAAGATTAATATAATTGCTAAATTTATGTATTAAAACATAATAGAAAGAAAACTAACAGTTAAACCAAAAATTTGATCCGAGTATTTGATGACATGTGCAATGCTTCGTTTTCCAGTATGCGTATTTTGGAATAGCTATAAATAATGTGCACAAATTAATTTAATGATACCAATCATAGATTAATGGATTTTGACAGCGAGATAAAGATCCAGAGTTGAGTTGACTAAGCAAGCCACTGTTTATGTTATAGTTAAATAAAAAAGGTTTTATGTAAAGTTACCGAACGTGGAAATAACGAATTAAATGAGCAGAATTAGAGAATTTTTCATAGAGTCAAGAATGCTGGAAGATGTTAATATTGTGATAACGGTTTATCAGATGGATTGGGAAGATCGAAATAAGGTCCTTTGGCTATAATTTACCAATATATATTAACAAATACTATAAGATTACCAAAGAAAATTCAATTAAAATGAAAATACTTAACTTATATAAATTTCTTATTACTAAATGCAATACATATTTAAATTACCCTGGATTTCGAGAATGTAATCTCTCATAACTTCTTATTATTCTCTTAACCAACCAATAAAAGAACATGATTTAGAACGAGAGTTGGGTCTAGTTGTGCAATAAGTGTGTAGTTGTATAATAGGTGGGTGAGGGTAATCTTGTTCTAGAGCAAAGTTGAAATCAATAAATTCAATTGTTCATCGACATCATTAAGTATAAAAACATGCAGTTGGGTTTACATGTAATGCAGCAAAGCAAAGAGGTCGTAGGAAGTTCTGAAAGAACTCTAGGCCTTATTGTGGTGTAAATAGGAAAACGAAAGAAAACTAGATTCTAGTTTCAAATAGATGATAAAGAGTGTATTGGAGTAGTACAAATGATTTACTGGAAGTAAGCTATCAAATGACTATCAAATCATTTGAAATGACAGTTAAATCATTTGAAATGACTATCAAATCATTTGAAATGATAGTCAAATCCTTTGAAATGACAGTCAAATCGTTTGAAATGAAAATCAAATCATTTAAAATGACTATCAAATCATTTGAAATGACAGTCAAATTCTTTGAAATGACAGTCAAATCATTTGAAATGACAGTCAAATTCTTTGAAATGACAAATAATATATCATTAAAACTAACTGAAATCGGTGGCAGTTTCTCTTTTTCCGTAAATAACATTTCAAATTTATCAAATAACAGTGGATCTTTATTTAAAATGTGTGTAATTTCTTGCATATGTTCCAGAATTTCAGATATAGATTTTGGATTCATTTCAACCTTTTCCATCTAAATGATAAAAGGTATAATATGTAGCTATTAATATTAATGTTATCTATATACAATAAAGTATATGAAATAATTGTTAACATAATATTAATAAAATGTATGTAGTGTAAAAAAACTGAATTCGTTATTTGTACATATTATATATTAATTTAAACATAATTATTATATGAATTTCACATTCTTATGCGCACATAATTGCGTAATGCAATTATAAAATAATTATAAAATTTGTATATGGAGATGAAGAATTGTGAATGTTAATTTATTTTGTGGGGCTTTATTTATATATAGGGCTTATTTGAAAATATATTTATATTACAATATTGTACATGCTATATTGTATATTGTTATATCCATAAATAATATATATTAAAAATGTAATATAGTCATTATAAATTGTATTTTATTCTATTCTATAAAAACATTTCTCTGCACTGTGCATGAATAATAAAAGTAGGATTCCTTTTTTCATTAAATAATTCAAATTAATTATCATGTGTTATTAAAATCATTATCATGTGTTATCATGTGTTATTAAAATATGCTTCTCATTTTTCTTTTTGCATTAAAAATATTCTTTAAAATAAAAATTAAATAAAATTAAATTCTTTTGTTTTCAGGTTGTTTAATGTAATCTTTCTTTTCTTTTGGGAATTGTTATAAACTGCAATTATGATTTAACAATTTTCCAAGAAAATGGAAAATTATATTATAAAATTATATATCCTTTATATATATAGTAATAATTGAAATTGACTAATATTATAAATTAATTTAATTTAGGACAATGAGATAGCATTCATTAAATAGTTTTACCGATAACAAACTAATAGTTTAAACTCATTTATATTAATATACATACTAGATTTCTTATCTATCAGTATTTAGTTTATGGATTGACCTATAGAAGAAATGATAAAAGAAATTTAAAATCTAAAAATATAAATCTTAAAATGGAAGCCGACTAGATAACTAAAATTGATTTGATTCAAATACAGATTAATAGGGAGGGACTTGGAATGGGCGTGGCTTATCTCATTGTTAATTGTTGAAAACTTTTGATATTAGAAATTACATATTTATTACATATACTCAATTACATTGAGTTATAAATAAGTAATGATGAGTGGAGTACACTTACTTAGTAAATGTTGTACGCATAAACTGTACATTGTACAGTGTACAATGTACAGTATACAGTGTACATAGATATTAATATAATATAAGATAAATAACACTTTAATACAGATACAAACGTATAATGCAGCATACATACAAATCACACAAATCGAGAAGAGATTCAAGAGGCCAAGGGAAATACTATAGGATATTAATCTAGTTAGGCTACAACCATTCTGGAATTATAGTGTATATACAGATACAGAGAAATAACAGAAAATTGAATACGTATATGCTGGTTAGAAAATTAATTGCAGATATACAGATGTAGGTTGGAGACACAGATATACAGATGTAGGTTGGAGACGCAGATATACAGATGTAGGTTGGAGACGCAGATATACAGATGGAGGTTGGAGACTCAGATATACAGATGTAGGTTGGAGACGCAGATATACAGATGTAGGTTGGAGACTCAGATATACAGATGGAGGTTGGAGACTCAGATATACAGATGGAGGTTGGAGACGCAGATATACAGATGGAGGTTGGAGACTCAGATATACAGATGTAGGTTGGAGACTCAGATATACAGATGGAGGTTGGAGACACAGATATACAGATGGAGGTTGGAGACGCAGATATACAGATGTAGGTTAGAGAAGCAGATATATTACTACCGAAACTTGAGGAATACATGAAACACCAGAGGACTCTCCTGCAGCTATATCTTTGTGTGGATTTAATACAATTCAATGACAATTATCAGGAGGTATATCATAATCATCTTGGAAATAAAGGATCCACCAATATAAGTTATTGTTGTCTAATTAATCTAATGCACGACGAGAGTGAAAAGGGAAAATCATATTTGCTCCCATTAACTGAGTTAGCAAAACTATAAAGGTATAAAGATTGTGACCTAGATGAATGTGATTCTATAGCTAGAACTTCCAGTGAATTCATTGTTCAGGGGAGTTACTTACTGAATTTATATGTTGTTATTGTAGAAGGTAAGTGAAATTATAATTATTTAATATCACAATTTATTTATTTATCACTCTTGTATTCTTCCTATTATTTTTGTGTAATAAATCCTATAGACATATATTTGCATCTACATTGTATACATATATTGAACATCTTCGTATGTATCATACATTACATGTATCTACTGAGTACATTATACAAACAGTAGAATTTACTATGTAAGTGGACTCCACTAATCCGAACGAATTATTTATTTAATTATGTAATCTCTAATTACGCAAGTTGTTGACGTACAGATTAGTCAATTATGTTTTAGAGATACAGTACACAGAGATATACTACTCAACTTAACATAAGCATTTAAAAAGAGTAATTTTTATAATAATTACAATACAATAAAATACGCCAATATGATGATCAACTAAATAAAATGAAAAATACGGAGAAACACGAGACAATGGAGATGTTGCTAACAACTGAGTATTAATGAATGGCAACTGAATGGCAGCTATTCAATTAATCAAATAAATAATCAATTTAATATTGATATATAATTGAATGAATAAATGATTGTGAATATTTATTTATTTTGTATTTAATGATTTAAATATATATATATATATATATATATATATATTCAAGTGGCATATATTGGTATATAGTATGTATTGAGATTATAATCAACTAATTGCAACTAAAGCAATGTACCAAATTAAAAAACGAGTCGTTTTTCAGAATTTGATTATCACAGGAAAACTATAAAGAATTACTCAAAGATTAATTTTTCCGTTGGCATAGAACATGATCTATTTAAATTAGCAAAACTCTGCGCCAATGAACATACATTTTCCAGATGAAACAATCTATTATTAAATTTAATTCATTATTATTTTATTTTAATATTACAATATATAATATAATCTGTTTAATTTAATTTTCATAATTACATAAATATTTAAATTAAACATTTTTTGAGATAAATATGAATTTCATATACTTCTAGAATAATTAACCCAAAATATCACAAATGATATATATCTACATTTTCTGTTATGGATAAAACCAAATTATGGTTATTAAAAAGCTTGTTTTCATATATATAAATGGGTAGGGTATTATAATTTTTTAATATTGAAAATAATTATTTTAAATTTTACTTTCTTTGTAAAAAAACAAAGTTTAATAAGCTAAAACGATAGCGTTAAGCGATGCATTTTCCAGTGTTTACAATGCTTAATATTACTTGCCACAACCTAAAATAAATATCACGTCTACTTACATCAGACGAACTATTTATGCAACGATCACATGTGACCTGCATCCTTCGAATATTCACGGCCGTATATTATATATGGTTGTCGATAGTACAACTTTCCAATAAGTTATTCTATTTGTCATATATTATTACAATAACTAATAATAGACAATAATGAGTTATTTTACAACATTCTCAATTCATAAAATTAACACTATTAAAATATAATTTAAGATACATATATTAATAAGCAAAATATGTAAACAAAATAATTATAAAATAGAAATGTAATTTTTCAAATTAATTTTGATAAAACTAAATATTAAAATAAATATTATAAGAAAATAAAGTCCCATACAGATATACTCATAATAATATATATAATATATAACAACGATAACATACAATAACATGCAAATGTTGCTTACATCATTCATAAAAAAGTGAACATACCTTTAATACTAAATTAGCACGATAAAATAAGTTTGAATTTGTTGAAAGTTGTTAGGGATAAAATGAAAATAAGCCAATCACAAAGGATCAACAATAATAGAACACTTTGTTTAAAGATAATATTCATAGTTTTTTATTATCAGATGAGCATTATTATGTTGGCTCTATGTGTAACAACCTAAATACTGCGGTTTTTAAGAATTATTAAGATTTATTATACCCAATTAATCACATAATATGACTATATATTCCCATATTCACTATGCCTAATAACTATTGTGTCTAATTTAATTAGTATAAGAAATATAAAACAGAAAATAATGTAACTAATATTAAAAATATAGAATGCTATTTAATTGACATATTATATGAATTAAATGATTATATTAGTTATCTATAAAGAAGCTCTAGTTTTCTATGTTAAATTCTTGAATATAATAATATTATAGTATGAATGAATATAGGAAATCATAGTTTGGAAATGCATACATATAAATTGAAACATTAGTATATAGTATATATAGATTATATTATATTAATACATAGATAAGCGTTATACCTTCATTAGATTATTAAAATACTCCAAAATAGGACTATATATAATGCATTTTGTTGATTTCTCTCTTAAATCTATTCGTAACCTTGATTTTTTTATAAGAATATAAATATAAAGAATATACAATGTATAATATACAACACCATAGTTCAGATTAACAATAAATAAAATAATTGTTAGTACCTATTAAATAGCAAACTTATTATAAACACACAACGAATGCAATCATTTACAATTCGGAATGCTATCATATATATCAGAACATATATTTTCTTTCATCGCTTCAATATGATCACGGTTACACTTTTCAATCAAAATTCAATAAATACAACACATTTCAAGACAAATTAAAAGGCCACATCTAATATATAAGTATATTCTAATGACAGTATATAATATGAATTCATATCTATATTCCTTGGTAAAATCATATAAATTGAAAACAATTATATGTAGATAATATGATAACACAATATGGCAATATATTAATATGCTAGACACATAGGATATATATTATACACTTTGTTTTGATTAGCTAATTATTATAATTAATACAGTTATAGTTTTACTAATTCAATGAGTAATGCTTTTTATATTAAACAAGTGTACTTTACACAAGTATGCCATTTTATTTGTATATAAACAATAATATCAACACGTGCAGTGGTAAATTAAAACTAAGTGATCAAATTGAAAGTAATACTGAGTTTAAAAAAAATATAAAATGAATACAATTCACGAAAACTTATTATATAATATAAAAATTTGAAACACCATAGTTATTAAAAATTAAAAATTATACAGAATTGAAACAATTGATCTTCAATTGAAATTATATAATAGAGTATAGCAATAATTTGAGTTGGCGTGTAATCAAAGGAACGAGGCTGTGAGGTAGAATCAACGTATGGTGATGATTGATTTCACTTTATCAGGAATGTAGAAGTTGAAATTGGTCAACTGTGTATGTTTTAATATTATATATACAGTATTAATATATTGTAATAAATAATGATTAATAAAAATAACAATTATACAATATCTCAAGGTAAACAATACATTTGAACATAAATGAAAAATATTATTTTATATTACAAAAATAGAATCACATTTTTTCTATCATCTATAAACTATAAAAAATTATGAAAATTGATCAGAATTTTCACCAAACATTAGAAAATACCAATATAAAGTTGAATATTGAGATAACTTATAATTAACCAAATTACATCAGGTTATATAAACTTGGAAATCTAGTTGGAAATTATTATACGATACAACATTACCATGATACCCAGTCAACTATCTCTTTTATATCATAACATATATGTTATTAATACAAGCAAGATAATAAAAGTATTTTTGATGATTAATTTAATAAAATAATGCAAATTGAATTCTATACAATATTTAATATAATATATTTATATAAAAACTATGTAATTGAATATGTTAATATAATATCTTGTTAATCTAAGTTGTTAATCTCCCAATTGAGTAACCAAATCATTTCATTATGGTACATTTCTCTCTTCTGGGTATCTTGGTACCTTGGATTTGATATAATAGAATAATCTGCCTATTCTGCCATTGGTTAAAATTCAGTGCAATTTCTTTCAATTAATTATTCATCTTACAAATAAATGGTCAAAAATCATATTATTGGAATAATGAGATATGTAATACATTTTTTATAAATATTAAACCAATCATATATAAAGATGATTTTAATTAGTTTTAAAGTAATATTTTTTAAAATAAATTCAAATTCAAATATGATATTGTTTATTTTATTATTATTTTTATAATATGTTAGCAGTAATTATATAATATATAATTTTAATTATAAAATTAATAATTGATTATATACTGGTATTTAGAACAACCCTGTTCAGATGTCATTGATGCTCATTTGTTATCTCAACTACTCAGTTTCAAAAGACCCAGATATAGATGTACCATATATTTCTGCATTTAAAATTATCTATACATTATAATCTTAGATATAATTTTAATAATTTTAATAAAAAACTCTCTATTTTATTACTATATACTAATGTATATAAATATGTTTATATGAAAAACTGAGATTAATTTTCTCAGAATATTTATTTTTAGTAATACAAATGCATAATAGTCAAGAAGTAGTCAGATATGGTCAAGAATTAGTTAAATATGGTCAAAGGTTAGTAAGATGTGGACAAGAAGTAGTAAGAAATTGTGAAGATTGTTTTAGAATGGATTTTGACAAAATGTTCACAGATTGTATATACATGTGTAATAAACTTTGTATACAACTATTTATATATCTATTTATACACCTAATTATATAACTATTTATATAACTATTTATATAACTATTTATATAACTATTTATGCACCTATTTATATAACTATTTATACACCTATTTATATAACTATTTATATAACTATTTATACACCTATTTATATAACTATTTAAACAACTATTTATACAACTATTTATATAACTATTTATATACATATTTATATAACTATTTATATACCTATTTATACAACTATTTATATAACTATTTATATAACAATTTATATAACTATTTATATAACTATTTATATAACTATTTATATACCTATTTATATAACTATTTATCTAACTATTTATACACCTATTTATACAACTATTTATACAACTATTTATATAACTATTTATATACATATTTATACACCTATTTATATAACTATTTATATAACTATTTATATAACTATTTATATAACTATTTATATAACTATTTATATACCTATTTATATACCTATTTATATAACTATTTATATAACTATTTATATAACTACTTATACACCTATTTATACAACTATTTATACAACTATTTATATAACTATTTATATAACTATTTATATAACTATTTATATAACTATTTATACACCTATTTATATAATTATTTATTTAACTATTTATATAACTATTTATATAACTATTTATATAACTATTTATATAACTATTTATATAACTATTTATATAACTATTTATATAACTATTTATATAACTATTTATACACCTATTTATATAACTATTTATATAACTATTTATATAACTATTTATATAACTATTTATATACCTATTTATATAACTATTTATATAACTATTTATACACCTATTTATACAACTATTTATACAACTATTTATATAACTATTTATATAACTATTTATATAACAATTTATATACCTATTTATATAACTATTTATATAACTATTTATATAACTATTTATATACCTATTTATATAACTATTTATATAACTATTTATATAACTATTTATATACATATTTAAACAACTATTTATACAACTATTTATAAAAACATTTTCTGTTTAGAAATTAATTTTAATTTTGTAATTTTAATTTTTTCAAAATCAATCAGTAAAATATAATAAATCAAGGAATTTATTGAAATAAGGAATTATTTGAAATGGGGAAACCTTATCCTGATACATTTATGTTATGTTAATGCATTCATTATGTTTGAAATAATAATGTTGACCCATGATCTTATTGAGAAATGCTAATTAACGAATTCATTAAAGACTAGAGAATATAATGTAATATAAATATAATAATGAAAATTAATGGATTTGTTGTAAACTTGGTGTAAATATAGGTTTTAGGATATGGGGTGTAATAGAGAATTAGTAGGGGCTAAAGGTTCTGTAATAGTAACAAAGGTGCTATTAAAAGGACTGCAATGTAACCTTGACAAAACATATGATGGTACTTGAGAACAGGACAATAGATAATAAAAAGGTGTAGAGCATGGAACTGTGACCAGTGAGACCCTTCTTTGTGAGTTTCTCTACAGTTAACCACGCAGCTAACTTAGTCTTGGTGTCACCACACGGGGGACAGCGAATACTGCGGGGTTTGGGGCTAGGGATAGGGGGTGCACGGGATATTGAGTAGTATAGGAGAGTGAGAGTTGGGGAAGATGTGGTCAAGTAGTAGTTAGATGTGGTCAAGGAGTAGTTAGATGTGTTCAAGGAGTAGTTAGATGTGGTCAAGTTATAGTTAGATGTGGTCAAGGAGTAGTTAGATGTGGTCAAGTAGTATTTAGATGTGGTCAAGTTGTAGTAAGATGTGGTCAAGTTGTAGTTAGATATGGTCAAGTAGTAGTTAGATGTGGTCAAGTAGTAGTTAGATGTGGTCAAGTTGTAGTTAGATGTGGTCAAGGAGTAGTTAGATGTGGTCAATGAGTAGTTAGATGTGGTCAAGTAGTAGTTAGATGTGGTCAAGAAGTAGTTAGATATGGTCAAGTAGTAGTTAGATGTGGTCAAGGAGTAGTTAGATGTGGTCAATGAGTAGTTAGATGTGGTCAAGGAATAGTTAGATGTGGTCAATTTGTAGTTAGATATGGTCAAGTTGTAGTTAGATGTGGTCAAGTTGTAGTTTGATGTGGTCAAGTTGTAGTTAGATGTGGTCAAATAGCAGTTAGATGTGGTCAAGTAATAATTAGATGTGGTCAAGGAGTAGTTAGATGTGGTCAAGTTGTAGTTAGATGTGGTCAAGTAGTAGTTAGATGTGGTCAAGGAGTAGTTAGATGTGGTCAATGAGTAGTTAGATGTGGTCAAGGAATAGTTAGATGTGGTCAATTTGTAGTTAGATATGGTCAAGTTGTAGTTAGATGTGGTCAAGTTGTAGTTTGATGTGGTCAAGTTGTAGTTAGATGTGGTCAAGGAGTAGTTAGATGTGGTCAAGGAGTAGTTAGATGTGGTCAAGTTGTAGTTAGATGTGGTCAAGAAGTAGTTAGATGTGGTCAAGTTGTAGTTAGATATGGTAAAGGATTAGTTAGATGTGGTCAAGAAGTAGTTAGATGTGGTCAAGTTGTAATTAGATGTGGTCAATGAGTAGTAAGATAAGGGTTCAAAGATAAGTGTGAGGTCAGGAATTTCATACAAACTCTAGAATCTTCTCAAGGTTTTGATCTCGGCCCAGCACGGACTTCATGTGAGAGAATGAAATGAACGAGTGTTCACCATGGTAACAACCCATGCCACTCTCTCCTACTCCCCCAAATGGCAGAGATACAACTACATGGTAAGGAGGAGTTAGTAGGGGGTTAGTAGGGGGTGAGGAGGGGGTGAGGAGGGGGTGAGGAGGGGGTGAGGAGGGGGTGAGGAGGGGGTGAGGAGGGGGTGAGGAGGGGGTGAGGAGGTGTTGAGGAGGTGTTGAGGAGGTGTTGAGGAGGTGTTGAGGAGGGGGTGAGGAGGGGGTGAGGAGGGGGTGAGGAGGGGGTGAGGAGGGGGTGAGGAGGGGGTGAGGAGGGGGTGAGGAGGGGGTGAGGAGGGGGTGAGGAGGGGGTGAGGAGGGGGTGAGGAGGGGGTGAGGAGGGGGTGAGGAGGGGGTGAGGAGGGGGTGAGGAGGGGGTGAGGAGGGGTGAGGAGGGGGTGAGGAGGGGGTGAGGAGGGGGTGAGGAGGGGGTGAGGAGGGGGTGAGGAGGGGGTGAGGAGGGGGTGAGGAAGGGTGAGGAGGGGTGAGGAGGGGGTGAGGAGGGGTGAGGAGGGGGTGAGGAGGGGGTGAGGAGGGGGTGAGGAGGGGGTGAGGAGGGGGTGAGGAGGGGGTGAGGAGGGGGTGAGGAGGGGGTGAGGAGGGGTGAGGAGGGGTGAGGAGGGGTGAGGAGGGGGTGAGGAGGGGTGAGGAGGGGGTGAGGAGGGGGTGAGGAGGGGGTGAGGAGGGGGTGAGGAGGGGTGAGGAGGGGTGAGGAGGGGTGAGGAGGGGTTAGTAGGGGGTGATTAGGGGGTGATTAAGGGGTGAGGAGGAGGTGAGGAGGGGGTGAGGAGGGGGTGAGGAGGGGGTGAGGAGGGGGTGAGGAGGGGGTGAGGAGGGGGTGAGGAGGGGGTGAGGAGGGGTTAGTAGAGGGTGAGAATGGGGGTGATAAGGTGATAAGAGTGTGTGGAGGGGTCAAGTAGGGGTTGATAAGGGGGATAAGAAGATTACTATATTAATATATCTATATATTATGATAAAGATAATTTTATACAAGTATATATTTAAATGTATTTAATTATCAACTGGAACTGATTGTTTGGAGTATCTACTCTATATCTATTGTACTATTTACTATTTACTCTATATCTATTGTACTATTTACTATCTACACAATATCTATTGTACTATTTACTATCTACACTATATCTATTGTATAGAATGGTAGTCACTATATCAAACATTGTACAACAATCCTATACTTGCAATTGCAGCCCACATAACTAATATGACCGAGGAAGGTAATACAAGTGACCGCACCCACACAATTATGGCCACGCCCACACAATTATGGCCACACCCACACAATTATGGCCACGCCCACACTCGGGCCTCGAGGATATGCTTGCACTAACTAGACAAATCTTGCTCTAGTTTACATGCCCGCAGACCAGAAGAATTCTAGGTTGTCATATCGAATAATCATGCCCCCACCTCGGAGAGCACCACCTCGGAGAGCACCACCTCGGAGAGCACCTCCTCGGAGAGCACCTCCTCAGCAAGCTCCGCCCAACCAGACCACGCCCTAACTAACTAGATGTATGCATCAAGACGTCGTTGCAAGTAACACCACCAGAATAAGTTTCGTCAATGAATCGTTGCTGTATCGAACGGTCATTAGAGAAAACATAAATCGCCAGGGGTCGTTCTCCATTGTTGATGAAGTCGATGGCTTCGCTGGGAGAATCAGCCTTTATAATCGGTATAAGTGGACCAAAGATCTGCATAAAGGTAATTTGTTGAATATCATCTTCAGTAATGTTACAATTAAAATATTGTACTATTTAGATTAGCTTTAAAGTTTCAAAGTTAAAGCATTGACTGATTCATATTTATCTTCCATTAATAATATAGTATAAGTGAATAAAACACGTTTATGTATTTCTATTAGCTTCTATATCATAAATTTCTAGTATCTATACATCAAAATGTAAAATTCTCATTGCTGATATGTCTGCAATCTTTGATTTTATTCCAAATTTAATTATTTATATTTTTAGCCATTGGCTAGAGTAGGCAAGTGAGCTGTGTTAATTTGTTTACAATAAATATAATTTATAATTTGTGCAATTTTCATATCTTTGTGGTTCATATATGTTTAATCTAAATTTGATAGATATTGAATTGATCTCGATATAGCTTTTATTTGTTACAGATATTTCCAAATATATACCATAAAGATAATATGACAAATTTTAATATCGTAAACAAATATTACCCATATTATCACCGCAAAATAAAATATTATGGGGAAAATACTAATTTGTGAACAATATTAAAATTTGTCATACTATTTGCATGGTATATATTTGGAAATATCTTTAACAAATAAAAGCTATATCGAGATCAATAACTATAAAATTTAAATTAACCATATATGAACTACAAAGATATGAAAATTGCACAAATTATTAAATAATTATTTGTAGCTCAGTTCTTACCTCCTCTCTAGACAAAGCCTTTTCTCTAATTTGATTATAATATAATAACCATTTTACCAAATTGTGTGTATATGTATATGTATATGTATTGTATGTGTATATGAATTATGTGTATATATATTACAAAAATAAATTAAAAGATTTGTTAACAATATTTTATAATCATTTGTATAATTATATCTGTAAATATATTTCTTATAGAAAAAATTCAACTTTTAACTAGGATTTTAATTAAAATAGTGTAATTTATAAGTATTATGATTAGATGATTATAGATGTGTAGTTGAGTGTGAGACATTTGATTAATTAATATTAATTAATTAGCGTTTATAATAAATAAACCTCAAAATATTATATAATTTAATTTGTAGATCTGTTGTATCAAATAGATCACATGCATCTAACTGTCAAAGCTATATCCACTTATAACCGCAATACTATTATAATAAATTAGTATTATAATGGATAGTAATCTTAAAAATTATTTCATATTTAATATTAAATATATGTTTGCAAAAGTTAAAAGAATATATTTAACTTATATTATTAATTTGATATGTTCATATATGGTTTTTATTATAATATATAATTTTTTTAAACAAATATAATGTTAAATAATATTCTGCGATGGCCGGACAATAGTGTAAATATATTGTCTACACAATTTATGCATTATATGAATAATGCTACGGCTTTGCTAAAATTGATATATTATTTAAATTTAAGAATAGTAAATAATATAATTGATTATTTAAATAAATTATAGTATTTAATATTATTGTTTTATTTAGATTATATAAATAAATTATTTAAATTAAATAAACAACAATATATTTATATATACTACATATATTATTACAATATAATAATAATATTAAATAGTTATTATTATTATAGAATACCAACAATTATCATTATATTTCTTATATTGTTTTTAATACTGAATAACCTTTTCTATAATTATTATATAGTATTAATCTATAAATTAAAGAATTTCTATATAATTCCGCACATTTCTTTGAAAATTTCCTATCTGTGAACTTCTAATTCACAACATTTTGGAATAGGCAAAGATAGAAATTTAAAATAAACTAAGTACGGATGCACCCAATATTTATAAATAACATAACCTAATCTACATATTGCCATTTATTAGTTTTTGTTTATAATAAAATAGAAAAATAGGAAATAAATTTCTTATTAATTATTTTATAATAGAATAAGTTATATGGTTCATAAAGACATTATATGGTTTATAGGGTATGGGTAGCATAATATAACATAACAGTATATATGCAAATAATATAGATGTAATTGTTATAAATTCTTATATAATTTTTTAAAAAGATAATATTTCTAAATAGTTTCAATCCCAATAAATATGATCTCTCCTATTATAAAAACTAAAACAGTCTAGAAGTGTTCTATGGTAGAGCTCAACAGTTAATACATAAATACCTCGTTTTGCATGATTGGGTGTTCTCTGGATACTCCATCAACATAGATTTGTGGAATGAAAAGGTTGTCTTCATTTATTTTACTTACATCACCAAGTAGAATGTTGGTGTCCTTCAAAAGGTCAACTACACGTCTAAGAAAGGGTAAAGAGGGGGGAATGGAGGAGGGAGTGGAGGAGTGAGTGGAGGAAAGAGTGGAGGAGTGAGCGGAGGAGGAAGTGGAGGAGGGAGTGGAGGAGGGAGTTAAGGTGGGAGTTAAGGTGTGAGTGGAGGTGGGAGTGGAGGAAGGAGTGGAGGATGAAGTGGAGGAGGGAGTGGAGGAGGGAGTGGAGGAGGGAGTGGATGAGGGAGTGGAGGAGGGAGTGGAGGAGGGAGTTGAGGAGGGAGTGGAGGAGGGAGTGGAGGAGGGAGTGGAGGATGGAGTGGAGGAGGGAATGGAGGTGGGAGTGGGGGAGGGAGTAGAGGAGGAAGTGAAGGAGGGAATGGAGGAGGGAGTGGAGGAGGGAGTGGAGGAGGTAGTGGAGGAGGGAGTGGAGGAGGGAGTGGAGGAGGGAGTTAAGGTGGGAGTTAAGGTGGGAGTGGAGGTGGGAATGGAGGAAGGAGTGGAGGAGGAAGTGGAGGAGGGAGTGGAGGAGGGAGTGGAGGAAGGAGTTAAGGTGGGAGTGGAGGAGGAAGTGGAGGAGGGAGAAGAGGAAGGAGTTAAGGTGGGAGTGGAGGGAGTGGAGGAGGGAGTGGAGGAGGGAATGGAGGAAGGAGTGGAGGAGGGAGTTGAGGATGGAGTTGAGGAGGGAGTGGCTGAGGGAGTGGAGGAGGGAGTGGAGGAGGGAATGGAGGTGGGAGTTAAGGTGGGAGTGGAGGAGGAAGTGGAGGAGGGAGTAGAGGAAGGAATGGAGGAGGGAGTGGAGGAGGGAATGGAGGAGGGAGTGGAGGAGGGAGTGGAGGTGGGAGTGGAGGAGGGAGTGGAGGAGGGAGTGGAGGAGGGAATGGAGAAGGGAATGGAGGAGGGAGTGGATGAGGGAGTGGAGGAAGGAGTTGAGGAGGGAGTGGATGAGGGAGTGTTGGAGGGAATGGAGTAACTTTTATCAAAATGTTTTAACATCAAATCACATAGAGCAGTTAATATAAAGTATTATTTTCCTAATAAAGATATTTAGAATCAATGGGAGTTGTTGGATATCAAAGTCGTTGGGAGTTAGTGACAAACTTAAAATGGCGTTTGTTGATGATTCTTGAGGTCTTGGTTCCTTCTTCCGGATTGTTTCCATAGAATTTAAATAAAACTTCTTTAATTATGGCTAACAATTTCACCTGTAGATAATGTGTAAATAAATTGAAGATAAAAAAGAAACTGTATAAAGACAACATACAGAAATATTCCGCGAATTCATTATTACAGTTTTTGTGTATGAAATTATCTTTAAAATAAATATGAAACTTATTTCAAATTTAATTAATCAATATATTTATAATTGTTTTTTAAATAGTGAATTATAAATATCTTTATCGTACAATCGTAAGTATGGGGGAATATCAACATCGCATATGTATAGGTAAGTTAGAGGTGAGTTCAGTGAAGTGTGACCATTAGAAAACCTTAATAGCATCACTACATAGCAAGTAGTCCGGAGCTAGGCAAGTCTGCCCTATGTTGCAACTCTTGCCCCAACATATACGTCTAGCCACTATGTAGAGATCTGACTTATCATCCACGTAGACAGGACTGCGTGTATGGAAATGGTAGGGGATAGATTGAATGTTATGTAGATTTGAATAGGTGGTCAATCTCCCCTCCCCTCCCCTCCCCTCCCCTCCCCTCCCCTCCCCTCCCCTCCCCTCCCCTCCCCTCCCCTCCCCTCCCCTCCCCTCCCCTCCCCTCCCCTTCCCTCCCCTCCCCTCCCCTACTCACCACTTGCCTCCCAGTTCCAGAATACAGGGTGTCAAATGTTTGGCTGCAGCTTGTAAAACTATACGGCCCACAGTAGAACTGCCGGTGTACATAATTAAGTCGAATCTCTCAGCCAACAGTTGGGTGGTCTCGGGGATACCTCCCTCAATCACCTGGTAGCAATCCTGCGTAGTGTGTAGATAGAGGGATTTATAAATGGGTCAACACGGATATCGATGTATGAGAATAAATTTGTAAAGCAAAATAATATAAATATGTGAATTACGATTAAATTAAGTTCATTGCGAGGTCAAAATAACAAAATAACAAAATAAATGATATTTTCATTAAGATAATAATAGCAAAATTAGTAAGAACAAATCTAAACCTGGTCTAGATAACAAGGCAGCTTATTGGCTAGGAAGGAACTGGTAGCAGGGCAAAGTTCAGATGGTTTTATTATTACAGTGTTTCCTGAGAGTCGAAGGTCAAATTAAAATAATACAAAATATTGAGTTAATTCTGCATTAATAT
>OZ038316.1:15551236-15567428 GCA_964035775.1 Osedax frankpressi
TTTTAGCAATGGATATATTGATGAGTTCTGTTTTTGTAGAGTTCAGTAGTAAGTCATTTGTCATCAGCCAGTTATGTAAGTTAGTAAGACAGTTCTGTAGTTGATCTGTTGAGTCTATGTTAGTGTGTATTTCAATATCATTGTCATAAAGATTATAATTTACATCTGGATATTAATTAAATATATGTTGAATGGGAGTCAAAAATATGGCAAATATTATAGGGGAAAGTATGGATCTTTGTGGAACTCATGCTTTATTGGATGTTGAACCTATGATATTGAATTATTAATTTTGATGGGAAAACGTCTATTGAATAAAAAGTTCTTAAAGCATAAGAGATGAATATCTTTTAGTCCTATATTTTGTAATTTGTCTATTATAGTGTTAAATAAAAGTGTATCGAATGCAGAGGATAAGTCAAGTAGTATTAGTTGTTGAGATTTATTAATATCCAGTGAAGTGTATAAATCATCAAAAAGTGAAAGTAGAGTAGTTTCAGAACTATGTCTTGTCGGAAACCGTTTTGTCTATTGTCAAGTAAGTTATATTTAGTCAGGTATGAAATAAGTTGTTTGTAGACTATCTTTTCTAATATTTTAGCTAGAAGATGTAGCTGAGAAATAGGCCTATAATTGGAAAGGTCAGTTTTATTTAGGTTAGGTTTTTTTAGTAGTGGAGTAATTAATAAAAGTTTTAGTAAGCTAGATATTGTTATGTAAGTCAGTGATTCATTAATTATTATTTTAAATAAAGGAGCTATTTATGTGTGTGTGTGTGTGTGTGTGTGTGTGTGTGTATATATACCTGTGTATGTGTTTATGTGTGAGTGTCTATGTGTGTGTGAATATATGTGTATATATATATGTGTGTATAAGTGTTTGTGTGTGTATATCTGTGTATATGTTTTTATGTGTATGTGTGTATATGTGTGTATATATGTGTGTATATGTATATATGTGTGTATGTGTGTGTGTGTGTGTGTGTGTGTATGTGTGTGTGTGTGTGTGTGTGTGTGTAGGTGTATGTATGTGTGTGTATGTGAGTATATATGTGTGTGTGTGTGTGTATGTGTTTATATGTGTGTGTGTGTATGTGTATATGTGTGTGTATGTGTATATATATGTAAGTGTGTATGCATTTGTATGTATGTGTGTGTATGTATGTGTGTGTGTGTGTGTGTGTGTGTGTGTGTGTGTGTGTATGTGTGTGTGTGTGTGTGTGTGTGTGTATGGGTATTTATATGTATGTAAGTGTGTGTGTATTGGTATTTATGTAAGTGTGTGTGTATGTAAGTGAGTATATGTGTGTGTATGTGTGTATGGGTGTGTGTGTGTGTGTGTGTGTGTGTGTGCTTGTGCGCATGTATGTATGTGTGTATATTAGCATCTGTATGCGTGGGTGTGTATATATGTTAATTAGAGATACTCACCGAGAACACCTCATGATATGATAATCGCACTATTATTTAATAAATCAGTAGAAGTCATCATTCCAGCAATATTAATTAATTTGTATTATATCATAAATTATATAAATATGTTTATCATCTATCTACAATCAACTTCATAAAATCAAAATGAAGAATGGGTTATAAAATACTCTACGGATATGCTATTATACTAACAAAACAAAAAGTGTTGAATTGTTTATATTTAGATCAAAGATAATGTTAATCTATGCATTTATATATGAATCGCAATTAGATTATTTTCTTTGCATTTCAAAAGTTACATATAATAATTATTATATAATATTAAATCTCTCACTTTAGTTTATGATAATATACATTTATTTTTATTTAGTATATAAATAAAAAATATTGTATAAAGTTATTCAGGTAATTTCTGAGTAAATGTATAACAAAATGTATAAATGCATAAAAGTAAATGTATACAATGAATTCAGATTATGTCACGTGATACGATCACTTACAGCATAGATTTCTATTTACCATTAAACCTGTAAATAGAAATATATGCTTTACAGTTAGCAATTGTTACATGACACAATGTATTAATAATGCAATTTTGATCCAATAACATAGTTATATCAGGTTCTAAATTATAGAATTATTTTGAAATAAAAATTGAAAAAATCCCAAATATTCATACTTGTAAAAATGTTTCTTAATGTAATAGGTTAGGGTAATAGTTATGATTGTGGTGTATTAGTTGTTGAATATTCTGGTTAAGTAGAGGATTTGTATATTTGTTTAATTTAGTTATATATATATCTGTGTTATAAAATTTATTTAATATATAAATAAATATATATTTATTTAATAATATTTTATATTACTATAATATACATGTATAATATATAAATAATTAATATTATTATATTAAATTATATTTAAATACACACATATATATATATATATATATATATATATATATATATATATGTAAATATACTAAAATATACTAAAATATAATAAAATTAATTATTTAATGTATTAAATGTAATGTAAAATGTTATGTATTAAACGTTCTATTAGTATTATTTCAAACATTACACATTTCAAAATTATAATAATGTAAATAAATATTCAGGAATATAACAAAGAATCAAATATGAATAACTATTAAATACTCATATATGTGGTTTCTATTTTCATATTTAATATTATTAGTTTACTATATGTTTGATAACATAGTTTTCAAATATCAATCCGATTATTAATTAGTAAGAGTATTAACATTACATAATTGTTAATATTTGAATATATTCAATGTATATATTCAATGTATATACGATGTACAGTGTACGATGTACAGTGTACGATGTACAGTGTACGATGTACAGTGTACGATGTACACTGTACATCGTACATCATTGAATTACCGCATTGAATAATAGATTTATTGAAAATGTATACAAATAATTAAATTGTGATACATATCTATACATAAATTTATAATTTTATAAATGTTACTTTATAGTATTATCTTTGATTATATATAAATTATAGGTGGAATTACCAGTTTCAAATAAATATCACGTGATTTATTATTAATCATTTAAATATTTTTTTAAATTAATTTATATCCATTCATAACTTTTTATTTGGTTAGTTTTATAAACTTTAATTAACCTTTTTTACTTCAATAACTATTTTATAACTTGGTCATAGACATAACTAGTTTTTCAAATAAATTTCAGTTTTTGATAACTTCCGTAAAATAGCTATAACACAAAAACTATAAATATTATAAATATTAAATATTATTTATTTTGAAGATCACTAAACATTACACAATATCATATATTTTAATATTCAAAAGCAATGTAAAATAAATATAATACACATAAATAAACTTTATATATATATGTTTTGGTTGTGGTTTTATATTTATATAATACTACTTTTCATAATTAATTACTTTTGTTAGGTATGTACATATCTTGTAATAGTTTTAGATAATACAATATTCATTATAGTCAGCTTTATTTAGTTTTAAAAAAATCAATATATCAAAAATCATGATAAATATAAGTTGCTGTATATTTTATTATTTTTAAAATATTGCAATAAAAATAATTATATTTTTTCATGATTAGTAAAATTGTTAATTACTTAAAAACTACACATATTTATCGTATGAAACTTCTATTTATATTAAACATAATTAAATAGTGAATAAAATAACATTGTTTATAGTAAACAAATAACAAAATAAATACATTATAACCAAACAAATATTATTTTACAAAATTCCAGTGATATATATTTAAATAAATTAGAACATTGTTTTAAAAAAAATGTAATAATATTATTATAAATTTCATGTCAATTGTTTATTTTAGATAATATTAATTATCTTTACTGTGGTTTTTAAATTAGTAAATTTTAATAAATAAGTATATATATAAATAGAATATAGTCAGCTGTTTCCACAAAAGTCGCTAAAAGTATCTACATTGTATCAGACACAAGATGTAACTACATCAAAGGAATTAATAGTCGCTCTGATTTACACCTCAATCAAACAATACCATGCCTCAAACATTATGAGACCATAATATATTCAGCGCATTTGAGTGACCACCGAATATGCAGATACTATTTTTCTACTGCGATTTTGAATTACGATTACACTTTATTATAAACTTTTTGAACTCTAAAATAATTATGATAATGAAAATAATTATGTATAGTTATTAGATGAAAATAAGACCTATCTTGTTATAAATATTGAATTGATTGGATAATCACGAAATATAATACATTTTATATACAATAATATATACTTACTATATATTTAGCATCGATAGAAATTAAATAATTCTATATTACTATAAATAATAAGAATAACATATATTTATTATTAACCACAATATTTATATATAAAGAATAATAAAGAAATATGTTTCATATTGATATTTGATAAAAATTCAATATTAATTTAATTAAAATTACAATTCACGAAATAATAACAAATACGAAATAAAGATACGAAATATTATATATTTTTTATAATACAATTAGATATATAATAAATCTGATAATAAATTATAATAGCATATAATCTATTATAATGTATCTACTAAATGAAAGATATAAATTAAATAGAAGTTATATTAATAGATATATTGATTCTAATTGTATAATAATTAATATTTTAATTAAATTATATTTTAATATTATTTCAAATATTATTTGATAATTAATATAATTGAATATCATTAGCAGCTTATATTTTAAAATAATATAAAATTAAATATTAAAAATGTTTTTAAATATCCATAAAACATTGTCCATATACAATATAAGATTAAAAAGAAATTTTTAACATAAAAAGATTCAATAATTTATAATTATATTAAAAAAATTATAATAATATGTTAAACTTGAAACTTTGCTAGAATTAGCCAAATCTCAAAAAGGAGCATTACTAAATAAAATCTAGTGAAATAAATTGGTTACAAATATAATTTATTATATTTCATTAAAATCTGACGAATGAAAAATGTAATAAAAATGTACAAATAATATATAGTTATTTTATTTAATATTACATTTTTAATTATTTAAATAAATTATTTATATATTCTATCCTTAATTTGTTAACTAGTTAAAAATTAGTTGTACCAATAAATTGTTATTATAAAATTACATATAATTTGTTTAATCATTCACATAGTTATTATCTACTTCTTTTAACTTTTAAGTGACATTTTTCGACCTAATCTACTATTAATAATAATTGCAATTGAAATTTATATCAATTGCTGATAAATTATATTCCTTTACTAATGAATATGATGATATTTATAATTCTAAAGAGATTCCCATCAAATATATTGAATATAAATTCATTATTATAGGATTTACTTTAAGAGAGAATGTAGAGCAGTACTGTAAGTAGGCTATTGTTCGAGAAATTGTACAATAGTAATTTTATGAGCAATAGAATTACAAGAATTTGGCATTATAGATCAACTTATAGATATTGATTATTTTTTATAATTATTTCATATTTCTGTATTCCAAAAGAAACCTAAATTTACAAATAACCTATTAACCTAATATCAAATTACCTAATATTTATTTGTATATAAATAATTCTTTAATTCGGAAAAGCCTACACACAAACTATAAGCCCTAAACTATAAGTTGGATGCTTGGTAATATCACAATTATTTAATAACAAATATCAAGAGTGTTATTGATTTATTACATGTAACTTTCTAAAATGATACAATCCCCTTTAATTTCTGACAAATGAATGCAGAAACTATAATTAATTTTAAGACAAATTGTATAGAATTCAATATAGATTGATCTTATAGAATGAGCATTCAATAATATGATACCAGGGTGAAATCCTGAGAATGTGTTTATAATATTATATATTTATATATACTTTCTAAAGTGATACAATACCCTTTAATTTATGACAAATGAAACAATAAACTATAACTCAATTTCAGACAAATTGTATATAATTTAATTTATCTTATAAAATGATACCCGGGTGAAATCCTGAGAATGTGTTTATAATATTATATATTTATATATTCTTGACCATTGTACAAATAAAAAATATAAGTATTACAAAATATAAAAAAGAACATGATTTATATAATCATCATTTAATAGTTTAAAATTAAAAATTAAAAATTATTTTTTGGTTTATTATAAGATACACTGGAGGAAAGACTAGAAAGAAGCTATGTCTTAAATAATATGTTTGAAAGTTTGGCAGTGTTCCGCTTACAGTTTGTGTTACTCTGCCGTATGCTTAATGAACACTGGTCTATGTATAAACTATTTCATACACCGAGACCAAGCGAGTTTCCCATCTATTACGTATAGGTTATAGCGTATACAGATATGTAGTAGCTATTTCACGGTATAGATAACATCACCCATACAATTTACTCTCATGGTAAATAGCAGTTGACATATCTGGTGCTGGATACAATGCATATCACTCATGTAGTTTAATAATAAAATCTTCTCCTTACCTCGATTCAATAGTTTATACTTTTAAACAATTGAATATGAATTATAATATATATATATATTACCTCCATAAAGATCATTTTTCTGGTTTCCAGAAAGGAATTTACTGCAATAAATAGAATTGTCACTATTGGCAGATAAGGTGGCATACTTCAACTGGACCCTAGAAGTATTTGCTATTATATCACCTGGAGAATAGAGAAATTGAACTTCTTTTGCAATTCTTCATATGTCGGCATTCTCAGCAATTTTTGGGATAATTTGTCCGCCAATTTTTCTTTAAAAATACAAATATTTCGTGCTACTGTAAATGGAATATGTTTGATATCCCTAAATCTTTTTGTGGTTATCAAATTCGTAAAGTTTACTATTCTCTATTCTACCATAGGTGAATGTGTTAGTCAAAGAAGGTAGTTTATTCTATTAGATTCCCGAATCGAAGATTCTATGATATACGTTGCTCACAAATGCCCTTAATTGAAGGAAGAAAAACTTTTTGTTTGGGTGGATAACCAATTCAAATTTCTACTTATCCTATTGATGAGAGAAGCAAGAATAGTTCCTAGAATAGTTTTTAAAGAGTTGGAAGAAGATTTATTGGACTTGCAAGGATTATGCGTTGAACTTTAATAGTCCAACTCCATTACGTAACTCCGTATTATTGCATAAATGTGATTTACATTCGTATCAATAGTACATCAACTTTACATTAATATAATGTTGACGGTATTTCTTTCTTGCAGGAGTTAACGATATGAACTTATTTTCCAGTATATTCTATGCAAATTCATTCTATACGTAAGAACACGATAAAAAGGAGTTGTTTATATTAACGTGGTGATACAAACCTCAGAATCTCTCGTATAGTTCTTATTCACCATGACTTTTCTAAGAACTGGTCTATCTTTTATAGATAAGTTTTAGCATTTGTTCATCTTCGAGTAGTTTTGATTTTCTTATTTTTATTGCTTTCCGTTGTTGGTGATCTATTTTCTAATCAAATTATTAAATAGTTTAGAGATTGGTTTTGGCAAAAATGTTACCATATCCTTTAATACCATGCTATGTAGGTGCTATATAGGTGCAACTAGAAACTATAGGCTCTTCTGAAACTATAGACTCTTCTGAAACCATAGGCTCTTCTGAAACTATAGGATCTTCTGAAACTAGAGGCTCTTATGAAACTATAAGCTCTTCCGAAATGGTTTTGGCAAAAATGTTACCATATCCTTTAATACCATGCTATGTAGGTGCTATATAGGTGCAACTAGAAACTATAGGCTCTTCTGAAACTATAGACTCTTCTGAAACCATAGGCTCTTCTGAAACTATAGGATCTTCTGAAACTAGAGGCTCTTATGAAACTATAAGCTCTTCCGAAACTATAATCTCTTATGATACTATAGGCTCCTCTGGAACTATAGGCTCTTCTGAAACTATAGACTCTTCTGAAACCATAGGCTCTTCTGAAACTATAGGATCTTCTGAAACTAGAGGCTCTTATGAAACTATAAGCTCTTCCGAAACTATAATCTCTTCTGAAACTAGAGGCTCATATGAAACTATAAGCTCTTCTGAAACTATAATCTCTTATGACACTATAGGCTCTTCTGAAACTATAGGCTCTTCTGAAACTATAGGCTCTTCTAAAATTGTAAGCCTTTCTGAAAACAATTGATGTATTTTTTATAAAATGATAGTTTGTAATACAACATTTGCGTTTAACGATATGGTAGTATAGGTTAAATATGCCTTTATTTAATTATTTATATTCAATTTCGACTTCAGGTGAGGACATCGGATATAAGTTACGAGGATAGGTTTACAATATTTAAAAATAATAATTAATAATTTATATATAAACACTATATTATACATATTAAGTAATATTTGCTAATAATCAAAACATATTCAGGACAAAGAACATGTAAAGTAGTGTAAAGTATAGTACAAATATTAGATAATACTAAATCATAATAAATTTAAGACTAAAATGTGATACAGTAATTATTAAATACAAAATTGCTCTAGCTATTTATGAATTCATATAACATGTGGGTTAAATAAATCAAGAATATAAATTAGAATAAAAATATATGGAACATCTTTAAGATATAAGGATATATAGATAAAATATATAAAATGAATCATTCCATTATACAATCCAGTTAGTTTCATTTTATACATTGCATAATTTCTTTCATATTTTGTTAATATTTTTGTAGACACTTCAAAAGGTTTTAAAAAATTATTAACTTATTCTTTTGCTGGCATTTATTGAAACGTCAAAAAATTATTAACTTATTCTTTTGCTGGCATGTATTGAAACGTCATTGTGATGCAAGTTTTTTTAATCCCCAAGATTTTATCTAGATTATTTTAGTTTTTTGATTATATAATAAACAAGAAAATATATTCTTTTGTATTTAAATTATATTATAATTATATTTTATTTAAAATAATTATATAAGATTTTATAATAGTTATATATATATCTGGTTTCTCGTGTTATTTAATGTCCAAGGTCATTTATTATTATATAATATAAGTGAAAATATAATTTATAATACATCATTTAGTTTCTTTTAATTTTTAACATTACATTATATCTTTATTATGTTGAATTTTCATTCAAGCCATGATTTTCAATGCATCATTATTGAATAAATTGCATATAAAAGATTACAGATAGAAATAGAATAGATTACAGATAGAAATTTTTCTTTAATATATATATTATATAATATGATAAACAATTTATAGAATTAGCTATTTTAAAGTAATAGACATATAATGAATAATTTATATATTTGTTAAATTGTTGATAACAAATATACTTTTACTTTATTATAATTATGTTTAGTTTATCATATTTTCCATGATACAAGTAGATATTTATTATTATTATCTAATAAATATATTTTATCCAATTATTAAACTTTTACATTTTTTTAAGTAACATGATTGATATATTGATAATAAGTAAATTATAACATACATAATTATATAATAATTGCATGTTATAGAATATAATATATATTGTATGGAGTAAATTATTAATTATATATATTAATATATATTAGACATTACATACAATTAGTTGTATTATATATATTAATATATGTTTTTGCTATAAAAAATATATAAATAAGAAATTTTTGTTTATTGAGTTTTGAGTTATGAGAAATATTTTACCAATCCCATCATTGAACAATTCACTATATTATTATATAATAATAATAATCAAACAATTATATGAAAAAGTATTATATATATTCTGTAAATCCTTTTAAAATAGATTTGATCGGTGCATAAATTTAGCTTTACAAATATTTCCTATTTAGCCTGACCAGTTCTGGTCAAAATATAGAATATAAATATAATTATTATTATAAAAAATAAACAATTTATTTTTAACACAAATAAAATATATTTTCACTTTATTATATAACAATAAATCAAAATGAACTGGATGGTTTCCCGGATTGTCAAACAATCTATTTTTTCATTCCTTAATTTATCTTTTGTTAATCAATCATTGTTTTAATACATGCTTTGCTTTTATAAAATTATTAAATCATTTTGTTTGCTTGGTATTTTTTTTATATAATTTTTTATTTTTGTTATTTTTATTTTTGTTATCACATCAAAGGATTTTACAAAACAATTATATCATTGTCATGTTTGCTTGGATATTTTTCCAAAAATAATATAAAAGAAATTGTGCAATATAAAATATGACATTACCTGGATAGTATAGAATATCCAAAAGATAGATTGATGTAATAGTTTTATAACATCCTTTTATAAGAAACTGAATAATGTAACTATTATGCAATCTTATATATATAATTATATTTTGTTTTATTTTATTTTAATTTTAAAAATTAAAAATTAAAAATAACTGACCCGGATTGTTACCTAGGGTATTATATATACACAGAAAACAGAACTGTAATTTCTTATTAAATAAATATAAATTAATTATATATCTTTTAAATATAAAATAATATATTTTTGACATTATTACATAATATTAAAAATTAAATTACCTTTCTTGTTCTGGGTATGTTATAAAACTAATTGTTATTTAAGATCTTGAATATAGATCATACAAACTTTATGTAGTAAATATGTACTATTTAAAAAATTCAAAATTATTTATAAAAACTATGACAAATTTTGAATTGAGGTCTATGCTTTCATATTTTTTTTTTTCATATTTTTCAACAATTTAAAAATTTCAAATGTGATATCATTAGTTAATTTTTCAGTAGTATATGGTTAGTGAACGTTTCTGTATTTTGTATAGATTTGGATTTTGGTGATGTAATATATTTCTAAATAATGCTCAAATCAAAATATAGAGTTTTACATTTATTCATTTTAATTTTTAAATATTCTACCCCCTATGAACATTTACATTTTGATCTATAATAATATAATATGAGTTGAGAACATCACAATCAGCGTGAACAATAGCCCGACATCTTCTGGATCATAATAATATAGATTTATATTAATTTTATTTGTCATTTTATCTTAAAACAAAAAATATAAAATTAACAATCAGTATCACAAATCAAATGTATTTTTATTTATTCATTTTAATAATGTAATATTCCACAACTTAATAAACTATTGTTTGCTGATATAATGGCAATATTTACACATAGAAACTTATTTATTTATAATATTGATTCATTTTCAATGAAATCCAGATCATAATATATTTAGTTGCGATTCAAATTAATTGTATGTCATTAATTATCTTTAATAAATATGAATTGCAATATTGTATTGATTATGAAACTAACAATGTTCTAATTACAATGTATAGATGCAGTCTATTCATATTTACTTAGAGTAAATACATGCATGTAAACATATTTAAATCTTATCTACATTATATTAGAAAAATTATATTAGGTTTAGATTATATTAAATTACACATTTGATTTTCTCATATTAATCTTGTATCCATTTGCAGTTTTTAGAAAATGATTTCAAAGGTAATTATTATAAGTAATGTTATTCATGATTTCTATTATAATATGGCAAGGATATTCTAATCAATAAAATATAATATTTTACTTTACTGTTTACTAAATACTTAAAATTATATTATTTCATTAATGAAATTAATATTACTTTGTAATATGAAATTTTATAATCGCATGCAAGCAAAACATTCTAGAAACCAATCACTGATTGTAGAATGTGGCACGTTGTCGCCAAGCGTTTCGTGAAGGTCGTACGAGGTCAATTGATTGGCGACGTCGGCAACTGTTGGCTCTTCGCGAGTTCTTAATCGAAGAGAAGGACGAAATCATCGCGGTGGTCTGTGAAGATACCAAGAAGGTTACTGGATTATAATAGAAGACGTTTGAACTGGTGATTAAGTCAACTTGCGCGATTTGATTATTTCGCAACTTGCCGAAACAATGCCTCCGTAGTTTATAGCAATTCAAATGTGTTTATCTACTTTACCAATGATCATTAAATTCTATAGTAATCGGTGTGAACGACCTACATGTTTACTGATTGTTTACCATATTTATATGCGATTGGGCATAGTGCCATATTTTATAATTTCGCGATTTATATTTTACATTTTGTACTCTATTGTTTCATGTCCGCTAGCCAAGAGATGAATTCCTGATCACGGAGTACTTTGTATGTTTAAATGAAGTAAATATCCACCTGAACAACCTGAGCAAATGGATGGCTCCCCGTCATGTTAGTAATGCCTGATGGCATTGTAGACCAAACCCATTAACGATGAATTGGGATACGACTATGTTTACAGTTGTCTTTATTGTTACCCTGTGACCCGTTCTCATATTTAATAACAATGATCTGTAACAATATTCTGTATATAATTTATTTGTACTGTATAGTAAATATTATATTTGAAAGAAAAATAAATATTAAATAATACTAAAATATAATGTAGTTATTAAAAAAATATAATTTTATTTCATAAAATTTTATTTCATAGAATTTCTCGGAAATGGTATTAAAAATCTACTAAAGATAATGATTATTTGTCATATTTAGTATAAATTATAATGTTATCATTTGATATTAAGTAACAAAATCATTATGAATATAATAATAATAATATTTCTCATATGTATTAAAATGTTAATCAAATATTTTGCAAGACTACTAACAAAAATTTAATTTAAAATCTTCAATTAACTCTTATGTGAAAAGATATTCAATTATTTTAGTTATATTTTGTTATTATCTATTGGTAATTGTAAAATATATGTAATAATTCATATTTTTAATATATATCAATAAGATATTCAATTATTGTTTGTATATAAGAATATTTATTAATGTTTTTATTAAAAAAAATTGTATACAAATATTTTCATGGTACTGATTTAGCTTGAATGTAATTTAAATTATATGAATTACAAATAATATTATTCTTCACTCTAGTGTGACATAAGGATCCTTATATCATACTCGTCAATTGAATCTAAAAATTACAATTGATCTTTTTTGTAAAAATTAATATGGGTTATATTTAAAAAATAATTATGACATAATTAAAATTCAATTTAAACTATTTTATTAACTTAAGACATCATAAATAACATTGATGTTACATTGTAACCATTCTATTGTTATAAAAATACAATTCTGATATTGAATTTAAGTTGTTGAGGTTGAAGTCGTTGGTTTCAAATAGTAGATAAGTATTATGATATACAATTCTAAGAATGCAAATGTAAAATGTGACTAAAAGAGGAGATTTTACATATTTAATTTTGTATTTTTAAAATTCATTAAAATGAATTATGTTATATATTAAAACTTTAAAAATTAATTTTTAAAATTCTAAACTCCATAATTATAATATCAATTATAGCTTGTATAGACTATATACTAGTCTAGCATATATCATACGCATTCTAGTGTTGAAAGACTGCTACATACTTTAAATTAGGTTTACACATATGTATATGTGTTCGTATGTAAACTATATATATTCATGCACTAGTGAAGAAATTCAATATATGGGATCATGTGTAGATATCTCAAATAGGACTGTCTTTATGTCTGCGATATCCTGCGATGGTTTGCTGACCTCTGGTCAAGATCATTGAACCCTGTTTACTCTCCATATCGGATTATGAACATATCCTATGTAATTTAGATGTAAATATTTACACTAGTGCATCTATGCGTGTGGTATTAGAGGCATTTTTTATTCCAATGGTGACTTCAACTTACACTTATGTATAAATAATCAAATCCTCGGTATCTAATAATAGTTTCAATTGAAGTTTATATTCCAGGAATAGATTTCATTCAGATAATCTTATAATATATTATTTTGTATGTATATATCGATAAATTAAATTGATTAAAAAAAATTGTATTGCAAAACTCTTTTTAATACCTGTTATATAATATTTGAAAATTATATACAAATGTTTAAATCATGTTTTATAATGTCATAGTTTAGAATATTTTAAATATTTGTAGTTTACTACATGTAATATGATCTTTTGAATACATTTACTAAATCATATATACACTTTAAAGTTTATTATTCCTGACTA
Organism: Osedax frankpressi; assembly: GCA_964035775.1. NCBI lineage: Eukaryota > Metazoa > Annelida > Polychaeta > Sabellida > Siboglinidae > Osedax > Osedax frankpressi. The sequence continues at coordinate 15,565,290 of OZ038316.1, forward strand.
ATACTTCCCAACTAATGCCGCTTCCTGACTATTACTTCCCAACTAATGCCACTTCCTGACTAATACCTCCCAACTAATGCCGCTTCCTGACTAATACCTCGCAACTAATGCCGCTTCCTGATTAATAACTCCCAACTAATGCAGCTTCCTGACTAATACCTCCCAACTAATGCCGATTCCTGACTAATACTTCCCAACTAATGCCCCTTCCTGACTAATACTTCCCAACTAATGCCGCTTCCTGATTAATACCTCCCAACTAATGCCGCTTCTGATTAATACCTCCCAACTAATGACACTTCCTGACTAATACCTCCCAACTAATGCCACTTCCTGATTAATACCTCCCAACTAATGCCGCTTCTGATTAATACCTCCCAACTAATGCCGCTTCCTGACTAATACATCCCAACTAATGCCGCTTCTGATTAATACCTCCCAACTAATGCCGCTTCCTGACTAATACCTCCCAACTAATGCCGCTTCCTGACTAATACCTCCCAACTAATGCCGCTTCCTGACTAATACCTCCCAACTAATGCCGCTTCCTGACTAATACTTCCCAACTAATGCCGCTTCCTGACTAATACTTCCCAACTAATGTCGCTTCCTGACTAATACCTCCCAACTAATGCCCCTTCCTGACTAATACTTCCCAACTAATGCCGCTTCCTGACTAATACTTCCCAACTAATGCCGCTTCCTGACTAATACTTCCCAACTAATGCCGCTTCCTGACTAATACTTCCCAACAAAAATCGCTTTCTGACTAATACCTCCCAACTAATGCCGCTTCCTGACTAATACTTCCCAACTAATGCCGCTTCCTGACTAATACTTCCCAACTAATGCCGCTTCTGATTAATACCTCCCAACTAATGCCGCTTCCTGACTAATACCTCCCAACTAATGCCGCTTCTGATTAATACCTCCCAACTAATGCCGCTTCTGATTAATACCTCCCAACTAATGCCGCTTCCTGACTAATACCTCCCAACTAATGCCGCTTCCTGACTAATACTTCCCAACTAATGCCGCTTCCTGACTAATACTTCCCAACTAATGTCGCTTCCTGACTAATACCTCCCAACTAATGCCGCTTCCTGACTAATACTTCCCAACTAATGCCGCTTCCTGACTAATACTTCCCAACTAATGCCGCTTCCTGACTAATACTTCCCAACTAATGCCGCTTCCTGACTAATACTTCCCAACTAATGCCGCTTCCTGACTAATACTTCCCAACAAAAATCGCTTCCTGACTAATACCTCCCAACTAAAACCATCCGCTGATTGGTCAGGTGAACAAGACAATGATCACCTTGCTCGACAGCGTCTTCATTAAGCCTCAGCCACTAGGAACTATGTTGATCATCTCTCCCTGGAACTACCCAATCAATCTTACTATTTGCCCTCTTATTGGAGCAGTCAGTGCAGGTGTGATATAGGGTGGTAATGAAGGAACAATAGAGTTGGGATATCAATACAGATAGGTGTGATATAGGGTGGTAGGAATGGAACAATAGAGTTGGGATATTAATACAGATAGGTGTGATATAAGGTGGTAATGAAGGAACAATAGGGTTTGGATATTAATGCAGGAATATATAACAGTTTATTTGGAATATTTTGTATTATTTTAATTTGACCTTCGACTCTCAGGAAACACTGTAATAATAAAACCATCTGAACTTTGTCCTGCTACCAGTTCCTTCCTAGCCAATAAGCTGCCTTGTTATCTAGACCAGGTTTTGATTTGTTCTTACTAATTTTACTATTATTATCTTAATGAAAATATCATTTATTTTGTTATTTTGTTATTTTGACCTCGCAATGAACTTAATTTAATCGTAATTCACATATTTATATTATTTTGCTTTACAAATTTATTCTCATACATCGATATCCGTGTTGACCCATTTATAAATCCCTCTATCTACACACTACGCAGGATTGCTACCAAGTGATTGAGGGAGGTATCCCCGAGACCACCCAACTGTTGGCTGAGAGATTCGACTTAATTATGTACACCGGCAGTTCTACTGTGGGCCGTATAGTTTTACAAGCTGCAGCCAAACATTTGACACCCTGTATTCTGGAACTGGGAGGCAAGTGGTGAGTAGGGGAGGGGAGGGGAGG
>OZ038316.1:15567628-15780683 GCA_964035775.1 Osedax frankpressi
CTATTCAAATCTACATAACATTCAATCTATCCCCTACCATTTCCATACACGCAGTCCTGTCTACGTGGATGATAAGTCAGATCTCTACATAGTGGCTAGACGTATATGTTGGGGCAAGAGTTGCAACATAGGGCAGACTTGCCTAGCTCCGGACTACCTGCTATGTAGTGATGCTATTAAGGTTTTCTAATGGTCACACTTCACTGAACTCACCTCTAACTTACCTATACATATCCGATATGGAAATATTCCCCCATACATACGATTGTACGATAAAGATATTTATAATTCACTATTTAAAAAACAATTATAAATATATTGATTAATTAAATTTGAAATAAGTTTCATATTTATTTTAAAGATAATTTCATACACAAAAACTGTAATAATGAATTCGCGGAATATTTCTGTATGTTGTCTTTATACAGTTTCTTTTTAATATTCAATTTATTTACACATTATCTACAAGTGAAATTGTTAGCCATAATTAAAGAAGTTTTATTTAAATTCTATGGAAACAATCCGGAAGAAGGAACCAAGACCTCAAGAATCATCAACAAACGCCATTTTAAGTTTGTCACTAACTCCCAATGACTTTGATATCCAACAACTCCCATTGATTCTAAATATCTTTATTAGGAAAATAATACTTTATATTAACTGCTCTATGTGATTTGATGTTAAAACATTTTGATAAAAGTTCCCCCACTCCCTCCTCCACTCCCTCCTCCACTTCCTCCTCCACTTCCTCCTCCACTTCCTCCTCCACTTCCTCCTCCACTTCCTCATCCACTTCCTCCTCCACTCCCTCCTCCACTCCCTCATCCACTCCCACATCCACTTCCTCCTCAACTCCCACCTCCATTCCCTCCTCCACTCCCTCCACCACTCCCACCTCCATTCCCTCCTCCACTCCCTCCTCCACTCCCTCAGCCACTCCCTCCTCCACTACCTCCTCCACTCCCTCCTCCACTCCCTCCTCCACTCCTTCCTCAACTCCCTCCTCCACACCCTCCTCCACTCCCTCCTCCACTCCCACCTTAACTCCCACCTCCACTCCCTCCTCCACTCCCTCCTCCACTCCTTCATCCACTCCCTCCTCCACTTCCTCCTCAACTCCCTCCTCCACTCCCTCCTCCACTCCTTCCTCCACTCCCTCCCCCACTCCCACCTCCACTCCCACCTCCATTCCCTCCTCCACTCCTTCATCCACTCCCTCAGCCACTCCCACCTCCACTCCCACCTCCACTCCCACCTCCATTCCCTCCTCCACTCCCTCCTCCACTCCCTCCCCCACTCCCTCCTCCATTCCCTCCTCTTTACCCTTTCTTAGACGTGTAGTTGACCTTTTGAAGGACACCAACATTCTACTTGGTGATGTAAGTAAAATAAATGAAGACAACCTTTTCATTCCTCAAATCTATGTTGACGGAGTATCCAGAGAACACCCAATCATGCAAAATGAGGTATTTATGTATTAACTGTTGAGCTCTACCATAGAACACTTCTAGACTGTTTTAGTTTTTATAATAGGAGAGATCATATTTATTGGGATTGAAACTATTTAGAAATATTATCTTTTTAAAAAATTATATAAGAATTTATAACAATTACATCTATATTATTTGGATATATACTGTTATGTTATATTATGCTACCCATACCCTATAAACCATATAATGTCTTTATGAATTTTAATATATAACTTATTCTATTATAAAATAATTAATAGGAAATTGATTTCCTATTTTTCTATTTTATTATAAACAAAAACTAATAAATGGCAATATGTAGATTAGGTTATGTTATTTATAAATATTGGGTGCATCCGTACTTAGTTTATTTTAAATTTCTATCTTGTCCTATTCCAAAATGTTGTGAATTAGAAGTTCACAGATAGGAAATTTGCAAAGAAATGTGCGGAATTATATAGAAATTCTTTAATTTATAGATTAATACTATATAATAATTATAGAAAATAGTTATTCATTATTAAAAACAATATAAGAAATATAATGATAATTGTTGGTATTCTATAATAATAACTATTTAATATTTCAACTAATGTAAAGCATAATTATAAATTACATTTTCAATAAGCAATAATTAAATTTAATATTATTATTATATTGTAATAATATATGTAGTATATATAAATATATTGTTGTTTATTTAATTTAAATAATTTATTTATATAATCTAAATAAAACAATAATATTTAATTTATATATGTATACACTCTGAAATAATTCATGGTTAATTTATTATAATTAAAGTAGGGATCAAATTATTAATAATTAAATTTCTAATAAAATCAAAGATTGTAGACATATTAGCAATGAGAATTTTACGTTTTTATTTATTGATACTAGAAATTAATAAATGTGATTATAGCAACTTATACTATATTATTAATGGAAAATAAATGTGAATCAATTAATGCTTCAACTTTTAATAGTACTATATTTTAATTGTAACATTACTGAAGATGGTATTCAACAAATTACCTTTATGCAGATCTTTGGTCCACTTATACCGATTATAAAGGCTGATTCTCCCAGCGAAGCCATCGACTTCATCAACAATGGAGAACGACCCCTGGCGATTTATGTTTTCTCTAATGACCGTTCGATACAGCAACGATTCATTGACGAAACTTATTCTGGCGGCGTTACTTGCAACGACGTCCTGATGCATACATCAAGTTAGTTAGGGCGTGGTCTGGTTGGGCGGAGCTTGCCGAGGTGGTGCTGTCCGAGGTGGGGGCATGATTATTCGATATGACAACCTAGAATTCTTCTGGTCTGCGGGCATGTAAACTAGAGCAAGATTTGTCTAGTTAGTGCAAGCATATCCTGGAGGCCCGAGTGTGGGCGTGGCCATAATTGTGTGGGTGCGGTTACTTGTATTACCTTCCTCGGTCATATTAGTTATGTGGGCTGCAATTGCAAGTATAGGATTGTTGTACAATGTTTGATATAGTTACTACCATTCTATACAATAGATATAGTGTAGATAGTAAATAATACAATAGATATAGAGTAGATAGTAAATAGTACAATAGATATAGAGTAAATAGTAAATAGTACAATAGATATAGAGTAGATACTCCAAACAATCTGTTCCAGTTGATAATTAAATACATTTAAATATATACTGGTATACAATTATCTTTATCATAATATATAGATATATTAATATAGTAATCTTCTTATCCCCCTTATCAACCCCTACTTGACCCCTCCACACACTCTTATCACCTTATCACCCCATTCTCACCCTCTACTAACTTCCTCTTCATCCCCTCCTCACCCCCTCCTCAACCCTCCTTACCCCTTCCTCACCCCTCCTCACCCCTCCTGACCCCCTCCTCACCCCTCCTGACCCCCTCCTCACCCCCTCCTCACCCCCTCCTCACCCCCTCCTCACCCCCTCCTCACCCCCTCCTCACCCCCTCCTCACCCCCTCCTCACCCCCTCCTCACCCCCTTCTCACCCCCTCCTCACCCCCTCCTCACCCCCTCCTCACCCCCTCCTCACCCCCTCCTCACCCCCTCCTCACCCCCTCCTCACCCCCTCCTCACCCCCTCCTCACCCCCTCCTCACCCCCTCCTCACCCCTCCTCACCCCCTCCTCACCCCCTCCTCACCCCTCTTCACCCCTCCTCATCCCCTCCTCATCCCCTCCTCACCCCCTCCTCATCCCCTCCTCATCCCCTCCTCATCCCCTCCTCATCCCCTCCTCATCCCCTCCTCACCCCCTCCTCACCCCCTCCTCACCCCCTCCTCACCCCCTCCTCACCCCCTCCTCACCCCCTCCTCACCCCCTCCTCACCCCCTCCTCACCCCCTCCTCACCCCCTCCTCACCTCCTCCTCACCTCCTACTCAACACCTCCTCACCCCCTACTAACCCCCTCCTCACCCCCTACTAACCCCTCATTACCATGTAGTTGTATCTCTGCCATTTGGGGGAGTAGGAGAGAGTGGCATGGGTTGTTACCATGGTGAACACTCGTTCATTTCATTCTCTCACATGAAGTCCGTGCTGGGCCGAGATCAAAACCTTGAGAAGATTCTAGAGTTTGTATGCGATTCCTGACCTCACACTTATCTTTGAACCCTTATCTTACTACTACTTGACCACATCTAACTACAACTTGACCACATCTAACTACAACTTGACCACATCTAACTACAACTTAATCACATCTAACTACAACTTGACCACATCTAACTACAACTTGACCACATCTAACTACTCCTTGACCACATCTAACTACAACTTGACCACATCTAACTACTTCTTGACTACATCTAACTACTCCTTGACCACATCTAACTACAACTTGACCACATCTAACTACTTCTTGACTACATCTAACTACAACTTGACCACATCTAACTACTACTTGACCACATCTAACTACTACTTGACCACATCTAACTACTACTTGACCATATCTAACTACAACTTGACCACATCTAACTACTACTTGACCACATATTCCCCAACTCTCAATATCCCGTGCACCCCCTATCCCTAGCCCCAAACCCCGCAGTATTCGCTGTCCCCCGTGTGGTGACACCAAGACTAAGTTAGCTTCGTGGTTAACTGTAGAGAAACTCACAAAGAAGGGTCTCACTGGTCACAGTTCCATGCTCTACACTTGTCTATTACCTATTGTCCTATTCTCAAGCGCCATCATGTTTTTTATCAAGGTTACATTACGACCCCTATCATAGCCCCTATTACAGCCCTTTATAAAACATATAGTTCCTCTTATGACCTTATAACAGTTATAACTAGCACTTTTGCACATATTACAGTACCTATTAGTTTGTCTATTACAGCCCCTATCATAGCCCCTATAACAGGCTCAGTTCTCTCTCTCTCCCATAAACCCTATTTACACTGAGTTTACAGTGAATTAATTATCATTTTTAATAATATTTATATTATACAATCATTTATTAATTTATTAAAATATTTTATAATGATGTAATATAATATACAGCTGATCAATCTGAACTGCTTAATACCTGATAAGGTGAAATCATTCTTCAATTGATTCTACCTCATAGCCTCGTTCCTTTGAATCCACGCGAACTCAGATTAACGTTATAATCTATTATATACTTTGAAGTGAAGTATGCTCAATTCTGTAAACATTTATATTTTAAAGTTTTAACCGCAAATGATGTGTCAAGTTTTTATATTATATAATATCTACGTTTTCGTATTTTAGATTTTAGATTTTATTATTAACTTGTTTTAGCATTACATTTAATGTGATCATTTCATTTTATTATGCCACTTTATGCGTTGATATTATAGTTTATATACTAATAAAATATCATATTTAAAAACTTTTTTAATAAAAAAGCATTACTCAAATGATTAGTAAAATTATATATTTATTAATAAAAATATTAAAAAAATGATTAGCTAATACATAAATGTGTAATATATATCCTGTGTCTATAACATATTAATGTATTGCAAGATTAGGTTATCCTGATTATTTGCACATAATCGTTGTCGATGTACATATATCATTTAACCAACGATTATAAATATACCTGGGCGCCTTCTATATCATAGTAACATATGGATAAATAATACCTAGATAACAAAGTTATTGTTTTAATTAATAAATTGTATGGAGAATTTTACAGTTCTTGCTAAATAAAATAATCATTTATATCAACTTAAATACTAATAATATATTTAATATAATATGTTTAGATAAAAGTAATGGAATTCAATATTTTAATATCACATCCCCCATGTGGGCGTAACCAAATAATTTAACTATTATCAATTTCTCTGGTAATCTGATAATCTATGATTTAAACATAGAAATATAGATATGAATTCATATTATAAAATGTTATTAGAGTGTACTTAAATGGGTTTTTTAAATCTCTCTTAAATATGCCCTGTTATAGTGATACCAGGATATATTTGATAAATGTAATAAGCTAATAGATGCTTTAGAATAAAAGTTGTATTGATTCATATAAAAATAAAAATGACTATATTTCTAGTTTATTAAAATTAATTAAATAATATTTAAATAATAAACTACTAATATATATATAATAAACTTCAAATATTTAAATAATACACTTCTACCATCGCCCTATTCACTGGAAGGATTATTACATTTTTCCAGTCAAGTAAATCAATCACAGAGAGGTCAATATAATTTGTGACCAATTAGAAAGTTTATCACTAAAAAAATGTATAACAAATTATAATAATTAAAATAAATAAATATAATTAAAATAATGAAAATTAATTTATACAATTTTTTTAATATTTAATATTGAACAATATGGATATTAAATACAGAGAATACAAATAACAAAACATTATTATCTTATCACCACATGCACAATGGTTTCATGATAAGTTATTAAACCTCTTCACACTTTGATACAAATATATTGTTAAATTACAAATTCATTCACAATAGAGTTCATTTACAATTATATTCATAAATATATTTTAAATATATTTATTATATTTCAGTCATTTCTTAGTCATTTCAATTATATTAAATAACACATTTATATATCATATTTTCCGGATTTTTTTAATATTTTAAAATAAACTAAAAACTAAATCAATACTAAATAATTAAAAATATCTTGCTATATTTATAGATAATATATGTATAGGATACATTGTATACTTAAGAATATTAAAGAATATTTGTATGTGTAACTGTTAGTTTATTTTAAAAAGAATTTTAGTCATTATCTTAACACCATATGTTCTCGTTTCTATATATGGCATAGTATGTAGTATATACTACATACTATACTCTATATAAATATACTCGATATAATAATATATAAATAATATATACTAAATAATAGTATTATGTGTAGGCCTTTAATACATTGTATAAATATTTATTATATAAATGTTTTACATTTAAAAACGGCTAATCAGTAGATTTATAAAATATAAATTAAATACGATAATTGATTTATGTTTGAATTATAATCGTTTCTTATTTGAATTAAATACATAGAGTTCAATAATATATTTCTATGCTACACACCTATTTTAAATAACACATTAGTGCTGTTGAAAATGTTGATCAACTTATGAATTCGTAATTCTTCTGTAGGGGGGAGTATAAAATTTAAAATTATAATATTAGAATATACATGCCATAAGATAGATTAAATCATTTATGACATATTAAAATAATAACTAAATATTTTAATTAATATAAATATATTTATTTAATTTGTCATTGTTAACTTATGTATTACTTAATACATATGTTTTAATGAATGGTTAATTAATCTTCACGCCCTTTGTATCTTGTTATTAGGAATTCAAATTACAGTTATTTGATATACGCACTACTAATGTGAATACATTTCCTTCGGCAATTCGAAAAGTACATGTTTCTATTACATAAAGTGATACATCTATGGAGATTCAATATATGGTGATCAATAAATATATATTTATTAATATGATATTATTAATAATATGAGGTGTTGGTGTTGATTTAAACTAAGTTTTGAGATGTGATAATATCTACCCAAGAAACCAGATGATGTAACTATTTTACAAATTAATATAATATTTTAGATAAAAAATAAACACAATATATTTTTAACATAATTACAATAAAAGTGGTGAATATGACTATATATATATATATATATATATATATATATGTATATATATATATATATATATATATATATATATATATATATATATATATTATAAGTTTAATACAGAGGTGGGTAATTGCAAATTCCCATTATTTTGGATCCTAGAGTATATATGAAGTTTGATAGTAATTAATGAGATAATTGCTTCGACTATGATAAGAAAAAGATACGAATGCCAAACGGTCAAGTAAACTGGGTAGCTGCATAAATTCGTTTTTCTCTAACAAAGTTGCTATTTAGGGGACACGATTAGGCCACTATATATAAAACACTATTTATAGAGGGCAACGAGAGCTGCGGGCGATCGTTATGGAGATATAGATATGTTCCCAGCAATTTGTTGTGCAGTTTCCACGATATCCTGAACCTAGTCCCGTTTAGCCAGGTTGCATTAGTAATGGATAACACCGCAGGTAAAATGAGTCATGCAAATTATAATTGATAACACTTCTGATAGATATTCAATATTGTTTACTTATTTTATTTCAATTTCTAGAATCAATTACAATCTCGGTACAATATAAAGAAATTCTAATTACATAATATGAACTCCGAGTAGTAACAAATACTGTGAACTGCTAAAAAAAAGCGAACCATATGTAACATATATGATAGAGGATACTCCCTAGTATATTCTATATATATACAAATAACCAGAGAAAATATATATGGACATGTTTAATATTAATATCGATATCATTAATATTAATTGCAGATATCATATAAATCAAAGATATCGAAGTGATAACGAAACAATGAAATATATATACAAATTATAAATCCCTGGTATCGTTACATTGTACATCACATTGTCAGTGGATCCACGAGAGGTACTTACTGCCCATTAGAACATTGTTGGCTAGATCTTTTTTTCGGATACACTTCTATTTAGTGGATAGTATATGATCATAAATATATTTATATATATTATTGATCAATTTTAAACAATTATTATTATTTTTATTATTATTTAATCGTGAGTACCAATTATTAATAAATAACTATGACAAACGATAGTCTTTAAAAGAAAAAATATATATAATAAAGTGTAAATATACGTCGGAGATGTATCATAGTGTATCCTTGATCATAGAAGCCGAGAAGTTAAAGAACTTGCAATGAGTAAAGACGAGTTTCAATATGACGAGGAAATCCCCCTACTAATACATCTAGGCGCAATAGTGATATTAAATCATTTATTATTATGAGAATAAGACGAGATCATCGCACGACGAAATAGGATACATAATATATACAAATTTGAAGATATGTTATATTGAGGATTCTTTGAATAAGTGTGAATGTAATAGCGTTAATATAAATTATATAGTCATCAAATAGTCTATAATTACATATGTGTGTTATAAACACAGAGTTTATGGTCAAATGTAAAACTTGGAACAGATTTAATTTTCGAAATTTATATTTATATAAATTTATTTAATTAGAAATTAATTAGAAAAAACAATATCTCTATAAAGGTAATTAAAGAATGACATGAGGCGTATGGAAAATTTAACTTTTAAAAATTAGATTAAGTTTTGTTCAGATAAAACAATTGAGTAGTTCCTTTATAATGCATTCTATACAATCTTTTGATACTTTAAAACTAAGAGAAGTAGTAGTGCAATCCACGAAATTCAATTATTCAAGATTAAATAATGTTAAATGTCACATATATGTTGTTTCTGAGCCAATATATTTTATTACATAAAGAAAAATACATATTTAATCATATTTTCTATAAATTAGTCACTTTGTTAAATATTTCACAGACTCGATCTTGGTGGTTACATTAAATTAATTTTAATAGTTTCGTTTGGGAATCATATGGTAGAGAAGAATTCAAGAAGTGTACGATAAAAAAGAATACACAGATTAAAAAATATATCGAATGATTGATATGATTAAAAACTAAATATTAATCTGAACTTAAAATACCTTCTTATCAATGATCTAGTTAAACTCAAGAACAACTTGATATTTTATGAACTAATAGAACACGAATTTAAATCACAATAAAAACTATATTCATTGGAATAGTATTTCTAATTAAATAATATATCTTAATTAACTTAATAAACTATTTTACAAACATGCTCATAATATTAATGAGATATATTTAATTATTTAATAGTTAATATTGTTACCAAAATATTACAAAAATCTTTCTTAAAAATTGATATAATATAAATATAACATAATTCTTTTGTCAAAAAATATACAATATTTTACATTTGACTATAATATATAATTTATAAAATTCTTGTTGAATTTTTATATTTATTTTGGCACATTTTGGATCTATAATAATTATTACATCTTATTATTTTAAATTATAAATTTAGAATTTCTATAAAAAAATATTTTATAAAATATATTTTTATGAATATTAATTAACTACAATAAATTATTTATTTTAAGTGTAGTTTACTGTTAATGTTTATTTATAATATTTAATTACATGATTTTGAGATAATACTTTGATAATATTTTGATATGATACTTTCCTTGACGAAATAAGTATAAGACATCCAGATAGGTTATACGTTTTGAGTATAATCAGCCATCTTAGTGCAAGTGAATTTTAAAAGGAAATTATTACTACAAAAATATATCCCAAAAGTTGAGACGATATACTTTCATTTACATAATTCGGCAACTATCATTCCAGCTAATCATTTTAATATAAATGTTATCCTTTGTTCATTTTTACAATTATTGATTTATATTATATGAAATGTATTTTTAGTAAAATAGTTATTATTATGTCATTATAAGTCATTATTTTCGTTCACCTTAATATATTTTGATATTAAATAAATCAAATTATTAATACTACTTCGGTTATGCAATAACCAAGGTGTAGACTACATGGAAAATGGTCAGAGATTTGATTCTTTGACCAATAATAATTTTAATAATAATATTATTTGTTACCAAATAATAGTTATTTATATATGTATATAGGTATAATATATATATATATATATATATATATATATATATATATATATATTTGATTAATTTATCGGCTATAGATCAAAAAAGAACGATTGGACTAAATTCGGTATCGAATGTATAAAAAATATATTTTGGGATATCTGCTGTTTAAAATGAACTACATTGGTAAGGGACTCCATTCGACCCCATAGAATATATACAATACAACACAACAGAATAAACTATACTGTTTAAAATAATTGCAACACCATGATACACACACACACACACACACATACATACACACACACACACATACACACACACACACACACACACACACACACACACACACATACACACACACACACACACACACACACACACACACACACACACACACACACACACACACACACACACATATATATATATATATATATATATATATATATATATATATATTACTATAAAGTATTATTAATAAAAGTGAAATATGCAAAGTGAAAAAATCATCCTAATCTTTATGCGGTTGATATTTCTCTATAAAATGAATTTTAACTTGGAATTTCCTGTATATATCTTATACGATTATATCTGTGATACATGTAAAAGTTTAACATGCAAAAGTGTATATACATATTGTAAAAAAACTAATTGTTCGAATTTAATAGGTGTTTACTGTATATTATATATATTAATAACGTATATTGTAAATATATATTTAAATACTTTTAATATTGAAATATAATTGTAATTACATATTTAAGATTATAAATTTAAACAAAATGAAATATACTCCATATATATATATTTTTTTTTATTAGCGAAAATATTATTTCAAATTAATTTCAGTGATTTTTGAAAAGCATTTTATACCCCATTTGGTGATACCATATTTGATATAATATTAATCTATACTAAAACCATACCATCGTGGATACATTTACGCATTATATACCGTGTATACCTTGCCCATATTAAATAAACTACACGTACTTAATGTGTCCATAAATCTGATAACGTTCGTATGACACCCGATTTTGGCGAGATCTCTGAGGTTGCGACCTTTTTTCGTAGTGATTTTGATGCCGGAACTACCTGAAAATAAGATAATATACAGACTCGGGTTACCGGATGTGTTGGTGTTATTCCCATTCATCTATCTCAAATTCCCGAAACAATTCTTTAAATACAATAAATTATTAAGGTGTACAAATATTTATAATAATAAATTGGATGTATATTAAATATATTAATAATAATATATACTTATATATAATCTATACTTATATGCTAAATTGTAGTATTTTAATTATATTTTTTATAAATTTGAAAAACAGAACATTTCAGATTTTAATTACTGAATAGGATATATCTAAATATTTCAAACTTATTTATAGATACCTTATTAGGTAAGTACATACATTAACAAGCCTGCGATATAAAGATTCACTTTTGTCATGGCATATATGCTATTATATATAATGACTTAACGGCTATATTAGATGACTTTTTGGATGCTCGAACCTTCATTTATCAAGTAAGACACGACATGGAGATGTCCATTCCTGGCGGCCAGGTGAAGGCAATTGAGTCCTGCAATGTAGGCGTGGTTTAAGCGGTGATGGGGCAGGTATTAGGTTTAAAATGGGTGTGGCCGTATGGCCACTTGTAGTATATCCATATAACTGATACGATACTATAACTATAGTCCCCCTAGTAGGTCCATAGGTATGGAAAGGTATTCGGTGAAGATTTACAGCTTACCAATACAAAACCTATACCGTTCTGGGGTGGGAACTAGTGAGTAATCGCATACGCAATAGCCCTTTGACCTACCCACCGTAACCACTGACCGGAAGAGTCGATGAGTTTCACGTTGGCGCCCTTCTCCACCAACAGGCGACAACACTCTAGGTTGCCGTTACTCGCCGCCAGGTGGAGAGCGGATCTGCCGTTTCGATTCGGCCAGTCCAAGTTCTAGACGACGGTATGTGGCGGAGATGGGAGTAGTAATAGGAAGAGTGTTACTGGAGCAGTAATAGGGAGAGTGTACGGGAGTAGTGGTAGGGAGATTATACGGGAGTAGTGGTAGGGAGATTGTACGGGAGTGTTGGTAGGGAGATTGTACGGGAGTAGTGGTAGGGAGAGTGTACGGGAGTAGTGGTAGGGAGATTGTACGGGAGTAGTGTTAGGGAGAGTGTACGGGAGTAGTAGTAGGGAGAGTGTACGGGAGTAGTGGTAGGGAGAGTGTACGGGAGTAGTGGCAGGGAGAGTATACGGGAGTAGTGGTAGGGATATTGTACGGGAGTAGTAGTAGGGAGTAGTTGTAGGGAGATTGTACGGTAGTGTTAGTAGGGAGAGTGTACGGGAGTAGTGGTAGGGAGATTGTACGGTAGTGTTGGTAGGGAGAGTGTACGGGAGTAGTGGTAGGGAGATTGTACGGTAGTGTTGGTAGGGAGAGTGTACGGGAGTAGTGGTAGGGAGATTGTACGAGAGTAGTAGTAGGGAGAATGTACGGGAGTAGTAGTAGGGAGAGTGTACGGGAGTAATGGTAGGGAGAGTGTACGGGAGTAGTGGTAGGGAGATTGTACGAGAGTAGTAGTAGGGAGAATGTACGGTAGTGTTGGTAGGGAGAGTGTACGGGAGTAATGGTAGGGAGAGTGTACGGGAGTAGTGGTAGGGAGAGTGTACGGGAGTAGTGGTAGGGAGAGTGTACGGGAGTAGTGGTAGGGAGAGTGTACGGGAGTAGTGGTAGGGAGAGTGTACGGGAGTAGTGGTAGGGAGAGTGTACGGGAGTAGTGGTAGGGAGAGTGTACGGGAGTAGTGGTAGGGAGAGTGTACGGGAGTAGTGGTAGGGAGTAGTGGTAGGGAGAGTGTACGGGAGAAGTGGTAGGGAGAGTGTACGGGAGTAGTGGTAGGGAGAGTATACGGGAGTAGTGGTAGGGAGAGTGTACGGGAGTAGTGGTAGGGAGATTGTACGGGAGTTGTAATAGGGAGAGTGTAAGACAATTGAGTGATGTAAGACAATGGAGTAGTGTAAGACAATGGAGTAGTGTAATAAAGGTAAAGGTATCGGTACTGTAGTGCGACACAGAGGAAGGGATGAAAGGGAATGCTCATGGAAAGGTGAATAGGTATATCAGGTGTGATTATGTGAGCCTCGAGTTCGAGTGAGGGAATGAAACCTTATGGATTGAAAGAGGAGGGTGCTGGATATGTTGTGAGATAGGGTGTAAGTATGCTTTGTTCATTGAACATTATATACTTTACACTTTATGTCATGTTAAGCGGTGTGATTTAATCTATTGAGGAAATGCTATATATATATATATATATATATATATATATATATATAAACCTTACATCTGTTAATGAATTTCTGCAGTTTAATTTCATCGCCTAGAAATGCTACAAATTTCAATCATTATAATTAGGTATTTATGCTCGAGTTATTATATATATATATACATATATATATATATATATATATATATATATATATATAATATATATATATATATGTGTGTATGTGCATGTTTCTATAAATATATGTATGACATAGATTATATGTGTATGAAATTGAAATTATATATAGATATTTATAAAAATAGAATAATCTTTATCCAATAGATAAAGATTATTACTTTTTAACAAACTAAAATATATATATATATATATATATATATATATATATATATACAGATATACAAATATATATTGACACAAGGTTTAGGTTTAATTATATTGCGACAGTGTGTATTTACATACGAATGTAGTTATTGGATGATTTTCTTAATTTGTAATGCTCTTTTAAAGAATCTCCTTTTAAGGAGGTTGAATTCATTATATGTACGATTTAATTTTAATTTTGAATTTAAATAATAATAATAACAAAGGCATAATCTATTGTTTCATATACTTTTGACGATTTTAAGTTTGACATATTAAGAGTTGTTAAGCTTCAAGCAAGTTTTCTCTCGGGTAATTACAGATAATTTAACATGAAATAAAATATTGGCTATTAGGAAATACAACCATCCAAAAACCCAACTATTATAAAATCTAATATAATTATTTAAAATACAAAATAAACATAATATATTTGTAATTCAAATAAAATATATTTTATCTTTTATTAGATAATAAAAATAATAAAATAACCTGCATTGTTTCCTGGATAATTGAAAGAGATAATAAGTGAAATTCTGATATATATATATATATATATATATATATATATATATGTTTATTTAACTATGACTTATATATAAAAGCGATATATATTAACGATTAATTTATATGTATATATACCCATAGGTAAACCGGCGTAACCATAGATAACAGAAACAATTAAATAATCAATGTTATTACAAACGATTTAGTCAACGTATCTGATGCCTTATTAAGAGGTGATAATTGTTAAAATATGATATAATCTCGGATATAATACATCAACTACCCTTCTTACCCAGTGCCTTACCACTCCCGAACCACTCAAAACAATTCATCGACGTATTCGGTCTTTTGTAAGTAGATGGATATTTATTATACCATTAGCAAAATACTCAATGCTTCTTTCTACTTTATAGATTACCTATCTATATATATATATATATATATATATATATATATATAGATATATATATTTATTGTTATATTATACATATTTAAATTAAAAAATTAAACATTTAAATTATAAAGTAAATTTAGTTAAATAGAATACAAAACATATATATATATATATATATATATATATTGCATTATATATATAGTAATAGATGTATCCATATAAATGTACTCTATCCCAGCAAGACAGTTAGAAAATCCACAACAATAATTACTATGTTTATTTTAAAACCGTTTATTCACATTACAATCATTATCCAGAGACAATTGTCATTATACACAATTACAGTAATGTAATAAATACTCAGTAGTATAGTCTGTCGAACTAATGCCGACTATTACGTAATAGTCGAATGACCAGTATTTTTTACATTTCCGGCAATATATTTAGTTGTACGGCCATGATTGTCATAAGAGATCAACCGGAAACTTGGAAGTATTTAGGGAACTGCGATTACCTTTGAACAAAGGACGCGGGTCCGTTATGTTAAGGGTTGTCTGTACGCGATATTAATAATAATGTGTGTGCGTGCGTTCTGCTTTACATACACACTCTCTGTTTTACATCCACGCGACGCGTGTTATAATAATATTAATAATTAGTTATAAGATAGTTAATAATTAGTTATAAGATAGTTAATAATTAGTTATAAGATAGTTAATAATTAGTTATAAGATAGTTAATAATTAGTTATAAGAAAGTTAATAATTAGTTATAAGATAGTTAATAATTAGTTATAAGATAGTTAATAATTAGTTATAAGATAGTTAATAATTAGTTATAAGATAGTTAATAATTAGTTAATAATTAGTTATAAGATAGTTAATAATTAGTTATAAGATAGTTAATAATTAGTTATAAGATAGTTAATAATTAGTTATAAGATAGTTAATAATTAGTTATAAGATAGTTAATAATTAGTTATAAGATAGTTAATAATTAGTTATAAGATAGTTAATAATTAGTTATAAGATAGTTAATAATTAGTTATAAGATAGTTAATAATTAGTTATAAGATAGTTAATAATTAGTTATAAGATAGTTAATAATTAGTTATAAGATAGTTAATAATTAGTTATAAGATAGTTAATAATTAGTTATAAGATAGTTAATAATTAGTTATAAGATAGTTAATAATTAGTTATAAGATAGTTAATAATTAGTTATAAGATAGTTAATAATTAGTTATAAGATAGTTAATAATTAGTTATAAGATAGTTAATAATTAGTTATAAGATAGTTAATAATTAGTTATAAGATAGTTAATAATTAGTTATAAGATAGTTAATAATTAGTTATAAGATAGTTAATAATTAGTTATAAGATAGTTAATAATTAGTTATAAGATAGTTAATAATTAGTTATAAGATAGTTAATAATTAGTTATAAGATAGTTAATAATTAGTTATAAGATAGTTAATAATTAGTTATAAGATAGTTAATAATTAGTTATAAGATAGTTAATAATTAGTTATAAGATAGTTAATAATTAGTTATAAGATAGTTAATAATTAGTTATAAGATAGTTAATAATTAGTTATAAGATAGTTAATAATTAGTTATAAGATAGTTAATAATTAGTTATAAGATAGTTAATAATTAGTTATAAGATAGTTAATAATTAGTTATAAGATAGTTAATAATTAGTTATAAGATAGTTAATAATTAGTTATAAGATAGTTAATAATTAGTTATAAGATAGTTAATAATTAGTTATAAGATAGTTAATAATTAGTTATAAGATAGTTAATAATTAGTTATAAGATAGTTAATAATTAGTTATAAGATAGTTAATAATTAGTTATAAGATAGTTAATAATTAGTTATAAGATAGTTAATAATTAGTTATAAGATAGTTAATAATTAGTTATAAGATAGTTAATAATTAGTTATAAGATAGTTAATAATTAGTTATAAGATAGTTAATAATTAGTTATAAGATAGTTAATAATTAGTTATAAGATAGTTAATAATTAGTTATAAGATAGTTAATAATTAGTTATAAGATAGTTAATAATTAGTTATAAGATAGTTAATAATTAGTTATAAGATAGTTAATAATTAGTTATAAGATAGTTAATAATTAGTTATAAGATAGTTAATAATTAGTTATAAGATAGTTAATAATTAGTTATAAGATAGTTAATAATTAGTTATAAGATAGTTAATAATTAGTTATAAGATAGTTAATAATTAGTTATAAGATAGTTAATAATTAGTTATAAGATAGTTAATAATTAGTTATAAGATAGTTAATAATTAGTTATAAGATAGTTAATAATTAGTTATAAGATAGTTAATAATTAGTTATAAGATAGTTAATAATTAGTTATAAGATAGTTAATAATTAGTTATAAGATAGTTAATAATTAGTTATAAGATAGTTAATAATTAGTTATAAGATAGTTAATAATTAGTTATAAGATAGTTAATAATTAGTTATAAGATAGTTAATAATTAGTTATAAGATAGTTAATAATTAGTTATAAGATAGTTAATAATTAGTTATAAGATAGTTAATAATTAGTTATAAGATAGTTAATAATTAGTTATAAGATAGTTAATAATTAGTTATAAGATAGTTAATAATTAGTTATAAGATAGTTAATAATTAGTTATAAGATAGTTAATAATTAGTTATAAGATAGTTAATAATTAGTTATAAGATAGTTAATAATTAGTTATAAGATAGTTAATAATTAGTTATAAGATAGTTAATAATTAGTTATAAGATAGTTAATAATTAGTTATAAGATAGTTAATAATTAGTTATAAGATAGTTAATAATTAGTTATAAGATAGTTAATAATTAGTTATAAGATAGTTAATAATTAGTTATAAGATAGTTAATAATTAGTTATAAGATAGTTAATAATTAGTTATAAGATAGTTAATAATTAGTTATAAGATAGTTAATAATTAGTTATAAGATAGTTAATAATTAGTTATAAGATAGTTAATAATTAGTTATAAGATAGTTAATAATTAGTTATAAGATAGTTAATAATTAGTTATAAGATAGTTAATAATTAGTTATAAGATAGTTAATAATTAGTTATAAGATAGTTAATAATTAGTTATAAGATAGTTAATAATTAGTTATAAGATAGTTAATAATTAGTTATAAGATAGTTAATAATTAGTTATAAGATAGTTAATAATTAGTTATAAGATAGTTAATAATTAGTTATAAGATAGTTAATAATTAGTTATAAGATAGTTAATAATTAGTTATAAGATAGTTAATAATTAGTTATAAGATAGTTAATAATTAGTTATAAGATAGTTAATAATTAGTTATAAGATAGTTAATAATTAGTTATAAGATAGTTAATAATTAGTTATAAGATAGTTAATAATTAGTTATAAGATAGTTAATAATTAGTTATAAGATAGTTAATAATTAGTTATAAGATAGTTAATAATTAGTTATAAGATAGTTAATAATTAGTTATAAGATAGTTAATAATTAGTTATAAGATAGTTAATAATTAGTTATAAGATAGTTAATAATTAGTTATAAGATAGTTAATAATTAGTTATAAGATAGTTAATAATTAGTTATAAGATAGTTAATAATTAGTTATAAGATAGTTAATAATTAGTTATAAGATAGTTAATAATTAGTTATAAGATAGTTAATAATTAGTTATAAGATAGTTAATAATTAGTTATAAGATAGTTAATAATTAGTTATAAGATAGTTAATAATTAGTTATAAGATAGTTAATAATTAGTTATAAGATAGTTAATAATTAGTTATAAGATAGTTAATAATTAGTTATAAGATAGTTAATAATTAGTTATAAGATAGTTAATAATTAGTTATAAGATAGTTAATAATTAGTTATAAGATAGTTAATAATTAGTTATAAGATAGTTAATAATTAGTTATAAGATAGTTAATAATTAGTTATAAGATAGTTAATAATTAGTTATAAGATAGTTAATAATTAGTTATAAGATAGTTAATAATTAGTTATAAGATAGTTAATAATTAGTTATAAGATAGTTAATAATTAGTTATAAGATAGTTAATAATTAGTTATAAGATAGTTAATAATTAGTTATAAGATAGTTAATAATTAGTTATAAGATAGTTAATAATTAGTTATAAGATAGTTAATAATTAGTTATAAGATAGTTAATAATTAGTTATAAGATAGTTAATAATTAGTTATAAGATAGTTAATAATTAGTTATAAGATAGTTAATAATTAGTTATAAGATAGTTAATAATTAGTTATAAGATAGTTAATAATTAGTTATAAGATAGTTAATAATTAGTTATAAGATAGTTAATAATTAGTTATAAGATAGTTAATAATTAGTTATAAGATAGTTAATAATTAGTTATAAGATAGTTAATAATTAGTTATAAGATAGTTAATAATTAGTTATAAGATAGTTAATAATTAGTTATAAGATAGTTAATAATTAGTTATAAGATAGTTAATAATTAGTTATAAGATAGTTAATAATTAGTTATAAGATAGTTAATAATTAGTTATAAGATAGTTAATAATTAGTTATAAGATAGTTAATAATTAGTTATAAGATAGTTAATAATTAGTTATAAGATAGTTAATAATTAGTTATAAGATAGTTAATAATTAGTTATAAGATAGTTAATAATTAGTTATAAGATAGTTAATAATTAGTTATAAGATAGTTAATAATTAGTTATAAGATAGTTAATAATTAGTTATAAGATAGTTAATAATTAGTTATAAGATAGTTAATAATTAGTTATAAGATAGTTAATAATTAGTTATAAGATAGTTAATAATTAGTTATAAGATAGTTAATAATTAGTTATAAGATAGTTAATAATTAGTTATAAGATAGTTAATAATTAGTTATAAGATAGTTAATAATTAGTTATAAGATAGTTAATAATTAGTTATAAGATAGTTAATAATTAGTTATAAGATAGTTAATAATTAGTTATAAGATAGTTAATAATTAGTTATAAGATAGTTAATAATTAGTTATAAGATAGTTAATAATTAGTTATAAGATAGTTAATAATTAGTTATAAGATAGTTAATAATTAGTTATAAGATAGTTAATAATTAGTTATAAGATAGTTAATAATTAGTTATAAGATAGTTAATAATTAGTTATAAGATAGTTAATAATTAGTTATAAGATAGTTAATAATTAGTTATAAGATAGTTAATAATTAGTTATAAGATAGTTAATAATTAGTTATAAGATAGTTAATAATTAGTTATAAGATAGTTAATAATTAGTTATAAGATAGTTAATAATTAGTTATAAGATAGTTAATAATTAGTTATAAGATAGTTAATAATTAGTTATAAGATAGTTAATAATTAGTTATAAGATAGTTAATAATTAGTTATAAGATAGTTAATAATTAGTTATAAGATAGTTAATAATTAGTTATAAGATAGTTAATAATTAGTTATAAGATAGTTAATAATTAGTTATAAGATAGTTAATAATTAGTTATAAGATAGTTAATAATTAGTTATAAGATAGTTAATAATTAGTTATAAGATAGTTAATAATTAGTTATAAGATAGTTAATAATTAGTTATAAGATAGTTAATAATTAGTTATAAGATAGTTAATAATTAGTTATAAGATAGTTATAAGATAGTTAATAATTAGTTATAAGATAGTTAATAATTAGTTATAAGATAGTTAATAATTAGTTATAAGATAGTTAATAATTAGTTATAAGATAGTTAATAATTAGTTATAAGATAGTTAATAATTAGTTATAAGATAGTTAATAATTAGTTATAAGATAGTTAATAATTAGTTATAAGATAGTTAATAATTAGTTATAAGATAGTTAATAATTAGTTATAAGATAGTTAATAATTAGTTATAAGATAGTTAATAATTAGTTATAAGATAGTTAATAATTAGTTATAAGATAGTTAATAATTAGTTATAAGATAGTTAATAATTAGTTATAAGATAGTTAATAATTAGTTATAAGATAGTTAATAATTAGTTATAAGATAGTTAATAATTAGTTATAAGATAGTTAATAATTAGTTATAAGATAGTTAATAATTAGTTATAAGATAGTTAATAATTAGTTATAAGATAGTTAATAATTAGTTATAAGATAGTTAATAATTAGTTATAAGATAGTTAATAATTAGTTATAAGATAGTTAATAATTAGTTATAAGATAGTTAATAATTAGTTATAAGATAGTTAATAATTAGTTATAAGATAGTTAATAATTAGTTATAAGATAGTTAATAATTAGTTATAAGATAGTTAATAATTAGTTATAAGATAGTTAATAATTAGTTATAAGATAGTTAATAATTAGTTATAAGATAGTTAATAATTAGTTATAAGATAGTTAATAATTAGTTATAAGATAGTTAATAATTAGTTATAAGATAGTTAATAATTAGTTATAAGATAGTTAATAATTAGTTATAAGATTGTTAATAATTAGTTATAAGATAGTTAATAATTAGTTATAAGATAGTTAATAATTAGTTATAAGATAGTTAATAATTAGTTATAAGATAGTTAATAATTAGTTATAAGATAGTTAATAATTAGTTATAAGATAGTTAAGGTAGTTAACTGAACAACACCAAACCCTGGGTTTGTTGTTCTAAACAAATGGTGGGTATACCATAGTGTGTATTCACATGCAATCCAAATCGAACGTAAAAAAATGAATGTAAACACGAACGCGCCTGCGAAAATACAAACGAACACAAGTACACATACAGTGTGTATACTCAGTACACTGTACTCACCACTGTACTCACTACTCTACTCACCACTTTACTCGCTACTCTACTCGATACTCTACTCACCACTGTACTCACCATTGTACTCACTACTCTACTCACCACTTTACTCGCTACTCTACTCGCCACTCTACTCGTCACTCTACTCGCCATTCTACTCACCACTCTACTCTCTACTCTACCCACCACTCTACTCACCACTGTACTCACTACTGTACTCGACACTCTACTCGCTACTCTACTCACCACTTTACTCACCACTCTACTCACCACTGTTCTCACCACTGTACTCACCACTCTACTCGCAACTCTACTCGCAACTCTACTCACCACTCTACTCACCACTCTACTCACCACTGTACTCACTACTGTACTCACCACTGTACTCACCACTCTACTCGCCACTCTACTCACCACTGTACTCACCACTCTACTCACTATTCTACTCACCACTCTACTAACTACTGTATTCACCACTCTACTCAACACTCTCTCACCACTGTACTCACCACTGTACTCACCACTGTACTCACCACTCTACTCACCACTCTACTCGCTACTCTACTCGCCACTTTACTCACCACTCTACTCACAACTGTACTCACCACTGTACTCGCCACTCTACTCGCTACTCTACTCACCATTCTACTCACCACTGTACTTACCACTGTACTCATAACTCTACTCACCACTCTACTCGCTACTCTACTCACCACTTTACTCGCTACTCTACTCGCCACTCTACTCGTCACTCTACTCGCCATTCTACTCACCACTCTACTCTCTACTTTACCCACCACTCTACTCACCACTGTACTCACCACTGTACTCGACACTCTACTCGCTACTCTACTCACCACTGTACTCACCACTCTACTCACCACTGTACTCACCACTGTACTCACCACTCTACTCGCAACTCTACTCGCAACTCTACTCACCACTCTACTCACCACTCTACTCACCACTGTACTCACTACTGTACTCACCACTGTACTCACCACTCTACTCGCCACTCTACTCACCACTGTACTCACCACTCTACTCACTATTCTACTCACCACTCTATTAACTACTGTATTCACCACTCTACTCAATACTCTCTCACCACTGTACTCACCACTGTACTCACAACTGTACTCACCACTGTACTCACCACTCTACTCACAACTCTACTCGCTACTCTACTCGCCACTTTACTCACCACTCTACTCACAACTGTACTCACCACTGTATTCGCCACTCTACTCGCTACTCTACTCACCACTCTACTCACCACTGTACTTACCACTGTACTCATAACTCTACTCACCACTCTACTCGCTACTCTACTCAACACTCTACCCACCACACTACACACTACTCTACTCGCCATTCTACCTAACAATCTACCCACCACTCTACTCGCTACTCTACTCAATACTCTACCCACCACTCTACTCACTACTCTACTCGATACTCTACTCACCACTCTACTCTCCACTGTACTCAACACTCTACTCACCACTCTACCCACCACTCTACTCAACACTCTACTCAATATTATACTCTCTACTCTACTCGCCACTCTACTCGCCACTCTACTCACCACTGTACTCAACACTACTCTCTACTCTATTCGCTACTCTACTCGCCACTCTACCTAACAATCTACCCAGCACTCTTCTCACTACTCTACTCAACACTCTACTCTCTATTTTATTCGCTACTCTACTCAACACTCTACTCACCACACTACTCACTACTGTACTCACCACTCTACTCACCACTCTACTCACCACTGTACTCACTACTGTACTCACCACTGTACTCACCACTCTACTCGCCACTCTACTCACCACTGTACTCACTACTCTACTCACTATTCTACTCACCACTCTACTAACTACTGTATTCACCACTATACTCAACACTCTCTCACCACTGTACTCACCACTGTACTCACCACTGTACTCACCACTGTACTCACTACTCTACTCGCTACCCTACTCGACACTCTACTCGCCACTGTACTCACCACTCTACTCGCTACTCTACTCACCACTCTACTCACCACTCTACTCTCTACTCTACTCGCCACTTTACTCACCACTCTACTCACAACTGTACTCACCACTGTACTCGCCACTCTACTCGCTACTCTACTTACCACTCTACTCACCACTGTACTTACCACTGTACTCATAACTCTACTCACCACTCTACTCGCTACTATACTCAACACTCTACTCGCTACTCTACTCAACACTCTACCCACCACACTACACACTACTCTACTCGCCATTCTACCTAACAATCTACCCACCACTCTACTCGCTACTCTACTCAATACTCTACCCACCACTCTACTCATTACTCTACTCGATACTCTACTCACCACTCTACTCACCACTGTACTCAACACTCTACTCACCACTCTACCCACCACTTTACTCAACACTCTACTCAACATTCTACTCTCTACTCTACTCGCCACTCTACTCGCCACTCTACTCACCACTGTACTCAACACTACTCTCTACTCTACTCGCTACTCTACTCGCCACTCTACCTAACAATCTACCCACCACTCTACTCGCCACTCTACTCAACACTCTACTCTCTATTTTATTCGCTACTCTACTCAACACTCTACTCACCACACTACTTACTACTGTACTCACTACTATACTCCACTACTCTACTCGCCAATCTACCTAACAATCTACCCACCAATCTACCCACCACTCTACTCTCTACTCTACCCACCACTTGTCAATCAAATATATTTTGATATCTATAAATTAAGATATGTTGTTAGTTTTTATATTATTCATTATTATAATCAATTAAAGTGTATTAAGGTATATTATTATATATTAAATTATTAATATTATTATAATAGTAATTTATTTATATAGTTAATAAATACAGATAACAACTGTTTATTATTTATCATATAAATGGAATATATAATCGTTTAAATAATTGAATACCATATATTATACAATTTTAGATCTCATTAAAATCAGCAATGGTATCTATAATAATATATTTCTGTGATGATGACCATTTATTATATATGAAGACAAGAGGTTAATTGTAATTCATTCGTAATACAAAAGTGAGTAATTCAATTATTATAGTGACTTGTTTTGTTGATTGGTTTATATATTGATATTAATATAATAATACATAAAGTATGTGATTTATGTGATAAACTTTCTTATTTCAGCGTTATTTAACAATAAAGCTTATATTTTAGGTAGTAATAAATGAAATGGCGTCCATTATATCAAAATAAGAATTTTAAATGAAGGATATTAAGTCATTTTCTTCATTTTGTTTCTATATTTTATATATTTATGTATATGAAATAATTAAAAGTGTACATAATTAAATCGTATGGATTATTAGTTCATTATTTAGAATATTTTAATCTATTCGGGTACAATATGTAATATAAATTAGGGTATAAATTAATATCTGTATTAGAGTACAACATGGCTACGTTTTAAGTAAGGTACACTAGGATGTTTTAATTAACGTACTCTAATAATTTTATTTAGGGTACATATGAGGTATATCTCATATGTATTGAAAAAATGAGGGTACATGAGATATATGTTTACAATTCGTTTTATTTCATCTGTACCCTCATTAGGGTACAACTATAAGGAGAATCGCTATACGGACAATGGTTATACTGATATCTGTACTCTAATTTTCGATGAATCGGTCAAAATATTAAGATTATGACTTCATTTAAAGTAAATCTCACATACGAATTTCTGAGAAACTTCAACATTGGGGAACAGATTTTAATCTCGGGTGTAAGTGAGAAAGAGATTACCAAATTATTGAAATGAGACAAGGAAATATTCAAAAGATTTAATTGAGTTACGAAGAATTTCTGTATTGTTATTTGCAGAATTTGCGATCGAATGATAATAATTCGACAACAAATCCGATTCCTATGGGCAGATGTATCAATAGTAGTGGCCCAGGCCGTAATGTATAGTATGAATGGTATATACGCATCGTAATTATATAATTACATAATGAAATCAGATAGTAGTATATATACAGTTTTTATATTTAGTATATATATATATATATATATATATACAGTTTATATATTTAGTATATATATACAGTTTATATATTTAGTATATATATTTAGTATATATATTTAGTATATATATTTAGTATATATATTTAGTATATATATAGACAGTTGATATATTTAGTATATATATATACAGTTTATATATTTAGTATATATATATACAGTTTATATATTTAGTATATATATTTAGTATATATATACAGTTGATATATTTAGTATATATATATATATATATAGCAGTTGATATATAATTTAATATACATATTCAAGCGAGCAAGTTCATGATTAATATATATTAAGATATCTTACATACTAAATATAATTACATGCATACAACAACTATAATTACAAAGCTTACTAAGTATACAATGTAGCATAAAAACATTTTTATTGATCGGTGTCTCGTCCCAGAATCGAACCTGTGCAAGAATGGAACATACATATGACATTTTCCATAATCTTTACAAACATATCTAAAAGAATTAGATAATAATATAGCTTAATTACTTAATGATTAGTAATAATAGCAGCTATTAATATATGCTATTATATATTTTTTCTATAATATTAAAAAATATCATTTTCAAATTCTTAAATGTGGGCGTATTAATCAATATCTGGCATATAAATCAGGGCGTGGTTACACAAATTCAAATTTATAAATATATTTCAATATTCGGAATACTATAATTACCAATACGAGATTAAATATTATATCAAAAGAGATCAAATATTTGTTAGAAAATAAAATATTCTCTAATAATATAATAAAAAGCCACATATTGTATTTATATCGGTTTATAATCTCCGTCTGTCCTGAACTATCCTTTATTTATTTTACTTACGACGAAAGTAAAAACGGGCTTGATTAATTTACCATATTACTATGATACACTATCGAGGATATGCATAACATATCTTGTCATGACTAGACATTTTATATATATATATATATGCAACTTATTAATAGTATGTACTTCCATTATCTACAAATCTACTCTATGGAGTAGTCGCTATAGCATTGTCGGCCGAGAAAGACTCACACATCTATTATCAATATACTATCTGAGAATATATTTATGAATTTAATGGTAGTAACTCTAAAAAAAGTAGTATATAAATTCTAAATAGATTATGTATCCACTTTAGAATAGAAATTTAAATTATATATATAAAATTCAAATTTATTATCTTTATATATATATTTATAAGTTAAAAATTCAATATTTATATTTCTTTGATTGACATGTTTATTTATCAACTATTTGACATATACGGCATCCCTATAATAATTTATTATAATCGGTATAAGTGATAATAAATGGATTAGTTGTATTATTAGTTAAATATTTAATATCGATAAAATAATGTACTCGTATGTATTTTAATCATATTAAGTATATTCTTATTGATTTGAAATTATTCAAGATTGATTTATTGTTAACAAAACTTTAAAATATCTTCTTATATGCGTAGGTTCCATTCTGGGACACGGCATCGGTATACCTATTCTATAGAATGGAAAATATAAATGTATATCTTTTAGAACTATTCTAATTATGTTCATATATATGTATGTTTATATATATATATGTTTATATATATATATATATATATATATATATATATGTATGTATATAAATAGTGTTATATAATAAAAAAAAACTATGCATTCAGCTACATACAAATCTATTTACTCACATATATGTTTCACAGTATGTTATTAGTCGAACCAATCCCATTAGTCGAACACAATGTCAACAACAGTTCACTTTGCATAAGCTCTCTAACTCTCTTAGTATCCACTCGTCTTGTTTCCGTCTCCTCCACACAGAATCGCTATGGTCAAGACCAATAACAACCCAAATGACTACTTCAAGTTAACCAATATCTATATATACGTGATCGTCATCTTCTTTATTATAACTTTTTTAGTAAGTGTAATCAATATATATGAATATATGACTATATATATATATATAAATATATATATATATATATATATATATATATATATATATATATATGAGAAATAAATATCGAAATATATTAAAATTATATTAAACTAATTTCTTACTGGTATTCTATCAATATTATATATTTGTACAAATATATATATCTTCTCATTCCTGTAAATGTGTTATACAAATTTAATTTTGGTAATACAATATGTTAATTAATAGAAATACATATAATATATATATATATATATCCAGTAATTATATATTCTACGTATACGTTTTATAAAACGTGACATTTATAAAACCATAAACATTTTCTTGGAACATTATGTCACACATTGTAATATTTTGAAACTTATAAAATCTAACAAATAACACATTTGAACACATTTCAGAATATTTATTCTAAAACGTGATATTTGTGAATTACATTGGAATATACCAGCACATTATTTAAATTTTCTTCTACAACATGCAACATATAAAAAATGAAACATATAAGCACACTTTTTAAAACATATTATATAGATTATACAATAGTAAATTAATATTCATAATGTAATTAATTAAAATAAGAAAATAAAAATACTGAATATAAAATGCAATAAATTATGATTTAATTACGAAATAATCTATAAATATATATATATATATATATATATATATATATATATATATATGTGTGTGTGTGTGTGTATAGATATATATGTATAATATATATATATATATATATATATATATATACATATATATATATATATATATATATATATCTTAATACACAAATTGAATAAATCTTCAGAAAACATATCAATAATAAACATAAATGACTTGGACAATAATATATTGAATCAATAAATGGAAATAGTTACGCTATCTGAATGTATAAATAATATATTATTGCTAAAAGTAAAATAAATATAATCAAGATAATGCAAATATGCAATAACTACCTGAATAACTATATAATACATACAATATCATATAAGATTAATACATTATCAAATCAGTATTTTAACATAAGTATATGTCTCCGCGCATATTATCGTTACCAACAGCATTATAACATAACATAAGCTCTTCACAAATACTAATCTATTCGATATCTAGTTTTATATCATTGTGGACACACCTATTATTAGTTGTGTATTTTTAATAAGATATATATATATATACATAAAACAGCTTTAAATTATTAACTTTAATCTTAAAAATATATATATCGACTTTATTTATTTAGTATTTATTAGATAACTATAAAACTATCAAACTATAAAATAACAACATTTATTTATAAAATAAAAAATACAGTAGCTTTAATTTTGATTTATTTATAATATTTTTAACTGCATAAAGTGCATTCATTTATTTAACAAAAATTTCATATAAAAGTTGAAATCGAATAATTATAGTAAAATGTCATACATTTCAATTATTACATATTATATAATTACATAGCAAAATAGGAGTGGTTTTATAACATAGGAGTAGCTATATATTTCTAATTTAATAATATGAGTCTTTATACGTTTTATATATTATATATTACATGAAATAAAATAGTACTTTTATATGTTTATAAACATATATATATTAAAAAGGTAGATTTGTAAATAATAGATATAGGAAATATAGGTGACTAAAGAACACGACATGATTACTAACTATGATGAAAATGTCAATACTCAATTTAACCTATAAGCTTAATTGCTGTATTAATAACACCCTTCCGAGTTAGATATATATATATATATATATATATATATATATATATATATAGATAGTAATATCTAATAACCTATATAATTTTAATTTATCATTCATATTTATTGAAAATGCTTATACATATCTGGATGATTTAGTTGTGCAATTAATGAGTTATTATATCTTATTATAATTATAACGAAAATAGATTTTATTTTTTAAAAACTCGTTTAAATTAAACCTCGCCTAAAATAAATCTCTCAACGTAAACGAAAATCTCTCGCAAATTAGAGAACAATATGTTGGTAACCTTAATGTGGTATTATGGAGATTTTGAGTTAAAATGTTAAAATAGACAATATATTTTTTGCAACGAAATCTTCATAACTCAATACGAAAACTATAGTTTTACTATAGTAAACTATAGTATACTTTTTATATTATAACAAAACCATGTATATATTATATAAATATAATAATGGTAATTAATAATCTACATATGCTAATAGATATATCTACACACACACCCACACACACACACACATATATACACACACACACGCACATGTATACGCACCCACACACACACACACACACACACACACACACACATATATATATATATATATATATATATATATATATGCATACAATGGCTAATATTTCAATAATGTGAATTTAATCTTTAATTGCAGATTGGCGATAACTACTTGGAATGGTGTGAACATTTATATCTTTATGGTAGATTTATAGTTTTGTTGCATACTTTGAGCCCCTTTTTTATGCATTACGTGTTAGTTCTTATTCCTGAAACAGCATACAGTTGTTGTAATTAATACATTACATTCAATGTGAACTGAATACTATTTTGAGTATTTTCAAAGTACCGGTTGAGACCTTTTAAATGAATGTATTCTTATAATACATATATATAATTGTAGTTTGTTGTTAATTTACTAATCATAGAATTGAATCATTGTTTAATTGTAGATATTAGATTTTTCTAAATTAATATTTAGAATTATTAAGAATTGACGCATATGTAGGCAATAGTGTAACTTATGTAATCAAATCTAGCACATTGTAATATGTCACATCATTTATATACATTAATATATATAACACAATACTTATGCATATGTATGTACATATGTTGACTAATCTGTATTTAAATACAAAAAGAATGCTAACTTATTTCGATTATCGTTGTAGATTGATAATGTTTTGTGTTGCACATACTTGTGAACTGGTGCTAATGTTTCTGTATACAAGGTCAGTGAAAGTTGTGAATTAGTTAAGATATAAATTAAATATTCAAGATGACGTATATTATTGTTTTCCGTACATATTGCATATATAATTTATTGTATCTGTACAATATATTATATTAATAATCTAATGTAACATATTAATACAATTTATCATCAATAATATAAATAATCTAATGTAACATATTAATACAATTTATCCTCAATAATATTAAGAATACTAATATATGGTATTTAATAAATTAAAATTTGCAAGTATCATAGAATATATCATAAAACACATTATAAATATAAAATAAAAATAATTACCTAAATCTTTATATTTTATACATATTAAATTATTAAATTTCATAAAAATGTGATGAATCATTTAATAGTAAATAAATTAACTTATTCCTTCCTTCTTACGATACTTCCTTTTTCAATCAAATTTTAATTATTGTTCTTCCTTTTGACTCCCTACTCCTATCTCCTATCTCCTATCTCCTATCTCCAATATATTATGATTTCCTCATTTCTATCCTTTCTTGATCGTAATCCGTTATCCCTACTTAAATATATAGCTAAAGCCACTACCTCATATTATACATTTCATACATAATTCCCTTCTAGCGTCAACTGTTCATAATCTTCTGAAAATAGAACGCATCATATCCACCTTAAAAATATTGACACTATCTATCAACTCCTTAAAACAATAGTACTTAGGTATCTTCATACTCATGCAAAATTAAAATCTTATTTGATTCCAATGTTAATTCCTATTTCACTTTCCTCTTCATCGAGACATCGCTATATAAAATATCTAATGATAGAAATGTATCGCTATGCACTAATGAATATGTTCCCCTCAAGTAGTCCTCATCATTCTATGTAGTACCTCGTATCTCTAATTAATGAACTTATAGTGACACGTCTTACTGTCCTAACTTAGTATTCGAGATCAAGTATTTGATTGATTTATAAATATATTAATCAATTATATTCATATGTTTGGATTGTCAATATGAAAATATTGTGTCTAAATAAATTGTATGCAATTTAATTCCAATAATTATGTTTGCAATTTATTTTGTTATTGAATGTTTATAAAATTGTTAAAATTGGAATAAGTTTATTAAGAATTAGCTTTTATAATTTTTTTAAATAAATTCAACGTCACCCCCTTTTTTTTATTAAATCACGTAATAGTAAAATGCCTGCACATTTTTTCCTCAATTTGATGTTTGGTTTAAATTCATAATTATATTTTTAAAAAATGTGACTACACATTATAAAAAATTACGAACACCAGCTCCCATTCATCACAGGAATTATTTTATAAAATTATTCCACAACTCTATTTCCTAAGGAATTTTATACGCGTATATTTTAACAATGATACGCCATGTAATCAAATATAAATTATAATTATGCTAAAGTAATTGTAATTACAATAGACTAGATATTAGAACTTTTATAGGGTATCGAGATATATCAGTCTTTCGCCGTTTACCATCTCACCAACCTAATATACACAGTGACATGTCGCTAAAGACTCGCTTGAAGTGGGCTCTACAGACGTTCATTTGCGGTATTTTTTCTTTCCATAGCGCCAAAAAACATTATTCAAACAAGAACAAAACTGAGAAGAAAAAAGTATAGTTAGTATTATCTCCCACTCTATGGTCTGGTATGCATTTTGTTAGAAGTTCATACGTATTTGTATACCTAATGTATGATATATTACGGTATGTTTTATTATGATATAGTTTGTTATATTAGCTGTAAATCAATTGTAAACCATCCTATAACAGCTGTGATGTTACACACGTGGATATATAGTATTAAACCTTTTATGTATATAACACATTAAATTCGTAATATGGTAGACATCTATTGTATCTATTGTATCTATTGTATCTATTTATCTATTGTATCTATTGTATCTATTGTATCATATGATATTATTTAATTAAATTATTTAACAGGACAATTATATCCATGAACGAATGCTCAAGAAAATATATTTTTATATCTGCATTAAATTTTATATCTGCATTGAAGTAGAGATAGCTCGGATAAGTTTCATAAAATCAATTATATAATAATTGATATGCTTATTTACAATTAATTAAATAAATCCTATTTAATTATAACTTAATATTTTAATTAAATCATTAATATTTTACTGTTAGTGTATTATTGCAATATTTATTTTGTGAAATGGTGATTAGATTAAAATTTAACTTGATTAAAAATAGATTAGATCCATAGTGAACAAATTTTACAGTTCCATCAAAGATAGTTATATTCCTAGTCATCAACTATCGATAGATGAAAAAATTAATTCACTTAGCGTGTAATAAGTGTATTAAAAATATTCAAATGAAGCCCATTAATAGAATACTGATGGTATTCTTTTTGTATGATTCGTTGAACAAATATTGCTTGAAACTTTATATCTACACTGGTAGGGAAGACAGGTTTGTTTCTGGTGAAAGCTTTACTTTAAACATGCTGAATGAGTTGTTTAGTGATTATCAGTATAAACATCACATTATTATACTGATAATTGCTCTACATCTATGAAGCTCGCCAAGTATTTGATTTCGGCAGAAACATATCTGGTCGGAACTACCATAATAACAAATAAGGGATTTCATCGTATCAACACAGTTCAACTTGGTCGTAAAGATAACATTAAATTGGCTAAGTTGGACGATATTGCCATAAGTGGATACATCGTCAATAGGAATGTATACTGTCTTTCTATGGTAACCACTGACAATGACGTGGGGGTGCAAGATGAAGCCGGGTATACTTTTTGATTAAAATCTCTTCATGGAGATGTGAATAATTAGATAGACTAATTCAGAAGCTATAAGGCTGGATGGACGGTCTTCAAAGGAATCCTGGAAATTACTATTGTTCAATATGTTTAATATTGCCACTATTAATTTGTTATCCTTAAAAAGAAATACCCAGCTGTAAATGACCTTTCATGATTTAAATGTCTACTAGCTCATTTAAAGATGCACAAATTTCAAAAGTGAACCATTAATTGTTCGAAATAACTATTTTTTAGTTTCCGGTAATACTCGTATATGTAAATTGCTGTAAATTAAAATAAACTAATGCAATCGGGAATAGGAATTCAGTAATGATTTTATTTGCATGTGATTACTGTAAAATCTCTTTATAAATCATACTTTACGTAACATATATATATATATATATATATATATATATATATATATATATATATATATATATATATATATGTACGTATATTTATTTAATAACGAATTGAATTTTTTAATAATTATTTTCATAAGTACTTTTTTAGAACAAGATACATTTATAATTTCAATTATACATTATTAATATATATATATATATATTTATAATAATTAAATATATCCAAATTATTCGAATTATATACTATAGTTTATTATAATATATTATGAAGTATAATAAAAGGTTACAAAAAAATGGTATTAATTTAAGTTGTATTAATCTTTACAATTAATCTATAATTTGTCATGATCATTTGAACAATTTAAAAATCAATTAAATTTATTACATATATTTTAATTAAAATTAATACAATGATAACTTTTATATATGAAAAAGTTAGTATTTCTTTATGTAAATTGGATTTTAAAACATACCTTGAAAATAGCAAACTTAACCATAAGAGAACACATTTAGAGAACAAAGAGAACACATTTATATTGTTGGTATAATTTAATAAGTGTAATAAATTAATTGTCTCTCTTAAATTTATGATCTTATATTTAAGATTTTATTTTATAATTATGTTATAAATACCTATGTATAAAAATGTAATAAATAATATTATCGTTTGATTTTATTTATCGTGAATATATTTTAATTAAAATTAATATAATGATAATTTTTATATATGAAAAAGTTAGTATTTCTTTATGTAAATTGGATTTTAAAAATACCTTGAAAAATAGCAAACTTAAAGAGAACACATTTATATTATTGGTATACTTTAATAAGTGTAATAAATTAATTGTCTCTCTTAAATTTATGATCTTATATTTAAGATTTTATTTTATAATTATATTATAAATACCTATGTATAAAAATGTAATAAATAATATTATCGTTTGATTTTATTTATCGTGTATAGTATATAGAGTAATTAATCACGTATACGAATAGTATGTGATCAAATATAAAATAATTATTTATAAACTGATAAAATATATAAATAACTATATGAATAATATATCGTTTTACAAAATAATAATGCAGTATATTTAATTCTTTATAAAACTTATATAACATTTTTTTTTAAATATATATTTATCTTATTTTAACAGATATGAAATGTATACATTAATATTAATTATTATTAAAAGTTTGGATAATTTCAGGGATTTTTTTACATGTAAATTAAATTAGCATGGGTTTTAAAACACAATTACGAGTGGAATCAGATTTACTTCGAGATTTAACAGTTACCCACAATAACTTGTCATATATCATTGATTTCAATATTCGATACGGAAGAAAATATCTTCCTATCCGGATTGAAACGTCCAACGGCCGTTGAAAGATTAGTATTAATAGATGGATGTTGTGCATTGCACAATGTGCAATGCATAATGCGCATACCTTCATTAATAGAGCATTAGATTATTTGTATTCTAGATACGAAAGAACGAAAAAATATAACGTTCAATAATAGTACTATTATTAGTTTTTTCCATCTAAGTAGATGGAAAAAAACTGATAAAGATTTGTATACAAGACTCCATTGGGAATATAATGACCCTGATAAAGAACTTCTATGCCAGTTTACCAGAGTTACGTTCTATTCAGATTGTATTCGTTTTTAATTTATTGTATCCCTCATTTTTACTATTTTCATATATACAATTAACTATTTTTTATTAGCATTATACTCTCTCTCTCCATCTTCCTCTCCTCTTCCCTCTCTCATTTTTACTTTAACTATCGTTAATTAATATTTTAATTATTGTATTATAATTAACAATATTATTTTTCCAAAATAATTTGTATTACATTATCAGGTAGCCTAGCTTCTAAAAGAGATGCTTGACTATATATAAATACATTTTAACTTTTTATTTGTAAATGCTTTAAATTAATATAATTGTAAAAATAGTAATATATTATATATAGTATATATAACATATAGTAAATAATCAATACTAGACCCTACTAGATTATACTGCGGAATAATAATATAAATATCCTAGTCTATATATGAATTTAATTTTTTGGATAATGCATATTTAATCCCGATATTTTAATCATATATATAATTTATATCTCATCTACAATGCATAATTAATACATAATTATAGAATATTTTAATTAAACATACCAAATTTAATATCGCCATAAATGTATAGGTTATTAATATACCGTATCTAAAATCCAAATCATCTGTTATAACTAACTATAGAATAACCTAGAATAAGTGGGAATATAATAAAGATTTAAAAGAAATGGAAACAATATTTATATATTCAAATGATAATTTTAAACAAAAATATTAAATTTTAAACGTTATTTTGGAATGAAAAATTTAAATTTTGCATATCAAAAAATGACTGTGAATGTGAATCGTGTATTAAAATTACGTTCTATTTGTTAATATAAAATGTTATTATGAAATTAAATTACATAATAGAATTATATTTAACAAAAAAATAAATTCAAAATAAATAAATTTAAATATTATCAACTTTTTGAAATTCTTGTGTTAATTTATCTGATATTACTTATATTATTTTTATACAGTTCGATACAAGAATATCCTAGATGAGTTAGACAATCGAGTATATTGGTAATTTGGGTTACCCTATATATTATATATATATTTTAAATAATATTTTAAGTTGACTAATTTAATATTTATTTTTCCCTTTTAAATCAATAGATTTGGATTAGAAGCCTTTAAACTAAATAAATTGTTAAATTACAAATTATTTATAAAATATGATTTATTTATTTATGTCATGACTGACATTTAAAACTAACAAAATTAAAATCTTATTTATGTCTAAGAAGTGATAATATACAATAAATACTTATTAAGTTTACAAAAGTTATAAAATAATTCATCCATATCCGTCTTTCATTTGATTCGTTTACATATTTATAATATTTTAATCATTACGGTTGTATGAACCACAACAATCTCAGTCATGCGACAGTAAGTGAGCAATTTGATTCATTTTACACTGTTCGTGGCCATTATATTTAGCAAATGCATTTCTAATTTATTACTCATTAATATTATTACAATATTCATAAAATTGATTAGTAATAACTTCGGTTTCTATTTCCATTGTGTTATTATTCAACAATGCTTTAAATTATGCAATTAACTGCAATGTAGATTAAATATATTCCGAAATGCAATAAATTGAAAATGAGGCTGTAATTACTACATTGAATGTATGAATTATTATTACGAAAGATGAACAATAGAATAATAATACTAAATAGGAATATAAATTACAAATGCCCGGTAAATATATATTAGTGGATTAAATTCATAATTACCCACGTATGCTATAAAATAGAAAGAATATGTAGACGTACATGTAAAATATAAGTCGCTTTCATGTCAAATATGTTTGGAAGAGAATTAAAATATTCGACGGATGCAACAATCGCAAGAATCCAATAATTCAGCAATTGCCATCCGACTACTTCGCTTATCATGCGACACCCCGACGCGCGACGTCATCACGACACGTGACGTCATCACGACGTGTGACGTCATCACGACACGTGACGTCATCACGACACGTGACGTCACCTGCCGCGTCTCCTCGCCATTTCCTCCGCCGTTGCGAGCGGCTCCGTCGCCGTAGACTCCGCAGTCGGCGTGTGTTTGTTCAGCAAGACGATGTCGCCGTTTCCGCTCTCCACGATGTAGTAGCAACGTTCAAACTTCTCGAGGAAGTGGTTGCAGAGTTTCACGTCGCTGTACTCGTGGTACCTGATGACCAGGTCGCATTCGTCCTGCCTCAGTTCCACTACGCGTATGCCGTGCGTAGACCGCAACTTGTACCTGGGTTACGGGTGAGGGGCGCGGATGTAGGCGTGGCATAGGCGGTTGTAGGCGTGGCATAGGCGGTTGTAGGCGATATCGGGTCAATCTACCCAGGCGAACCGTGCGAATGCAGTGCGTATAAGCAGTGCGGGTGTTAGAGTAGGGGGGAGTAGGGGTGCGTAGAGCTCACCTAGAGCGTTAGGACGGTGGGTACGGGGAGATGGTGGTGCACGTAGCACGGACCACAATATCGGAATTGTTGGCCGGGGGCTGGCGAATTGCGTCTATTAGTGTGTCAGTTATGAGGACAAGGTATTAGGTACGAAGGATTTAACTACGTATTCGAATATATGAGTACTATTATGATAGTGTAGTAACTATACTAATACCGGATATAGAAAGGAGTTCATCACGATAAACAATAAATCGGGATATGTTTTACAATTATTATATAAATGTAATAGAAATCATTCATGCGTGACTAATTATCATTTGATTTATTTTCATACAGAAATTATACTATTTATATTCATTAAAAAACGATAACAATTATAAATTAAGTCAATAAAATATAACAAAATATAAATGTAGAAATTACAGAATAAAATGATCTGTGGTAAGGCGTGTTTTCGTTGTTAGCTAGGCTGATTATTAATAATATAAACAAAATACATTTGTTTATATCTATTGTAATAATTATCATAGCTGTGCGCTAGAGAATGCCTGCATAGGAGTATATGAGTTTAAAGAGAAGATAAAACTACATATTATGTAATTACAAACCCGTTTTTGTATTCCTTAACCGTTATGTCTTTCATGCTAGAAATAGCTTCATTAAACCACCTGTGGTCAGACTATGTGGTCAGAATATGTGGATGGAATGTATGGTCGGAGTGTGAAGTCGGAATATAATGAAAAAGAACATAACTGAGATAAATATTTTAATCTCGAGATTGTGAAATTGAGTGTAATAGAAATTAAGAATTACTATTCTCCTACTTTTAAAACAATGAGATTGTAAAAATTGAATTAGAAAGTATAAAAATGGTGGTGATGATAGGCATACGTCAGTGATAGATACAGTTAAACTTCGCAGAGTGACATCTCACTGTTGAGTGACAGGTGCACACATGAGTGACAGCTAACCTATGGTAGTTGAGCAGAAGACCGCAGCTCCGAGTCCACTGGGAACCGTTACTTAGTAGACACCGACAAGAGCCCTGGTGGCAGTCGTTGGTGAACGCGCGGCGAATGTCGACGAAACCGTCCAGCGAAGACATGATGCCCGTTGAAGCGTGACCGAGTGAAAACGTGTGGCCGATCTCGTGCATGAGAAGGCCCAGCGAGAGAGAATAGTTGTGGCCGTAGGTGCTGCATAGAAAAAGGCGGGGTTTATGGAGTAGAGTAAACCAATGAGGGTCTAATTATAAGAGTGACAGGTAATTATATATAATCCAAAGAATGTCTATTATCTAAGAATATCATGTAATAAGTTGTAGAGAATATAGTAATAAATAATTGAAATTATGAAAAACAGAGATTTTATCTACACATGACAAAAAATGGGACTTTTGTATTAAATAACTAAATACAATTAGTTGAAATTGATTTTAACAGGTGGCTCCATTTAGTTGTAATTTCTATGTTACTAGGTTACTAAACCTTATCACCATAGAGACCATGTAAACAGATATGCTGTACATTATAATTTACCTAAACACTAAATTTAGTTTCAGGTAATCTGCCAGAAAGTCTAGTCGTGGTGAATACTTTATGACAAAAATATTGCTTCGAATACACCAACTTCAAAACTATTATGTGTGTTGGAGTATGTGTTATGTGTACAATTAGAATTTTACCGGGGAAAATACAGCCTTGCAGAATATTAAAAGAATTTCATATAAACAAATTGAATTTTAAAATAATATACATATAATTCAAAATAATTTGATAAACTATACATAATGACTATAAGATGATAGAATTCAATATATCGCAATCTATCATCTCCCTTTTTATCCTATTAAATGAATTTTCGAAGCTATATTACAATTATTATTATTGTAAATGAATAAATATAATTGTGATTCTATTAAAAAAGATTGATACTTTTACTAGAAAGTTTAATAACAAATATGCATTGTTTACTAAAAAGTGAAATATGAATTCTATTTACTGAAACAATGACAAGATTTAAAATGTTTAATATAAAACATAAATATGTTATTTTAGAAATTTCTAAGGGTAATTAAGGGAACTCTTAAATGTATCTCTAACTAAAAAATGTGAAATATGTAATTTTAATATTTCAATAAATTAAAATATTTTATAAACTTATTGAAATCATTGTTAATAAAATAATATTATGATAATTTTTGATATTTATAACTTGTTAGCCATTGAAAAGTTAAAAAATGAATATGTTTTTTCATAAGTTTGTTTACAAACTGCAAAAGTTGAGCTATATATGATATCCCGTAAATACGCTATTGAAAAACACCCTATGAAGAGAGGTCATATTCAGTTTATAGAATATTATCAGTTAATTATTCACCTACAATTGTAATTAATTAATTCCAAAAATTTGAAATTCAAAATATATT
This sequence comes from Osedax frankpressi, assembly GCA_964035775.1. Lineage (NCBI taxonomy): Eukaryota > Metazoa > Annelida > Polychaeta > Sabellida > Siboglinidae > Osedax > Osedax frankpressi. Next base: position 15,608,367 of record OZ038316.1, read on the forward strand.
TCACATTTATTTTCAATAAAATATTTCCTTAGTAAAATATTTTATCTTTTATATAAACTATTTTATCCATCATTTAATCAATGAAAATAGATTTACATAAATACAGAATATGATTGTATCTTTACAAACATATAATTTGAAATGCATCGATACATTATAGATAATACTATATCTACGATAATATACATTGAAATATAGACTAGAATATATCAAAATGTTGATATTTTCTTCCATTAATTCCGTACACAAATATTAGTATATACAATTACAAACGACGCACACTGAATAGCAAACACATAAGTAGGCGTGCCAATTATTAATTAAAGAGTCACGACTCATCGAAAAATATTATATTACAATTGATTAATTCCACTGCAACGATATCTGTTTCTGGTGTTCCGAATTTTATAGAGAATTTATTATAATAAATAAAACAGCACAGCTTTAGAACAACAATCAAATTATGTTGGTTATTAATTATAATACAGAACAATAGACAGACTATATACAAGTGATGCATACTAATATATATTTTGTTTATATATATATATATAAATATTGATATATATATATATATATATGTATGTATATAACATAAGAATTTATCAATGAGGTCAATAGAATGTGAATGAGATTCAGGGAATTAATGATAAATTGCTTAATCTCCGACCGAGGGAAAAGTAAATACAAATATTGATATTGTAATCTGTGTAAATAAGGTACTGCGGGAGCAGAAGGACCAGTGCATTGATATGCTACTACTTGTGTAACTACTCGACTCCTCATCACGTGAATGGCTACAAATCACAGAGAAGTACTACTAGGTAAAAAAAGTACCACCAGGGTACTTGGGAATGTCAACAAGTTTCTAGAGACCACTATAGACCTCCGCACTGGACCCTGTAGTTATCAAAATCTATAGAACTCCATACTGATTCCTATATTGTTCAATAACTATAGACCTCTAAACTGGACCCGGTAGTGTCCACTACCTAGATAGTACCATAATGGACCCGGTAGTGTCCACTACCTAGATAGTACCACAATGGACCCGGTAGTGTCCACTACCTAGATAGCACCACAATGGACTCAGTAGTCTCCACTACAATATGTGCAATAGATTAATGAGAATTATAAACACAGTAAAACAATGCAGGAGACTCCTTGCTAATGAGGGAAAGTTTAATTAGTCACGAGAGATAAAAACGAGATCTGTAATTCTACGAAGTTCTCGCAACGCCAGAAGCAGGTGAAATTGCAGGCGGGGTTTAATTCGAGGTCTGCCCACTAGGTTCGTGAAACCGATGCGTAATAAAAAGTTATGTTTCGTAAAAATGATATTCATTTTAAATGAAATCTATTTTTTATATTTTTTATTTTGGTCTCGCCCGAGCGATTTTATATCGAAAATATTTGAAGGTATATTCTTAGAACACAAGTTTACGTATCTTCTACTTACCCGTTGACGTCGAGGGTGTACAGCGAATCGCAATGCGAAAGTCGTTGGCAGTTCAACGACTCGTGTATCGTGTCGACGCTATCCGCCCAACTGTAGAGCGTGCGACTGTCCAGCAGAGCAAGGCTTTCCCAACCTGAGGATATAGATGAATGTAATGATAAGAGCACACAATGAGGTTATGACATGATGAGGATGATGAGCAGAGGATAAAGTGGATAAGTTCATTAGAGATCACGGGGATGAGATATGAAGATGAGATAGAGTTCATGAGCAAAACATGAGCATAGGGCGTGATCAAAGTTTATGAGAGTGGATATTAATGAGATTATTAATGAGAACATGAAATGAAGAGGGATTAGTGAATGACATGAACGAGAAACATTACTAGGGGACATTAGCAAAGAAAATGAGTGAAAAAAACAATTTAGATGAAGACAAATTGGTATTTGTAGAGAATTTGAAATGAGTAGAAGACAACTAAAAGAAATAAATAATCACTGATCATGAATAGGATGGTAAAACAAAGAACATAATAGTTATCTAATAGAACGAGAGAATTTAATACATTTTACTATAGTGAATGTTATTTTTAAATAGATTCTAAAGTAGAAACTTTACATATTAAAATATATATATGTTGGATTTACTTTTTCTATGAAATTTCGTAAATATCGAATAAATAGGTGATATCATAACTTCAATATTTTACAATTGAATATAACTATATATTTGTAATTAAAAACATCATAATCATGTTTGTAAATATATTTAAACAATATAATCAGTCAATAAACTCCTTGCCTGTAACTAGGGTCAACATTGAATTCCACAATCACTTGAATTCCGTTTATCAATTCGATTGTTATGAATAAACATTTATAAACATACCGAGATTTATATAAACTAATTTATTGATTATTAAACTAGAGTACAAAGCCATCTATTAATATTATTAACATCGCTACAGCTTCATTAACTATTGTTACTTCATTTAGTTATCAAATAAACTGATATACGTTATGAATTATCATTATTTATTACAATTCTGTATGATATTTTTGTATGATATTAAAAATTAATATAATTATGGCGATAGAAAAATATACATTATTTTATTATAGAATAATTCTATAATATATTATTTTCTAAAATCATTGATTTTGAACTATATCTATAAGCTAGTATTTACAATTATCCTATATTAAGTACATACCTAATACAATACGGTTAGTTTTCAGAGACAATCTTTTGCACATGAAAATACAAATCCATTTCGTGGATCTGAAAACAAACGAGTCGTTATGCAAAAACATGAAAAATGAATATTCTCCGAGAATTATTATTATTAGCATTATTATCTTCGAGATGCCTCACAATTATTCTTAAATTAATAAATGATAACTCATACTTAAATAGTATATAATATATAATTAGGCACAATAATTGAATCGATAGTGAGAGGTACGGACTTCTCGCATGCGTTGGTGTCCAGCGTTGCAAGTTCATCTCGAATCAGCGTCCAGATGCGATTATTTGGCATTGTGAGCGCGTCGTCTACGGACAGCCGAGAACTGTGGTGAATCGGCTCGTTGTCTGTAAACGGGGCGTAGATACAGACGAGCGGGCAAGGTTACCCTCTCAACACCGAGCAAATAGAACACGTTCGAAATTGCTAGATTTCTCCGTTATGTCAAATTCACGTTACTAAAATTCACATTACTAGACTTTTAAAATTAAACGAGTGTTATTACTACTTATCTATACTATATTATGCAATATAGTATTCAATCAATCATCGAAGTGTAAATTTACATTTATTCAGTCTAAAATTCGATGTTGTCTATTTAGGTTTAATAATATTACATACATCAGAGTAAGTACAACTCAGCAATATGAAAATAAATACATTTCTTACCGAGATCTAATACAAATGTTTTATTTCCAAAATGCATTTCAAACATTCTATATTCAGTAAAAGCTTGCAAAGCTTTACATGCAGTAGCTGCAAAGTTAGAATTAATATATATGTGTATAATTATATTAAATAGAAAATCGTAATACTACGAATAACAATTTCCACAACTAACCTAGTTTTTTACAGGCACTGTTAATTTCCATTTTATATTTTTCACTTACTTTTTCATCGCATATGAAAATTACTGGTCTCATTATATGATTTCGGAATAATAAAATTCTCCTATTCAAAGTTAATGAAATTGATGAAGCACGATAAGAAAGTGTAATTTGTGTATCTCCTGTTTTCTTAAGTTCTAGTAAACCACGAAAATTGCCCGTCTTTTTACAAAATGGCCAACGAATTACATAATTATCATCAACATTAATTTCGATTTCAAATACTTCTCTTCTGGAATGGCTTCTTTCACTATAGTTTACTCTACCAATAATCAATGGTGAAATCGAAATATTTAATTCTAGTTGATTCATATTCAAAATTGTTATAAAATCTGTCATTTTAAATACTGTGTTGGTAAAATTGAAGAATTGAATAAAAAAAATTAAATTGTAGAAATAATTGTAAAATACATATATTATAGTCTTGTGCGGGTGTAATTTTAAAAAGTTATATTATTTATTCTCATAAATTGGATATATTATTATATGTTTAAATCCAGAGTATATAATTTAACGGTTACAGTATATGCAGTGATACATATATATATGATAAAAATTAATTAAATTTAAAAATATGTATTCATCCACATGATATAAATATTATGATCACATGATATTTACAAAGATCATTAAAGTATTAAAATTATAGATATTGTACAAATATATTTCCATATCTGTGATACATATGTATATATAAAATATATTCTATAATAGTAGATTTGAGAATAATAATTCTAAAATATTAAGTTTGGAGAAATCTTTAAATTAATTTTTCTTAATAATTAGTAATATCTTTGGTAAATTACATAAATCTTCATTAATACAACTAATTAGATAACTACATTAAATATAATATATTAATCAAACATATATTTTACATTATAAATTAAACCACTATTTTTAAATATAGAATAATAAAATTACTAATATTAAATAACCATATAGGATATTTTAGTTTTATTTAAGTAATTAAATATGAATTTTATAAATTGGTCAAAACAAATTTAAACAATATTTTAACTTCTTAAGATTAAAATAATATGATGATATTTTAAATAAAATTAATATTAATGAATATTGTGTATAATTAATAGAAATCAAAAAATAAAATATAGATATCATTTATTTAATAAATAATAATGCACGATACTGGTTGTGTAATTACTGAAGGTATACTTGTAATTGCGTGGCGGTTTGAAGCAAAACTTTAATTCCGGGCATGAAAGTACTTATTTCAGAGAAATTGCCTATTGAACGTTTCAAATATTTTACAAATAATAACAATAAATTGCATGCAATCCAAAAGTAGACTGAAAATATTCAATAAAGATATTAATAAGATAATAATGAGTATATGAATAAGCAAACCTTGACTAATCATCTGAGTGTGAACAGCCAGACTATTGGGATAGTCAAATTGTTTCACATAATTCACAATATGATGAAGACCCTCCAAAACATTATCAGGCAACTGTTTGTGTGTACGAGGAACATTGAGTGTGTGAGAGTATGTGTTTATGTATGTACACGTTTGTATTTATTGTGTTTATTATACATAAAGAGAGACATGTAAGTGTCCTGTATTAATCTCCTGCATTATAATAGAGTAATGAATTGAAAAAAGGTATAGGTCTGAATAAATAATAAGTAATAAATGGTAAATGTGTAGGATACGTAGTTTAGAGATAATACAAATAAAGCTAAATAAAGGAAGTGTAGAAATGTGAGTGTGTTCAGATAACTAAGTGAAAGTCTAGTGTTTATAGGTTGTTGTTTAAACAGTAATGTAACGTTAACTTTGATGTGTAACCAGTTGAGTTTTAAGTTATCTAAATTAAATGATAGCATTTGTAGTCGGCGGGTATTTCATACGAATGGATTGATTATTATTTGGTGCAATTCTTAGAGTTTCTGTTTGCTGGCGATTAATGAGTTGCAATTTATTATAGTTTAGAGATATCAAGAGTAGTTCTGTCATTAGATTCGACATCTTAATATTGATGAGAAATTTCATCATGTTAAAAATGTTCGCTGTGGATCTTTGCTTCGGTAGGATTAGAAGTTTGTAAATGTTGTTCAACTGTAAACTTAGGTAGTAGTTGATCTGGAGATAATAAGGAAGTTCAACGGCATCAATAATTGGATGTACACCGCAGTAAGGAGAACCAAATCAATCCAAAGCAGACGAAGAATTTGCAGAGTTAAAAGATAGTTGATGTTAAGTTTAGGAGGAGGAGTGTGTTTTGTTGTCAAGAGAAATATATATCATAGAATAGATTAGAAGTTTTGGAATGCTTTGGAATGCTTATTTATAATGCATTATTCGCGAATGTGTGTGTATGTGTGTGTGTGTGTGTGTTTGTATGGGTGTGTGTGTCTGTGTGTAATTGTACCTGTTGGTATCGTAGTTTGTCGTAAAGAAATTCCAGCTTCTTCAGAACATCGTCAAGTTTTCTTTTTACTTGCTAAAAATAATTAATAAGTTGAAATTTAAAAATAATTATTTAATACTCAAAAAAAAATATGAAAATATATAAATAAATAATTTTTTTAAAGATTTCTACTGCAAAGTCTACACCTCGGCCTTTGCTGCTACTGCTTATTAAATTACTACAACTGACTCAACCCATGCTGCCATCGCATTAATGTTACTGCCTATCCATACCAACAGGTTGCATTGCTTTCTCAGAACACATGTGAGTGAGATCACCAAATACTTTTTGTAAGCTTTCGTGTTGTTCAGGGATTGCAGGCTTTTCTACTGGGGCAGGGGGCGGAGCCTGAACCTAAATGATTAATTAGTATATTAACAAGAATTAGTGAGTTATATCATTATGCTGTACGAACAGCTACATTTATAAGTACACATACACACACACACACACACACCAACAAACACACACATACATGTGCACACTAATAAACACACACACTCACACCAACAAACAAACACATATACTCAGATTCTGCATTACAGCTCAAAAATTCCTGATATTCTACAGACCTCCTACTCGATCTGTCTTCTTTACCAACTTTGCAAAAGAAAATTTTAACTTTCACTATGATAGGAAATCAAAAATCAGTCCGCAAACAATTTAATCATATAGAATTCAATGCTCACATTTATAGATATACGCTGACTATTTATAAATCATCACTACTTTAAAATTCTAATAGAAAATGCAAAACGCCCAATTCTTCTTACAGACTACTACTCCTGTACCTATGACATCAATCTCCACTTGCCCTAAACATATCACATCAATGAATTCAAAATATAAACTACGACAATGTTTCCAACAATTTACTTGTTAGAAATACTTATATACTTATAGGTCCAAATTCTACAACTATGCTAAGAATAAATTTTCTAAATAAACGTGACATTGAATAAAATACTTTAACTAAATATAATATAAACACATGGTTTAATTTAAACCTAAATACAATAAACAAAATTTAGAGAAAAACATAAAATATATTTTAAAAATCCACATCTAGTAAATTATGAAAATCTGATATACTGAAAGAAAACTACTAAAAGAAATAAAGACTGTTTATTTGTTTTCAGAAAGTTATGCAAGACAACCAACAAAGCATAACACCTAAATACCTGAATGACAACCCCAACAATACATTCTCTAACTACTTCATAGGAAAAATAGATTTCTATACAAACAATTCAATGCTACTAGCTGATCTACCATCTAAAACTACTAAGCAAAAGTTATTACCTCAAAACACGTTTTTATGGATAAGTCTAATATTTAGATAGGTCGACAAAAATGGAATCACAGTACAAATGAATTTCTAACACTACGACTATCTCTCTATTATAAATATTACATTAAACTCTCGTCGATATCTTTTTGTAAGTTTGAATTGTAATACTTCAAACCAATGTTCATTATTACAATAAATTCCACACGCTCAATGTATAAAGATAGGATAATATGGTGTTATATGAAAAGCAATTTCTCATAGCTAAATATAGATATTGACCTTATTTTTTTATATTGCTTCAAGAACATATGAATCTTTAATTTGGTTGAATTTTTTTCAATTATATAAAAAAAGTAATTCATTTATGATACATACTCAAGAAAATAATATTTTTTACTATTATTAATACTATAAAATATATACTTATTTAAATTATTTTTAATTAAAAACACGATTCTGTATTTTATTATATATCTTGATATAGTAAACATTTAAGAAATATAAAATATTCAATATTTAATAACAATTCAACTAAAATTATGCAGTGAAAAATAAACAATTTAAAAAAACAAGCTTAAAGTTTTATTTATTAAATTATATTATTGTAAATTATTATGCATTGAAATATCATTTCTGAATTCATTTCATATTTATTATATATATTAGATTATTATTATTAATTATTCTTAATTTGGATTTCTTCTTACCACCCAATTTTTACTAAATGCAATATATATGAAATAATAAGTATATATTAAGTAATGAAAATGAATAAGCATAATCAATAATTGCGGTGATAATTTAGAAATAAAATGGATTATATCTAATTATTTATGGTTCCACTTATGTTGATATTACAAATGTAAACAAATAAATAACTATATTTTAAAATGTTTTTTGAAATTTGATAATGAATAGAATATTTAATAAAATATCTATGTTTTTATAACCTTTTATATACTAATTATTTATGAATTATTTATTAAATATTATTTTTAAAAGGGTCATAAAAACTTCATTTATATGCATTTATCTAACGTTTTTCTATTTAATATTTCATAGATAGGTAATATATATTTCATAGATATATATATAACTTTATAATATAACTTTAAAACATATTATCAAATATTAAAAAAAAGTTAATTTAATAATATTTTAAATAGTGTCCTTACTTTTTTTTAAAATTTAAGCAACATAAAATTATCTCTGATTTTATAATTCGATTAATTTATCATATTAATCATCGCAATTTAAAATAATAACATTTCGTACAGACCTGGGGCGCGGGGGCCGGAGTTGCCATTGAAGCGGCTACAGCGGGCGTCGACATAGACATAGCAGGGGGCGGGGCGTAACCGTAACCAGCAGCCTGAACTGGTTGCGTAGGGTTGAAGATAGGTTGGGTAATAGCAGCAGGTGCACTATAGACAATCTCCTACAGGAAGGAACCGAAATGGAATTAGTAACACAAGATATTCAAATATTAAATATAAGTCTTTATAAGTCCACCTCGAGACGAATGATTTACGGAAAATGAAACAAACCTTTTTATTTTTCAGAGGTGGAGGGTCATTCCAGGCACCAACATTTCTGAGGTGAGCGGGCAACATGGCAGCAGCTGTAGAGACTGTTCCGGCAGAACTCTCGTTGCCGTAGGAACCGGGTCTGAATAGCGTCAATCAAAGATTATAGACGAGGTTGGCACGTACTCGGAAATTCACGAGAAAGCACATCGTATACGAACTGATATGTGGGTTGAGAGGTCATCGCATTGTAAGAACTAGTGGGGGCGCTATAGGGAGCTGCGGGCCCTGGATAAGATGTCGGTGCATAGGTGACGGCAGCTGTAGAATATCATAGTTATACAATGTTGCTATATGATGAAAAATGTATTTTTTTATATTATATACAATATTATTAAAATTACAATTCTTTTTATTTTAGAAAATATTTTTTAAATTATGTTACGATTTTTCCTTTGTATATTATAAATAACAATATTAATAATATTAAATAACAATATTATATATTTCAAGGTATAAAATATTATATAGATTCAATTAATATCAAGAGTTATTGGTAGAGAGAAATTTCCATATTAAATACATGTACAAATATATTTATAGATGCATAAAATATATTTATTATAATGCTAACGTTTATTGAAAGCGAAAGGTGCAGAGTTTTCAGTTGGAGTCGGAGGAATGGAACTAGCATTTGAGGGAGGATAGGACGCGGCGGAGTTTCCAGGGGGAGGGGGAAAAGAGGCGGAGTTTCCAGTTGGAGGGAAAGAAGGGGCGGAGTTTCCAGTGGGTGGGTATAAAGGGGCGGAGTTTCCAGTGGGAGGATAAGAAGGGGCGGAGTTTCCAGTGGGAGGATATGAAGGGGCGGAGTTTCCAGCGGGAGGGTAAGAAGGGGTGGAGTTTCCAGTGGGAGGGTAAGAAGGGGTGGTGTTTCCAATGGGAGGGTAAGAAGGGGCAGCACTACTACCGGAAGGGTAGAAGGAGGTATTATTTGTTGTTGAGGTGTTATTTAGTGGAATTTGTGATTTAGCACTGTACCCATTATAAGAAAGAGAGGAAGGGCCCAAATTGGCGGCAGGTTGTTGGGAAGGGTGTTGGGATGGGTGTTGAGATGGGTGTTGGGATGGGTGTTGGGATGGGTGTTGGGATGGGTGTTGGGATGGGTGTTGAGATGGGTGTTGAGATGGGTGTTGGGAGGTGTACTGGCTGACATGAGAAGCATAACCAAGCGCAATGGAAATCCTCTCTCGAAGTAAACTCAACTTTGCCTGCAAACATGTCGATATGTGAAAAGGACGGAGAGGTTACGGTATTGAGGTTAAGGTATTGAGGTTATGGTATTGAGATTACAGTATTGAGGTTACGGTATTGAGGTTACAGTATTGAGGTTACGGTATTGAGGTTACAGTATTGAGGTTACAGTATTGAGGTTACAGTATTGAGGTTACAGTATTGAGGTTATGGTATTGAGGTTACAGTATTGAGGTTAAGGTATTGAGGTTACGGTATTGAGGTTACAGTATTGAGGTTACGGTATTGAGGTTACAGTATTGAGGTTACGGTATTGAGGTTACAGTATTGAGGTTATGGTATTGAGGTTACGGTATTGAGGTTAAGGTATTGAGGTTACAGTATTGAGGTTAAGGTATTGAGGTTACGGTATTGAGGTTATGGTATTGAGGTTATGGTATTGAGGTTACAGTATTGAGGTTAAGGTATTGAGGTTACGGTATTGAGGTTACAGTATTGAGGTTACGGTATTGAGGTTACAGTATTGAGGTTAAGGTATTGAGGTTACGGTATTGAGGTTACAGTATTGAGGTTACAGTATTGAGGTTATGGTATTGAGGTTACAGTATTGAGGTTAAGGTATTGAGGTTACGGTATTGAGGTTACAGTATTGAGGTTAAGGTATTGAGGTTACGGTATTGAGGTTACAGTATTGAGGTTATGGTATTGAGGTTATGGTATCGAGGTTACAGTATTGAGGTTAAGGTATTGAGGTTACGGTATTGAGGTTACAGTATTGAGGTTAAGGTATTGAGGTTACGGTATTGAGGTTACAGTATTGAGGTTACGGTATTGAGGTTACAGTATTGAGGTTACGGTATTGAGGTTACAGTATTGAGGTTACAGTATTGAGGTTACAGTATTGAGGTTATGGTATTGAGGTTACAGTATTGAGGTTACGGTATTGAGGTTACAGTATTGAGGTTACAGTATTGAGGTTACGGTATTGAGGTTACAGTATTGAGGTTACGGTATTGAGGTTACAGTATTGAGGTTATGGTATTGAGGTTATGGTATTGAGGTTACGGTATTGAGGTTAAGGTATTGAGGTTACGGTATTGAGGTTACGGTATTGAGGTTAAGGTATTGAGGTTACGGTATTGAGGTTACGGTATTGAGGTAAAGAGATTGATCTGGAATGTACATAGATATGGGGAACAAGGCATCGGACTAACATCAGTAGAACTCTGTAAGTAGCTGTTGGCAGCCGTGAGGCACCCTTGATTTGCTAGTCGACTGGCATACTCGGAGAGGATCTGCGACACGGTTCCATCCGAGCGATGGTTATCTTGTAGACCTCGAATGTCGCCGGCACGTTCCATCATCATGATCTTCTCTACCAGATCCTGCAACGGGAGAGAATCGAGGTCATTCGGAGGTCGAGTCGGGGTCGCGCGGAACCTCGGCTACAGACTCTCGATACTAGGGTCCTCTATATAGGTGTAACGTTAAGCCCGTAAATAGGGGCCTATAAGTCCCACCATTGGGAGCCAAGACTAGGATTAAATTATTAGCTCTACAACGTTAAGATCCCAAGTATACTTGGGATATTGCATTAGGCAACAGACTCAGCACCGGGTCTCAGCACCGGGTCTCAGTACCGGGTCTCAGCACCGGGTCTCAGTACCGGGTCTCAGCACCGGGTCTCAGTACCGGGTCTCAGTACCGGGTCTCAGCACCGGGTCTCAGTACCGGGTCTCAGTACCGGGTCTCAGTACCGGGTCTCAGTACCGGGTCTCAGTACCGGGTCTCAGTACCGGGTCTCAGCACCGGGTCTCAGTACCGGGTCTCAGTACCGGGTCTCAGCACCGGGTCTCAGCACCGGGTCTCAGCACCGGGTCTCAGCACCGGGTCTCAGTACCGGGTCTCAGTACCGGGTCTCAGTACCGGGTCTCAGCACCGGGTCTCAGCACCGGGTCTCAGCACCGGGTCTCAGCACCGGGTCTCAGCACCGGGTCTCAGTACCGGGTCTCAGCACCGGGTCTCAGCACCGGGTCCTAGCACCGGGTCTCAGTACCGGGTCTCAGCACCGGGTCTCAGCACCGGGTCTCAGTACCGGGTCTCAGCACCGGGTCTCAGCACCGGGTCTCAGTACCGGGTCTCAGCACCGGGTCTCAGCACCGGGTCTCAGTACCGGGTCTCAGTACCGGGTCTCAGTACCGGGTCTCAGTACCGGGTCTCAGTACCGGGTCTCAGTACCGGGTCTCAGTACCGGGTCTCAGTACCGGGTCTCAGTACCGGGTCTCAGTACCGGGTCTCAGTACCGGGTCTCAGTACCGGGTCTCAGTACCGGGTCTCAGTACCGGGTCTCAGTACCGGGTCTCAGCACTACCGGGTCTCAGCACTACCGGGTCTCAGTACCGGGTCTCAGTACCGGGTCTCAGCACTACCGGGTCTCAGCACTACCGGGTCTCAGCACTACCGGGTCTCAGTACCGGGTCTCAGTACCGGGTCTCAGCACTACCGGGTCTCAGCACTACCGGGTCTCAGTACCGGGTCTCAGTACCGGGTCTCAGTACCGGGTCTCAGCACTAAGTAGCTACCACTACCGGGTGCCTAGCCTGGGTTCTGGGTTGGTTGCGAGTATTCTTCAGGCACATGACCAGAGCGGACAAAGAGCCGGACACAATGTAGCATATGGAAGCGGGAAGCACTTGACCGTAACGCTCCAGGCGTGAAGCCAGGACATCTGGTGACGGAACAATAGTAGTAAATAGGTGGCGAAAATTCTATAAATAGATATTAACATTTCATATCGACATTATAATAACGAATATAAATATAACTAGTGAGTCTGAAACATATTCTTTTATAAGTTTTAAAGACAGACATATGAAATGAGATAGAAAAGTGATCTTATATTGTTTAAGCCTCAACTCGAGCAGAAGTTCACAAACTCCTTTATTATATGTCCAAACTTACAAAAAAAATCATATATGATGTATCTATACTACATACTACATACTACATAGTATATAGTACCTAATAAAGTTTAATGTCATAATTATTAGTTTATATTTGTTACATTTATATTTAATTAATATGCTTAAATTTCTCTGAATTACAAATATAAAAAATAATTTGTATGAAAAATATGGTCACCATTGTCCATTTTTGGGTCATGAGCCAAGGTCTGGGAACCCCGCTCTAGACCTAATAATCTAGTTTCAACTTAATACATTATATGCTAAATAGTATTAATAAATTACTATGTTGATGAGTTGGGTTCGTTTCGTTGATAATGGCAAATTATTGATTACAAATATTAAATTACCACGGTTTGTAAATGGATTTACAGTTTATGGTTTAGTAGACTTTAGGAAACTAAATTGAACAAATGACTCACTGGCAATAGGTTTCAGGTGGCCTTGACCCTTGGAAGTAAAGGACAAAGTCAACGCCAGGCAATGCTTCCAGTCATCGATATCGCATGTTTTTGCCACTTTCTCAAGGTCACCACTGACCACAGCTTCAATTACCTGGTTGCAAATATTAACATTATAATGATACACACGTCATTAATGTTGTAAATTATAAATTATATTTGAAATAAGTTGAATAATAAGAAATATATTATCAGATGCAAACATTGCTTGTAATATGAATTAGTCTTTAATATAAAATGTAATTAGTCGATGTGTTTACGGACGTTAACCCATAAGCGCGTAAACTACCGGTCAGAAGAGGTTACCTGGGATAGGGAATCGTTGGTTTGCTTGCCAAAGAACGCAGACTGCGTTTCGAGAAACAACTCCCCCAACTGGATGTTGACATTAGTTTCTTTGGCTGCAGCCGCGGATAACACGAGAGCTTCGGCCATTTTGTTTTCGGCGACGCAAAGTCGAACGGCCTCGCCGTAATTGGCCACCACCAGGGCGGCGATGATGCCAGCTTCTTGAGCTGAAGTGCGGGCGGGTATATGATTTGAATGGCAATCAGAATCTAATGCAACAATAATTGCAAAAATACAATTACCGCATAGATTATGATAATTGATTGATACATAGATTACGGAATCTACAATTAATAGATAGAAATCATAGAATGAAAAGATTTAACAAATATTGTAAAAAACAGATTTATTGAGTCATAATAAAGTAGAAATTAGTAGTTTTTATTCGTACAAACGATTTTTAGAGCTAAAAGATAAACGCCTCGTTAACTTCTCGTCGAAAATATCATCACCCTGGTGGCAGAAATCACAAATTAGTTTAGACACAAGAATAGTAAATATAGTCAATGACAATACAATATAAGTACAACAAAGAACTGATTAGTGTGAGCGGGAGTAGTAAGCGGGGTAGTGAGTGGGGGTAGTGAGTGGGGGTAGTGGGTGGGGGTAGTGAGTGGGGGTAGTGAGTGGGGGTAGTGAGTGGGGGTAGTGAGTGGGGGTAGTGAGTGGGGGTAGTGAGTGGGGTAGTGAGTGGGGGTAGTGAGTGGGGGTAGTGAGTGGGGGTAGTGAGTGGGGGTAGTGAGTGGGGGTAGTGAGTGGGGGTAGTGAGTGGGGGTAGTGAGTGGGGGTAGTGAGTGGGGGTAGTGAGTGGGGGTAGTGAGTGGGGGTAGTGAGTGGGGGTAGTGAGTGGGGGTAGTGAGTGGGGGTAGTGAGTGGGGGTAGTGAGTGGGGGTAGTGAGTGGGGGTAGTGAGTGGGGGTAGTGAGTGGGGGTAGTGAGTGGAGGTAGTGAGTGGGGGTAGTGAGTGGGGGTAGTGAGTGGGGGTAGTGAGTGGGGGTAGTGAGTGGGGGTAGTGAGTGGGGGTAGTGAGTGGGGGTAGTGAGTTGGCATGGTGAGTGGGGGTAGTGAGTGGGGGTAGTGAGTGGGGGTAGTAAGCGGGGTAGTGAGTGGGGGTAGTGAGTGGAGGTAGTGAGCTGGTGAGAAAGTGGATGGGAAGGTTAGAGAATCTGCAGATGAGTTAGTAGTTGTGAGTGTGAGTTATTAGGTGAGAAAGTGAGTTGAAGAGAGTGTGAGAGAGTGTGAATGTGTGAGGGGGAGATACATGGGAGTACAGAGAGTACATAGAGTGGTAACAGAAAACTAAAGAGAGTACAGAGAGTACAGGGAGTACAGGGAGTACAGAGAGTACAGAGAGTACAGAGTACAGAGAGTACAGAGAGTACATAGAGTGGTAACAGAAGACTACAGAAGACTACAGAGACTACAGAGACTACAGAGACTACAGAGACTACAGAGAGTACAGAGAGTACAGAGAGTACAGAGAGTACAGAGAGTACAGAGAGTACAGAGAGTACAGAGAGTACAGAGAGTACAGAGAGTACAGAGAGTTCAGAGAGTACATAGAGTGGTAACAGAAGACTACAGAGACTATAGAGAGTACAGAGAGTGGTAACAGAAGACTACAGAGACTACAGAGAGTACATAGAGTACAGAGAGTACAGAGAGTGGTAACAGAAGATTACAGGAGGTAAGTAGTTTTGTTAGCTTATTTGAAAGTTGATTAAAATAAAATGCTAACGACAATGTCAAATTTTATAAAGCACACATAAGTTAACAAATGAACATGAGACCAATAATTACCATGTCATTTTGCTTCAGATCGTCCTATGAGAATATAATGTGTTAACGTAAATCGCAGAGTACCGGATTGACTACGTTAGACTAAGTTACGAGTGTTAAAAGTATTCAAGGATAAAAGGAATTCGATTGAAATGCATGGAGGGTAATTAGATGGCGATGCAAAGTCTACATAAACGGAACAAACATGGTGGTCAGGTAGATCCACCAAAGATAATGAGTTTTGTAGTTGGTATTCCAAATCTCCAAATCCCAGCAGTTGCAAGAACTCCTTTTCGGGATTTTCGCTGAAGTGTGCCTATAAATTTATTAAAATGAAATGGTGGGAACACAGAATATAATACAGAATATAATACAGCTATATAAATGAACTTTATAGTATCTGCTAACAATATATTATAGAGGTAACATTACTAGAAACAAATACAAAACTAAATAAAATAAAGATTAAAATAACATTAATTTTCACTAGATTTCGTTTAATTAATGAATCTTAATAAATATAAATACTAGGATATGATTATTGTAGTAATCCATAAGCAAATTATTACTCAGTTATTTATAATTAGATGAATGTACAAGATACATACATTTTATGGGAATGATGGAAATTATTATATATAAATGTTTTAATAAATCTAAAAAAATTAGAACCTATTTATTTCTTGCAAGATTATAAAAGAATACTCAATTTATAAATACTAATTTGTCTTATGAATGTAATGTATCTAATAAGTTACCATAGAAACCAGATAATGTAACAATTATGCAAACTTATATCATTATTTTAAGTACAAAATATAATGAAATATATTGTAATAATATATTTTTAATGCAAATTAAATATATTTTCACTTTTATTATTAACAAAAAAACTAACTGAGTAACTACTGGATGAATGCCATAAGAATCAAAATATCAAATATTAACCATGGTTTACCACAATATGCAATAGCTACAGAAGAAAACTTATTTTTTAAGTCTATTGAATAATAAGTCTGTTGAATTGAGGTCAAAGTTCGCTTCTACTAACCCTGATATAGGTCCAGATATCTCGGTCGCTATTTGATATGCAAGCCATGATCTTGCCGTCGACGTAGGGAAGGTAGGAATTTTGTTGTAGGGCCTGTTCGAGCACCTCGGAACGCGATACAAACTCATTCTCGGTGACCACTTGACCAATGAGAACAATGGGCTTGTCTCCAACGGTGAATACGAATTTGCCGCCAAACTGATTGCGTTAATAGGGCATTGGTGCAGATGGACTTGGAGCAGATTATAAATGAATTACGAGGTTGGATTGTACTCGAAAATATGGCCAAGTAAATACTCGAGTAAGTTGAAATATATTTAAATACTCCACTAAGTTGAAATCTAAGTAAATACTCCACTAAATTGAAATATAAGTAAATACTCGACTAAGTAAATAACATATGGTATTTAGTATGTAGTAAATAGAAAATTAATTATATACCTAAGCGAGTAGAAAAAAAGATAAATATTAAGTAGGATCTAACACCAAATGAAGGTCTGCAAGGTATTTTCCTCCACTTCGGTGGGTACTTGAAATAGCAGACCTTGGGTTCAGCCTGCACTTGTACCTGCCTCCCGAAAGCGTCCAATTGAGTGGTATTTTTCACTGCGGTGGTAATTGGTGATTAGCTTATCAAAGCAGTTAAGGTATTCTCAGTTGCAATAGTGAGGCGAAATACATTTAACTACACTCAATTATATCAACATGCTAATATGTTCGCGATATGTATTCGAGCGATTATTGAAACTGTACTTAATTTGAGAACACATCGAAGCTAATGAACCTACGATGGACACCTCTATACACATACAGTGGAGTAATGTCCAGTACACACTCCATCTGATCATATTAAGGAAAGTATATCAAGAAAACCAACACTCAACACATATTACATATTATATTTATTATAATTACATTATACATCGTTTTGAAATAATTTAGATCCTCGATAAGAATATTACCTTACGCTGGACTACAATAACCTTTATCGCTTGCCTCTCCGCTAGTCAAGCTGAACACGCTGACCTTGCCACCGAAACTAGAAGTAGCGACGACCCCGGGGATCCGAGGCGACCACTGAACGTCAAACGACCACTGATCGCAGTTTGGAATCTCATTGACAATCTGAATCATAGACGAGCAAAGATCTCGGATTAGATATGGAACGCGGCGACGAAGGCATCGGAGACAAACAAAGGAATTGGAGTGTTACATAGCCACGTAGATCTGTCATTAAGGTCGAGGTAACACGGAAAGCGAGGTAACCTCTCCTCCTGGTATTTCGCTGTTCGGATCCCAGCAAATGATACGATTGTCCTTGCCACAACTCAACAGTAACCCGGCGTCCTGAACGCTCCAGGACAACGAAAGGATGCCCCTACGAACGTGATCATAAAGGACTATAACTGAAACTGTAGTTAACAGGATTCACTGAACGCCGATATCATATTAAGAATAGTAAATATAGAAACTAGATTAATTCATTAAAAGAAATGAAAGTAACTTTATTTACATACGATATATTGACATTATTTATTTGTATTTTGAAATTGATTTTAGCTCATCAGCGAATTAATCTACAAACTTGCTGTGACCCTCGAATGACTTGAGCGGGGAAGACGCGAAACGTAGGTCCCACAGCTGAATGACGGGAGTGTGGTCATCCTCCGAGGCCAGACACATCTGAGTGGCTACGTCGGGATGCCACGCCACCCATTTACCTTTGATCTGAGCGGTTGGCGTTCGGTCAACGAGATCGACGGTACAATGTATTTATCCGCGAGAGTGAAAGCGCAGACAATAGTTGAACGAAAAGAAAAGAAAACCCTGGAGACGCTGTCGGTGACTTTGATGATGGGTTCGTTTTTGCGCAGATCCCAGACGACGCAGCGACCCGCATAGGTGGACGCCAAAATGTGTTGCACTTGGTGGTTCCAAGAGATGCAGTTCACGTCATCGGGAGGCTGCAAATCGGAAGTTGGAGAATAAATATTAGGAAAAGAAATCCAAATGCTGAGAAATATATTGACGTGGATAATGAAATAATTGCACATATAGAGATCAGAATATATATTATATTATATATAATTACTTACATTATTATCGCATTATGTATGCAAAGATATAATATATCAATATTCTGGATTATGGCAATCAACTAAATTTATTAACAATAAAATGATGTATGAATAATAGTAGTTTTCTATTTTCTGTTCAATTTTATTTATAAAAATATTTTTAAAAAAATTTTATAATTCCCACTTTTAAAATTTATTAGAATATTAAAATTAAAACTAGTAAATTTTAGTGCAATTGTAAATTATAAAAAATTCAAAAAAGATTAAATCGGATGTTAGGTCTCCCCTTAATAATTAATATTAAAATTATATATATTTTCGTTAAAATAGTATTAAACATTGAACAACTTTGTAATATAAGTCTGACAATTAATTTTAGTAATATGGTTTTATATTATTGTAATTAGTTTACTAATATATTTTTATTAAATTTATTTCAAAAAATATAACAAAGGTAATTGTGAGTTTATATTTATATAATAGTGTCACCACTGTGCATGAATAAAACCAATACTAATGAAATGAAAACATTTTATTTACTCATAAAGCTTTTTTTCTTCTTTTATAATTCAAATTTAAATACATAGTCTCAGAAAAATTGTTGTAAATTTTTATTTTTTTTGAGGTTGATTAATTTTGAACAGCTATGAAATTTTTAGAATATAGACACTACATATATAAATATAATTATTATTATACATACAAATTTAATTTGATGTTTTTCTTATGTTTTATCTTATAAATCCCATAACCAAATATATCTACTTATTTCATTTATAATCTTCTTGTGAAATGAATGACATTTATGTATATATTATAGCAATTATTTACACATGATGCACTAAACTATCTTTGCGAATCTTACTAATTTGTGTATGTTAGAATATTCAGCACTTAAATTATACATATTCTAAATAATTTTAAACAAATACGTGATTTAAAAAGATGAAATAACACATTTTATTTTGGAAATATTAAATTACATTTTTTGCTGATATTATAATAATTATTTTTACTGAATATTTTGAAATGTTCTTAAATCTTCCTTTTTAACACATTTATAGAGATATAATAAAATATCTTAAAATTGTAATCTATTAATCAAATCTAAAAAGTAAGTAGATTGTTATTATTTAAATAATAGTCAAAGTTCACATTTCGTAATGGCAGTATTTGTATAAATGAATGTGTTGTTTAGTGTTATTGTCTTAATAATATTAATTATTATAATGTAATCTATTTGTATATTAATATATCAAGGATATATACAACATTATTTATATTCTATATATACTAATAAAGTTTATATATATTGAGAATAAGGAATAAATTAACTATCATTTTTAAACTAAATAAAATCTTTATATTGATTAAATATTATCCAATCTTGATTACATTTTCAGTATAGCTTTATTATTCACCTAAGATATAATGTTGTTAAACTAACAAGATTAATCAGTTGGAAAGTACATTTTGAAGATATAAATTTAAGTGAACATTTTGTAAATATAAATTTAGGTGAACATTTTGTTAAAAATAAATCCGATTTTAAAAATTAAAATGTTAAAAAAATAATTATTTCAACAAAATCTACAACTTCATCTACAGGACTCTAATTAATATACAGAACAATGATCTTATCTTTAAAATAAGCAATGTATAATACCCTTATCTTTTGACTTGCTGAGGTAGAACTACGCAAGTTTATATAACTCTAGCGTCGCTTACCTGAGACTTTGTGCCCGGATTCATCGGCTTCTCGGGCGTGTTCAAATCCCAGATGAAGATCTCGCTGTCGCTAGCTCCGCTGGCGAGCAAATTCGCTTGAAACGGGTTGAGGTCGAGAGCCGCCACGACCCCGTTGTGCTTGTCGAGTCGGTGTCGATACCTCGGCTTCCTCGAGCCGTTCGCGGACAACAGTTCGTCGGCGTCCCATAGATAGATTTTGCCGTCGTCGGCTCCGCCGATAATTTGACCGTTGGACCGCGACGCCTCCGAGACTTCGGACCCGCTAGAGCCCCACACGAGCTTGTGGTACCTGCAAAGGACCGGCGGGGGGAGTTGGTTGCGGTGGACGAGATCTTAGTCGGCGTGGAGCGGACCCGAAACCTGCTTTGGAACGCTAAACAGCACTGCATTCTAATATTTCACTTCTAATAGCCCCCCAAATCATTGTTTATATAAAACTCCTTCATATTATGGACTATACTTTACAATAATTGCGACGAACGTAGATTAATAAACGCCGGGTCATAATTCAAAGTATTTGTAGGCGCAGATCTACTCGCAGATCTACTCGCCGATTGGATTCGCGTGGATTCGCGCGTTTACCTGCATTCGGTGTCGATCGTCGTGACGACGGGCATCTGAAGCGAGGCGTCCCCGGCGTCGAATTTGTAGATGTCGAGGCTTGCGGTGGTGCTGAAGGTGGCGTCGAGCTGTTGGGCTGCGGTCGCCGCCGCCATGTAAACCGGGTACTGTTGGCATGGCGACCACGCCACGTTCGCCGTGCTCTCGAATTCCTTGATTTTCATTACGTCGTCGTCGTCGGTGCCTGGATATTGGGGTTGTCGTTGTCATTGCAAGTTAGTACAAGTTTACTAGGCTAATTGCGGTGTTAACCACTTCTTAAGTAGGTGGCTAGCTTCGCGTCGTAGGTGTAATGTTGTAAATTAGGTGTAATGTTGTAAATTAGGTGTAATGTTGATTATAAAATCATTTCATACTATCGTATATTAAAAACTAGATATATATTTTATAAATACACTTTAATGATTGTGTAATATAATAATTGTATTCTATTATAGGTTAACATAATATTTATATTGTAAATTTAGTTCAAATTATTATTTATTTACATAATGATGTTATTCAATTTAGGATTTAAAAGAAAATATTCTGTATTCTCAATAAATGACACTTTATAGTATAAAAATAATAAATTTTAAATGATTGAAAAATTTGACCAATTATGTTTTTTTTAATAATTTACTATATTTAATCAAAATAGTGAATTTAGTGTATTTAATGTTTAAATAAATCTGAAAATAGTCAGAATTTATATAAATAGATAGAAACAGTGTTGTTAATATTTTAAAATGTCTTTACAATTTTTTCTTCTAATGAAATTATGATTTTAAACCAATTCTAAATATAATATTAGCATTTATATTCACAAATAAAATATATAACTTAGTAAAATAACAATAAATGAATTTCATAAAAAATATTATATCATATAGTATTTAGATTTC
This sequence comes from Osedax frankpressi, assembly GCA_964035775.1. NCBI lineage: Eukaryota > Metazoa > Annelida > Polychaeta > Sabellida > Siboglinidae > Osedax > Osedax frankpressi. The sequence continues at coordinate 15,630,392 of OZ038316.1, forward strand.
TTTTTTATAAATATAAGAATATTTTAAAAAGTATATATAGTTCATGAGATAAATATGAGTTAATAACAAATAAACCTAAAACAAAATTATACTTATAAGAATATTTGATATTTATTTCAGTAAAACTGGAATACGTATATTAAGGGTGGTTATTTTTATGCCTATTTTGATAAATGTGATAAAAACTAGTTGCATCTTATAGTTATATAATAATACTCTACAAAAAAAATTTCAGACAATTTGGTAATGTATTAGGGGTAACGCCAACCCATTGAAATTTTGATGTAGTAGATAAGAAAATTTACATTAGAAAAATATAAAATTCGAAAATATAGATTTAATATATTAATTCGATAATGAATATTAATTTTTGAAACTCCGAAAAATGCATAATATGAGTATAGTGATTCCAAAAACCAAATGTAAGTAAAATTTAAAAAATTTTTTTGGAATTTATTGGCAAAATATATTGATTCAATATTTGTTATAGAAAACATATCTCTCTTTTTTTGCCGTTTCCTCATATTTTGAATAAAATTTATAATTTTCCAAGCAATTTTTATTATGTAAATATAATAAAAAGTTAATAATATTTTTATATTAATTAACAATGTTTAATTGACACAAAAATTGTATGGTATGTATATAATTAAGACTATTATAGAAAATTAATTATATGAAGTAATATATAAACAATTTGTAATATGTACAATATAGAAACAATGAAATATTAAATATATATTTTATACAATAAAATCACGTTTTGAAGAAAATTGAAAAACGCATCAGAGTATGGTTTTAAACATAAATAATGCTTATATGCATCAACATATGTAGGTAATTTACGGTAAGATAATGCAGTAGGCGGGAAGTAATGATGTATGTGAGATCGTGGTTTCAAATCCATGTTAAATTAACATAATGCTGATAATAAATTGTATAGAAAAATTTTTAAATTCATATTTTCAAACAATAACACCATTTCTGTCATGTACAGTAGATCGTATCATCAATTTCGAGATTAAAAATATTTTAGACAACATTTTCTTTTGAAAACCATGGCGCTGGCTCAATATTAATTGCAAAAATCTAAAAATTTAACATTAGTCTTACATTAGTATAAACTTTAAGATTCAGAGAATTTTAATTATATTTTTTATCATCGACCACCCTTAACGTACACTTCATTAGTGATAAATAAAAAACATAATATTTACATATTTTTGTTATATTAATACTTTATTATTTATTAATAAAAATTATACTATTATATGTAAATTCATATTATGTTTAATATTATACAAAATTTTGTTTCAATATCATGAGTTTTAATTTATTTTAGTACAAAATTTTCTAAAAATCTTTATAAACAAGTGACAATAAAATTAAGGTAAAAATGATTACAATAAATATTTTTTATAAATAATTATAATTATATAGCTTTCTATATATACATTATATATACATATGCATTCTATATATACAATAATAATATTTATAATATATATTATAAATTAATTTATTCATACCAGCTTTTTTATAAATAATCTAATCGAAGTTAATATCTGAAAATCAATTTGCGAAAATCCGAACGCCAATCAGAAATCTATTATTTAAATCATGACGTAGATCTGATATAAAAATTAGAAGCAAAAGGTTGGCTTTTATGTGAAAATTAAAGAAGAAAATTAAGTATGATGTACAAAATAAATTAAATCCAAAAATATTTAGTTTTCAAAAATATAAGAAATAATGATTAAATAACTTTAGACTATAAATTAAAAAATAATCTTATATATTATGAAACTAAAAGAATACTAATGGATCCCAAAATAAAGATTACCATAACATGTATAAAAAACGGAATATCATAATTAAATAATCTTAAATTTGAATATATATGGAAATGGTAAATAAAGAAAATATTTTCAATTAAAGTTAAAATAAGAGTTAAAATAAAATATGTTTTTGTTTTCAACATAGAAAATTTGTTATAATAAAGTTGTATCAAATTCATCATTGAATGTTGTTGAAAGGAATATAAATTTTGTTTTACTATTCTATTTAGATGCAAATATAACAATTTTGTAATTGTAAAAGCAACTTTAATTAATAGTTATTAATTAATATTAATGATTATTATTGACTGGTTATTATAATACTAATCCTTTAATATTAATTAAAAGATAAAGGATATAATTGAATACACTGTTTTATAATAAATTTTACTTTATAGTAAAATTTATAAGAGAACAAAATATTTCAAAAATTAAGAGATCTATAGATATATAAAAAGTTTGAATGAAGAATATATAATTTGAAAATTTTATTTTTAATATATCAAAATATATATCACATTGTATATTATTGTCGATTAAAATGATCTAAATTAAATAAATACTTATTATAGAATAAGATGTTATTACCGGTAGATCAATATGGTGGGTAACAATATCTTAAATCAATTTTATATATATAAATACGTGGCAAGGATGGTAAAATGTTTATATATCAAGGAAGTTTATTTTTGTAGTAACCAATTCTATCATCGTTGATAAATAAATACAATTTCAACGTAAACATTTTTTTGAATGTTTTCTAAACTTATTCAGTAATTTTACAAATGTAAGATATTTATTAAAGGATAATATAAGGTTAATACCATTATACATATACTCTACATATTTTGTTAATTAAATAACGATGCATCTAGTGTAAGTAATTTAAAGTATATTTCTTAAGTCACTTAATAATTTGTAAATAATTTAGTAAATCAGTAAACGTCACTGTTCTTTATCACAATATTTAGTTTTTATTATAAAATGATTTGAAATATGACTTGTATGCCATCTAGAAATAATTCAGTAAATTATTGATATGAAATATTTTCTATGTAATAAACATTGTATAATATTTACATATTCATTAATCTATAAGTGATTGATAAATAATGTGAACTATTTTCTTATAAAGTCAACTCTACTGCAAGTATTATGTATGCAATGCATGTTGCTGAGCAATATATCTCTAATTCAGTGTAATAAACAAATTTATTAATAAAATTATTACATGCGTCAATATAATTGTATTTTTATTTTAATATACAATTTAGCTACAATGTAACTTTATATTTTTATTTTTTAACAAGTATATATGTATAGGTTATTTAGCGTTAATCTAGATATGTATATATATGCTGTTGTATATAGAAGTTTAAATAACATATGCCTATAAAGAATACATAATGATAATTATATATTATAGAATATATATTATATGTACATATATCATAATATATACATATATATATATATAAATATAACTTTGATATTTAACACAAGATATCTATTTCAATATAGTTTAATCAATTGACTAGGACTCATTAAATGAGTCATCGGTAATTTTCATTGTCAGCTTATCAATCATATTTTTTATGTCCATTTTGAATTTTCCTATACAATACTCAAATAATTTTAACTCGCCGTTCTATTGACTTAACCCCGTTTATCTTAATTATCTATTATAGTAACTACGTTAGTAATATTACTGATTAAGTAACTTAATAGTTTAAATAATTTATTACTAACTATTATTTCATATGTTAATTAATCCAGTAATATATCGTATTATATTATTTTATTATAATACAATATATTACTGATATAATTAAACGAATGTTATATATAATTAGTTATTGTCTATAACTTATATTACTCGGTAATTAATTTACATATAATAATATCTCATTATTATTTACATAATGCCGTGAAAACGTCAGCGTTCAAAATGGAGGATACTACTTTAAACTTTGGGGAGGAACACGAGCCAAAAAAAATGTTCAGGTCAATATATTTGACCTTTGCGCAATTCAATTCGATTTTATCGACCAGTCGCCGTATTACCTCACAAATTCCCTCCGCAACAGGCAACCGTTCGTCATTCTCTTTCACCTTTTGTTTCGAGTGCTCGCTTTGCTCAGCTACTTGTTCTGCGGAGTTTTCCTCGATTCTTTCATCGCCTCTTTCCTCGTGATACTGTTATTCCTGTGCCTAGACTTCTGGACTGTTAAAAATGTCACAGGTTTTGCATTCGGCCTCTTGATATTTCATAGTATTTATATTGAATTTCATTACACACATTTAATATAAACTATATATTTATATATTTAGCTATTAATATATATATATATATACAATTATATGCAAATAAATATATATATATATATATATATATATATTAAATTGATATGCATATGTATGGATACATAGTCTATCTACTCTATTTATATTCACTTCACACTATATTAATAGGCAGATTACTTGTTGGTTTGCGTTGGTGGAATGAAATAAATGCAGATGGAAAAAGCGAATGGATATTTGAAAATAAACAGGTGTTTTAGATATTGTTACCAAATAATGAGTGTAATTTAATATACAATTATTTAAAATAGAACATTTTTTAGTATTATTTTTTATAATAGTTCCAAATTAAATTTTATATTCAATTTAAAGAATATTATTGAAACTATTCAATCCTAATTAACTCTAAGTTACTAGTAATTAATTATATAATATAAACCTAACCATATATAGATACATATGGTTTATATCATTATGTAATATCATTATCATTTTTGTCTATTATTTAGCAGAGGGCTACAAATTCTACAATGGAATCGCAGGTGTTCTGGGCAGCTCAAGTGGTCAGCGTTTTCATGTGGATCCTGTTCATCTTTATCTCTCTCATTAAGTGGAATTTTACATGGATCGTTTGTATATTTCAACTTAAATCTCTGACCAATTTTCAATTTTATATTTTATATCCTGATTTCATGTTTTATTTATTTGCTTCCTAGTTTGTAACTATCTTCGGTGCTGGTATGACTGGTTCTAATCTGTATGGGTATGTTCGATGCAAATTAGGATCCACCAGCAATATCAAATCTGTAGCTTCTAATTTCTTTGGTAAACAACTACTTTCCAAGGTTACTCCTTTAACTGCTATGCAATAATGTTAGTGAATTAAAATTAATAAAAATAATTAACTTTGGTTCTATTATTATTTTTCATAGCTTAATTAAAATCTAAACTACCATATTATTATATATAAATTATATTACTATTTACAGTGGTTGAGTTCAAAGAACACAGAATCTCAAAATCCCGTATACGATACCTAAACCATTCTCATTCATTCAGTGATCTATTTATTATTGTTTTATACACATGGATGTGTACGGTATTTATTATTGATTTTATTCTTTCAACATAAACTTATTTTGATTAACTGAACTTTTTTTTTAGACTAATTTCCATTATTGCTCCTTTATATGAAATACGCCAACTAATTAATTAATGATTTTACGAAAATAATAAACAAAAATGCGTTCTTGCTAATTCTAGTTATATATTGAAATTAGTTTAAATTTATTTATGTAAATATATATTTTAGTTGTATTCCTAGTAAATGTTATCAATTAATGTGTTTACTATAAATTATGAATTTGATTAAATTTGAGAAATAAATAAATATATTTTGAAATAAAATGTTAGTAATAGAATGTATCAAGTAAATACCAAGTTTCTAGTTATGGAGTATTTTTTTGATCTGCTTTTTTAACATACACTATAAAAATAGAATTATTCGTATTTTTTCAGGAATCAATGAAATCAAATTATTAAATAAGTAACTAGTAATTTTATATTCTAATCTGATAAATGTAATTTTTTAGAAACTCCATAATTAATATATTATAATCTTTGTAATTAGATTACTATATTTTTAAAATTCCCTGTTTATAAGTAATTAATAAATGTATTGTCTAGCTTTCTTATAATTGTATTTAATTCTTGTGATATATATATAACATGCTGATATATACATTTCATTTTCTTTTTGTATTGCATGATAATTATATTTGATATTTTTATTAATTATTTTGAGTTCTAAATATCACCTTGCTAAATTTATTGACATGGTATTATCAATATGATATTAAATAACAATGTTATTTGTTAACTATATTTGTATTTATAATCTTTATTATTATATTAATACAATAATATAAAATGAATAAATATATAAAAAGTGTCACCACTATTTTTAAGTTTAAGTTACAAGATTCCTTTCGAGATCTTTGAAGCCTGAATCTAAAGGAAGACAATTAATAAGATACCAAGTACTAAGACCAAGTAATCATATCAAGTAATAATATTACTAAATAATTGTATAAAATGTAACTAGTTAACAATTATTCACAATTTATCTTTTTTTAAATGTGTCTAATTAATTATTACTTTATATATATTTATAAAATGATATTTATTAGAAGTTAAAAATAAATGAACTACACATTACTGCATATTAATTACATGTAAATAAAATGTATATGACAAGTAGATTACATGTAATTTAATGTATATGACAAGTAGATAATATGTAGAGTGCAATAACAAATATACATTTGGCAATTTGTTGTTTTAAATTTATTTGTTGGATTTAAAATCTTTCCATAGATCATCGCTTGGTTTTTCCATGTTCACAGACTTTAGCCATACGGTGTAAAAATGTAAAAACTCTTTGTAGGTCTTTTTCCACCTAGGAGTTGCCATAAAAACACTTTGATTCCTTATTTTCGATTGTTCCTACAAAGAGTCAACGCAGTTTACAAATCCAGTATTTTGTAGAATATATGCATTTACCTGCAATATATACATTTACCTGCAATATATACATTTACCTGGATTATATACATTTACCTGCACTATATACATTTACCTGCAATATATACATTTACCTGGATTATAAATATATATAAGGTCTGGTAGCTAGAAACTCGGGAGGAAGTTAATATTCAGGCTACCATCAATGTTAGTCTAGTTTTTTTAGTTATTAAAATTCGATAATAATTAAATTAAATAACAATAACATCCGAGAGAATTACGATCTACTTCTGTCTCGTACATACACAATTTTACACTGGTTTATTTCGTGCACACACAACCCGCCGAGTGACAAGACCGAGAGAGTAAGATATACCAGTTATAGGCTCTCATCGCAACTCACCATTGCATACATCTAGAGTTTAAAATGCGGGTGAGAGTGTAAAACGCCCCATTCTCCACCTCCTACACCCACAACACCCCCAAGTACCTACCGAGTTAATAATAAGGGTGCGGGCGTGGGAGATACTGCCCTCTAGGTCCGCAATCAAAGCGGCACTTGGCGGTACTTGCCCTACTTTCATACGTTTCAATATGGCAGTTTTGTAACTGAAATTCAGTCCCGTAGATTTCAAAAGGATCTGGAAGAACTCGACGCTAGGCACATTGTGAGATCTCTGTGGAAGTGGTGGTGGATGGTTGGGGGTGCGGTGGAGCTGAGGTGAGGGAAGGGTGTGGTGGTGGAGCTGAGGAGATATAGGGGTGGTGGTGGGGCTGAGGTGAGGGAATGGTGGTGGGGCTGAGGAGAGGGAAGGGTGTGGTGGTGATGGAGGTGAGGGAAGGGTGGTGGGGCTGAGGAGAGGGAAGTGTGTGATGGTGGGGCTGAAGTAAAGGAAGGGTGTGGTGGTGGAGCTGAGGAGAGGGAAGGGGGTAGTGGTGAGGCTGAGGAGAGGGAAGAGTGTGGTGGTGGGGCTGAGGTGAGTGAAAGTGGAGGAGGTGGGGCTGAGGTGGTGATGCGAGAATATGGTGAAGATGATGAGAGTGATGTTATAAGGGATGTAATTGGGGAGAGATCTGGTGGAGAGAGTGGGTTAGTGGGGGGTAGAGTTGATGGAGAGAGTGGGTTAGAGGGGGGTAGTAGTGCTGGGTGAGAGAGTGGGTTGGAGAGGGGGGTAGTAGTGCTGTTGGAGAGTGTGTTAGAGAGGGGGGGTTAGTAGTGCTGGTGGAGAGAGTGGGTTAGAGGGGGGTAGTAGTGCTGGTAGAGAGTGTGGGTTGGAGAGGGGGGTAGTAGTGCTGGTGATGAGTGGGTTAGAGAGGGGGAGTTAGTAGTGCTGGTGGAGAGAGTGGGTTAGAGGGGGGTAGTAGTGCTGGTAGAGAGTGTGGGTTGGAGAGGGGGGGTAGTAGTGCTGGTGATGAGTGGGTTAGAGAGGGGGGTTAGTAGTGCTGGTGGAGAGAGTGGGTTAGAGGGGGGTAGTAGTGCTGGTAGAGAGTGTGGGTTGGAGAGGGGGGTAGTAGTGCTGGTGATGAGTGGGTTAGAGAGGGGGGGTAGTAGGGCTGGTGATGAGTGGGTTAGAGAGGGGGGGTAGTAGTGCTGGTGGAGAGTGGGTTAGAGGGGTTGTGGTTCTGGTGTAAGAGTAACACGTGACATAATACATATAATGTATGACGCAATACAATATTAATAAAACCTCAATGTCCGCAATCAGAGAAAGGCCGTCTTTTTTTTGTTTACATCCAATCGCTAGACATCCAAATGTCCACATGTCAACTGGTACGTCATGTCGAGTCATCAAGGTCAGTACTTCCTGTTTGACGCGAATGCTTATTACTGAAGTAGCTATCTGTAAGTCGACGTGTTTATTGCGTTGACACCACTAAATAAACTACGCCTCTTCCCTTAAACACGCCCCGATTAACTCCCGAGCCAATCCCTCCGTACCCAAACCGCACCCCTCGACCTCGGAAACACGAATTCCTGTTCCAACTCGTTCCTAAGCTTCGTAACAGACCTTGGCGGCTTCAAGATCTCCTCGACCACTCCGTCGGCGTATTAGCAGATTCATGAAGCCGGTGTCGAAGCCGCGATGACTGGTCAAGATACACTTCAGCAACTCCGACTCCATGTCGGTTATGGTGGTGGTGGGGGTGGAGGTGGGGGTGGGGGTGGAGGTGGGGGTGGCGGAGCTACCGTTGGGGTCGACTAGTGAGGTGGGTAGCAGCGACAACAGCAGCGTGTCCGTGGCTGAAGTGGGTTTGGCCTGGTCGAGGGACATGCGTGCCAAAACACCGTCAACGCCACCTGGTTACCAAAAACGGAAATCTCAAAACGAAATAAAAATAAATTGCATATAAATATGTTCTAATGATATAAAATATTATATATATATAAATATATATATATATATATATATATATAAATATGTATATATAAATATATATATATATATATATATATATATATATATATATATATATTGTGAAATGACAAAACTATTATAATTTAATTAAACTAACATTGATTTCAGCATGCTACAATTTATAAATTATAATGTACATTTAATTAATATATAGAATTGATTGTTTAAATTTATTAATTTCATTAGTTTTACTGATTAGTAAAACCATATCCATTATTAGGTAAACCACAATACACTCTTGTCTATCTGTACAGATTGCCCAGAATAAATCTGCATCCATAAAAATTAATCTAAAATATATACTGAAAAATCTGGACCTCTCGATAAAATCATCCTAAAACCAGTTTGAATGGACCCGAGGTCTAGCGTTGCCTTAACCTAGCAGTTGCAGCCTTTGCGAAGGGGTGGAGCAAGCCTCGACGTTCAGGGCTTCGATGTCGCCGACGCGAGACCGTCTTTGAAGGATATCTGGTACGAATACGGGCGTGGTTTCGGAGCCGGATACGGGCGTGGTTTCGGAGCCGGGGGACCTGTCAATCGTCGACGTCCTGGCTACCGATGTCACGGAGGGCATTCCGTTGTCGTTGGAATTTACTCGCTCGATTGCGGCCGCATTCAGTCGACGCAAGGTTTTCGCTTCCTCCGGCGAAAATTCTCGATTAATTTGTAGACGCTTTTTGGTGAGATCGGCGCCTGCGATTGGTTCGAATTTGGGTTGTCCGGAATCGCCTGCCAAACTTCTACCTTCGCAGTTGACCGGCTGTAGAGGCAGGGGTCGAGGTTAGATTGCGGATGAATTGGAAATATGTATTCATATTTAAATTTATAGCAATAGACAAAACGAAATTTAACGGAGGATTAAATTGAATTCTATACTAAAAAAACTGATATTACGCTATGAATGCAAAGAATTATATAATTTACAGTTATATTACGAAAGGAGAGTAAATGATCTGAAGGAATCCGTTGTGAAAGGAGTGAATGAGATCAGAAGGGAACAATGTAAAGGCAGTCGACGGGATCGGAAGGAAGTTATGGAAAAACCTCGTTCAGAGAATCGACGGGAAGTAGTTGATGGAAGAATTCGGCGTCGCCAACACCGCAATCCCTGGTGGCTCGGAGTAACAGGTTGTAGGTGGTTGTCGTGGGAACCAGATTTCTACGCTTCATACGCCTCCAGACCTGGTCGAGGTGAGGTCGAAGGTTAAGCGTAGGTCGCGGAATAATGTATCGAGCCAAATCGACCTCTGATTTATTAATCAATATTTATTATATTCATTCAGAAACAACCTAAATATTTAATATCTCATTATTTGTATTCTTTGATGTTATTAGTAAGTACTATAGAGTAGTACTAATAGAGAAGAGATTGCAGCTAGTTCTTTTTATGAAATCTAACTTATCAACAATTTTATAGTAAAAAGGCGTCAAAGGGTCGAACAATTTTGTAAATATTTTTTATTTTTGAAAATGGGCTACACAGAAGATTTTTTATCTTACAATTTATATTAACAAATTTATTTTTGTCGTGAACTTTATGAGCTTTATACTATTAATTATGTCGTAAAAATATTATTTATCATATATTTTTATTATTATAACTACTAGTTTATTTATAAAAAAATAATATTTTAGAAATTATATTTCAAATAAAATTGTATTGAAAATCATTATCACTTATATTTTTAAATAATACATTAATGATTACTGTTAAAGAAGAAATGTTGTGCTTATTATTATGTATTTAAATATTAATTAAATATGAATATAATATTATTTAATATAAAAAACTATTTATAATTCAACATATTTCAAATATATAGTTTGCAAAAACACAATAAAGTGTAATAAACTTTGAACTCTTCTCTGATTGGTCATACATCCATTAATGGGCATTACCTGGTCATATAGATAGAATCTCATGAATATAGGAAATGTTATATTTTTCTATAATGTTAGAATAATGTTAATAGTGATCTAATTAGGTTTCAAGTGTTAAGGTTAATAGATGTAGCGTTAGGATGTTTTATAATGACCTCAATAGCATGTTTTAGGCCAGCTTCTTTGTCGGAGATGCAAGCCACCAACAATGCATTATAGGTGTCAAGCTGTCAATTGTGTGTACATATGTTTATATAGGAATCAATGTTTACATGTCAATGCTAAATGTCAATGTAATAATAGATCATGAGAGATATCGATCTATCATTTTTGTGTTACATTAACGAGATATGTGTCAATAAGTTCATGTGTCAATAAATATGTAAAGTGCTTGTGTCAATAAATATATAAAGTGTGTGTGTCAATAAATATGTAAAGTGCATGTGTCAATAAATATGTAAAGTGCATGTGTCAATAAATATGTAAAGTGTGTGTGTCAATAAATATATAAATTAGTACAAATATTTGGTAAGTTTAAACATGAGACAGGTGTCAATATGCTGGCATCGGAGATACATACCTTTATAGGCATTCTGTGTTCGATCATGGTGTCAACGACCTTGAAGGCAGCACAGAGGTCACCGTTAACTCCGTAGCACTTTATCATGGCGGCAGAAGTCGTAGAGTTCGGCTGAACTCCTGTCAAAGACATCGTCTGAAATAGACAAAGCAATTTAGAAATTAATAATTACTTATTAAGGTTGGTCTGTAAAATACATTAATGGTAAATATTATTTTCAAATGATTTATTAATTATCAATTATATTTGGTATTATATCATATTTCTACTTGTCCATAATTCTAATATATAATATGCAGGAATAACTTTCACCCTCCAAAATTAATAACACTCTTATTAACACTCTTATTAACACTCTTATTTACACTCTTATTAACACTCTCATTAACACTCTTATTTACACTCTCATTAACACTCTTATTAACACTCTTATTTACACTCTTATTAACACTCTCATTAACACTCTTATTTACACTCTCATTAACACTCTCATTAACACTCTTATTAACACTTTTATTAACACTCTTATTAACACTCTTATTAACACTCTTATTAACACTCTTATTAACACTCTTATTAACACTCTTATTAACACTCTTATTAACACTCTTATTAACACTATTATTTACACTCTTATTAATACTCTTATTAACACTCTTATTAACACTCTCATTAACACTCTCATTAACACTCTTATTAACACTCTCATTAACACTCTCATTAACACTCTTATTAACACTCTTATTAACACTCTTATTTACACTCTTATTTACACTCTCATTAACACTCTTATTAACACTCTTATTAACACTCTTATTAACACTCTTATTAACACTCTTATTAACACTCTTATTAACACTCTCATTAACACTCTTATTAACACTCTTATTTACACTCTCATTAACACTCTTATTAACACTCTTATTTACACTCTTATTTACACTCTTATTAACACTCTCATTAACACTCTTATTAAGAGTCTTATTCACACTCTCATAAACACTCTTATTAACACTCTTATTAACACTCTTATTAACACTCTTATTAACACTCTTATTAACACTCTTATTCACACTCTCATAAATACTCTTATTAACACTCTTATTAACACTCTCATTAACACTCTCATTAACAAAGTTTTTATTAATTACACTAGTTACTAGCATATTACATTTAATCACAATAAGTAAAGTAGCTATTAGTAAAGTAGTTATTAGTAAAGTAGTTATTAGTAAAGTAGTTATTAGTAAAGTAGTTATTAGTAAAGTAGCTATTAGTAAAGTAGTTATTAGTAAAGTAGTTATTAGTAAAGTAGTTATTAGTAAAGTAACTATTAGTAAAGTAGTTATTAGTAAAGTAGTTATTAGTAGAGTAACTATTAGTAAAGTAACTATTAGTAAAGTAGTTATTAGTAAAGTAGTTATTAGTAAAGTAGTTATTAGTAAAGTAGTTATTAGTAAAGTAGTTATTAGTAAAGTAGTTATTAGTAAAGTAACCATTAGTAAAGTAGTTATTAGTAAAGTAGTTATTAGTAAAGTAGTTATTAGTAAAGTAACTATTAGTAAAGTAGTTATTAGTAAAGTAGTTATTAGTAAAGTAGCTATTAGTAAAGTAGTTATTAGTAAAGTAGTTATTAGTAAATTAGCTATTAGTAAAGTAGTTATTAGTAAAGTAGTTATTAGTAAAGTAGCTATTAGTAAAGTAGTTATTAGTAAAGTAGTTATTAGTAAAGTAGTTATTAGTAAATTAGCTATTAGTAAAGTAGTTATTAGTAAAGTAGTTATTAGTAAAGTAGTTATTAGTAAAGTAACTATTAGTAAAGTAGTTATTAGTAAAGTAATTATTAGTAAAGTAGTTATTAGTAAAGTAATTATTAGTAAAGTAGTTATTAGTAAAGTAATTATTAGTAAAGTAGCTATTAGTAAAGTAGTTATTAGTAAAGTAGTTATTAGTAAAGTAGTTATTAGTAAAGTAATTATTAGTAAAGTAATTATTAGTAAAGTAGTTATTAGTAAAGTAGTTATTATTAAAGTAGCTATTACCACCTGGTGGAGATGACGAGCACGGCGAATACCATCTCCGTCATAAGGAGAATTCGCGCAGGAATTGAACAGAGCAGTGTAGGTGGGTGCCGAAGGACTCAGACCAAATTGTTTCATCTACGGCGGCGGCGGTGAGGTTAAAGGTTATGGAGGGGCGGAGCTAAACGATCTCAGGTATGCGTAGGTTTTAGGGTAAAGTGCGGGAGAATAGCTGACTGAATGAGATACGTGTAGTAGGAGCGTAATGGGGGGAGGGGAGGGGAGGGGGTGGAAATATATCTCATTGATAATAATCTAATTATTATTATGTCCGAGTGAATATTAATTAGCTCACAAAAACAATTCCACTCGTTTAATGGATATTTTAAAATAAATAACTTAAATTATTTAGCAAATATTTCCTTAAATCTTTTGTTTAGCATATCTAATATATATATATATATATATTTTAGATATGCTATATATAGTATATATATTATATATATTAGATGTCATATTAATGAGAGTAATGTATGTTGAGCAAATGTGTACATAATCACCCTATTAAACAGTTGGAAGGCTTTCTTTGTATATCCAACTCGTCCTAACACACCAATCAACGTTGTGAACACATATTCATTGGGTAGTACCCTGTCTTCCTTCAACATCTTCACCTCTAGCATATCTACAGCCTCGGAAATCTGCGACAGAGAGGGAAGTGGGTGAGTGAGTGATTGAGTGAGTGGGTGAGTTAGTGAGTGAATTAGTTAGTGGGTGAGTGAGTTAGTGAGTGAGTTAGTGAGTGAATGAGTGAGTGAGTGAGTGAGTGAGTAAGTGGGTGAGTGGGTTAGTGAGTGGGTAAGTGAGTGGGTAAGTGAATGAGTGAGTGAGTGAGTGAGTGGGTAAGTGAGTGAATTAGTGAGTAGGTGAGTGAGTTAGTGAGTGAGTGAGTGAGTGAGTGAGTGAATGAGTGAGTGAGTGAGTGAGTGAGCGAGTGAGTGGACATTTTATAAACCTTATTCATTTTACCGAGTTTTTCTATTTGGTGTCCATACCAAGCTTGTCGATTTGGTCGATTATATTTCGACAGTCTAATATAAGGACGATCAGATACGTTGAAACGGTCATTCTCATCATTGCGATACCTAGTCGAGGGAATGGAGGGTTTTAATAAAAACTATCCTGATCGGTTCTAAATAAATGTAATCAAATATTACAAAACAAAATAATTAACCATTTATTTGATAATATTTCAAACTACGCTTCTTATTTTGTACTACCAAATTTCTGGCAAATAGAAATAGAGGTAAACCTTTACAAATATTGCGTAAAGCTTAAATAAAACAAATCAACAGTTTTTGAAGAATACTAATAAACTGTTTTATAAACTACGGGAAGTTACGAGCAAGTCTATGGACGCGATGTTTTATCTACTAACTCAATGGCATCGTAGTTTTTCTCTTTACGTCCACCTAGTGTACCAAATGTATTGCTCCATTCTAAATCGTGTCGACACTTCCTGTATTAATTTGCGACGGCACATTTTATGAACTATTGTTAGTTTTATAATAAAATATCAGCAAATATTAATATTTAATCGTAAAATTAAATTTATAATGTAATGAATAATTTTATACCTAAAATGATTTTTTGTACTTTATCCACTGAATATTTACAAATAAATTCATTTACAGGAATTAACATTTGCAATCTCCTGCCATCCTGCCTCTCTGATTCAATGACTGCGAGTTCATCCGAATCAGCGATGTTTTTTGCATCTAATTCAGAAACACTTTGGACATTCGATTCAGTAAAATGCAAACTGTTATAAGAATTTAACTCTTATCATCAATAAATATTGAATTAATAAATAAATGTAATAAATAAATATTGAATTAATAAATAAATGTAATAAATATATATTTGTATTTCACCTAGACAACAATTCATATGAAAAACTAAATATTTTAATAGCAAGAATTTTAATTCTATATTAATGAGTAAATAGAAATATATTATAACTAAAAAAGGCAAATTATACTTTAGACAGTTTATTTAGATTTGATATTGATTAGAATAAATCATCTCGGTTAAATACTAACTCATTAGATTTACTTGCAGATTTGTAAGATTGATGCAGATTTCTTTGTATGTAGAATATACTACGATTTCTTAAACAACTTATCATTATAAACTAGTAAACCTGTAAATAGAATGAAATAAATAATACAAATAATATATAATAATATTCATATACATATGTATAAATCATTATTTATTAAGTTAGACGCATTTATTAAGTTAGACACATCTATTAAGTTAGACACGTCTATTAAGTTATACACATCTATTAAGTTAGACACATCTATTAAGTTATACACAAAGTAGGTGTACAAATTAAAAAATTAGATATATTCGACATTATTTATTATTCTTACTTGATTTATTATTTATAAAATATCACATTGTTTCAATCAAATCATTTAGGCACATAAACTATAAATTATCTAAAATTCTGTTATTATTATGTATCATAAGAAAATTATTTTTTCATAGTATATTGGTATTATATATAAAATGTATGTAAGCATTATATAACATTGATTTTGGTTAATTATGTAAAAATTACTTAATAAGAATTATAACAAAAATTAAATTTTAAAGGTTCAAATCTATTTATTCAAAATATTTCTCTGCAATTCTCGACTTTATAATTATATAAACTTATTTTTGAATATTACAATTAAATTATTGAAAAAACAACTTTATTTGTAATATTTGTTATTTCTCTATGAAAATAAAAAATTGATTGTCAATTTTTAACAGAGATTATGTAATGTGAATAGTACATATCTCATATTTCAGTAAAAGAATAATTTATGATTTTGTCTTCAAAAAATGTTACATAACATTATAAAATGGTTGGTATATATTTCTTTGCATAAATTGCTATATTGGTAGAGTTGTGATGAAGATAGATTTTTGATTATTTTGAAATCACATATTCTCTCTAGTGTAGTGTATAATTACATGAAGGCAATCTGTTTCATTAAAAAGATCTACCCTCACATTTATACGAATTTTCAGACCACTTTTCGAAATTGGACTTCCGCTTAAGTATACAGAAATATACCAAATCACTCGATAAAAATCACTTTTTCATTGTATAAATGGAAAACCATAAGGATGTTATGTAATTATATTATTATAACACTCGTAATATAACACTCGTAATATTTTTGACCCTAATTCAGATACTCGATTTCATTGTGATTGTAATTTAGAAGTATCATTTTTTAAATTTAATAAATTCAAATTGTTAATTAAAAGCACTCGTTGAAATTTGTTTTCTGTAGGATTAAGTCCCAACTAAATATATTGTATAAATGTGCTCTTGAGATATCAGATAAAACAGATCATTGGCACTCGACCATATCCCACGAGACGTAAACATAAACAAGAGCGATTTGGTGAAGTGTAGAGACAGGGCAGTGAGGTATGTTATTAACCGAACACATAATGAGAATATATATATATATATATATATATAATATAGCAATTGCATAGTTAGTGTTTTCAGAAAATATTGACGAATTTGGATATGGATAACCATACCAAATGATCTTGCTAATTATCTGCATAGGAAGTGGTTAGGATCTAAAATCCATCTATTCTAGTGGATCTAAATTCTGGGGATAGAAACAACGACAAGTAATGCTATCGAAAGATATTACTGACTCATGAAAGTGATATCTAATAAAGGTATTTAGTTATAAAATACATATTTTGTTTATAATATAAATATATAGATATATATTTTAATCAATTTTTAAATTTAGTAATAAAAGTGAAAAATTAAACATCAATATAACTTAAAGTAGTGAACGAACAACCAACAATATAATATAGAGGTGTATATCACCTTATAGAGGCCAAGTATACAGTGTGCGTCGTACACCGCATTAGTACTTGTTTGTTCAAGAACTTAATTTATGAAATATATTATATAGTCTATATTTATTAATTATAATAATATTTATGAGAGGTAGGTAATAACTAATAAATGAGATATTTTATCTTATTTTGGATTTTGAATCAAATAGATCATTAATTATTATTTTAATATAGATTATTGAATAAATATATTTATCTAATAAATATCTTAATTTTTTATAAGAAATTTTAAATTAAATATTGCTAAATTAATTCTATTATAATGAATGTATTGATGTTTTATTATAACTAATGTCGTTATATCCTCACTAAAAAGAATAATACAAAAGGATCATTATATTTATATACACTCATATAATTTATTTATTGTAATATAAAGATTTTGTCAAACAAATAATAAACTCACGATTTTACATTTTGAAAATTCAAAAGTCAATATTTTCAAAAAATATTTAATATTTATTTACAATTCGACACTCCACCTATAAACAATAAATAAGCAAAATACTTCCGACTCTACGCCCATGAAATTCTATTTAATATTTATATAAATAAAATTACACTATTATAATTACACTGGATAATGGTTTGTATGCAATGGAACTATTGCTTACAATTATCTTGAATATGTATTTGTTTGCATATTTAATTTTTCCAAAAACATAATTTTATTATTTTTTAAATATTTTATTTCTATTTTTCTTTTATATAATTTCGTTATAACAACTTTTATGATCAAATTATGTATGTTAAAATTATTTTATTTAAAGTTTAAATTAGATAATATATATTTCATTTATGACATACATTTATATCTTTAATTATAAATTCTGGAAATACCGATACATCAATAATCAAATATATTGAAAATTTTTTATTTTATCACATGACAAGTTTAAAATTTAAATTAACAATATAATTACGATACACATATTTTTAAATTCATATATTATATATTGTATTATTTACTGCGAATATTAATGCAAATAAAATTATATTATATGTTTTAATTTGATTTTAAAATTATTATTTTTTCAACAATGTCATGATAAATTTTATAAAATATTTCAAATTATTGTTTTCAATAAATTCCTTTATTATCTAGTAGTAAATTCATATAGAAATCCCATAAATAAAGGTAATTTTTAATTAAATTATAAAATAGAACCCAGAAAACATAAATCACGACATGATGTTAATGTAAACCATTATAAATAAATAATTATTAGAATTTATAGATTAACACATTAGAGTCCTAGATAAGTATTATCATATATTTCTATTATTATGCATTTTTTCTATATCTACGTATATTTCATCAGCCAATTGTTATATATTTATGTAATTCAATAGTCTATAGATTAATTCTTCCGACAATAGTATATTACAATGAAGTTGTAATATTTCTCTATTTATTATTGTTATCAGATACATGAAATATACATAATTGTAATAATTTGACCAGCGTTTCATCACAAAATTCTCTAACAAACTGTATTTATTACAAGTAACATAATACGATGGAGAATAACGAACATAGATTTAGGAGTGAGCCTTAATAACAACTAACATTTAATATACAAGCATTCTCCCCCGAGTTACCTGTATTCAAGAATAGTCATCTGGAATAACTAGAGGTATTCACCATTTTTATACATTTATCTCACCTGCAAATTAGGCTGTCACTCACACCACTTATCAAACCCGAAGTTTTATATAATTTCTATGTAATTTATAATTTAAAATTTGACATTGATACTTTATAAGTACCTTATATATAGAAGGTTTATGTTCTATTGTAATATAATACACTGTATACATATATGTTATATAGTTTATGATATAATTTTATTATAATTATAACAATATTTATAAACAAGAAAATGATTTATATAGAAATAGTTGTAAATATTAAATTAATAAATTGAATTAATTCTACTATATAAATCATATAATATAATTATAATAATATTTATTTAATAAAATAAATAATTGTTTTTAATATAAATCCATATGGCCTCCTTTGAGTATTGAAAGAGATAATAATAATACTACAGATTATATTCTTGTGTATTTAAAAAAAATTATATTTAGTCATTATTATACATATACCAATCTAATATATGTTATGCAAATATATTAGATGTGTATATGAAATAAATATTTTTTCAAATATTTCTATCTAAAATAAGCTTTTAAAAGCCATAATTAATTTTATATTGAATAAAATATATTATTTAATTTTTTTAAAATTCATAATCGTAATTTAACATCTATTTTTAGATGCACAATCTCGCATATTATGTAATACTTATTTTATAGAAAATATAATCTTGTTCATTTAATAATTTAAATATCTGTAATATTTTTATGTATATTGATTCCATAGATGGTACAATAACAATATTTTATACATGACCCACCTCTGCGTGTGCACATGTTGAATTGACACTTAAATTAGCTAAATCAGTGCGTCTGGTGTGTTCTCACACCAACGCTAATTACTAACATCTATTGATATGATATCTATCAAAAATATAATGAACATTAATGTACGATAATTTAGAATATCTAAAACACTAGATATGCTTAACCATAATATAATTAACTTTAGCTAAATTGCTGTACCAATAATATTTAATAATAATCTTTTGTAAATTCACATTTTAATCGTATTTTAATTAATTGATTCAACCGTATCGTTTGCGATTAGAAATATTTCTACACTACATTTGCGTATGACCTGCGTTAGTACGGTAATAGTTTACCAGATATAGTCTAGTAAGACACCGACAGTTACTTCTCAGCAAATGAGATTTCATTATTCCTTTGTAGAGTTTCTTTGGCTTTGGCAATAGCTGCGAAATTTCTGTATCTCTCGACGGCGAAGAAACGAGGCAAAAAGCAGAAGTTAAGTTGGAGGATGGTAAAAAAGAAATATATCCTCTCTATTTCGATGGCGAGTCCGTCACTGGCAAGGTTATCTCTTGCGGAATGTCCGTAAATCGCTGATGATGCGTCTGCTTTGCTATAGGATACTTTATTTCATGATACCTTTTAGTTTAATCAATTTCATCCGAGTTTCATTCTATACTTCCATTGCTTTCATTCATTACGTTCGAATAGGTCCATGTTAGCTTAAAGAAAGCCGGTAGCAAGGTGGAACACCAAGGAATCAAAATTGAATTCATTGGTCATATAGGTATGTATATTGAATAGTAATTGTTCTATTGATTTACAAGGCAAGCGTTGGGGTATTTAACAACTGAAAAGTCAAAATAGCAAGTGAATTTATGTAGATGAATGCAATTCTTCTATATATCACGTCTATAAACTAAAGTAATATTAAACATTTGAAGTCGTGATGATATCGTGTAATTTGAATCTTGCTACATTTTATTGCATATTTACAGCTAGTTAACATATAGTTTCAATGTTACTGGCGTTTAAATTGAGTTTTATTATCATTGAATATTTATTTATATATTTTATTTTTTTAGATTTCTATTATATTTCTTATCGTTGAGATAAACTGATATTTATTATATACTATATGTATATTTATATTAAGATATAAAAACTGTATCCATTTACAGTAATAATACACTGGTAACCTATATTCGACGGTAATTATATATTCGTAGAATTATTTCGTTTTACGACATGAATAATTGCATGTATACATTCAATGAAATACCTCATAAATTGCAAATATGCAATTACTGATCACAAATCTCATTACAACTAGAATCATATCTACAACTACCATATCTACAACTACCATATTTCCAACTACCATATCTCCAACTACCATATCTCCAACTACCATATCTACAACTACCATAGAACCTTTGCCGGGTCTGTTTCACCTCCCCGTTTAACCCTCGCGACCTCTGGCAGAGCTGTTCTACGATCGCGGCAACAACCACGAGTTCATTTCCATTGTACGGGAGCTGGCACGTCCCGGTGAACTCACAGTGTCGAAGTCATTTGACTTCGAGTTCAACCAGGTCGAGAAACAGTTTGAATCCTACTCCGGTACCAACGTCCGCCTCAGGTCCGTGCCAGACACACTGCCACCTAGTGTTGGACCACATTGATAGCCTGAGTGTATTCGGGGGGTACCATATATTAGGGGTGGTACTGTGTATTCGGGGGGTACCATATATTAGGGGGGGTACAGTGTATTCGGGGGGGTACCATATATTAGGGGTGGTACTGTGTATTCGGGGGGTACCATATATTAGGGGGGGTACAGTGTATTCGGGGGGGTACCATATATTAGGGGTGGTACTGTGTATTCGGGGGGTACCATATATTAGGGGGGGTACAGTGTATTAGGGGGGGTACCATATATTAGGGTGGTACCATGTATTTGGGGTGGTACCATGTATTCGGGGTGGTATTATGTATTTGGGGTGGTATCATGTATTAGGGGTGGTACCATGTATTCCGGTGAGATGAAAAGCCAGCTTCAATTTGACTCGGATGAAGTATTATGTAAAATAATGCTCCCATTAAAGTGACCATGAGAAGATTCTATATTTAGTGAACTTTACTCACTTGCTAATTTAAGAAACAGATCTCTTCTATCAAGATATAATATCTATAGAGATATGATCCCCTTACTATCGTTGCCCTCGCAAGTCTCATCCGCTGACCTCCTCGCTGACCTCTCCGCGAACCTTACCTCCTACCTTACCTCGCAACACATGCAGGTACCTTCTACGCGTCACCATGGTGAAACGAATCTCTGACGTCATTAAAGAAGTCCCCTTGGCTGTCCACGCTCTCTCCCGCTATCCGGAGACTAACAATTGTATCAAGATGGAGGTCGGCATCGAGGACTGCCTCCACATTGAATTCGAATATAACAAATCAAAGTAGGTAGCAATTTTGACTGATTTAACACTAGCCTGGATATAGCCTGGATATAGCCTGGATATAGCCTGGATGTAGCCTGGATGTAGCCTGGATATAGCCTGGATGTAGCCTGGATGTAGCCTGGATGTAGCCCCCATATCCTACACCGATACACGAGCTCCGCTCCGCCTCGCATCCCCTTATGGATCCCGGTTCTCCACCAAACCCAAACCCCTCCTACTAAAGCTCGGCCTCACTTAACCTTTGCGGGTCTTTCACAACACCCGCATCATCTCTGATGTACCCTACCACCATCGCAAAGCCCATTTTATCTACATCCAAACTAGTGCTACCGCACCTGTGCCCCATCGCACCTCACCACATATACTCCACTCTGCCCCCACCTCTGCGGCGCCCCACCCACGCAGGTACCACCTGAAGGATGTCATCGTGGGTAAGATCTACTTTCTGCTGGTTCGCATCAAACTGCGCTACATGGAGCTGGCGATTGTCCGCAAGGAGGTGTCGGGCATAGGTAATCATCGCTGCCCGCCCCCCCCGGTGGTGAGCCCATCTAACCCCTGGTGGCAAGATTGTCTAATCCATCGTTGCGATCGCGAGTCAATTCAGTTACCCCCATTTTTTCACTCGGGGAAAACTTCTGAATTTGCGTTCGCTTGCGTTCGCTTGAGACCTCGACCTGTGTTAACTGTTAACCTTTGTGCGTATGTTTCCGTTGGTTGTCGTAACAGCATGACGCCCGCAGGTACTACTTGAAGGACGTTATCGTCGGAAAAATCTA
This sequence comes from Osedax frankpressi, assembly GCA_964035775.1. Taxonomy (NCBI): domain Eukaryota; kingdom Metazoa; phylum Annelida; class Polychaeta; order Sabellida; family Siboglinidae; genus Osedax; species Osedax frankpressi. Next base: position 15,653,572 of record OZ038316.1, read on the forward strand.
CTTCCTTTTGGTTCGCATCAAGATTCGCCATATGGAACTGCAGATCATTAAACGAGAGACCTCCGGCTCCAGTTGGTGCCCAAGCGCGACCTTTAACCTCGCAACCCTTGGCGTAGTAGGACCTCTTGCGGCTCTTTTGCGATCATCCTAGGAGTTCATAATCTCTCGAATAGATAGTCCTCTCTCCGTGTGCTTATGATTGAAACTACTTTCTATATCTACTTGAGAAATTGTATTTTTGTGAACATTATATCCAGCCTTTCCTTTTCCAATTGTTTGAATACTCGCGAAACCTTGAGACGGATCTCAATAATCGGCCATAGCAGTTCCTTATCCATTAATAACAACAAACTGCCAAGTCTCTTGTCTCACTACATGATTCTACACCGAATTCAACAAATTCTACGAAATTGAATCGATTCCGCCTATTTTCAATTTGTGTTTGGTTCGGTGTGTCATTTGCATAATACGGTTACCATAGTTATCATAGTTACCATAGTTACCGACGACTCTTCGCCCGAGTGTTGCTCTTACTAGTGAATATCTATAGTAGCCATCGTCTGGACTTGAGTTTTTTGTAGTATATGTTCCCCGGAGATATTGTATATGCTATGAAGTTGTTTGTGTATGCACTTATCTCCATCTCACTCTCCCTTCCCTCTCCCTCTCCCTTCCCTCTCTCTCCCTCTCACTCACACTTCCCTCTCCCTCTTCCTATCCCTCTCCCTTCCCTCTCTCTCACCCTCCACTCCACCTACCTTTCCCCCCTCCACCTCCCTCTCCCTTCCCTCTCCATCTCTCTCACCCTTCCCTCTCCCTCTCTCTCCTCCTCTCCCTCTCTCTCACCCTCCCCTCCTCCTACCTTTCCTCCCTCCCCCTCCCCCTCCCTTCCCTCTCCCCTTACATTTCCCCTCCCCTACCTCTCTCTCCTCCTCTCCTTACTTTATCTGTTAACTTTGTCCACCTTCACCATTAAATGACTTTTTGCCAAACAAAAAGGTCAGAACACATTCACCGAAAATGAGACTATGGCGAAATATGAAATTATGGATGGAGCACCAGCCAAAGGTTTTAAGTGCATCCTACCTTCAGTCCTACCTTCAGTCCTACCTTCAGTCCTACCTTCAGTCCTACCTTCAGTCCTACCTTCAGTCCTACCTTCAGTCCTACCTTCAGTCCTACCTTCAGTCCTACCTTCAGTCCTACCTTCAGTCCTACCTTCAGTCCTACCTTCAGTCCTACCTTCATTCCTACCTTCAGTCCTACCTTCAGTCCTACCTTCGGTCCTACCTTCGGTCCTACCTTCGGTCCTACCTTCGGTCCTACCTTCAGTCCTACCTTCAGTCCTACCTTCGGTCCTACCTTCGGTCCTACCTTCGGTCCTACCTTCAGTCCTACCTTCAGTCCTACCTTCAGTCCTACCTTCGGTCCTACCTTCGGTCCTACCTTCGGTCCTACCTTCGGTCCTACCTTCGGTCCTACCTTCGGTCCTACCTTCGGTCCTACCTTCGGTCCTACCTTCGGTCCTACCTTCGGTCCTACCTTCGGTCCTACCTTCGGTCCTACCTTCGGTCCTACCTTCGGTCCTACCTTCGGTCCTACCTTCAGTCCTACCTTCAGTCCTACCTTCAGTCCTACCTTCAGTCCTACCTTCAGTCCTACCTTCAGTCCTACCTTCAGTCCTACCTTCAGTCCTACCTTCAGTCCTACCTTCAGTCCTACCTTCAGTCCTACCTTCAATCCTACCTTCGGTCCTACCTTCGGTCCTACCTTCGGTCCTACCTTCGGTCCTACCTTCGGTCCTACCTTCGGTCCTACCTTCAGTCCTACCTTCAGTCCTACCTTCGGTCCTACTTTCGGTCCTACCTTCGGTCCTACCTTCGGTCCTACCTTCGGTCCTACCTTCGGTCCTACCTTCAGTCCTACCTTCAGTCCTACCTTCAGTCCTACCTTCAGTCCTACCTTCAGTCCTACCTTCAGTCCTACCTTCAGTCCTACCTTCAGTCCTACCTTCAATCCTACCTTCGGTCCTACCTTCGGTCCTACCTTCGGTCCTACCTTCGGTCCTACCTTCGGTCCTACCTTCGGTCCTACCTTCAGTCCTACCTTCAGTCCTACTTTCAGTCCTACCTTCAGTCCTACCTTCAGTCCTACCTTCAGTCCTACCTTCAGTCCTACCTTCAGTCCTACCTTCAGTCCTACCTTCAGTCCTACCTTCAGTCCTACCTTCAATCCTACCTTCGGTCCTACCTTCGGTCCTACCTTCGGTCCTACCTTCGGTCCTACCTTCGGTCCTACCTTCGGTCCTACCTTCGGTCCTACCTTCGGTCCTACCTTCGGTCCTACCTTCGGTCCTACCTTCGGTCCTACCTTCGGTCCTACCTTCGGTCCTACCTTCGGTCCTACCTTCGGTCCTACCTTCGGTCCTACCTTCGGTCCTACCTTCGGTCCTACCTTCGGTCCTACCTTCGGTCCTACCTTCGGTCCTACCTTCGGTCCTACCTTCGGTCCTACCTTCGGTCCTACCTTCGGTCCTACCTTCGGTCCTACCTTCGGTCCTACCTTCGGTCCTACCTTCAGTCCTACCTTCAGTCCTACCCCATTCCCGCGCCCACCATTTAATGCTCTTTCCCTCCCAACTCTACCATTACTTCACCCCGTAATATTCAACATCCCTACATCCTCCCTACCTCCCTTAACTTGAATCCGACCTTGAACAGGTGAATCTATCCCTATCCGCCTCTTCCTCTCGGGTTATGAGCTAACTCCGACCATGAAGGACGTAAACAAAAAATTCTCCGTAAAGTATTTTCTGAATTTGGTTTTGGTCGACGAAGAAGATCGCAGATATTTTAAACAACAGGTTCACCTCTTGTTAACACTATAACCTCTCCTATAACCTCTCCTCTTGACCACACCTGGCCCTTTATATCCACTTGAAGATAAATAGGCCTTTGTTAACCCTTTCTAGCATCTCACCATCGAAAAAACTACATTAATTACCAATAATTTTATTTTTTAATTCAAATTTTTATGTTATATTAAAATATTAAATAATAAACTATAATAATTATTTAGATATTTAATTAGAAAAAATATTAAATAAAGTATCTCAGCAAACTAAGCTACAATTCCTAGCAAATAGAATTGAGACTAACTTTTCAAGGGAGGTTTGCACTTAAAATTACAAGATTTTTTACAATATTCTGTTCATCCGATTATGACTCATCAATTTAGAAATTGTACGTGTTTATTAAATTGCATTAAAAGTCAAATTAGTGAAAAATTGATTTTTTTCATATCACGAGACGAGTTAAAAGTTCCTTTATTGTTTTCTATTTTCATAGTTATAAATGTAATCAAAGTTATACATTTAAAATAAAAATGTATCAAACTTAATTTTAAAATTAGAAATAAAGTGTCTCTTTGTATATATATTTTTATTTTTAAGGAATTCAATTTCATTTATAAATAATAATTTTGTTTATTTTATATTTCTCTATTTACTTTGGTAAAGTTCAAATTGTAAAGTTCAAATTGTCTGTTCTGCGTATATTAATTGCCCTATGTTGATGTTGATGTTGACGTTGACGTTTCTGTATTTCCAATAGAAGTATTCATTATAAAATTCTGTAATGATAATTCATATTCTATTACAGAAATTCTATATAATTCCGAATTTAGATTTCGTATAATATTTACACTTTTCGCTATCAGGAAAATAAATTCCCCAAACCTTCGCAGGAGATCATAATGTTTCGAAGGTGCGAGAAGAATCGCAAGAATTTCCAGGCCGAGTCGGCGATGAAAAAACACAACCCCGAACTGTTGAGCAATATCCCTAGACCCGACGAAACCCAAGTAGCCACGGTCCCTTCGGCCCCAGTTGCACCATCAACGGCGGAAGTACCGGCTACCAACGGAACGAAACAACACGAAGACGAACACACCAGCGACAGCGGAGGAGGAGATAACGACCTCCCTCGACCCGTTGACTATTAGTGCCCTCCCCCCCCTGAATTACGCGTAGTCAAACCCCCTTCCAACTGCACCATCTTCCGTCGTAAGCATCTCTGGCTCGCAATGAAATCTCACCAGACGAATATCATCGTCATCGTTCCCATCCTATCTTTTGTCATTATTTACTATTTACACCAATCTCCTCGCCAACCCTACACCTCACTACACCTCACTACACATCACTACACCTTACTACACCTTACTACACCTCAGTACACCTTACTACACCATCACTACACCTCACTACACCTTCTCTATATCTCCTCTACATCCCCTCTACATCCCCTCTACACCCCCTCTACACCCCCTCTACACCCCCTCTACACCCCCTCTACACCCCCTCTACACCCCCTCTACGCCCCCTCTACACCTCCTCTACACCTCCTCTACACCTCCTCTACACCTCCTCTACACCTCCTCTACACGCCTCTACACGCCTCTACACCTCCTCTACACCTCCTCTACACCTCCTCTACACCTCCTCTACACCCCCTCTACACCCCCTCTACACCCCCTCTACACCCCCTCTACACCCCCTCTACACCCCCTCTACACCCCCTCTACACCCCCTCTACACCTCCTCTACACCTCCTCTACACCTCCTCTACACCTCCTCTACACGCCTCTACACGCCTCTACACCCCCTCTACACCCCCTCTACACCCCCTCTACACCCCCTCTACACCCCCTCTACACCCCCTCTACACCCCCTCTACACCCCTTCTACACCCCTTCTACACCTCCTCTACACCATTTCTACATAATTTCTTCACCACCACCTAAATCTATACCTATGTTTATATAGATATATGCTCGTATTAGATTATTATCAATTTGTATTTATATTTATATATATGTATATTTATATATATATATATGTTTCCTATTCATTTGAACCAGGTTACCTGAAAGGCCATGAAATTAGTTTGGATTCATAAACCTATTTACATTCAGCAATTATTATTAATTTATTCTATATATTGAATTAAATTAAATTACATACTTAGTTATGTATAAATACCATTGGGAATTGTTTATGATTCAATCATTATGTAATATTATAATTGTTAATAAATATCAATTCTTTACTATCAATTTCTTTATAAATTATTTAATTTCATAAACTATATATAGTATACATAGTACACTTTATTTTCTGGTAATCTTTATCTGTATTATAAACCCAGCAAACTCCGTTATGTAATAGTTTTTTAGTCTTGATAACACAATTATGAATTAATATAAAAGAAATGCTATTAAAAGATTAAATTATTTATTTTTTCTGAATAATAATAATCTTTTATTAAATTACATTTAGAACTAAGTTTGATTTTGCAAATTAAGTTATAAATAAATATTACATGCCCCATTTACATTAACATTGTATTGAATATATTTCATTTCATAATGTGAATATATTTTGTAAGGATTTAATAATATTTTAATGAATTCAATCCAGTTTGCAGTTTACTTTTACCCAAAAACTTTAACAAATTGTAAATAATGAATATCAGATATATTACGATCAATAAACAATACTTTCAATTTTATGTATTCTGTAATAATATTTTGTTTATAAATAAGAACAAAAATTAATTTATTAATTAATAAATATAATTACAGGAATTGGATAAATAACTTACTCTTATATAAGGAGTAATAATTATTTTACAATCCAGCAAAGAGAGTTATGTAATAGTTTTGTAAAATCCTTTGATATGTCCACAAAAATAAAAAATAATATAAAAGAAATTATGCAATGCAAAAATGAAATTACCTGGAATGTTTTGCTGGGAAAGTTATATTTATCTTTATTATCTTTATAAATCAAACAGTTATAATTTCTAATTAATATAAAAATGATATTAAAAAAAATTATATCAAAATATAATGATATATCTACGTAATTCATATATTATCTAGTATACAATAGTAATATAAAAAATTAAAAATTTACTATGAAATTAAATTTACCAGAAACAACATGATGTAACTATTATGCAATTATAGAAATATTTTAAATGAAAAAGAAACAATATATTTGTAATGCTAATAAAATATATTTTCACTTTTATTATATACTAAATATTTACATGTTTTCCTGGGATAATATAATTCAAAGTTAGATGGATGAATTAGCAGCTATACTAATATTAATACTAAAAGTTGGTGATAAATAAATTATATAATATAATATATAATCTAAATACATATTTTAGAGATGTTGTGTCATCCCTTACTAATATTTACAATATGGATGACATAGTACCTTTATATGGTTCCGCCAGTAATATGTTCATAAGTATATTTTATATTTTGATACAATGAATATAGTCTATTAATATATAGCTTATTAATATAGACTATCTGCAGAAGTATTTCATATATAAAATTTCCTCTACCACACTTATATTCTTTGGGGAATATTGTACGTAAAATGTACGTTCTTTTAATGATGTTATTTTTTATGAATGCCGTCCCAATATATTGCATGCAATTCATTATTCATCGATCATATGTATGATATATTATATTATTGTTGTAGTGATATAAATAACATATATTATATTGTGCTATAATTAAAAAAAAATGTTATCAACATATATTTTGTTTAAAAAAGGACTACGGACTAGATAGTATGAAGTACAATACGAATTAACTAGATCAAATATAGAGTGACATTGGTGAATTTATTTATGAACTATAACTATACATTGATTAAGTATTTAAATTTTAGGGATATTCCGTAATATATTAACTTTTATCTATCAGATCAAATAGATGTATTCATATAAAAATAGTAATTTTATGAATAATATAACTGTACTAATATAAATATATGATTTTCATATTTTTAGTTATGTGAAACTTATGAAATGAATATTCATATATAAATATTCGAATATATCATGAAAATCATTATATATACACATATATCATATACACATATATACATCATATACACATATATACATCATATACACATATATACATCATATATATATATATATATATATATATATATATATCACTATATAAATGAGCAAATTTAATGATTAAAGTATTTTTCTGAAATGTTTCTATTTTTACCTAATAGTTTCTTCGGCAAGTACATCATTATTAGAGGTATCGCAGGGAGTTAAACTAGGTCCCTTATTATATTAAATATATATTCTTCTAATATCAAATATTTTTAATTAATTTAACATTATAAATTATACGACGGCGATATTCACTGTCCTTCTGAAAATCATATTTTAACCAATATAACTATCTAACTGACGTATCTAACTGTATGTCTACTAACTGACTTATATAAATGTATGTCTACTAACTGACGTATCTAACTGTATGTCTACTAACTGACTTATATAACTGTATGTCTACTAACTGACTTATATAACTGTATGTCTACTAACTGACTTATCTACCTGTATATCTACTAACTGACTTATCTAACTGTATGTCTACTAACTGACTTATATAACTGTATGTCTACTAACTGACTTATCTACCTGTATATCTACTAACTGACTTATCTAACTGTATGTCTACTAACTGATGTATCTAACTGTATATCTACTAACTGACTTATATAACTGTATATCTACTAACTGACTTATATAACTGTATGTCTACAAACTGACTTATATAACTGTATGTCTACTAACTGACGTATCTAACTGTATGTCTACTAACTGACTTATATAACTGTATGTCTACTAACTGACTTATATAACTGTATATCTACTAACTGACTTATATAACTGTATGTCTACTAACTGACTTATATAACTGTATGTCTACTAACTGACTTATCTAACTGTATATCTACTAACTGACTTATATAACTGTATGTCTACTAACTGACGTATCTAACTGTATATCTACTAACTGACTTATCTAACTGTATGTCTACTAACTGATGTATCTAACTGTATATCTACTAACTGACTTATCTAACTGTATATCTACTAACTGACTTATATAACTGTATGTCTACTAACTGACTTATATAACTGTATGTCTACTAACTGACTTATATAACTGTATGTCTACTAACTGACTTATATAACTGTATGTCTACTAACTGACTTATATAACTGTATGCCTACTAACTGACTTATATAACTGTATGTCTACTAACTGACTTATCTAACTGTATATCTACTAACTGACTTATATAACTGTATGTCTACTAACTGACTTATATAACTGTATGTCTACTAACTGATTTATATAACTGTATGTCTACTAACTGACTTATATAATTGTATGTCTACTAACTGACTTATATAACTGTATGCCTACTAACTGACTTATATAACTGTATGTTTACTAACTCACGTATCTAACTGTATGTCTACTAACTGACTTATATAACTGTATGTCTACTAACTGACTTATATAACTGTATATCTACTAACTGACTTATATAACTGTATGTCTACTAACTGACGTATCTAACTGTATGTCTACTAACTGATTTATATAACTGTATGTCTACTAACTGACTTATATAATTGTATGTCTACTAACTGACTTATATAACTGTATGCCTACTAACTGACTTATATAACTGTATGTCTACTAACTGACTTATATAACTGTATGTCTACTAACTGACTTATATAACTGTATGTCTACTAACTGACGTATCTAACTGTATGCCTACTAACTGACTTATATAACTGTATGTCTACTAACTGACTTATATAACTGTATGTCTACTAACTCACGTATCTAACTGTATGTCTACTAACTGACTTATATAACTGTATGTCTACTAACTGACTTATATAACTGTATATCTACTAACTGACTTATATAACTGTATGTCTACTAACTGACTTATATAACTGTATGTCTACTAACTGACTTATCTAACTGTATATCTACTAACTGACTTATATAACTGTATGTCTACTAACTGACGTATCTAACTGTATATCTACTAACTGACTTATCTAACTGTATATCTACTAACTGACTTATATAACTGTATATCTACTAACTGACTTATATAACTGTATGTCTACTAACTGACTTATATAACTGTATGTCTACTAACTGACGTATCTAACTGTATGTCTACTAACTGACTTATATAACTGTATGTCTACTAACTGACTTATATAACTGTATATCTACTAACTGACTTATATAACTGTATGTCTACTAACTGACTTATATAACTATATGTCTACTAACTGACTTATCTAACTGTATATCTACTAACTGACTTATATAACTGTATGTCTACTAACTGACGTATCTAACTGTATGTCTACTAACTGACTTATATAACTGTATGTCTACTAACTGACGTATCTAACTGTATGTCTACTAACTGACTTATCTAACTGTATGTCTACTAACTGACGTATCTAACTGTATGTCTACTAACTGACTTATCTAACTGTATGTCTACTAACTGACTTATCTAAATGTATGTCTACTAACTGTCTAACTGATGTATCTAACTGTATGTCTACTAACTGACTTATCTAACTGTATGTCTACTAACTGACTTATCTAACTGTATGTCTACTAACTGACGTATCTATATGTATGTCTACTAACTGACTTATCTAACTGTATGTCTACTAACTGACTTATATAACTGTATGTCTACTAACTGACTTATATAACTGTATATCTACTAACTGACTTATATAACTGTATGTCTACTAACTGACTTATATAACTGTATGTCTACTAACTGACTTATCTAACTGTATATCTACTAACTGACGTATCTAACTGTATGTCTACTAACTGACTTATATAACTGTATGTCTACTAACTGACGTATCTAACTGTATGTCTACTAACTGACGTATCTAACTGTATGTCTACTAACTGACTTATATAACTGTATGTCTACTAACTGACTTATATAATTGTATGTCTACTAACTGACTTATCTAACTGTATGTCTACTAACTGACTTATCTAACTGTATGTCTACTAACTGACTTATCTAACTGTACGTCTACTAACTGACTTATATAACTGTATGTCTACTAACTGACTTATATAACTGTATATCTACTAACTGACGTATCTAACTGTATGTCTACTAACTGACTTATATAAATGTATGTCTACTAACTGACGTATCTAACTGTATGTCTACTAACTGACTTATATAACTGTATGTCTACTAACTGACGTATCTAACTGTATGTCTACTAACTGACTTATCTAACTGTATGTCTACTAACTGACGTATCTAACTGTATGTCTACTAACTGACTTATCTAACTGTATGTCTACTAACTGACTTATCTAAATGTATGTCTACTAACTGTCTAACTGATGTATCTAACTGTATGTCTACTAACTGACTTATCTAACTGTATGTCTACTAACTGACTTATCTAACTGTATGTCTACTAACTGACGTATCTATATGTATGTCTACTAACTGACTTATCTAACTGTATGTCTACTAACTGACTTATATAACTGTATGTCTACTAACTGACTTATATAACTGTATGTATACTAACTGTCTAACTGACTTATCTAACTGTATGTCTACTAACTGACTTATCTAACTGTATGTCTACTAACTGACTTATATAACTGTATGTATACTAACTGTCTAACTGACTTATCTAACTGTATGTCTACTAACTGACTTATATAACTGTATGTCTACTAACTGATTTATATAACCATATGTCTACTAACTGACTTATATAACTGTATATCTACTAACATACTTATATAACCATATGTCTACTAACTGACTTATATAACTGTATATCTACTAACAGACTTATATAATCGTATGTCTATTAACTGAATTATATAACTGTATAAATACAAACTGACTTATCTAACTGTATGTCTACTAACTGACTTATATAACTGTATGTCTACTAACTGACTTATATAACTGTATGTCTACTAACTGACTTATATAATTGTATGTCTACTAACTGACTTATATAACTGTATGTCTACTAACTGCCTAACTGACTTATCTAACTGTATGTCTACTAACTGACTTATATAATTGTATGTCTAATAACTGACGTATATAACTGTATGTCTACTAACTGACTTATATAATTGTATGTCTACTAACTGACTTTCTAACTGTATGTCTACTAACTGACTTATATAATTGTATGTCTACTAACTGACGTATCTAACTGTATGTCTACTAACTGACTTATATAACTGTATATCTACTAACAGACTTATATAATCGTATGTCTATTAACTGAATTATATAACTGTATAAATACAAACTGACTTATATAACTGTATGTCTACTAACTGACTTATATAATTGTATGTCTACTAACTGACTTATATAACTGTATGTCTACTAACTGCCTAACTGACTTATCTAACTGTATGTCTACTAACTGACTTATATAATTGTATGTCTACTAACTGACTTATATAACTGTATGTCTACTAACTGACTTTCTAACTGTATGTCTACTAATTGACTTATATAATTGTATGTCTACTAACTGACGTATCTAACTGTATGTCTACTAACTGACTTATATAACTGTATGTCTACTAACTGACTTATATAATTGTATGTCTACTAATAGATTTATATAACTGTATGTCTACTAACTGACTTATATAACTGTATGTATACAAACTGCCTAACTGACTTATCTAACTGTATGTCTACTAACTGACTTATATAATTGTATGTCTACTAACTGACTTATATAACTGTATAAATACTAACTGACTTATATAACTGTATGTCTACTAATAGACTTATATAACTGTATATCTATTAACTGACTTATATAACTGTATGTCTACTAACTGCCTAACTGTATGTCTACTAACTGACGTATATAACTTTATGTCTACTAACTGACTTATATAACTTTATGTCTACTAACTGACTTATGTAACGAGACGACTGCTAAATACTTCAACATAAATACAAATATAAAAACATTAATAAATATCTAAAACAACTATATTAGTGTTGCTCCCATGTACCTATTAGTATTATAAATAATATATTGATGACCTTAGGACTAACAATTACTAATGACCTTAATCCGAATAGTCATATCAATAAAGTAACAATACAATTAATAAACGAATGTAAAAAACACAAATCAATATCACATCAAACTATTCTATTAATAGTAAATTCCATAATTTGAAAAAAAAACTTGACTGCTCCTCTATATAAATTAATTCTAATTACACACACCTACAAACACTCACCAGAATAATAAAATAATGAGTTGGACTAATCTCTAAAAAATATAACTGGACTTTAATTATTAAGTTTACGAAGATACTTTCAATATTGAATGTTGACAAATGAATATGGCTACTTAAGATTTCAAGATACAAACACTTTAACTTACCGACTTACTTAATTTCTTACTTAAGTACGTAATTAAGTACTTACTTAATAACTTACTAAATTACTTACTTAAATACTTACTTAAGTATGTACCTAATTACTTACTTACATACTTACTTATTTAATCACTTATTTAATTACTTACTTAAGTTCTTAATTAAGTAATTAGTAATGCACCTAATAATTATCAATGCGTACTAACAATAAAAAGCTATTTATAATCTAACAGTACAAAGCTATACGATATAGATTACATCATTTCTCATAACCAGCACCTTTGTTATGGTACTAAATCCCCAACAATATCAGTTTACTGGAATACGTACCAAATTTGACAATACTACTAAATCAATAGAATTTTTAACATTTAAATCATATTTATCAAGTATTTGTTTTTATTATTACCCCTACTTTTAATTTCTATACTTATAATTATTAAATTTTTCTTAAAACATTAGATAATAGTACCCATAGGTATAGTTATTAAAACATTATTGATTACTTTTGTGTATAATACATTATACTAATGTAATCTATTATACATTTATATACTATACAGCATATGTGCATCACTATATAATACTACATTTTATATGTTAATGATAAATGTTTGGTTTATTATTAATAAATCATTATAATCAATTATAAGTAAATTCTAGGAAAGTAAATTTAAAATATAATTGTTTAAAATATCTTTTTTATCCTTTCTTAAAATTAGCAAGTGCTCATATTTAAAAATATAAACAAAGAAAAACTTCTTGACGTATTTTTAAAATATTAAAAAGTTATGGTTATAATGAATAGTGATATTAATATATAATATATAAATGATCTATAAATAGAACTGTCTCATTAGTATATAATTTCTATACATTGAATTGATAATAGTTTATGTATAGAAAATTATTTTATTTTAAATATTGTAGTGCGCGAAATTGATTTTAAAATATCTAAAAGCTCAGAAGTATATCCACATTGCTTTTTTTCCTATATATTCTAAAAATTGAAATTCATATATTCACATTTTTATATAGAATAATAGATTTTTATCTTATATTTGAAAGTAGATATTTAATCAACAAATATGAACTCGTTGATCACGTGATTACTTTTTAAATGGCGGACAAGTTATATTCTTGATTTGAATTCTAACTTTTTAATATTATTCTAATTCTAGATTATTAGTTATTATTTTCTAATTGTATTTATCTACTTCTAAGTAAAAACGTATTGTATGTAAACAAAAAATATGTCAGATAACGACAGGAAGGCTCGTGGTAGGCCACCAAGTTCAAGATCTGCAGTTAAAACACCTAAATACGAAGATTTTTATGTTTATTCAGATAATTCTGACGAAGAGAAATCATACCATACATCAATGAAAAAAGCTAGACCTACTAAGAAAAAAGTATTTTCTGATAGGGTTACGAGAAATTCGAAACTTGAGGTTAATACCGAAGTAAAACCTACGAATGATACGGATTCGAGCGATAATGACTGCTTATCTACTTATGTTACTAAAGCGAATATATATAAGGTTGAAAGTGACTTTAATTTTCACTTGAACGAACAATCTAGTGAACCTTCAATAGCATCGATCTCCGACGGATGTAGTGAAGAGATATGCACTGAGATTATACCTCAACGATCTCCCAGTCCAATCGTTGACGAAATATTAGTGGAATCTTTAATATTACCCCCATCATCCGAGGATTTATCAATAGATCCGAAACTGTTGATGACAGTACTTGGATTATATGAAACATTGCGACATTTCTCATTAACCATCAGGCTAAGTCCATTTTTATTCGAAGATTTCTTGACTGCACTGCACAGCCGAGAACAATGCGCTTTATTATCAGAGACCCATATCGCTTTATTGCGTTACTTGTTGAAAGAGGTTACACACATAATTCAACTAATGCATATCAATAAAACATTGTTTAATGCTTCAGTATATAAGATAATATGTGTTGCTAGATCACCGTAGCAATATATTCCGCGTTTCATCCGCAGGACGAAACTGCAAGTCAGTCCACGTTCTGTCCAATCGATACCAAGGACAACTGGAACATCCAGACACTGTTTATTGACCCGATGACATGGTTCGACGTGTTACGTATATATCTGGAGAGCGTACGTCCACCGACTGCTAGTGACGTTGTCCGCGACTACAGAGAGGTATGATTTGACACCCCATCCACCACTAATTCTTTCACATATAGAGATCATCATATAATGTTTTCTTATAGAATGATATAAATGTCAATATTTATTAATATCCAGTAATCGATGTGCTCTAATTTTTTTTTATATATTCCTATCATGTTTCAAAAATCATCAATAATCTAAAAGTAATTATTCTTTACAAATAGTGAATTTTTGATTGTTTTATATTTATAAAGTATGTAAAAGAAAATGCATAATTATAAATATTAGCATTTAAATTTTTGACAGGTATTAATATTATAAATGTATCTATAAATTCTTTTAATATTTCTATTCTTAATAAGTTTTTTTTGCAGAATGTTAATATGACTCAAAATATATTTCCCATGTAAAATAAAATTTTAAAAAAATTTGCTATATTTTATATGACGAGTAAAAAAATATTATACCTTAGATCATATTTTTAATTAAACAAATCTAATTATTAACACATATTTATACAACTTTTTCCCCTGTCCCTCCCATCCCTCCATATGTATCCCCCTTCCTCTACTATCATCTCTATATCCTTCTTTCTTTATCTCCTTCTTTCTCTATCTCCTTCGTCTTTATTTCCTTCCTCTTTCCCTTCTCTGCCACTTTCTCTGCCCCCTTCTCTGCCCCCTTCTCTACCCCTTTCTCTGCCCCCTTCTCTACCCCTTTCTCTGCCCCTTTTATACCACTTTTATACCCCTTCTCTGCCCCCTTCTCTGTCCCATTCTCTGCCCCTTTCACTGCCTCTTCTCTACCTCTTCTCTGCCCCTTCTTTATTCCCTTCTATGCTCCTTCTCTACCCCTTTATATGCCCATTTTATGCCCCTTTTCTACTACTTCTGTATCTATTCTGTACGTCATTTCTTCCCGTTTCTTTGCCCCTCTACGCCCCTTCTGTGCCCCGTTTGTACCCATTTCTTTGCCCCTTCTCTACCCCTTCTGTGCCCCTTCTGTGCCCCATCTGTCTCGCTTCTCTGCTCCGTCTTTGTCCTTTTCTCTTCACTTTCTCTGCCCGCTTCTCTGTCCTGCCTATGTCACTTTATCTGCCCCCTTCTCCGTGCCCTCTCTGCGCCCCTCCTCTGCTCCATTTTATCTGCCTCAATGCTACCTCTCATCCCTTCCTCCTACAGATTGTATCTCTACTGAAGACGCACTCCAGCTACGCGACTGTGAGGTTATTCGATCGTGTTCGTATTCTTGACAGCCTGGTGCATTTGATTCTGCGGACGGATGGTCTACGCCTGCGAATATGCAATGAAGGCAAGATTGAATATGACGACCATTGCCGTTCCTGCCACAAGTTATTCTCTAATGCTGCTGCTCCTTCTGCACATTTTCGCCCGGTGTCGTTCCCTCCACCATTCCCGCTATAAATTAGTTGCTCCCTCGACAACTTTTGCCTTAAGTTGCGACAAATCTTGCCTTAAGTTAATCTTTCCCCAACCATTACTCGACTCTTTATTTCTCCCTCAATTTGGCTTCCGGTAATAAATTGTCTCACTTTATTCAACATTTTTCTCTACACCACTCCTGCTACCATTTGTGACTACCTCCACTACTCCTCGTTAATGAGTCATACCTTTCACCACTACCTCACCTGCGTTATTCTCTCCTACTGCGGCCATGTCACTCCCTCCAACACTACTCCCATGCATTATCTCTCCTACGCCCAATACATGTAAATCTATCGCTGCGGCCAGGTTGGGGGATCTTTTGTGTTGCGAGACCTGCTCTTCTGTACTGCATTTGAACTGCGTTTCGCCGCCCATCAGTGAAGTACCCGAACATGATTTCATCTGTAGCGTCTGCAAGGCTCACAAGGTAATCGCTACAGTTACGTAAACAGAAGAGTGATTCATACTTAATCTCGAAAGTATTCTAGCAAAAATGTATAGATGGAGTTAGATATTAAATTGTATTTATTTATAGATATGCCTACTTACATTTATTGGAATGGACTAACTTCCCGGTAAACAGAACAATGTAGTAGTTTCATTAAATTCTTTCATGTGTTACAAAAATTAGTGATTAACATAAAGGAAATTATGCAATGCAAATAATGAAATTATCCGGATTGTTTGCCGAGTTAATAATTATAGTATATCAAGGGAATTAATATTGTAGTGTTGTATATAATAAATATATCATATAGATTGTCACATTATTAATCTTTATTATATCGCATATATATGTTTTCTTTAAATTTCACTGTATATATAAATATTTTTATTAATATCTATATTAAAATTTGTACTTTCTAACTAGACTGTATTAGTTGTTATAATCTATCAAGATATGTATATACCCAGTTTTATATCCTGCTTAATATAATTATATTTATAAACATGATTTAGAAATCAGAAACGAATGTTTTATTATCATCAAATTTCCTTTAATGTGGAAATTGTAATATATGAATATAATGTTAAAGAAAACATGATACTGATAAATACATTTTTAAGTACTTATATTTCTACTAAATATTTTTATATGATGCATTTTGTCAGATTCATTAGGCATCTAAATCATTAGGTATTATATGTGTATGGTATATTATTACCATATTACCAGATGCTTTATTCATTCATTCAGCCCTTGACCCATTGTACTTTAGGAGTCTTTGATGTTGTATTTGCATTTTATTTGAACATTCTATATGTGAGTACATGTTGTATATGGTATTAGCTATGCAATATTTTATATCCAAATATCAATACAATGTGTTTCCTTATCTAGTCATTTTTCTGGTTTAAAAGTATAATTAATTGCATTTACAAAGGCATTTTCCATATTAATATTTATTTATTATTATTTTGGGAAGATGTCTTTATTCCTTCTTGTAATGCATATTATGCAGCATACCAGAACACCACCATCTCCTTTCATTTCCCATCTTATCAGATTATACTGATTATTCAATCCAAGTGTACATTGTTGTTTTGTATTATGTCATATTCTTTAATAGTAATCCCTTAAAATAATATAAGAT
Source organism: Osedax frankpressi (assembly GCA_964035775.1). Taxonomy (NCBI): domain Eukaryota; kingdom Metazoa; phylum Annelida; class Polychaeta; order Sabellida; family Siboglinidae; genus Osedax; species Osedax frankpressi. The sequence goes on from OZ038316.1 coordinate 15,671,157, forward strand.
AATTTCTTGTCTCAAGCTGAAGAAATATTTGCCTAGAATTATTAAGAATTAGAATATTCTATTACTTTATTCTACGATATGATTATTCCATAAATATTGGTTGTCTCAATAATTGATAATTTAATATCCTTTTTGCATTGCAATTAAAGTAATCAAATTTCATAATTTTAATTCATGACTTCTTAATAATTATGTATTACCTAACATTTACATAACATATTACCTTGTAATATTTGATAATACAAATTCAACATGTTCACTCTGATCACATGTTGATCTCTTAAAATATATAAATCTTAAAGAATTTCTTGCTAATTGCTTTGACAATTTGATTAAAGTATTCGAGACAAATATTTTGTATTCAATGCTGAATGGAATCCTATTATTATTTTCATATTTTTGCAAACTTTTATTTTTATATGAATTAAACGTATTTCTAAATTATTTTGAATTTAATGATTTCATTTGAATTTGATAACTTATTTCTTATTTTCAGGATTTGGGATATTTCATTTAGACTACGATTTATAAAGTTATTTTTTTAATAACTTTTTGATTAAGTATATTTACGCTGTTCATACAAACGTTAACTAATGTGCTCATGATTTGTAAACGAATACGAATCCTAACTGACATCCTTTCTGCCAATTCACAGAAAAGTGGTATCACCGATTGCCTGACCGAGAACGAGAGGAGCTACTCGTTCCTGAAAGAGGAATCACTGGGCAAAGATCGCGATTTCAGGCGATATTGGTTCCTATGTCGGAGAATCTTCATGTTAGTGTTTAAGTATCTGGTAACAACATCACAGTACGATTCCGAGTCCTTCAATTCCGACAAAATAAGCTCGTTCGCCTGCGCAATCCTCTTCCGCTCGTCGACCTTCGCCCTAAAACCCCAACTCTTGTACTCAACCCCACCTCCCACCCTCCATTTAGCGAGAACGACGCCGGCGAGATTCATTACTACAGCACGACGTCGCAATTCGACGAGCTACTCGATGCTCTGCGTCGGCGTCGGGATGGCTACCCACGTACGCGTTTCGCCGGCGAATATCTGCTGTTGGCGACTTTGACGAGCATGCGCGACGAAATCCAACGACAAATGCGAGTCACGGAATCACTGACGATGCGCGCTCGACCCAATAATGCCAACTTCGTCGTGCAGTTACTCGCAGATAAACGTTTGTGTACTTGTGTGTCTGTGTACTTGTGTACTTGCTTGTTTGTGTAATTGTGTGTTTGTGTACTTGTGTATTTGTGTACTTGCTTGTTTGTGTACTTGTGTGTTTGTGTAATTGTATATTTGTGTACTTGCATGTTTGTGTACTTGAGTGTTTGTGTACTTGCTTGTTTGTGTACTTGTGTGTCTGTGTATTTGTGTACTTATGTATTTGTTCACTTGTGTGTTTGTGAGTAACGCTGGCTGTTGCATTTATTTCTCATTTGAACTTTGATCCAATATCGAATTCATTCTATTTTTTATTGTATCACAAGACTTTTTTATGATTTTGTAATTCAAAAATAATCTTATTGTTAATTATCATTATCTCTTTTATTATTATAATAAAAATAATATAATTATCTCTTATAATTCAAGTATATTAATGTGAAGCTAATATTTACTTAGTATATTCGACATACTGTGTTTGCTATTTGATATGGTTATTTCATATTAATTTCTATAATTAATCAATAACTTCATTTTCGTAAAATATAACTTTTTATTTGTTTAATACTATGACTATACAAAATATACTTTGAATGTTTTTTATAAATAGTATTAATATTAATATTGTAATATTAAAGTATTTTGTAATACAAATTATTATTTTAACACAGTTACAAATGAATCTCTTTAATTTAGCTTTTTATGCAGAACATTATTATATTGCTTGATCTAGCCTAGTATATTATGAATTATATCTATTTATAGAGAACGCTGATAGGAGGATGCGTAGTATGAAGCAAGAGGACGATCGCGAAGCTCGTATATCAAATTACGATATGGACGTCGAGGAAGGTGCGATTGACTACGAGAAGAACAAAGATAACGAAACCAATGATGACATAGCAAAGGTAGATGATAGTGTGATAATGGACGATAATGAAGTCAAAGATAGAATCATTAAAGAGGAAATGACTGACGACGATCCGATGGAAGATGATAACAAAGATGCAATAGATAAGGATACAATCTCCGAAATTATGGACTCGAAAATACCGATTTCGACAACAAACAACGACGCATTCGACTTCACTATTGATGAACCTATGCTTCCTGTCTTAAAATCCGAGCCGATGGAAGTTGATGAAAAAATTGTCCTAGATGATTCTGGCATTCAATACGCTGAGAGTGACAGCATTAAAGATAAAGGCGATGATGATAATGTAAAAGAAAAAGATGTCTATGGTGATAGTGTCAATTTAAAAGATGGTGCCTGCGAAAATATCAAAGAAAATAATGTTAACGTTAACATTGTCGTGGATAAAAATGAAATTGATGACGATATCACTGAAAAAGTTGTTGATTTTGACAGCATAAAAGAAAAAGATGACAATGTTGACAGCCTAAAAGAAAAAAGTGTCGATGTTGACAGCCTAAAAGAAAGAGGTGTTGATGTTGACAGCGTAAAAGAAAAATGTGTCGATATTGACAGCATAAAAGAAAAAGGTATCGACGTTGACAGCATAAAAGAAAAATGTGTCGACGTTGACAGCATAAAAGAAATAGGTGTTGATGTTGACATCATAAAAGAAAAAGATGTCTACAGCGATTGCGCAAATGAAAAAGAAATTTCCGACGACATCTTCAACAAAGTAAAAGAAATCGAGAACAGCGGCGAAGAGAAATTGCTGAGTGACAGCGACAACTATGAATACGATGAAGAAGATGATGACAAACAAGATTACGAACAATCGGACTCGTGCGATAATATGCCCGGTGACCAGAAGCCAACAGGTTATTGATCTCATTCCACACATCAGCCTCGTCAGTGAGATTCAGGTTTTGCTAGCCTCGGTGTAGAAGGGGAGGTGAACAATTCATATTTTATAAATAATAGTTCAAAAATACTCTAATAAGTAAAACGTAAATGACCTCATTTTAAAGTATATTGATTTTGTAATTCTTACTATTTCCAACTTATTTTGAATCTAAATAGCCAATCTTAACATTATTTACCATTTTGTATACACTGAAATATACAATGATAAACTTTTTTACTGTCACTACCTCACACCGCCACCATTTACTTCTACCCTACTACTACCTTCAACCCTACACCACCTTCAACCCTACCACCACCTTCAACCATATACCTCCTTTCAACCCTACACCACCTTAAATCTTACTCCACCTTCAATGCTACACTACCTTTAACCTTACCACCACCTTCAACCCTACTACCAAATTCAATCCTCACCACCTTCAATCTTACTCCACCTTCAACCCTACACCACCTTCAACCCTATACCAAATTCCATCCTACACCACATTCAACCCTACACAACTTTTAATCCTATACCACCTTCAACACTACCACCACTTTCAACCCTACCCCCACTTTCAACCCTACTACCACCTTCAACCCTACTACCAAATTCAACCCTCACCACCTTCAATCTTACTCCACCTTCAACCCTACACCACCTTCAACCCTACCACCACCTTCAACCCTATACCAAATTCAATCCTACACCACATTCAACCCTACACAACTTTTAATCCTATACCACCTTCAACACTATCACCATTTTCAACCCTACCTCCACTTTCAACCCTACCACCACCTTCAACCCTATACCAAATTCTATCCTACACCACCTTAAACCTTACACCACCTTCAACCCTACCACCACCTTCAACCCTACCACCACCTTCAATCTTACTCCACTTTCAATCCTACACCACATTCAACCCTACAGCACCTTCAACCCTACAACCACCTTCAAAACTACCCCCACTTTCAACCCTACCAATACCTTTAGCGTTGTGTCATCTCACAACTGTATCTCGTCGTATTGTAACACGTTCTAAGACTGGCTCTTCAACTCCTAAACAACATGATGAAGGAGAGATATTCTACCATCGTGGTTTGTAATCTCCTTCATTTTTACTATTTTCATATTTTTTATTAGTACTATACTCTCCCTATCTCTCCCTCTGCCACTCTCTCTCTCTCTCTCTCTCTCTCTCTCTCTCTCTCCTTCTTCCTCTTTCTCTCTCCCTCTTCCTCTATATATCCCTCTCCTTCTGCCTCTCCTTCTTCCTCTACCTCTGCCTCTGCCTATGATTCTCCCTCACCGTCTCTCCCTCTCCCCCTCCCTCTCCCTCTCCCTCTCCCTCTACCTCTCCCTCTCCCTCTCCCTCTCCCTCTCCCTCTCCCTCCACCTCCCTCCCTCCCTCCCTCCCTCCCTCCCTCCCTCCCTCCCTCCCTCCCTCCCTCCCTCCCTCCCTCCCTCCCTCCCTCCCTCTCCCTCCCTCCCTCCCTCTCCCTCCCTCCCTCTCCCTCTCTGTCTACCTCTGTATCACCGTCTGCATATCTCTCTCTCTCTCTCTCTCTCTCTCTCTCTCTCTCTCTCTCTCTCTCTCTCTCTCTCTCTCTCTCTCTCTCTCTCTCTCTCTCTCTCTCTGCCTCTGCCTCTGCCTCTGCCTCTGCCTCTGCCTCTGCCTCTGCCTCTGCCTCTGCCTCTGCCTCTGCCTCTGCCTCTGCCTCTGCCTCTGCCTCTGCCTCTGCCTCTGCCTCTGCCTCTGCCTCTGCCTCTGCCTCTGCCTCTGCCTCTGCCTCTGCCTCTGCCTCTGCCTCTGCCTCTGCCTCTGCCTCTGCCTCTGCCTCTGCCTCTGCCTCTGCCTCTGCCTCTGCCTCTGCCTCTGCCTCTGCCTCTGCCTCTGCCTCTGCCTCTGCCTCTGCCTCTGCCTCTGCCTCAGCATTCCATCTCCCTCTCCCTTTCCTCCTCACTTACCCTCTCATTCTGCATCCCCGCCTGCCTCTCTTTCTCCCTCTTCCTCTATATATCTCTCTTCATCTATATATCCCTCTCCCTCACCTTCTCCCTTTCCTCCTCACTTACCCTCTCCCACTCCCTCACCCTCACTATCTCCTTCTCCCTTACCCTCTTCCTCTGCCTCTTCCTCTCCTTCTCCTCTCCCTCTCCTTCTCCCTTACCCTCTTCCTCTGCCTCTTCCTCTCCTTCTACCTCTCCCTTTTTCTCTATACCTTCCTCTCCCTCTCTATCTCCTCCCGTACTTTTAGATAAGTCGCTGACTGCTCTTCATTCTGTGAAAAAGTTAAACGAGGTGAAGATCAAATGCGAAAACAAGGCGGTCAAGATTCGCCAGGCCAAGGGAGTGCTCAAGAAGAGTGTTTATAGACTCGGTGAGTATTGCAGTATTACAACGATTGTTGCCCTAGATCTTACACCGTAACAAATGTAATATCAAACATCCCCGTTACTCTTACTTAGCTAGGTTTTCCACTATTATTTATATCATCACGACTCATCGCTAATTTGATTGACAGGCGACGAATTTGCTTACGTCGATTACCAGAACCAGTACACGGCGGATGCAATGTCGCTGACGAAAGCTCAACAGACTGAGGACAAGGCGAAACGCATTCACCTTGCCCACAAGTTCTCCCTGACCGTCAACAGCGATCTGAAATGGGGTTACCAGTTTGTCCCCGGTACATCTAGTTAGTGGTCCTCTCTCCTACTTAACCTATACCATATCCCCCTTCTCTCTCCCTACAAGTGCGTGCTTCCCTTCCCTCAGGCCTATATGAGAGCAATGATAGCGTGTTTGGTAATAATGATGATATTGTGGAGGTTCTCTGTAAAGCGATCGAATCCATTGAAAAGGCAATTAGCGAATCTTTCATGCATATCAACTGGAAGAAGGCAAAGAGCTCTTGGCTAAAACGCATTCAAGTTAGCATTCGGGCAACTTTACAACTACTGTAAAGTAGGGTGTAGTATAGTGTGTAGTGTAGGGTGTAGTGTTGGGTGAAGTGTTGGGTGAAATATAAAGTATGGTGTATTTTAGAGTGTAGGTTAGGATGTAATGTAGGGTGTTATGTAAGGTTAATGTAGGGTGTTTTATAGAATATTGTGTTGGGTTTAATTTAAAGTATTTATAGTTAGAATTTAGAGTTTAATATAAGGTATTTTATTAAGTAGATTGCTGTGTAGGGTATAAGTTAGGGTGTTGGTTATTAAAGGTAAGGTAATGTAGGGTGTTAATTTTTGCTGGTTTGTAATCATCAATGAAGTAAATTACTTACTGTACTTTATATAATATTATATAAAATTTGTAATATATATCCTTTTAAAAAATTTGAACAGATTAATTTTTGTAATATTTTATAAATGCATATATATATATATACTTTTTTATATATCTTGGATTTAGAATTCTTATTCAAGTACTGTATCTAATTAGTTACTTAGGGATAACAATATATATTTCTTTGTTGGGCACTACACATGATTTATATTCTCGAATGTTATAAGAATCATAATAGCCGAACTAGTCATTGTTTATCATGTTGTGTAATAATCAATAAAATCATTCATTTTTGCAAGTATGTTTAGGTCTATTCGTTCTATATGGACAACTTCAAAGTAGCATTACAAATGATGAGTAAATAAATAAAATCTCTACTAAATACTTCTTCCATATTGTTATCTTTATAATATTGAACCTTTATAGTATATTTCAATGTTCTGAAAGTTGTGGCTTTAAATTGTGTAACTCCTTCAGAATGCAAAAACCCCGGAACAGTTTCGGATCTGCATCTCTATCCTCGAATCCGTGATCAAGCCGAGGTTGTTCATCGATGCCTGGGACGACTCCATAGGTCATCACAGGTCGATAACCCGTACCACTCGAGTATGCGTGTTCATTATTAAATTGCCAGTATTTGAATACAACCCGCTCTTTTTCTCTGCGGTTGTGATTGTTCATTCAGGCAGTTTAAATTATTAACATCTTATATTTTATTAACTTATATTTTATCTAGTTCTTTGTAAAGAACAATAAATGTGTATTGACATATAATAATATAGGAGTATACTATAGAAGTTTTATTGATCAATAATAGTTAAATAAGGACCTAATAAACTCCTAAAATAATAAATATAGTGATCATTTTCCAAAAACAACATTTTTCGGTGAAATTTAAGGCTTGTCTTTATTTTAATTAAACTTTTATTTTCTTAAGATCTTCCCATTTACTGCTGCTACACCTCTTCCCGTGACATACAGGTTCCACCGAGTCACAATGTCAGAGAAGGATGAACGCAAGAAGAAGGATAAGGACGATAAATCAAAATCCAGAGTAGAAGAAGAATTTGTCCTGCCAGAGGACAGCACTGTTTCATTTAAGATCCGACCAGAACACCAGGTAATGCTCTAGCAATATTCTTGACTTATTTAGAATCCTCCTAGTCAATACATTGCAATTTACAGAATGTATTATTAATTATAATATTTAATTTAAACATATACATAATAACATATAGGTACTTAGTACATATACTTGGTATTAATATTTGAACTTATTATTTAGTAAGAAATAGATTTTAACTATAACGTAAGCCTGTTGATAGATTAAGTGGCTTACTTACAATTGAGGATATACATTAAATTAGATCACTTTGGTACATTTTTCAAAATTATTTATTGCTTCAACTAAATATATTATTTATTCCCTTAACTAAATATATAGTAAAAAGATGAGTTAAAATAAATATATATCATTTTTTAATTTACTTAAAAATTTTATGAGTAAACTCATTCAAATTCTACATGGGAGACATACACTATTTAACATATAAGATATAAAGAGGTGTACACACTGAAAAAGCCCTTCGTTTTATACGTCGTTTTTCCTATCGGAATTAAGTAAAATATAAAAATGGATTTAGAGGTGTTCACATTGAAAGCGCTAGCGTTTTTAAATTTTGGCGTTTTGACCTTTAAATTTTACAAAGAAAGTAAAATGTAAATAATTATTTTAAATTGTAATAATGAGACTGGTAGAAAAAATAAGAAAAGAAATTCATTGCTAAACTTGTTATATCTAAATCGCATAAAAAAAAGAAAGAGGATATTATGGTCATACGAGTGGCCAATAAATATAAAAAATAAATATGCAGGAGCATCAAATTTGTTAAAAGAATTAGAAAATTATTATTTATTAAATTATGGATATTATACTAGAAATATATGAAGTGTATATCTATATCAAACTAATTTTATAATAATATTGAGTATATTTATATATTCTATTTTAATAATAATATTTTCTTAATTATTTATTAATTTAATTTATATCTTATTATTTATAATTATTTGTAAAGTAATAAAGTATATTTATTATATATTAAATATTCTAATAATCAGTAATTAAATTAACTAAATAAACTTGTAACATTCATTTCATTAGCTATGAGCATTATATGAGCAATATATTTTGTCCTCTGTATTCTATTACTATATAATTTAATTACTACACTCCATATTGATTTATGTATTTGTATAATTTGAATACATATTCCTATATCCATACTTATTTAAATTAAATAATAAATGTATCATGTGGAAAGATGAAAGTTATTTACGCCAGCTTTTTATGCTTGAAAATTGAACATGTTCTATGTTAGCGAAATAATTAAACATGGCGTAATTTCATGTCTTTTTTGGCGGGAATCGAATTCCGATCGGAAAAACGAAGCTTAAAACGACGGGTTATTTCAGTGTGTAAACCTCTTAAGAGCATTATTACTATTATAAAATCTAAAATCTAAAAAATACCTAAAATCTAATGCTTTTTTAATAACAAAAAATTATTGTGTTTTTATATGTTATATTACTATATGAAATATATTATTATTTTAATATTATTTTTAAATTTGTACAAGGAAATACACATTCATTACATGAATATATAATCTTAGTCAATTTTTATATTTTTGTTGCAATTTTTGTACTTAAAATATTTTTAACTTTAACTTATTTATAAACAATATTACTTTAGTTATATTTGTATCCGATACAATATGTAATGATAAAAAAATTTGAAAAGTTTATTTTTGAGTTTGAAGTGTTTTTCAGAAGAAACAAATTTCAAATAATCAATATTATTTTAGTAGGAAATAATTTTTTGCGGTAATATAAAATTTCTAATCGGAAAAATAAACTATATGTACTGTACCGTTGAAAGAAAAATAAGTAAAAATTATAATCATAGTAAACTTTTACAAAATATTAAATATTATTAGATATAGTTAATATAAAATGAAGTTCATTTGAATATATAAATAGTATTGATAATTTATTAATATTTGAATATTAAAAATGTTAAAAATGTATTTTAGGAAATTCTAAAATTTCTAAAATATCAATTATTGGTTATTAATGTTAAAACTAGAATACATAGTATTGAGTTGTTGATGAGTAATTATTAATTTCAATTAATTTCAATGTTATTAGGATTGATGTTGAATTTTATATTTCAATAATTATTTTAATTGTATGCATTTTTTCATTTTTGTTCAAGATCGTTATCATATATATTCTATAAAACATCTATATATGTTGGTAGCTGACGATTACTCATGATTCTTGGTGTAAATAAGGTATAAAATTGAGATTTATCGAGTAGAGTCATTGTGAAATTATAATTATTAAAAAATATAGAATAAACAAAGGATAGCGGAAATAATAAAAGAAATAAATATTTATTGAATTATTAATTTAATATTAAATAAATTAAAAATTTTAAAATTTAGACCATTTATTACCAAACATTTTTTGATTATATTATTAATTTTAATGTGCATTAAAGTTTATATACTGAATGAAATTCTGAAATTAATTCTGATAAAAGTGATCCACCTTAATTTACTAAATAGCTTTAATAGAGATTATATATTTAGATATTTAGACTTTTTGAGATGCGACCTTTTAACTTATATGAAAGATGAGGGTTTTGCATCTCCCTTTCTTTAGTATATCAACACTTAATCTATCTAGTAAAATGGTGACAGCATATTAGGTCAAAAGACTATCATCATTATTATTATTATTTTACTTCATATGATATATATATTATCATATTCAATTTTTTGAAAATTAGTTACTGAGTAAATGAATGATTAAATAGAGTTTATATAAATATATATATAATATGTACACATTTAATAATATATAATATGTACACATTTTTGTGAGAGTTTTGATATTAACTCTTACTTTGTAACTACTAACTCACTTTGCTATTTCTAGCATTTCGTCTTCTTCTTTATTTATTATATCTATTGGTTGTCATTCTATCTAATATCCCTAGATTTTCTTCTATATAATTTTTTTTCGACCAGTTAAAAGTACTTTGATATTTGATTTACTTCACATATTATCTTTCCTTTTGTCCATCCATCTTCTCTAGATTTTCGTATCCTTACTATAACCTTTCTAAGAACTGAGTAGGGGTTCATGTTGTCGTAATATACCTGTTTTTTCTTTGTTTCAAATTGTTTTTTTTTATTCTTCTGGACTGTGTATAACATTTTCTAAGTCAGTGGTAGCATAGTTTGACACCACCTACCAAATAACCTTTGTGAAGGGCTTAGGCTTATACCTTCCATTGGTATGTTATTTTAGTTTAATAAGGCATGTTTATCTAATATCATGGATTCTTTACTTTTCTTGAATATCCTTTTTATCATTTTCACGGCATTCTCCGTTTTTTCCATTACTGTGGGGTAATTAAATTTATATCATGGTCTTTGTGAATTGTTCAAATATTCCCCATGAAATTATGAACTATTATCACATACTATGTATTTGGGTAGATAATGCACGGAGAATATTCCTAGAAGTTTGTTAGTTATATCCAAGTTTCTCTGGTTCTCTGCATAATCTTCGTACTGTAATATTGTTAGAGTAATAGTTTGAGGTGACTAATTGTATTCTATCGTCAAGGTATATGTTTACTCCGATCTTTGACGATGGTTTTGTATTTGTTTCATGAGACATCAGAGGATCTTTTATTACTTTATTTTCTTGGTATTTCTTGCATATTTCATAATCCTTTATTTTCTGTTTCAAGTGTGTTGTTATTTGTGGCCTGTATACTAATTCTCTTATTTTTCTGAGGCATGCTCTAATGTCACCATGCGATTGGTGTGCCTGTGTCATGAATTTTTCTCTATGTCGTTGTAGAAATTTTATTTGATTCTCGTCATTATTGTTGAGTCCATCTACTATTTTTCCATATTCAATTATTAGGAAATTAGCAGCAATTATTTCGACTCCACTTAAATCTTCAATTGTTTCATACATTTTTCGTTCTACATTATACATTTTTCGTTCTTTGGAGCAGATGAAATCCCGAAAGGTAGTTTTTCCATCAGTATCTTGAATGGAGTATTGAATCTGACTAACATGGACGATTCATTTCTAGTTTCAAATGTCAAAATCCATTCTTAAGAGTGAAGTTTGAAAAAACAAATCCGACCCCATTGGCTTTTGTTACAGTTTCACATTTTGACAGTTTATCAATTGTTCTTATATCATTTACTCGATTTTTACACTGAAAACATTTTGTATTCGTTCCTTTATTTCACTTGATTTACACTTTACCTGGATTCTTTCTTTTATATTTTGCGCAGGTTATGCAGTAGGCTGGGCATAAAATTCTTTTTTGAATACATGAAGCTTACCACAGTATCTACATTTTGTTTCTTTTGTTTTTTCTTTGTAAGGTTTCCTGGTTTGTTCCATATGAAATTTATCTTTCTTTATCAGTGTTTCACTTTGTTCATGTTTGTGGATCTGCATATCTTTATGAGTTTTTGATAAGTTAATTTTTCTTGGCTATTCTTAAATTATCATTTCGCATCCCGTTTATTATCTTGTCTTTTATTATTTCATTTACTGTTATATTCTCAAAATCGCACCTTTTGCTCATGGTCTTTATATAATTTACATACTTTTCAAAAGATTTGTATTGTTGCCGATCTACTTTGGAACATCTTTCAAATATTTTATTAATTTGTGGTTCCACATCCACTCCATTTTCCATTAATCTTTATAAAAATAAAATTTATAAATATCTTTTGAGCTGATTCTCCCAATATTGTGATTAGTGTAGAAACTTGTGTGTTACCTTTCTTACTATCTAATTCAGTAGTAGTATAATAATATTTATATTTCTTTAACTATATAGTTCATTGAGTTGCTGTCGGCAGCTTCCATGTCCAATTGTTCCGGTTCTAGTAGTTGGGTCATTTTATTGTATTATTTAGATTAATAACTAATTATACTTCAATTCTTTATAGAGTCTTTACTCAACATATATTGTACTCAAATATGTATTAAGAAAATATAAATGTATAAAAGATTGTATAATATTGCTGTGTATATGTATATTTGTCTATTTACTTAATAATATTAAGTTATATGAAATTAAATTAAATATCAATAAGTATTAATTAATTTTATAATAGTATTCTATTTATTAAAATAAGTTGTATATATATTATAAATATTTTTCTATTTGTATATAATATTTGTATGCTAAATTATAGTATATATTATATAATCACTACAGTTTATGAATATTATGAAATTTGTAAATTTGAGAAAACAAATTTAAACAATTATTGAATTATTGAACAATTCTTTTTTTTGTTCATACTAAGTATATGTCATAATGTAATAATGCATTAGTTATTAAATTCACATCTGCTTTAATTTTTGAGATTATTAAATAGTGAATTATACTTTATAACTAGCAATTTAGCTATCACCATATAAAGTAAGCTTGTTGATAGATTAATTGGCTTACCTATGACTGATAGTTTCTGGCACAATTTAGTATGTACATATAGCTTTAATAGAGATTTTTAACATAGATTATATATTTTCACTATTTGAAACACGACCTTTCAACTTATAGGAAAGATGAGTGCATAACATACATAACTTCGAATAATTCATTACTAAGTTCCATAACTAATTTTTGAATTTAAATAATATTAATATAACGAATTTAATAATATAATAAATTTAATAATAGAATATTATATAAATATCATTAATTATATTTTGATAAAAAATAAATGTATTAATAAAAATGTATTAATAATAAAAATAAAAATATAATGGACTAATAAAATAAAATTGTCACAAAAGTGTACAAACATTTATAGAAATTGAGAAATTATAAAAATGATCTGCATTTTCAAATAATATAAACTAAAAATTCACATAATTATATATATATATATATATATCTAGAGAAGAAATTGAGGATATAAAATTTATAATAAATATGCTGATATAGTTTAGAAGAAATTATAATGTTTGTATTATTATATCCACTGCAAAATCTACTTTTAATTTATAATTTTCTTTTCAATATAAAATAAAGAACATGTAAAATATACACTAATTTTATAGTAACATTGTAGATTACTACTTGATGACATATTTTTTTAATGTTTCTTAAAATTTAATTTTTTAAAAATGTTTGTATCTTCTACCATTTTATCAATTTAATTAGTTATGAAATTATCATAGATTATTTCAATGCTGTCTATTGCATGTATTTGTATGTATTTTTAAGTACATCAACTTTATACTATTGGTGAATTTATTTTTGATTTAACCTTTTACATTTAATTTCAATATTAATTATTCTAAAATCACACTTAATTAATTTTTATCTTCATATTAATTGAAGTAAAAAATCATATTTCGCAAATACTATAAAACTAAAAATATGCTTCAGTGTTTAATAATAACTTTACATTTTAATGTAAAGTTCATCTTTATCTCATGTTCATTATTGAAACATTTAAATGAAATCCTAAAGTTGTAGCAAATAGGTTGAAGTGTTTTATATGTGAAGGGCAAATTCTCATTGTTTATTATATATATCACATAGAATGTAAATAGAATATATTTAGAATATATATAGAATACAGTGATATGCCCAGATCATTATTTTCATAATCTAGATTATTTTTTTGAGTCGCAATTGAGAATATATTGGATAAAAATATACAACAATGCATATTTCTTATTCTATGATATATATATAGGAAATTATACGTATAAATTGTTTTATGTTTAAATTTAATCTCAGAATTATTATTCTACTAACTAATGTCACTAGTAATTAGAATGTATTACATTATAATTACTTCACTCTGAAATACAATATCCTTCAAATACAATTTGTCTAATGATTTTAAAATGTACATCAATAATCTATATAATTATGTGTAATAGAATAATTATAATTAATAGATTATTAAGTTATTAAGTTAGTTTCTTAGTATTTGGTGATATCATTTTTTTAATATTTCTATTTTTTATATCTATTTTATATCTATTTTTTATATCTATTTTATACCTATTTTTTACCTATACATGTTTTTACTAATATTTATCTTTAAAATAATATTGTTGTTTTAGTTATTTGACCATATCCGTATTAAATTAAAATGTATATCTTTTTTTCTCTAAGCTCTTTATAAATTCCTTTTTCCTATTACCATTGAACTTATAACAATTTGTACAATAAAAGAAATTTTCTATTAGTGGTTAATGTTTTTACAAAAACATGATTCCAATTCTCTTAATAATATACCAAATATGCTAAGGACATATTTATTAAGATTCTTAAGATACTTGAGTGGTTTTTAATTCTACATTTTTATAATTATTCATTGTAATTTAATAATATCACTTGTAATTTATGAAAAAATATATAAATTATAAATAAAATAGAGTGTAAGTTATAATTTTGCACAAACAAATATTAATATTAATACAGTATAAATTATAAAATATATAGTTTTTATTTGTATAATATACAATATTATATATAACACCTTTTATTGTATATTTTATGATATATATATAATATTAAAATAGAATTAATTAATTATTATTATAATTATCATTATTCTATATTATATTATATTACATATAGGTGAAAACAAATTTTACATGAAATTAAAACATAAATGTTTTAGAAATGATTCCAATTTATTAAATTATTCTATTTAAATCCTTTGAGATGTAAATAAAGGGGAAGATATAATAATTTATCATTAAGTTTTTATCTACGATTGAAAGAATACCTGACTTGTAGTATTTGTAGCTATATCATATGATTTACTATAATCAATGATTATACTTAAATATAGGTATATAGTTTATATTGTTTAACTGCTAGTTACTCTGGAAAATTCATCAAAAATAGAGTTAAATCCCTTTATTGCTTACTAGGGGCATGTCCCCTAATTCCCCCCTATTGTGACGTACATATTGCCTACTAGGGGCATGACAAGAATGGGGGGCATGTCCCCCCCAATTCCCCCCTATTGTGACGTACATATTGCCTACTAAAGGCGTGACAAGAATGGGGGGCATGTTCCCCCAATTCCCCCCTATTGTGACGTACATATTGCCTACTCCCACTACATTTCTCAGAGCTCCACTAACATAATTCTTACTCTAATTCTTACTATATCCTAGTAAACAAACTAATCATTACATTATTTAACATTATTGTATAAATATATAATTGAATGAATGATTTTATTTGGTTATCTAATGATTAATATTAATAGTGTTCAGTATTATTATAAAAAATGTATAATTATGTATTTTATTATATCATTCAGATATTGACCAATTGATAATATTGACCATTATTATTACTTTATAAGTATATTGACTCTTATATCACTAATTAAACTATAAAACAAGATGATAAACATGGTTATAATTAATATTATTTATTATGTTAAAATGCAGTATTAATGAAATAAATGTATTCATTTACATCTTGTAAAGTGAAGTATTTAGTTTATCACCATTATAGTAATATAGTAATTTTACAAATTGATTCTGATTTTTACTCTATTTCTGCTGGTCATTTGAATTTTATACATATATTATTTTTATTAATTTATTTTATAAGCCCAATAATCAATCAATTAATAATAATAATTGAATTTAATAATTCAATTATTTATTTATAATTACTATATTATTTAAATAGTTATACATAATGGCTATAAATAAAGTGAATTGATTTGTATTAAAAATAGTTTAATTTTTAATTTATTCAATTTATAAATTACTACACAATTAAAATAGTTTGGCATGAAGTTATTTAAAAGTAGTTCTAGGGAAGATTTAGATTTTAAATAAATTGGTAGGAAACAAAAAATATAAATATAAAAAATAATAAAACAATAATGAAAATATATTAATTATATATTAAATAATCTAATATTTATATTATTAATTTAGATACACTATCCAATTTCTTAATCAATATGAGTAATGCAGTAAATAAATATAATATATAAAAAACAATAAAACAATAATGAAAATATATAAATTATATATTAATTATATAATAAATATATATTAAATAATCTAATATTTATATTATTAATTTAGGTATCATGTCCTATTCAATAACCAATATCAATAATGCAGTAAACTAATATAATTTAGATATCATGTCCTATTCAATAACCAATATCAGTAATGCAGTAATGCCAAAACAAATACATTACATTTATATACAATGTAAGATATTATTTTAGTTCATTATTAGATAATAAGTAACAAAATATTTTAATAATGATCCATTTGTTTTTGTATTACTCTTATGAACAAAATTGTTTTTTATTGCAATTGAATTTTCTATTACAATTAACAGCATATTTAATAAGATACCATAATTATAGACAATACTGGTCAGCACAACAATCACTTATTAGTGTTCTTATGTGAGATAAACAGAATTGGTATTTACTGATACTGCCTAATTACAAGTAAATTGACCTCTACACACAAATTAGATCTCAAATCATTTGTTTTTCCATAACTGAGTTTTTTCAATATTTATCCAAATGTAAACTACTTTAAAAGTTATTCTAAAACTATCACCTCATACTTATGAATGTATTATCACTGCCAAACCCAAATATTCAATGAACATCGAATCATCGATTACAATTACAATTACAAAATCTCATTAGCAAAATTTAATAGAAAATCTCTTTTGTAGATTAATAATTTATAGAAAATAAAAAATATTCGTATAATTTTCTAAAAATTAATATATTCTGCCGTTGCAGATTTGGAAGCAAAAGGGCGAAGAATACCGTCTGACCGCCTACAGCGGCTGGGCGTGGTTATCTTACACCCGCCGCAAACCCGCCGACTCCAATCCCCACCTACCCGCCTCGCCGCTGTCCGACCAACGTCGGGCTACCCTGGATTCGTTTCTGAACTCCGTCCCGGTTTTACGTTGCCGCGACGCCGCCACCGACACCGCCGTCGACGCCACGACGTCGACTATTGGTTGCCAGGTGCCCGAACGGCCCGCCTACGACCACCGCTTCCTCGAAACCGACGTGAGCATGTCCGACGAACGGTTCGCCGAATTCGTCGACGCCGGCCTTTTCGCCGAATGTCGCGGCTACGACATCGACGCCTCCGTCGTGGAAACTCCGCCTCCGCCCGTCGGCACGATTCGACGCTCCGTGTCGACTTCGACGGGTCCGCCGTTCGTCGAATTCGCCGAGCACCACGTCGAAGCCGCCGCCGAAGCCGCGTTGGAACCGCGCGTGCGTCGCACCGCGAACCCCAAGGGCTTGAAGAGCCGTTCTCGTAAGGTCAAGTGGGCGGTGACTCGCGACCAAGGAGTCACGTGCACATCCGCCACGACGACCGACGCTCCGTCGACCATTACCGACGTCGACGGCTGCGATTTCCGTGTCAAGTACTTGCCGTTGGAGGTGCACTTGCCGGCATTTGCCGCGAAGGCGTTTCGCGACGTCGGCGTGAATTCGACGCTCGTCCGTCGAACCGATTCGTCGGTCGGCTACGACGAAAACGACTTTCTGAATCCGGTGCCATCGCCGAAAATGGAACCGGAAGCGAAATCGGCGACCGATTGCTCTACGTCCGCTGGTGACGGAGACGCAAGTTTGAAAGATAAACAAGACGAAAAAGACGTCGACATGAAGCCCGTAGATGAATCGAATGACGAAACCTCAGTTGGAAACCAAGGTCTCAAATGCGAAAGTCACGACATTAAAAAAGATACGACAAATTCTGAATTCAAGAAGGAAATTGCGGATTTTGAATGCAAGAAAGAAATCGAGGATTCTGAATTCAAAACAGAAATCAAGGATAATAAACTTATATTTAACATTAAAAAAGAAAAGCAAGTGGACGTGAAATTGGAAAGCAAATGTACAGATGTTCCGGAAAATTGGAAAAAAGTCCAAATTAAGAAAGAAATCAACCTTGATGAAAACATGGATTCCAAGATTCCCGACACGTCGATGCTTATGCAGACTTGCGTAACGATGAAGCGGGAACCCGATGATTCTAGTACGGACGTAATCGCAACGCCCCAATCACCACTTTACAGATTCCGCCAAACCGTGCGACTGATTCCCGAAGTCGAACAGACCTTCGAGGCGGAGTCCTTCCCGTGCGACATCGCCAAACGCTGCGAATTGAGGCGCGTGGTCAACAGTTCTTCGGACGGCCTTCATTCGTTGCTCGTCGCTCGCCTCCAACAGGAAGTCGCCGAACTTCGCAACAAGGCAGTCGTCAAGGCCGCCGTCGATCGCATGCGAGCTCAGGTGTTCTCTCGAAGCCACGCCGGACGACATCGCGCCCTCGTCGACGTCGGCGTCGCCGCCACGGGACGTTCCGTCGAAGTCGTCGAAGCCGCAGTCGCTCGCAAACGCAATCCGACGTCACCGCAGACGGCCGGAAATGGCACCACCGCCGCCGTAACCTCCGCCGGCGTTGCCGCGGTGACCCGTCACACCCCCGCCTACGACCACTCCGTACAACGGCTAGTGTACGGCGGCAAGATTCACCTTAGCGCCGGCGTACTCGACGAGGTCGATCGCATGCTCTTGCGACACGCTTCCCTCGGACGTTTGTGCAGCGTTCAGCGTTTCGTGGCGCCCGTGAAACGTTCGGCGGCCGCCAGACGGCGCTACCGTCGACGCCTGACTACGTGGTCCGGCGAGGCCGCGCCCCTGCCGCCATTGTTTACGTTTCGAAGGCGTCGAAGCCGCGACGGCTTCGAGCGCAGTTTGTTTGTGCAACGCGAAGACGTCGTAGCGAAGATGATTCGCAGTGCAGGTCGTACAGAAATCGCTTTCGGCTTCAACTACAACTGCAAGGTTAGCGGAATGGAGTTACGCTATTCAATCTTTGCTGATATCGCAGTATTTATATCGCAGTATTTATATCGCAGTATTGTATTTTGTATATCCGCTGTAAAATATAATATAGTTTATAAATATTGAAATTCAAGATTTTGAAACAACCAAATATTCGGATATATTATTTATTAATATTAATATTAGTACTAGTAAGTGAGGTAGTAACAATAGTAATAGTAATATTATTAGTAGTAATATTAGTAGTAATATTAGTAGTAATAGTATTAGTAATAATAATATTATATAGTAATGTTTTATGTTGCGATATTTACAATATATGACATTATTAATTAGTGCTTTTCGATGAATATTATTACCTAATCGATCGCACAAATCTATAATTTGTAGGGCACGTCATTCCACCATTGGCCATACCCCGCACCTCGGCCTACTTTCTCGACCGTCTGGCGCTATAAACTAATGAACGAATGTGAATCATTATCGGCCTTGGCTCTGTCATTTCGCATTCTCGTGGCGTGTCTACGTTGGGACGATATGCTTCAACCCGCTCCTAGCAACGGTAGTGTGAGAATTTAGAGCGAAAGAAAAATTCAATTCTTAGCAATTCTTAGCTAATTTTTTATTTTAACGACCACAAATTGAAATGAATTTAATTTGTTGTCGGGTAGGAACCTAAATTACAACTTTAACATTCTAAAATTACATAATAATTTAGATGGCTATATAAGTGAAAGTTTGTTCTTAATTAAGGGTAATAGTAATGTAACTATTTCACTAAAATGAATATTGTTTCCATGTATCCATATGTTTTTACTGATGTAACAATTTACATATAATTTGTTCTATAAATAGAAAACATAGCATTAGTTTACTATTGGGTAAATTAATTGATTTGATACAGAAATAAAAGTATTATACACATTATCTTAGAATTTTGTTCTAAACAATGCATTGTAATTGTAATATTATTAACACATATATTGTACTTATTATTAAATTATATTTAACGAATTATATAATAAATTAAAATAGTTTACAAAAATATTAAATTGAAATTTTTACTTAGTGAATAGAGAATTAAATATTTATAACATAAATGATATTTAATAATGAAATACAAAATGGTTCCATTAATATAATTAATTAATGTTCAAAAATTATATTTATATATTATTTCCCTCACCAGGTGTACACGTCACTACCACCGACACAATGACTAACACTCGAGAATTACTAAAGCGCAAAGAGATTGGCCCTTTCCTACTCAGTTCCATGTTCTTCGCAAAGATCCTGAGAATTCCTAATGAATTGCCAACCACTCCTAAAGGTAATCCTTAGCTCTAGTGCAGAATTGCTTATCCGTAACCGAAGCTTTCAACTATTCGACGACTCACGTAAACGTATGAATTCTTACCTCCGTTTATTGGTGACCTCTAACCCCCACGTGCCCCAGAGACCTATACGCCACGTAAGAGCGGACTTCGAGAACGCAAAAGGGCCGATTCACCGACACTCCAAGGTCCTCAAATGACGGAACTCTGGGTGTCGGAGGAACAATTGGAACTCTGGGAGATCAAGTCGTTCAGTGACAGGTGAGAGATGATAACGCTATTCCGTAGTGCCTCCACCTATAGGCAGCACTATTACTTTGATTTATTAATAATATATATTTATTTGATTGCGTATAAGTTGAAAAAGATATAAATTGGTTAAATTTTACTAGAATAAAACTGAATGCAGATAAAACTGCAATTTTAATGTATTTAAGTAAATATATTTACTCCAATTTAAATGCAAATATTTTTAAAGCTAACAGTAAACTAGATATTGAAGGAAAATATAAATTTGTAGGTATTATTTTAGATGGAAAATTAAATTATACATATTATGTAAATAGTTTATTTCATAAACCTAATTAACCCATAATGTATAGAAAATTCATTTTTTATAAATAAGCAAATTTTAGTTTTTTTCTATTTAAAAAAAATGTAATATCTTTTTTATGAAATACTGAATTTGATATTTTATCATAAGTTTTATATTTGATTGTTTTTATTTATTTTATAAGTTCGATTTTATCTTCTTGTTTTGATGTTTCATTAAAAAAAATTGTATATTTATCACTTTTCCGACTGGTTCATGAAATTTCAAATAATGCTTTTCACGTCTTAATTGATCTTTAGTAGACAGATATTTATCTATTAACTGATTTCATTCATTAATTTGTTAACAAATTATAATTTGATTGAGATTCCACAATATGTTTATATATATATATAAACTGTTATTCTATATAAATTGATATATAGAATAACTATTTTAGAATGTCTAAGTTTCCACTTACTTCTTTATCAACACGACTTGTAGACTCGAGAAGGCTCAACGTAAACAGGAAATGAACCAGATTCTGAAGACGTCGATGTCTCCGATCGGTTCTCCGTCGAATTCGCCGTTGAAATCAAAACCACCTATCGGCATCAGCCTCCCCCTCACGGGTATAGGGACTGGCGTTATGGTACCTTTGCTCCCCGGCTCCAGGTCCACCGGAGAATCTGCAGCTGCAGCTGAACTGCTTAATAAACGACTGAAGATGCAGCAAAACCGTCTGGTCTGTACTTTTATTGTAATCTGCGCTTTAGCTGATAGACAATCAGAAAATTTACTTTAGTTTATGTTCAAAAAAATTAATATAGAATTGTTATTAGATTTTTTCAAATTCAATTTGTAAATAATTTATGATTTCTCTGTTTTCTTATTCAATAAATCTTTGCCATTAAATTTATTTTATCAAACATTGAGAGCCATTATATAATACATATTATATATTACATGTATTATATAATACATGTAATATATATTACATGTATTATATAATATATATCCAACTGCTTCTTAATAGTGGCACCCAACCATTCCTATATAAATATAACAATTTCTATGCAAAATACCCAATTTCTATATATTCTGTAATTTTACTAACAGGGAAATTCAAATTACCTGAAGCCTTCGATAACAAATCACAAAACGCTGCTGCAAAAAGGTTTTTCCAACTTAATTTAATAAATTACACAGATATTCGTATGACCTTTGAACCGTCGTTTATTTCTACGTAAACGTGTAATTTGCACAATGCAAGAGAAGACTCACTCCTCACGCCACACTCACTCCCCACGCCACACTCACTCCTCACGCCACACTCACTCCTCACGCCACACTCACTCCCCACGCCACACTCACTCCCCACGCCACACTCACTTCTCACGCCACACTCACTCCCCACGCCACACTCACTCCCCACGCCACACTCACTCCTCACGCCACACTCACTTCTCACGCCACACTCACTCCCCACGCCACACTCACTCCTCACGCCACACTCACTCCCCACGCCACACTCACTCCCCACGCCACACTCACTCCCCACGCCACACTCACTCCCCACGCCACACTCACTCCCCACGCCACACTCACTCCTCACTCACTTCTCACGCCACACTCACTCCCCACGCCACACTCACTCCTCACGCCGCACTCACTCCTCACGCCGCACTCACTCCTCACGCCACACTCACTCCCCACGCCACACTAACTCCCCACGCCACACTCACTCCTCACGCTACACTCACTCCTCACGCCACACTCACTCCTCACGCCACACTCACTCCCCACGCCACACTCACTCCTCACGCCACACTCACTCCCCACGCCACACTAACTCCCCACGCCACACTCACTCCTCACGCCACACTCACTCCTCACGCCACACTCACTCCTCACGCCACACTCACTCCTCACGCCACACTCACTCCCCACGCCACACTCACTCCTCACGCCACACTCACTCCTCACGCCACACTCACTCCCCACGCCACACTCACTCCTCACGCCACACTCACTCCTCACGCCACACTCACTCCCCACGCCACACTCACTTCTCACGCCACACTCACTCCCCACGCCACACTCACTCCTCACGCCACACTCACTCCTCACGCCACACTCACTCCCCATGCCACACTCACTCCTCACGCCACACTCACTCCCCACGCCACACTCACTCCTCACTCCACACTCACTCCTCACGCCACACTCACTCCTCACGCCACACTCACTCCTCACGCCACACTCACTCCTCACGCCACACTCACTCCTCACGCCACACTCACTCCTCACGCCACACTCACTCCTCACGCCACACTCACTCCCCACGCCACACTCACTCCTCACGCCACACTCACTCCTCATGCCGCACTCACTCCTCACGCCACACTCACTCCCCACGCCACACTCACTCCCCACGCCACACTCACTCCTCACGCCACACTCACTCCCCACGCCACACTCACTCCTCACGCCACACTCACTCCCCACGCCACACTCACTCCTCACGCCACACTCACTCCCCACGCCACACTCACTCCTCACGCCACACTCACTCCCCACGCCACACTAACTCCCCACGCCACACTCACTCCTCACGCCACACTCACTCCTCACGCCACACTCACTCCTCACGCCACACTCACTCCTCACGCCACACTCACTCCCCACGCCACACTCACTCCTCACGCCACACTCACTCCCCACGCCACACTCACTCCTCACGCCACACTCACTCCCCACGCCACACTCACTCCCCACGCCACACTCACTCCCCACGCCACACTCACTCCCCACTCACTCCCCATGCCACACTCACTCCTCACGCCACACTCACTCCTCACGCCACACTCACTCCCCACGCCACACTCACTCCTCACGCCACACTCACTCCCCATGCCACACTCACTCCTCACGCCACACTCACTCCTCACGCCACACTCACTCCCCACGCTACACTCACTCCTCACGCCACACTCACTCCTCACGCCACACTCACTCCCCACGCCACACTCACTCCCCACGCCACACTCACTCCTCACTCACTTCTCACGCCACACTCACTCCCCACGCCACACTCACTCCTCACGCCGCACTCACTCCTCACGCCGCACTCACTCCTCACGCCACACTCACTCCCCACGCCACACTAACTCCCCACGCCACACTCACTCCTCACGCTACACTCACTCCTCACGCCACACTCACTCCTCACGCCACACTCACTCCCCACGCCACACTCACTCCTCACGCCACACTCACTCCCCACGCCACACTAACTCCCCACGCCACACTCACTCCCCACGCCACACTCACTCCTCACGCCACACTCACTCCTCACGCCACACTCACTCCTCACGCCACACTCACTCCTCACGCCACACTCACTCCTCACGCCACACTCACTCCTCACGCCACACTCACTCCTCACGCCACACTCACTCCCCACGCCACACTCACTCCTCACGCTACACTCACTCCTCACGCCACACTCACTCCTCACGCCACACTCACTCCCCACGCCACACTCACTCCTCACGCCACACTCACTCCCCACGCCACACTAACTCCCCACGCCACACTCACTCCCCACGCCACACTCACTCCTCACGCCACACTCACTCCTCACGCCACACTCACTCCTCACGCCACACTCACTCCTCACGCCACACTCACTCCTCATGCCGCACTCACTCCTCACGCCACACTCACTCCTCACGCCACACTCACTCCTCACGCCACACTCACTCCTCACGCCACACTCACTCCTCACGCCACACTCACTCCTCACACCACACTCACTCCTCACGCCACACTCACTCCCCACACCACACTCACTCCCCATGCCACACTCACTCCCCACGCCACACTCACTCCTCACGCCACACTCACTCCCCACGCTACACTCACTCCTCACGCCACACTCACTCCCCACGCCACACTCACTCCCCACACCACACTCACTCCTCACGCCACACTCACTCCTCACGCCACACTCACTCCTCACGCCACACTCACTCCCCACGCCACACTCACTCCGCACGCCACACTCACTCCCCACGCCACACTCACTCCTCACGCCACACTCACTCCTCACGCCACACTCACTCCCCACGCCACACTCACTCCTCACGCCACACTCACTCCTCATGCCGCACTCACTCCTCACGCCACACTCACTCCCCACGCCACACTCACTCCCCACGCCACACTCACTCCTCACGCCACACTCACTCCTCACGCCACACTCACTCCTCACGCCACACTCACTCCTCACGCCACACTCACTCCCCACGCCACACTCACTCCTCACTCCACACTCACTCCTCACGCCACACTCACTCCCCACGCCACACTCACTCCCCACGCCACACTCACTCCTCACGCCACACTCACTCCTCACGCCACACTCACTCCCTACGCCACACTCACTCCTCACGCCACACTCACTCCTCACGCCACACTCACTCCTCACGCCACACTCACTCCTCACGCCACACTCACTCCTCACGCCACACTCACTCCTCACGCCACACTCACTCCTCACGCCACACTCACTCCTCACGCCACACTCACTCCTCACTCCACACTCACTCCTCACGCCACACTCACTCCTCACGCCACACTCACTCCTCACGCCACACTCACTCCCCACGCCACACTCACTCCCCACGCCACACTCACTCCTCACGCCACACTCACTCCTCACGCCACACTCACTCCTCACGCCACACTCACTTCCCACGCCGCACTCACTCCTAACGCCACACTCACTCCTCACGCCACACTCACTCCTCACGCCACACTCACTCCCCACACCACACTCACTCCTCACGCCACACTCACTCCTCACGCCACACTCACTCCTCACGCCACACTCACTCCTCACGCCACACTCACTCCTCACGCCACACTCACTCCTCACGCCACACTCACTCCTCACGCCACACTCACTCCTCACTCCACACTCACTCCTAACGCCACACTCACTCCTCACGCCACACTCACTCCTCACGCCACACTCACTCCCCACACCACACTCACTCCTCACGCCACACTCACTCCTCACGCCACACTCACTCCTCACGCCACACTCACTCCTCACGCCACACTCACTCCCCACGCAGCCAATCAGAACTTCAAACCCGGGTCTATAGAGATTGTTAAAACATCGCTCGGAGATAGCGTAGTCGGCCTTCCCTTGGGTTTGTATTCATTTTCAAATTATGCTTAATATATTATTAATTCGTTGGTGTCAAATATAGATTGAGCTTTTAATTTCAACTCGCGGATATAATTTTGTATGCATATATAAATATAATCTTCAAAATCCCTTCCTAAATTCACGCGACCTCACTCGCAGCCTTCCTGACCCTTTTCCGACCCCTACAGGTCAACAGCTTATCAATTTGGGTGACGGTCGCTATCGCTTGGTATCGCCTCAGAATAATGCATCGCCGATGGCCCTCGGACAGACCGGTCAGATTATGGCCACTCTGAGACCGCCGCGCATGTCACTGAGCACCGCAATCTCCCAACCGGTATGTCTAATTGCGTTCCGTTATATAGATTCACCTTTGAACTATCTACCTAGATCTTGGATAGATAAAATAGCGTAGTTTCTATAGCATTTCTATATTATTTCTAGTCCCGTTTACATTTATCGAAATTATTTCGAATCGAGATCAAAAATAATTATGAACCGAAAATATGATTTCATTTTGACGTTGTTTTAGTCATTCAGCATTCAAATATATCTAAATTGAAACTTTAAATTAAAATTGAACAAATATTTAATCTTGAAAGTCAAAGTTCACCAATAATTTGATTTCAGCGTTAACAGACTCATCTAATTTTATTTAAGAATTCATTTAGAAACCCAAATAGTTTGAGTTTGGATTTTTAGCATAGATACTCTTTTATATAGATTTTGATATTGTTTTGGGATCCTATTATAATCTATATGTAACAGACGATTATTAGAGGAATTATATTTGAAACTTCAAATATAAAATCAATTTATATTTAATATTTATTAAATAAGAATATTTTTAATAGTCTTTGATTTCGATTTGATTATGTTGAAAATGTCAAACATGTTCGATTTGAGTTTCTATGGAAATTCTGCCATTTTTATCGAAAAATCATTTTCCAATTCAATGTATTTTGACATTTAAACAAACCTTAATATATTTCTAAATCATTCCTAATACTTTCTATATCATTTCTATATCATTTTAATATTATTTTAATATCATTTATATATCTTTAATATGTATTTTACAAAGTTTAACAATTATTATTACTATGCATTTAGTTATTTAATTATTCACTATTTCTGAATCAGATATGTTCCAATTAGATTTCTATTAATTATAATATATAGAAATTTATTAAATAGTAATTTCTGGTGTTAGCATAAATTTAATAATGGTGTGGTATATTTTCTAAAAAACAAAATTGTTTATATTAAATACTGAGAAAACTCAGATTGTGTTAGTGACCATGGGGTGAATAAACACTTTATATTTTCTTATTTTAAAAAATAATAAATTATTTATGAAAATAAAATAATTCATTTTGAAACATATACTAGCAACCCTCTTTGCTTATTTAAATATATTTTAATATATCTTATAATGATAATTAATGTTCTAGAAGAATATATTATGATATTATAATTAAATATGAGTACATCTAAAAAAATGTATTTTAATATAGAAATATAGTGTGAAATAATATTTTTCGAAAAACATCTTGTGTCAAATGAAATAATGAGCACTACACCCAGAGCTTCCTGAATACCAGAACTTACTACTGTCTAAATGTATTGTCTTCGATGAGTCATTCCACTAGATATTAATTAATCAGTTCGTAACGTGTTTTCTATCTATGATTGGATCTCCACACATGTCATAAGAATTTAAAAGCCAACTCTAGCTATTGTTTACAACTGAGATATCTAGCTACATTTAGTAAATCTACTGGACATCCACTTTATTTTATATTAAAGGTTTCACAAATCCAAGATAACATTAATTCAATAAAGTCAACAATTATTAACAACTACATACATTCATAAATATTTATATTATAATAAATTGATATATATGGATATTTTTCCATCTAAGTGACTAAATTTGCAATTAATTAAAATATATATCCTTGATCATCTCCATTTTATATTTAAATTGTAATGCCATCTGATTGATTACGTGATTAATCATCTGGGCTCAACTATAAAATGCCCACAAATGAAACTTCTGGGATGACATTCTTCGAACTTTCAACTGAAATTACTGAAAATAAATATTAAACATTTAGAAAATTTATACTTCTAGCAAAAAATAATTTTTACAAATTTATTTAATAAATTAATTCTACTTGATACGAATATAGATAACATTTATTTAGGAAATTTTAACATAACAATAAATTTAAATCATGTTTTTCTAAATAATTTAAAATAAACGACTTACAACAATATAAATCTTCTTATCTTTGATTAATTACAATACAACAATTGATTCTTCTTTAATTTCTATTGAGTAGGTGAATACATTTTATATCAACTTAGCTAAAGTACTGACAATTGATATAAAATAGACTATTTTTATTTGGATCTACCTTGACAATTAACCATTTATATAATCCTGTCATTAGTTTACCTGTTACCTACTTTATAGGTTACTTTATTCTTAATTCATACATACCTAATAAAAAAAACTTGACAAACTTTGTTCTATGAGATTGAATAGTCTTTAGAATTACCGAAATTCTTACATAACCTACTCAAATAATGGTACACTATATGTTATGCATTACTCTACTCTATTATACTATACTACTTTACTATACTACTCTACACTAATCTACTACACTTCTCAAAACTACTCATCTAACTACACTACCCTACTACTCTACTCTACTACTCTACTCTACTCTATCACTCTACTCAACTCTACTCTACTACACTACTCTACTACACTACTCTACTACACTACTCTATTACACTGCACTACTCTACTCTATTCTACTACACTACTCTACTCTACTACACTACTCTACTCAACTCTACTCTACTACAGTACTCTACTCTACTACACTACTCTACTACAGTACTCTACTACACTACTCTACTACACTACTCTACTACACTACTCTACTCTACCACACTACTCTACTCTACCACACTAATCTATTACACTACACTACTCTACTACACTACACTACACTACTCTACTCTATCACACTACTCTTCTCTACCACACTACTCTACTCTACTACACTACTCTACTACAATACTCTACTCTATTACACAACAATACCCTACTACACTACTCTATTACACTACTCTACCACACTACTCTACTTTACTACTCTATTCTACTCTTTTACACTACTCTACTCTACCACACTACTATAATCTACTACACTACTCTACTCTACTACTCTACTCTGCTACTCTACTCTACTACTCTACTCTACTACACTGCTCTACTCTACTCTACTACTCTACTCTACTACACTACTCTACTACTCTACTCTATTACACTTCACTACACTACTACTCTACTCTACTACACTACTCTACTCTACTACACTACTCTACTACAATACACTACTCTACTCTACTATTCTACACTACTCTACTATACTATACTCTACTACTCTACTCTACTACAATACACTAATCTACTCTAATCTACTACTCTACTCTACTCTATTACACTACACTACTCTATTACTCTACTCTACTCTATTACACTAATCTACTCTACTCTATTACACTACACTACTCTACTACACTACACTACTCTACTCTACTATACTACTCTACTCTACTACTCTACTCTACTACTCTACTCTACTACTCTACTCTACTACACTACTCTACTCTACTACTCTACTATACTCTACTACTCTACTCTACTACACTACAATACACTAATCTACTCTACTCTACTACTCTACTCTATTACACTACACTACTCTACTACTCTACTCTACTCTATTACACTAATCTACTCTACTACTCTACTCTACTCTATTACACTACACTACTCTACTACACTACTCTACTCTACTAAACTACTCTACTATACTACTATACTCTACTCTACTACTCTACTCTACTACACTACTCTACTACTCTACTCTACTACACTACACTACTCTACTACTCTACTCTACTCTACTACACTACTCTACTACTCTACTCTACTCTACTACTCTACTCTACTAAACTACTCTACTATACTATTATACTCTACTCTACTACTCTACTCTACTCTATTACACTAATCTACTCTACTCTATTACACTACACTACTCTACTACTCTACTCTACTCTATTACACTACACTACTCTACTACACTACTCTATTCTACTAAACTACTCTACTATACTACTATACTCTACTCTACTACTCTACTCTACTACACTACTCTACTACTCTACTCTACTCTATTACATTACACTACTCTACTACACTACTCTACTCTACTAAACTACTCTACTATACTACTATACTCTACTCTACTACTCTACTCTACTACACTACTCTACTACTCTACTCTACTACACTACACTACTCTACTCTACTACTCTACTCTACTCTACTACACTATTCTACTACTCTACTCTACTCTACTACACTACTCTACTCTACTACACTACTCTACTACTCTACTCTACTACACTACTCTACTACACTACTCTACTCTACTCTACTACTCTACTCTACTACACTACTCTAATCTACTCTACTACTCTACTCTACTACTCTACTCTACTACACTACACTACTCTACTACTATACTCTACTCTACTACACTACTCTACTACTCTACTCTACTATATTACACTATACTACTCTACTCTACTACACTACTCTACTCTACTAAACTACTCTACTATACTACTATACTCTACTACACTACTCTACTCTACTACACTACTCTACTCTACTACACTACACTACTCTACTCTACTACACTACTCTACTCTACTACACTACTCTACTCTACTAAACTACTCTACTCTACTCTACTATACTATTATACTCTACTACACTACTCTACTCTACTACACTACTCTACTCTACTAAACTAAACTACTCTACTCTACTCTACTCTACTCTACTAAACTACACTACTCTACTCTACTCTACTACACTACTCTACTCTATTACACTATACTACTCTACTATACTCTACTACACTACTCTACCACACTACTCTACTCTACTAAACTACTCTACTCTACTCTACTAAACTACACTACTCTACTCTACTCTACTATACTACTATACTCTACTACACTACTCTACTACACTACTCTACTCTACTAAACTAAACTACTCTACTCTACTCTACTATACTCTACTAAACTACACTACTCTACTCTTCTCTACTACACTACTCTACTCTATTACACTATACTACTCTACTATACTCTACTACACTACTCTACTCTACTACACTACTCTACTCTACTAAACTACTCTACTCTACTCTACTCTACTCTACTAAACTACACTACTCTACTCTACTCTACTCTACTATACTACTATACTCTACTACACTACACTACACTACTCTACTACACTACTCTACTCTACTCTACTAAACTACTCTACTCTACTCTACTATACTATTATACTCTACTACACTACTCTACTCTACTACACTACTCTACTCTACTAAACTAAACTACTCTACTCTACTCTACTCTACTATACTAAACTACACTACTCTACTCTACTCTACTACACTACTCTACTCTATTACACTATACTACTCTACTATACTCTACTACACTACTCTACCACACTACTCTACTCTACTAAACTACTCTACTCTACTCTACTAAACTACACTACTCTACTCTACTCTACTATACTACTATACTCTACTACACTACTCTACTACACTACTCTACTCTACTAAACTAAACTACTCTACTCTACTCTACTATACTCTACTAAACTACACTACTCTACTCTTCTCTACTCTACTCTACTAAACTACACTACTATACTCTACTCTACTACACTACTCTACTCTATTACACTATACTACTCTACTATACTCTACTACACTACTCTACTCTACTAAACTACTCTACTCTACTCTACTCTACTCTACTAAACTAAACTACTCTACTCTACTCTACTCTACTAAACTAAACTGCTATACTCTACTCTACTACACTACTCTACTCTATTACACTATACTACTCTACTATACTCTACTACACTACTCTACTCTACTACACTACTCTACTCTACTAAACTAAACTACTCTACTCTACTCTACTCTACTAAACTACACTACTCTACTCTACTCTACTATACTACTATACTCTACTACACTACTCTACTCTACTACACTACTCTACTAAACTAAACTACTCTACTCTACTCTACTTTACTCTACTAAACTACACTAATCTTCTCTACTCTACTACACTACTCTACTCTATTACACTATACTACTCTACTATACTCTACTACACTACTCTACTACACTACTCTACTCTACTACACTACTCTACTCTACTCTACTAAACTAAACTACTCTACTCTACTCTACTCTACTCTACTCTACTAAACTACACTACTATACTCTACTCTACTACTCTACTCTATTACACTATACTACTCTACTATACTCTACTACACTACTCTACTCTACTACACTACTCTACTAAACTACTCTACTCTACTCTACTCTACTCTACTCTACTAAACTACACTACTATACTCTACTCTACTACACTACTCTACTCTATTACACTATACTACTCTACTATACTCTACTACACTACTCTACTCTACTAAACTAAACTACTCTACTATACTCTACTAAACTACACTACTCTACTCTACTCTACAACACTACTCTACTCTACTACACTACACTACTCTACTCTACTACTCTACTACACTACACTATACTACTCTACTCTACTCTACTAAACTACTATACTACTCTACTCTACTACACTACACTATACTACTCTACTCTACTCTACTACACTACTATACTACTCTACTCTACTACACTACTATACTACTCTACTCTACTCTACTACACTACACTATACTACTCTACTCTACTCTACTCTACTACACTACTATACTACTCTACTCTACTCTACTACTCTACTATACTACTACACTATACTACACCACTCTACTCTACTACACTACTCTACTCTACTAAACTAAACTACACTACTCTACTCTACTCTACTAAACTAAACTACACTACTCTACTCTACTCTACTCTACTATACTACTATACTCTACTACACTACTCTACTCTACTACACTACTCTACTCTACTAAACTAAACTACTCTACTCTACTCTACTAAACTACACTACTATACTCTACTCTACTACACTACTCTACTCTATTACACTATACTACTCTACTATACTCTACTACACTACTCTACTCTACTAAACTAAACTACTCTACTATACTCTACTAAACTACACTACTCTACTCTACTCTACAACACTACTCTACTCTACTACACTACACTACTCTACTCTACTACACTACACTATACTACTCTACTCTACTCTACTACACTACTATACTACTCTACTCTACTCTACTACACTACACTATACTACTCTACTCTACTCTACTACACTACTATACTACTCTACTCTACTACACTACTATACTACTCTACTCTACTCTACTACACTACACTATACTACTCTACTCTACTCTACTACACTACTATACTACTCTACTCTACTCTACTACTCTACTATACTACTACACTATACTACACTACTCTACTCTACTACACTACTCTACTCTACTAAACTAAACTACTCTACTCTACTCTACTCTACTCTACTAAACTAAACTACACTACTCTACTCTACTCTACTCTACTATACTACTATACTCTACTACACTACTCTACTCTACTACACTACTCTACTCTACTAAACTAAACTACTCTACTCTACTCTACTAAACTACACTACTATACTCTACTCTACTATACTACTCTACTCTATTACTCTATACTACTCTACTATACTCTACTACACTACTCTACTCTACTACACTACTCTACTCTACTAAACTACACTACTCTACTCTACTCTACTACACTACTCTACTACACTACACTACTCTACTCTACTACACTACTCTACTACACTACACTACTCTACTCTACTCTACTACACTACTATACTACTCTACTCTACTCTACTACACTACACTATACTACTCTACTCTACTCTACTACACTACACTATACTACTCTACTCTACTCTACTACACTACTATACTACTCTACTCTACTCTACTACTCTACTATACTACTACACTATACTACACTACTCTACTCTACTACACTACACTACTCTACTCTACTACACTACTCTACTACACTACACTATACTACTCTACTCTACTCTACTACACTACTATACTACTCTACTCTACTCTACTACTCTACTATACTACTATACTACACTACTCTACTACACTACTCTACTACACTACTCTACTACACTACTACACTACTCTACTCTACTACACTACACTACTCTACTCTACTACACTACTCTACTACACTACACTATACTACTCTACTCTACTCTACTACACTACTATACTACTCTACTCTACTCTAATACACTACACTATACTACTCTACTCTACTACACTACTATACTACTCTACTCTACTACACTACTATACTACTCTACTCTACTACACTACACTACACTACTCTTCTATTACTTTAATATATTTGTATACTTGTCAAAGTAGAATAACATAATGTCATTTGCTTAACCTTCCCGCCACTGGGTACATCTTTTAGTTAAGTACACTGTACACTGTACACTTAACACTGTGCACTGTGCACTGTACACTGTACACTGTACACTTAATACTATACACTTAACACTGTGCACTGTACACTATACACTCTACACTTAACAATGTGCACTGTACACTCTACACTTAACGCTATGCACTGTACACTCTACACTTAACACTATGCACTGTACACTCTACACTCTACACTTAACGCTATGCACTGTACACTCTACACTTAACACTATGCACTGTACACTCTACACTCTACACTTAACACTATGCACTGTACACTACACTCTACACTTAACACTATGCACTGTACACTCTACACTCTACACTTAACACTATGCACTGTACAATCTACACTTAACACTGTGCACTGTACACTGTACACTTAACACTTAACACTGTACACTCTACACTTAACACTGTATAATGTCGTAATGTATAGATTTACTCTCTATACCCTCTGAAGCAATATGTTAAATACAATATTACATATTACCCCACGCAAAGTTGTTTTTACTTACGTAGCGAAATTAGAATAGAAATGTATAAATATTGATATATATGCATCAATTGATATATACGACTTGTAAACCAGTACTATATAGTATACAGTACTATATATACTATACAGTACTCTATAGTACTAGATGGCGAGTATGCAAGTACTACTATCAGATATAAAGGCTTTTGGTACAACAATTAAATAGCAAGATGCATTGTAGCCTGTATACAAATAAACATACGCGTAATATAAATTAAATTTGTATGTAAACGCATCACAAGCACTTTGTATCTTTTCTAATTAATTTATAATACATACATTTATTAAATATGTATTACAATTGTTTGCATTTTATTACCTCTGCTACATAAACAAATATTCTTTGGTAGACATATGTTAATTCTTGATCTTTGTCCTAGATCTAGGCCATGTATCCAATTATTTTGTGATAAAATGACAATCGCATTGTAATTTATTTTAGTTTATAATTGAAGAGAGTCGAGGTCGGTATGATATTTTATCTGTAGTAGAATCTAAATATGATTTTAATAATTTATATCAGATAGTATTGTTTCTTTATAAGCGTATGTACTCTGCACACGACCAACGTATATATTATACATGTCTATATATGTTATGAATACTAGATGCCTATACTGTATTATTACTACAGATGCCTATAATATATTATTATTACAGGTGCTTCTATTATTATTATTACAGAAATTTCATATTTATGTGATAATTGATATGCAATACAATAAAACTAATTACCTCGCGACTAGATACGTCTTGCCTCGCCAACCCTGACCCGTCTCGTCATGCAACCGTCCAATATTTCGGACACTGGTCAAGCGAACGTCCGACACGTGCTTTCCGTCGACGGAAAACTGTTGACCATTCAAAGTCAAAGTCCGATCGGAGCACCTCAAGTGATCTCTTCGCAAGCCAAAGTTCTCGGACGTCAAGCCCAAGTGATTGGCATCAATGGTCAAACGATAGGACAACAAGGACAGATCATCTCTCAAAATGGCAAAATGATCATACGTAATAGTCCGATGGTTTCCCAGCAAGGTCTAGTTATAGCTCAACACGGGCAGTTGATAAGGCAACCGGGTCAAATCATCGCTCAAGAGGTCAGCAAACAAGGCCAGTCGATTTCTCAGGTCATCGGTCAACAGATCGACGTTCAGGGTCAACCTATTAAAATTCAAGGACACCCGATCAACGTACAAGGCCAGTCGATTAAAGTTCACGGTCAACACATCAACTTACAAGGTCAGCCGATTCGATTACAAGGTCAACCGATTAGAATTCAAAGTCAGACGGTCAACTCTCCGGCACCTCAACAAACGCCGACGTCGTCGATTCGCGTGATTCGCAACGGTCAGCAGATCATTCGGCTGCAGAACCCCGCGGCCAACGGTCAGCGAGCGGTCAACGCCGTAGTACGCATGCCGTCTTCTCCAGTTGGCACTTTTGTCATGAAACGTCTGCCCGATGGCTCCGTGGTGAAGGTGTCCAATGGTCCGGTGCCTGGACTGGCCGCTCCGAAACTGGGCCAAGGTACAATTAGACCGGCGTCCATTGTAGTCGCCGCCTCCGCACCGTCAATTTCCGCACCTGCCGTTGTACCCGCGACCCAGATACAGTCGATTACACTGACACCGACGCTACCAGTAGTGCAGATACCGACGCAGACACAGATGCAAACACCGACGCAGTCACTGACACAAACACCGACGCAGTCACTAATGCAGACACCGACGCAGATACCGACGCAGACACTAATGCAGACACCGACACTAATGCAGACACCGACACAAACACTGACGCAGACACCGACGCAGATACCGACGCAGTCACTGACACAAACACCGATATCGACACCGATGCAGATGGCGGTAATGTCGCCGCAAGTCGGTTCGACAATCGACGCTACGGCTATTCGACAACCGACGCTGACGCCGAATTCCGCTCGTCCGAAATACGACTATAGGAAGATGAATGAAGGTTCGAGTGGAGATAGACTCTGTTTACGTATTGAGCGTTAATAAACTGTTTGCGAATGCATTTGAATAACTCGTGAGATTGGTTCGTCTGCGTTTTCTCGTAGACTAACAGAATGTTTGCGTGTGTTGATTTCCAGCGTGAATTTCTTGTGCGATAAATGACAATGAACTCGTCGTAGTTAATTATCTAAGTTAATCTCTTCGCTCGTTTACTCAGTGCTGGACAATGCTTTGAATCAGAAGACCACTCCCATTGTTCACGCGAAACTTATGAAACTCAAAAGGGAAGTCGCAGATAATATCTTGAAGCTGTTAGTGAGGCGTGCTTGTGTTCGTAACCAAAACGTACGGAGTGCGAATTCGGTTTTCGAGGTCGTAAATTTCGGTATTATATTCAATGGAAAGAATGTTACGTCTGCTGATTGTTGAAGAATCATTACAAAGTAGAAATAATCCTATGGTTTTTGATATGAAACAGCTTAAAAATTAATGTTTCTATGAACTACTTGCAAGGAGATGAATTAGAATTCAGTAGACAATTTACATAACCGTGTATCATATGAACTATATTAATATTTTTAGCTTAATTAAGATAATTCCCTCCCATCCGCAGCAATAGAAATGAAGAACCTCTACCTGTATCTTGGACTCCGACAGCGTCCACCTCTACACCAGGAACCATTCAATTATCCGCCGGTAGCTCGACACCCATGTTAGCTTCCTCTACGGTGACTACTGAAGCGGAAACAGCCGCCGCGGTATGTCTAGCTCAACTCGGCCGACCTCTGATTCGTACAATCATGAAACCTT
Organism: Osedax frankpressi; assembly: GCA_964035775.1. NCBI lineage: Eukaryota > Metazoa > Annelida > Polychaeta > Sabellida > Siboglinidae > Osedax > Osedax frankpressi. The sequence continues at coordinate 15,709,495 of OZ038316.1, forward strand.
TGACCTCTGCCGCCCTAAGAGCTCAGGCCAAGAAGGTTCTTGCAAGCCACTACTAACTCTTATATGCTTATATGTTATAAGATGACTTTATTTAACATTTAATTATATTCCTATAATTACTATTTTATGATTAACTCATAAATACTGTTTATATAAATAAATAACAAATTATTTTATGATACACTTATAAATAATTAATTAATTTTTTATATTAATAAATAACAAACTATTTTAGATACACTCATAAATAGCTAACTGTTTATATAAATAAATAAATAATTAACTGTTTATATAAATAAATAATTAACTAACTTATGTAAAATATTTTTAGAATGTTGGACATTTTACAATATAAATATTAATTGGCAATATTAATAATATTTAATAATATTAATTTTTAAATATCAAAACTTTTTTTTGATTTCAAAATATCAAAACTTTTTGCAAATTGATAAATACCTTAAACAATTACACCTATGAAATTTTTTGTATTATTTCGGCCTCATTGTTTATAACTATTGTTAACCAATATTAAAAGAATTCAACTCATCTTTTAAAATCATATAAGTAAATTTTCTCAAAATATTAAAAGAATTACCTCGTCAATAAAATGGTATTTCATGCTTATTGTATAACTATATATTTACGAATACATCTTCATGCTAGGATATCATGGAAATGAAAAAAATTGAACGTCAGAAAAAGGCTCAATTGCTCAAGGAACAAAAAAAATCTAAGAAAAGGCAACCGAAAATACCGATTCCCGAAAACAATATTACAATTGTAGAGACTTCGGGTTTGTTGCAAATGGAACATTATTGGGGTTTATATTAGTACCTAGTGTATGGGGTTTATATTAGTACCTAGTGTATGGGGTTTATATTAGTACCTAGTGTATGGGGTTTATATTAGTACCTAGTGTATGGGGTTTATATTAGTATTTAGTGTGTTGGGGTTTATATTAGTACCTAGTGTATGGGGTTTATATTAGTACCTAGTGTATGGGGTTTATATTAGTACCTAGTGTATGGGGTTTATATTAGTACCTAGTGTATGGGGTTTATATTAGTATCTAGTGTGTTGGGGTTTATATTAGTACCTAGTGTATGGGGTTTATATTAGTACCTAGTGTATGGGGTTTATATTAGTACCTAGTGTATGGGGTTTATATTAGTACCTAGTGTATGGGGTTTATATTAGTATCTAGTGTGTTGGGGTTTATATTAGTATTTAGTGTGTTGGGGTTTATATTAGTATCTAGTGTGTTGGGGTTTATATTAGTATTTAGTGTGTTGGGGTTTATATTAGTATTTAGTGTGTTGGGGTTTATATTAGTACCTAGTGTATGGGGTTTATATTAGTACCTAGTGTATGGGGTTTATATTAGTACCTAGTGTATGGGGTTTATATTAGTACCTAGTGTATGGGGTTTATATTAGTATCTAGTGTGTTGGGGTTTATATTAGTACCTAGTGTATGGGGTTTATATTAGTATCTAGTGTGTTGGGGTTTATATTAGTACTTAGTGTGTTGGGGTTTATATTAGTACCTAGTGTATGGGGTTTATATTAGTACCTAGTGTATGGGGTTTATATTAGTATCTAGTGTGTTGGGGTTTATATTAGTACCTAGTGTATGGGGTTTATATTAGTATCTAGTGTGTTGGGGTTTATATTAGTATCTAGTGTATGGGGTTTATATTAGTATCTAGTGTGTTGGGGTTTATATTAGTATCTAGTGTGTTGGGGTTTATATTAGTATCTAGTGTATGGGGTTTATATTAGTATCTAGTGTATGGAGTTTATATTCGTATCTAGTGTGTTGGGGTTTATATTAGTATCTAGTGTATGGGGTTTATATTAGTATCTAGTGTATGGAGTTTATATTAGTATCTAGTGTGTTGGGGTTTATATTAGTATCTAGTGTATGGGGTTTATATTAGTACCTAGTGTGTTGGGGTTTATATTAGTATCTAGTGTATGGGGTTTATATTAGTATCTAGTGTGTTGGGGTTTATATTAGTATCTAGTGTGTTGGGGGTTTATATTAGTATCTAGTGTGTTGGGGTTTATATTAGTATTTAGTGTGTTGGGGTTTATATTAGTATTTAGTGTGTTGGGGTTTATATTAGTATCTAGTGTGTTGGGGTTTATATTAGTATCTAGTGTGTTGGGGTTTATATTAGTATCTAGTGTGTTGGGGTTTATATTAGTATTTAGTGTGTTGGGGTTTATATTAGTATCTAGTGTGTTGGTGTTTATATTAGTATCTAGTGTGTTGGGGTTTATATTAGTACCTAGTGTGTTGGGGTTTATATTAGTATCTAGTGTGTTGGGGTTTATATTAGTATCTAGTATGTTGGGGTTTATATTAGTACCTAGTGTATGGGGTTTATATTAGTATCTAGTGTGTTGGGGTTTATATTAGTATCTAGTGTGTTGGGGTTTATATTAGTATCTAGTGTGTTGGGGTTTATATTAGTATCTAGTGTGTTGGGGTTTATATTAGTATCTAGTGTGTTGGGGTTTATATTAGTATCTAGTGTGTTGGGGTTTATATTAGTATCTAGTGTGTTGGGGTTTATATTAGTACCTAGTGTGTTGGGGTTTATATTAGTATTTAGTGTGTTGGGGTTTATATTAGTATTTAGTGTGTTGGGGTTTATATTAGTATTTAGTGTGTTGGGGGTTATATTAGTATCTAGTGTGTTGGGGTTTATATTAGTATCTAGTGTGTTGGGGTTTATATTAGTATCTAGTGTGTTGGGGTTTATATTAGTACCTAGTGTGTTGGGGTTTATATTAGTATCTAGTGTGTTGGGGTTTATATTAGTATCTAGTGTGTTGGGGTTTATATTAGTATCTAGTGTGTTGGGGGTTATATTAGTATCTAGTGTGTTGGGGTTTATATTAGTATCTAGTATGTTGGGGTTTATATTAGTATCTAGTGTGTTGGGGTTTATATTAGTATTTAGTGTGTTGGGGTTTATATTAGTATCTAGTGTGTTGGGGTTTATATTAGTATCTAGTGTGTTGGGGTTTATATTAGTATGTAGTGTGTTGGGGTTTATATTAGTATTTAGTGTGTTGGGGTTTATATTAGTATCTAGTGTGTTGGGGTTTATATTAGTATTTAGTGTATTGGGGTTTATATTAGTATTTAGTGTGTTGGGGTTTATATTAGTATCTAGTGTTTTGGGGTTTATATTAGTATCTAGTGTGTTGGGGTTTATATTAGTATCTAGTGTGTTGGGATTTATATTAGTACCTAGTGTGTTGGGGTTTATATTAGTATATAGTGTGTTGGGGTTTATATTAGTATCTAGTGTGTAGGGGTTTATATTAGTATCTAGTGTGTTGGGGTTTATATTAGTACCTAGTGTATGGGGTTTATATTAGCAGCTAGTGTGTTGGGGTTTATATTAGTATTTAGTGTGTTGGGGTTTATATTAGTATCTAGTGTGTTGGGGTTTATATTAGTATCTAGTGTGTTGGGGTTTATATTAGTATTTAGTGCGTTGGGGTTTATATTAGTATTTAGTGTGTTGGGGTTTATAATAGTATCTAGTGTGTTAGGGTTTATATTAGTATCTAGTGTGTTGGGGTTTATATTAGTATTTAGTGAGTTGGGGTTTATATTAGTATCTAGTGTGTTGGGGTTTATATTAGTATCTAGTGTGTTGGGGTTTATATTAGTATCTAGTGTGTTGGGGTTTATATTAGTATTTAGTGTGTTGGGGTTTATATTAGTATCTAGTGTGTTGGGGTTTATATTAGTATTTAGTGTGTTGGGGTTTATATTAGTATCTAGTGTGTTGGGGTTTATATTAGCATTTAGTGTGTTGGGGTTTATATTAGTATTTAGTGTATGGGGTTTATATTAGCATTTAGTGTGTTGGGGTTTATATTAGTATCTAGTGTGTTGGGGTTTATATTAGTATCTAGTGTGTTGGGGTTTATATTAGTATCTAGTGTGTTGGGGTTTATATTAGTATTTAGTGTGTTGGGGTTTATATTAGTATCTAGTGTGTTGGGGTTTATATTAGTATCTAGTGTGTTGGGGTTTATATTAGTATCTAGTGTATGGGGTTTATATTAGTATCTAGTGTGTTGGGGTTTATATTAGTATTTAGTGTGTTGGGGTTTATATTAGTACCTAGTGTGTTGGGGTTTATATTAGTATCTAGTGTGTTGGGGTTTATATTAGTATCTAGTGTGTTGGGGTTTATATTAGTATCTAGTGTGTTGGGGTTTATATTAGTATTTAGTGTATGGGGTTTATATTAGCATTTAGTGTGTTGGGGTTTATATTAGTATCTAGTGTGTTGGGGTTTATATTAGTATCTAGTGTGTTGGGGTTTATATTAGTATTTAGTGTATGGGGTTTATATTAGTATCTAGTGTGTTGGGGTTTATATTAGTATCTAGTGTGTTGGGGTTTATATTAGTATCTAGTGTGTTGGGGTTTATATTAGTATCTAGTGTGTTGGGGTTTATATTAGTATCTAGTGTGTTGGGGTTTATATTAGTACCTAGTGTGTTGGGGTTTATATTAGTATCTATTGTGTTGGGGTTTATATTAGTATCTAGTGTGTTGGGGTTTATATTAGTATCTAGTGTGTTGGGGTTTATATTAGTATTTAGTGTATGGGGTTTATATTAGCATTTAGTGTGTTGGGGTTTATATTAGTATCTAGTGTGTTGGGGTTTATATTAGTATCTAGTGTGTTGGGGTTTATATTAGTATTTAGTGTATGGGGTTTATATTAGCATTTAGTGTGTTGGGGTTTATATTAGTATCTAGTGTGTTGGGGTTTATATTAGTACCTAGTGTGTTGGGGTTTATATTAGTACCTAGTGTGTTGGGGTTTATATTAGTATCTAGTGTGTTGGGGTTTATATTAGTATCTAGTGTGTTGGGGTTTATATTAGTATCTAGTGTGTTGGGGTTTATATTAGCAGCTAGTGTGTTGGGGTTTATATTAGTATCTAGTGTGTTGGGGTTTATATTAGTATCTAGTGTGTTGGGGTTTATATTAGTATTTAGTGTGTTGGGGTTTATATTAGTGTCTAGTGTGTTGGGGTTTATATTAGTATCTAGTGTGTTGGGGTTTATATTAGTATTTAGTATGTTGGGGTTTATATTAGTATTTAGTGTGTTTGGGTTTATATTAGTATCTAGTGTGTTGGGGTTTATATTAGTATTTAGTGTGTTGGGGTTTATATTAGTATCTAGTGTATGGGGTTTATATTAGTATCTAGTGTGTTGGGGTTTATATTAGTATCTAGTGTGTTGGGGTTTATATTAGTATTTTGTGTGTTGGGGTTTATATTAGTATTTAGTGTGTTGGGGTTTATATTAGTATCTAGTGTGTTGGGGTTTATATTAGTATTTAGTGTGTTGGGGTTTATATTAGTATCTAGTGTGTTGGGGTTTATATTAGTATTTAGTGTGTTGGGGTTTATATTAGTATTTAGTGTGTTTGGGTTTATATTAGTATCTAGTGTGTTGGGGTTTATATTAGTATTTTGTGTGTTGGGGTTTATATTAGTATTTAGTGTGTTGGGGTTTATATTAGTATCTAGTGTGTTGGGGTTTATATTAGTATTTTGTGTGTTGGGGTTTATATTAGTATTTAGTGTGTTGGGGTTTATATTAGTATCTAGTGTGTTGGGGTTTATATTAGCATTTAGTGTGTTGGGGTTTATATTAGTACCTAGTGTGTGGGGTTTATATTAGTATTTAGTGTGTTGGGGTTTATATTAGTATCTAGTGTGTTGGGGTTTATATTAGTATTTAGTGTGTTGGGGTTTATATTAGTATCTAGTGTGTTGGGGTTTATATTAGTACCTAGTGTGTTGGGGTTTATATTAGTATCTAGTGTGTTGGGGTTTATATTAGTACCTAGTGTGTTGGGGTTTATATTAGTATCTAGTGTGTTGGGGTTTATATTAGTATCTAGTGTGTTGGGGTTTATATTAGTATCTAGTGTGTTGGGGTTTATATTAGTATTTAGTGTGTTGGGGTTTATATTAGTATTTAGTGTGTTGGGGTTTATATTAGTATTTAGTGTGTTGGGGTTTATATTAGTATCTAGTGTGTTGGGGTTTATATTAGTACCTAGTGTGTTGGGGTTTATATTAGTATTTAGTGTGTTGGGGTTTATATTAGTATCTAGTGTGTTGGGGTTTATATTAGTATCTAGTGTGTTGGGGTTTATATTAGTATATAGTGTGTTGGGGTTTATATTAGTACCTAGTGTATGGGGTTTATATTAGTATTTAGTGTGTTGGGGTTTATATTAGTATTTAGTGTGTTGGGGTTTATATTAGTATCTAGTGTGTTGGGGTTTATATTAGTATTTAGTGTGTTGGGGTTTATATTAGTATCTAGTGTGTTGGGGTTTATATTAGTATTTAGTGTGTTGGGGTTTATATTAGTATTTAGTGTGTTGGGGTTTATATTAGTATTTAGTGTGTTGGGGTTTATATTAGTATTTAGTGTGTTGGGGTTTATATTAGTATTTAGTGTATGGGGTTTATATTAGCATTTAGTGTGTTGGGGTTTATATTAGTATCTAGTGTGTTGGGGTTTATATTAGTATCTAGTGTGTTGGGGTTTATATTAGTATTTAGTGTATGGGGTTTATATTAGCATTTAGTGTGTTGGGGTTTATATTAGTATCTAGTGTGTTGGGGTTTATATTAGTATCTAGTGTGATGGGGTTTATATTAGTATTTAGTGTGTTGGGGTTTATATTAGTATTTAGTGTGTTGGGGTTTATATTAGTATCTAGTGTGTTGGGGTTTATATTAGTACCTAGTGTGTTGGGGTTTATATTAGTATCTAGTGTGTTGGGGTTTATATTAGTATCTAGTGTGTTGGGGTTTATATTAGTATTTAGTGTGTTGGGGTTTATATTAGTATCTAGTGTGTTGGGGTTTATATTAGTATTTAGTGTGTTGGGGTTTATATTAGTATCTAGTGTGTTGGGGTTTATATTAGTATTTAGTGTGTTGGGGTTTATATTAGTATTTCGTGTGTTGGGGTTTATATTAGTATCTAGTGTGTTGGGGTTTATATTAGTATTTAGTGTGTTGGGGTTTATATTAGTATCTAGTGTGTTGGGGTTTATATTAGTATCTAGTGTGTTGGGGTTTATATTAGTACCTAGTGTGTTGGGGTTTATATTAGTATCTAGTGTGTTGGGGTTTATATTAGTACCTAGTGTGTTGGGGTTTATATTAGTATCTAGTGTGTTGGGGTTTATATTAGTATCTAGTGTGTTGGGGTTTATATTAGTATTTAGTGTGTTGGGGTTTATATTAGTATCTAGTGTGTTGGGGTTTATATTAGTATCTAGTGTGTTGGGGTTTATATTAGTATCTAGTGTGTTGGGGTTTATATTAGTATCTAGTGTGTTGGGGTTTATATTAGTATCTAGTGTGTTGGGGTTTATATTAGTATCTAGTGTGTTGGGGTTTATATTAGTATTTAGTGTGTTGGGGTTTATATTAGTATCTAGTGTGTTGGGGTTTATATTAGTATCTAGTGTGTTGGGGTTTATATTAGTACCTAGTGTGTTGGGGTTTATATTAGTATCTAGTGTGTTGGGGTTTATATTAGTACCTAGTGTGTTGGGGTTTATATTAGTATCTAGTGTGTTGGGGTTTATATTAGTATCTAGTGTGTTGGGGTTTATATTAGTATTTAGTGTTGGGGTTTATATTAGTATCTAGTGTGTTGGGGTTTATATTAGTATCTAGTGTGTTGGGGTTTATATTAGTATCTAGTGTGTTGGGGTTTATATTAGTATCTAGTGTGTTGGGGTTTATATTAGTATTTAGTGTGTTGGGGTTTATATTAGTATTTAGTGTGTTGGGGTTTATATTAGTATCTAGTGTGTTGGGGGTTTATATTAGTGTCTAGTGTGTTGGGGTTTATATTAGTATTTAGTGTGTTGGGGTTTATATTAGTATCTAGTGTGTTGGGGTTTATATTAGTACCTAGTGTGTTGGGGTTTATATTAGTATCTAGTGTGTTGGGGTTTATATTAGTACCTAGTGTGTTGGGGTTTATATTAGTATCTAGTGTGTTGGGGTTTATATTAGTATCTAGTGTGTTGGGGTTTATATTAGTATCTAGTGTGTTGGGGTTTATATTAGTATTTAGTGTGTTGGGGTTTATATTAGTATTTAGTGTGTTGGGGTTTATATTAGTATTTAGTGTGTTGGGGTTTATATTAGTATCTAGTGTGTTGGGGTTTATATTAGTACCTAGTGTGTTGGGGTTTATATTAGTATTTAGTGTGTTGGGGTTTATATTAGTATCTAGTGTGTTGGGGTTTATATTAGTATCTAGTGTGTTGGGGTTTATATTAGTATATAGTGTGTTGGGGTTTATATTAGTACCTAGTGTATGGGGTTTATATTAGTATTTAGTGTGTTGGGGTTTATATTAGTATTTAGTGTGTTGGGGTTTATATTAGTATCTAGTGTGTTGGGGTTTATATTAGTATTTAGTGTGTTGGGGTTTATATTAGTATCTAGTGTGTTGGGGTTTATATTAGTATTTAGTGTGTTGGGGTTTATATTAGTATTTAGTGTGTTGGGGTTTATATTAGTATTTAGTGTGTTGGGGTTTATATTAGTATTTAGTGTGTTGGGGTTTATATTAGTATTTAGTGTATGGGGTTTATATTAGCATTTAGTGTGTTGGGGTTTATATTAGTATCTAGTGTGTTGGGGTTTATATTAGTATCTAGTGTGTTGGGGTTTATATTAGTATTTAGTGTATGGGGTTTATATTAGCATTTAGTGTGTTGGGGTTTATATTAGTATCTAGTGTGTTGGGGTTTATATTAGTATCTAGTGTGATGGGGTTTATATTAGTATTTAGTGTGTTGGGGTTTATATTAGTATTTAGTGTGTTGGGGTTTATATTAGTATCTAGTGTGTTGGGGTTTATATTAGTACCTAGTGTGTTGGGGTTTATATTAGTATCTAGTGTGTTGGGGTTTATATTAGTATCTAGTGTGTTGGGGTTTATATTAGTATTTAGTGTGTTGGGGTTTATATTAGTATCTAGTGTGTTGGGGTTTATATTAGTATTTAGTGTGTTGGGGTTTATATTAGTATCTAGTGTGTTGGGGTTTATATTAGTATTTAGTGTGTTGGGGTTTATATTAGTATTTCGTGTGTTGGGGTTTATATTAGTATCTAGTGTGTTGGGGTTTATATTAGTATTTAGTGTGTTGGGGTTTATATTAGTATCTAGTGTGTTGGGGTTTATATTAGTATCTAGTGTGTTGGGGTTTATATTAGTACCTAGTGTGTTGGGGTTTATATTAGTATCTAGTGTGTTGGGGTTTATATTAGTACCTAGTGTGTTGGGGTTTATATTAGTATCTAGTGTGTTGGGGTTTATATTAGTATCTAGTGTGTTGGGGTTTATATTAGTATTTAGTGTGTTGGGGTTTATATTAGTATCTAGTGTGTTGGGGTTTATATTAGTATCTAGTGTGTTGGGGTTTATATTAGTATCTAGTGTGTTGGGGTTTATATTAGTATCTAGTGTGTTGGGGTTTATATTAGTATCTAGTGTGTTGGGGTTTATATTAGTATCTAGTGTGTTGGGGTTTATATTAGTATTTAGTGTGTTGGGGTTTATATTAGTATCTAGTGTGTTGGGGTTTATATTAGTATCTAGTGTGTTGGGGTTTATATTAGTACCTAGTGTGTTGGGGTTTATATTAGTATCTAGTGTGTTGGGGTTTATATTAGTACCTAGTGTGTTGGGGTTTATATTAGTATCTAGTGTGTTGGGGTTTATATTAGTATCTAGTGTGTTGGGGTTTATATTAGTATTTAGTGTTGGGGTTTATATTAGTATCTAGTGTGTTGGGGTTTATATTAGTATCTAGTGTGTTGGGGTTTATATTAGTATCTAGTGTGTTGGGGTTTATATTAGTATCTAGTGTGTTGGGGTTTATATTAGTATTTAGTGTGTTGGGGTTTATATTAGTATTTAGTGTGTTGGGGTTTATATTAGTATCTAGTGTGTTGGGGGTTTATATTAGTGTCTAGTGTGTTGGGGTTTATATTAGTATCTAGTGTGTTGGGGTTTATATTAGTATTAATGTGTTGGGGTTTATATTAGTATCTAGTGTGTTGGGGTTTATATTAGTATTAATGTGTTGGGGTTTATATTAGTATCTAGTGTGTTGGGGTTTATATTAGTATCTAGTGTGTTGGGGTTTATATTAGTATTAATGTGTTGGGGTTTATATTAGTATCTAGTGTGTTGGGGTTTATATTAGTATTTAGTGTGTTGGGGTTTATATTAGTGTCTAGTGTGTTGGGGTTTATATTAGTATTAATGTGTTGGGGTTTATATTAGTATTTAATGTGTTGGGGTTTATATTAGTATCTAGTGTGTTGGGGTTTATATTAGTATTTAATGTGTTGGGGTTTATATTAGTATCTAGTGTGTTGGGGTTTATATTAGTATTAATGTGTTGGGGTTTATATTAGTATTTAATGTGTTGGGGTTTATATTAGTATCTAGTGTGTTGGGGTTTATATTAGTATTAATGTGTTGGGGTTTATATTAGTATCTAGTGTGTTGGGGTTTATATTAGTATTAATGTGTTGGGGTTTATATTAGTATCTAGTGTGTTGGGGTTTATATTAGTATCTAGTGTGTTGGGGTTTATATTAGTATCTAGTGTGTTGGGGTTTATATTAGTATCTAGTGTGTTGGGGTTTATATTAGTATCTAGTGTGTTGGGGTTTATATTAGTATCTAGTGTGTTGGGGTTTATATTAGTATCTAGTGTGTTGGGGTTTATATTAGTATCTAGTGTGTTGGGGTTTATATTAGTATTTAGTGTATTGGGGTTTATATTAGTATTTAGTGTGTTGGGGTTTATATTAGTATCTAGTGTGTTGGGGTTTATATTAGTATTTAGTGTGTTGGGGTTTATATTAGTATTTAGTGTGTTTGGGTTTATATTAGTATCTAGTGTGTTGGGGTTTATATTAGTATTTTGTGTGTTGGGGTTTATATTAGTATCTAGTGTGTTGGGGTTTATATTAGTATTTTGTGTGTTGGGGTTTATATTAGTATTTAGTGTGTTGGGGTTTATATTAGTATCTAGTGTGTTGGGGTTTATATTAGTATTTTGTGTGTTGGGGTTTATATTAGTATTTAGTGTGTTGGGGTTTATATTAGTATCTAGTGTGTTGGGGTTTATATTAGCATTTAGTGTGTTGGGGTTTATATTAGTATCAAGTGTGTGGGGTTTATATTAGTATTTAGTGTGTTGGTGTTTATATTAGTATCTAGTGTGTTGGGGTTTATATTAGTATTTAGTGTGTTGGGGTTTATATTAGTATCTAGTGTGTTGGGGTTTATATTAGTACCTAGTGTGTTGGGGTTTATATTAGTATCTAGTGTGTTGGGGTTTATATTAGTACCTAGTGTGTTGGGGTTTATATTAGTATCTAGTGTGTTGGGGTTTATATTAGTATCTAGTGTGTTGGGGTTTATATTAGTATCTAGTATGTTGGGGTTTATATTAGTATCTAGTGTGTTGGGGTTTATATTAGTACCTAGTGTGTTGGGGTTTATATTAGTATCTAGTGTGTTGGGGTTTATATTAGTACCTAGTGTGTTGGGGTTTATATTAGTATCTAGTGTGTTGGGGTTTATATTAGTACCTAGTGTGTTGGGGTTTATATTAGTACCTAGTGTGTTGGGGTTTATATTAGTATCTAGTGTGTTGGGGTTTATATTAGTATCTAGTGTGTTGGGGTTTATATTAGTATCTAGTGTGTTGGGGTTTATATTAGCAGCTAGTGTGTTGGGGTTTATATTAGTATTAATGTGTTGGGGTTTATATTAGTATTTAATGTGTTGGGGTTTATATTAGTATCTAGTGTGTTGGGGTTTATATTAGTATTAATGTGTTGGGGTTTATATTAGTATCTAGTGTGTTGGGGTTTATATTAGTATTAATGTGTTGGGGTTTATATTAGTATCTAGTGTGTTGGGGTTTATATTAGTATCTAGTGTGTTGGGGTTTATATTAGTATCTAGTGTGTTGGGGTTTATATTAGTATCTAGTGTGTTGGGGTTTATATTAGTATCTAGTGTGTTGGGGTTTATATTAGTATCTAGTGTGTTGGGGTTTATATTAGTATCTAGTGTGTTGGGGTTTATATTAGTATCTAGTGTGTTGGGGTTTATATTAGTATTTAGTGTATTGGGGTTTATATTAGTATTTAGTGTGTTGGGGTTTATATTAGTATCTAGTGTGTTGGGGTTTATATTAGTATTTAGTGTGTTGGGGTTTATATTAGTATTTAGTGTGTTTGGGTTTATATTAGTATCTAGTGTGTTGGGGTTTATATTAGTATTTTGTGTGTTGGGGTTTATATTAGTATTTAGTGTGTTGGGGTTTATATTAGTATCTAGTGTGTTGGGGTTTATATTAGTATTTTGTGTGTTGGGGTTTATATTAGTATCTAGTGTGTTGGGGTTTATATTAGTATCTAGTGTGTTGGGGTTTATATTAGTACCTAGTGTGTTGGGGTTTATATTAGTATCTAGTGTGTTGGGGTTTATATTAGTATCTAGTGTGTTGGGGTTTATATTAGTATCTAGTGTGTTGGGGGTTATATTAGTATCTAGTGTGTTGGGGTTTATATTAGTATCTAGTATGTTGGGGTTTATATTAGTATCTAGTGTGTTGGGGTTTATATTAGTATTTAGTGTGTTGGGGTTTATATTAGTATCTAGTGTGTTGGGGTTTATATTAGTATCTAGTGTGTTGGGGTTTATATTAGTATGTAGTGTGTTGGGGTTTATATTAGTATTTAGTGTGTTGGGGTTTATATTAGTATCTAGTGTGTTGGGGTTTATATTAGTATTTAGTGTATTGGGGTTTATATTAGTATTTAGTGTGTTGGGGTTTATATTAGTATCTAGTGTTTTGGGGTTTATATTAGTATCTAGTGTGTTGGGGTTTATATTAGTATCTAGTGTGTTGGGATTTATATTAGTACCTAGTGTGTTGGGGTTTATATTAGTATATAGTGTGTTGGGGTTTATATTAGTATCTAGTGTGTAGGGGTTTATATTAGTATCTAGTGTGTTGGGGTTTATATTAGTACCTAGTGTATGGGGTTTATATTAGCAGCTAGTGTGTTGGGGTTTATATTAGTATTTAGTGTGTTGGGGTTTATATTAGTATCTAGTGTGTTGGGGTTTATATTAGTATCTAGTGTGTTGGGGTTTATATTAGTATTTAGTGCGTTGGGGTTTATATTAGTATTTAGTGTGTTGGGGTTTATAATAGTATCTAGTGTGTTAGGGTTTATATTAGTATCTAGTGTGTTGGGGTTTATATTAGTATTTAGTGAGTTGGGGTTTATATTAGTATCTAGTGTGTTGGGGTTTATATTAGTATCTAGTGTGTTGGGGTTTATATTAGTATCTAGTGTGTTGGGGTTTATATTAGTATTTAGTGTGTTGGGGTTTATATTAGTATCTAGTGTGTTGGGGTTTATATTAGTATTTAGTGTGTTGGGGTTTATATTAGTATCTAGTGTGTTGGGGTTTATATTAGCATTTAGTGTGTTGGGGTTTATATTAGTATTTAGTGTATGGGGTTTATATTAGCATTTAGTGTGTTGGGGTTTATATTAGTATCTAGTGTGTTGGGGTTTATATTAGTATCTAGTGTGTTGGGGTTTATATTAGTATCTAGTGTGTTGGGGTTTATATTAGTATTTAGTGTGTTGGGGTTTATATTAGTATCTAGTGTGTTGGGGTTTATATTAGTATCTAGTGTGTTGGGGTTTATATTAGTATCTAGTGTATGGGGTTTATATTAGTATCTAGTGTGTTGGGGTTTATATTAGTATTTAGTGTGTTGGGGTTTATATTAGTACCTAGTGTGTTGGGGTTTATATTAGTATCTAGTGTGTTGGGGTTTATATTAGTATCTAGTGTGTTGGGGTTTATATTAGTATCTAGTGTGTTGGGGTTTATATTAGTATTTAGTGTATGGGGTTTATATTAGCATTTAGTGTGTTGGGGTTTATATTAGTATCTAGTGTGTTGGGGTTTATATTAGTATCTAGTGTGTTGGGGTTTATATTAGTATTTAGTGTATGGGGTTTATATTAGTATCTAGTGTGTTGGGGTTTATATTAGTATCTAGTGTGTTGGGGTTTATATTAGTATCTAGTGTGTTGGGGTTTATATTAGTATCTAGTGTGTTGGGGTTTATATTAGTATCTAGTGTGTTGGGGTTTATATTAGTACCTAGTGTGTTGGGGTTTATATTAGTATCTATTGTGTTGGGGTTTATATTAGTATCTAGTGTGTTGGGGTTTATATTAGTATCTAGTGTGTTGGGGTTTATATTAGTATTTAGTGTATGGGGTTTATATTAGCATTTAGTGTGTTGGGGTTTATATTAGTATCTAGTGTGTTGGGGTTTATATTAGTATCTAGTGTGTTGGGGTTTATATTAGTATTTAGTGTATGGGGTTTATATTAGCATTTAGTGTGTTGGGGTTTATATTAGTATCTAGTGTGTTGGGGTTTATATTAGTACCTAGTGTGTTGGGGTTTATATTAGTACCTAGTGTGTTGGGGTTTATATTAGTATCTAGTGTGTTGGGGTTTATATTAGTATCTAGTGTGTTGGGGTTTATATTAGTATCTAGTGTGTTGGGGTTTATATTAGCAGCTAGTGTGTTGGGGTTTATATTAGTATCTAGTGTGTTGGGGTTTATATTAGTATCTAGTGTGTTGGGGTTTATATTAGTATTTAGTGTGTTGGGGTTTATATTAGTGTCTAGTGTGTTGGGGTTTATATTAGTATCTAGTGTGTTGGGGTTTATATTAGTATTTAGTATGTTGGGGTTTATATTAGTATTTAGTGTGTTTGGGTTTATATTAGTATCTAGTGTGTTGGGGTTTATATTAGTATTTAGTGTGTTGGGGTTTATATTAGTATCTAGTGTATGGGGTTTATATTAGTATCTAGTGTGTTGGGGTTTATATTAGTATCTAGTGTGTTGGGGTTTATATTAGTATTTTGTGTGTTGGGGTTTATATTAGTATTTAGTGTGTTGGGGTTTATATTAGTATCTAGTGTGTTGGGGTTTATATTAGTATTTAGTGTGTTGGGGTTTATATTAGTATCTAGTGTGTTGGGGTTTATATTAGTATTTAGTGTGTTGGGGTTTATATTAGTATTTAGTGTGTTTGGGTTTATATTAGTATCTAGTGTGTTGGGGTTTATATTAGTATTTTGTGTGTTGGGGTTTATATTAGTATTTAGTGTGTTGGGGTTTATATTAGTATCTAGTGTGTTGGGGTTTATATTAGTATTTTGTGTGTTGGGGTTTATATTAGTATTTAGTGTGTTGGGGTTTATATTAGTATCTAGTGTGTTGGGGTTTATATTAGCATTTAGTGTGTTGGGGTTTATATTAGTACCTAGTGTGTGGGGTTTATATTAGTATTTAGTGTGTTGGGGTTTATATTAGTATCTAGTGTGTTGGGGTTTATATTAGTATTTAGTGTGTTGGGGTTTATATTAGTATCTAGTGTGTTGGGGTTTATATTAGTACCTAGTGTGTTGGGGTTTATATTAGTATCTAGTGTGTTGGGGTTTATATTAGTACCTAGTGTGTTGGGGTTTATATTAGTATCTAGTGTGTTGGGGTTTATATTAGTATCTAGTGTGTTGGGGTTTATATTAGTATCTAGTGTGTTGGGGTTTATATTAGTATTTAGTGTGTTGGGGTTTATATTAGTATTTAGTGTGTTGGGGTTTATATTAGTATTTAGTGTGTTGGGGTTTATATTAGTATCTAGTGTGTTGGGGTTTATATTAGTACCTAGTGTGTTGGGGTTTATATTAGTATTTAGTGTGTTGGGGTTTATATTAGTATCTAGTGTGTTGGGGTTTATATTAGTATCTAGTGTGTTGGGGTTTATATTAGTATATAGTGTGTTGGGGTTTATATTAGTACCTAGTGTATGGGGTTTATATTAGTATTTAGTGTGTTGGGGTTTATATTAGTATTTAGTGTGTTGGGGTTTATATTAGTATCTAGTGTGTTGGGGTTTATATTAGTATTTAGTGTGTTGGGGTTTATATTAGTATCTAGTGTGTTGGGGTTTATATTAGTATTTAGTGTGTTGGGGTTTATATTAGTATTTAGTGTGTTGGGGTTTATATTAGTATTTAGTGTGTTGGGGTTTATATTAGTATTTAGTGTGTTGGGGTTTATATTAGTATTTAGTGTATGGGGTTTATATTAGCATTTAGTGTGTTGGGGTTTATATTAGTATCTAGTGTGTTGGGGTTTATATTAGTATCTAGTGTGTTGGGGTTTATATTAGTATTTAGTGTATGGGGTTTATATTAGCATTTAGTGTGTTGGGGTTTATATTAGTATCTAGTGTGTTGGGGTTTATATTAGTATCTAGTGTGATGGGGTTTATATTAGTATTTAGTGTGTTGGGGTTTATATTAGTATTTAGTGTGTTGGGGTTTATATTAGTATCTAGTGTGTTGGGGTTTATATTAGTACCTAGTGTGTTGGGGTTTATATTAGTATCTAGTGTGTTGGGGTTTATATTAGTATCTAGTGTGTTGGGGTTTATATTAGTATTTAGTGTGTTGGGGTTTATATTAGTATCTAGTGTGTTGGGGTTTATATTAGTATTTAGTGTGTTGGGGTTTATATTAGTATCTAGTGTGTTGGGGTTTATATTAGTATTTAGTGTGTTGGGGTTTATATTAGTATTTAGTGTGTTGGGGTTTATATTAGTATCTAGTGTGTTGGGGTTTATATTAGTATTTAGTGTGTTGGGGTTTATATTAGTATCTAGTGTGTTGGGGTTTATATTAGTATCTAGTGTGTTGGGGTTTATATTAGTACCTAGTGTGTTGGGGTTTATATTAGTATCTAGTGTGTTGGGGTTTATATTAGTACCTAGTGTGTTGGGGTTTATATTAGTATCTAGTGTGTTGGGGTTTATATTAGTATCTAGTGTGTTGGGGTTTATATTAGTATTTAGTGTGTTGGGGTTTATATTAGTATCTAGTGTGTTGGGGTTTATATTAGTATCTAGTGTGTTGGGGTTTATATTAGTATCTAGTGTGTTGGGGTTTATATTAGTATCTAGTGTGTTGGGGTTTATATTAGTATCTAGTGTGTTGGGGTTTATATTAGTATCTAGTGTGTTGGGGTTTATATTAGTATTTAGTGTGTTGGGGTTTATATTAGTATCTAGTGTGTTGGGGTTTATATTAGTATCTAGTGTGTTGGGGTTTATATTAGTACCTAGTGTGTTGGGGTTTATATTAGTATCTAGTGTGTTGGGGTTTATATTAGTACCTAGTGTGTTGGGGTTTATATTAGTATCTAGTGTGTTGGGGTTTATATTAGTATCTAGTGTGTTGGGGTTTATATTAGTATTTAGTGTTGGGGTTTATATTAGTATCTAGTGTGTTGGGGTTTATATTAGTATCTAGTGTGTTGGGGTTTATATTAGTATCTAGTGTGTTGGGGTTTATATTAGTATCTAGTGTGTTGGGGTTTATATTAGTATTTAGTGTGTTGGGGTTTATATTAGTATTTAGTGTGTTGGGGTTTATATTAGTATCTAGTGTGTTGGGGGTTTATATTAGTGTCTAGTGTGTTGGGGTTTATATTAGTATTTAGTGTGTTGGGGTTTATATTAGTATCTAGTGTGTTGGGGTTTATATTAGTACCTAGTGTGTTGGGGTTTATATTAGTATCTAGTGTGTTGGGGTTTATATTAGTACCTAGTGTGTTGGGGTTTATATTAGTATCTAGTGTGTTGGGGTTTATATTAGTATCTAGTGTGTTGGGGTTTATATTAGTATCTAGTGTGTTGGGGTTTATATTAGTATTTAGTGTGTTGGGGTTTATATTAGTATTTAGTGTGTTGGGGTTTATATTAGTATTTAGTGTGTTGGGGTTTATATTAGTATCTAGTGTGTTGGGGTTTATATTAGTACCTAGTGTGTTGGGGTTTATATTAGTATTTAGTGTGTTGGGGTTTATATTAGTATCTAGTGTGTTGGGGTTTATATTAGTATCTAGTGTGTTGGGGTTTATATTAGTATATAGTGTGTTGGGGTTTATATTAGTACCTAGTGTATGGGGTTTATATTAGTATTTAGTGTGTTGGGGTTTATATTAGTATTTAGTGTGTTGGGGTTTATATTAGTATCTAGTGTGTTGGGGTTTATATTAGTATTTAGTGTGTTGGGGTTTATATTAGTATCTAGTGTGTTGGGGTTTATATTAGTATTTAGTGTGTTGGGGTTTATATTAGTATTTAGTGTGTTGGGGTTTATATTAGTATTTAGTGTGTTGGGGTTTATATTAGTATTTAGTGTGTTGGGGTTTATATTAGTATTTAGTGTATGGGGTTTATATTAGCATTTAGTGTGTTGGGGTTTATATTAGTATCTAGTGTGTTGGGGTTTATATTAGTATCTAGTGTGTTGGGGTTTATATTAGTATTTAGTGTATGGGGTTTATATTAGCATTTAGTGTGTTGGGGTTTATATTAGTATCTAGTGTGTTGGGGTTTATATTAGTATCTAGTGTGATGGGGTTTATATTAGTATTTAGTGTGTTGGGGTTTATATTAGTATTTAGTGTGTTGGGGTTTATATTAGTATCTAGTGTGTTGGGGTTTATATTAGTACCTAGTGTGTTGGGGTTTATATTAGTATCTAGTGTGTTGGGGTTTATATTAGTATCTAGTGTGTTGGGGTTTATATTAGTATTTAGTGTGTTGGGGTTTATATTAGTATCTAGTGTGTTGGGGTTTATATTAGTATTTAGTGTGTTGGGGTTTATATTAGTATCTAGTGTGTTGGGGTTTATATTAGTATTTAGTGTGTTGGGGTTTATATTAGTATTTCGTGTGTTGGGGTTTATATTAGTATCTAGTGTGTTGGGGTTTATATTAGTATTTAGTGTGTTGGGGTTTATATTAGTATCTAGTGTGTTGGGGTTTATATTAGTATCTAGTGTGTTGGGGTTTATATTAGTACCTAGTGTGTTGGGGTTTATATTAGTATCTAGTGTGTTGGGGTTTATATTAGTACCTAGTGTGTTGGGGTTTATATTAGTATCTAGTGTGTTGGGGTTTATATTAGTATCTAGTGTGTTGGGGTTTATATTAGTATTTAGTGTGTTGGGGTTTATATTAGTATCTAGTGTGTTGGGGTTTATATTAGTATCTAGTGTGTTGGGGTTTATATTAGTATCTAGTGTGTTGGGGTTTATATTAGTATCTAGTGTGTTGGGGTTTATATTAGTATCTAGTGTGTTGGGGTTTATATTAGTATCTAGTGTGTTGGGGTTTATATTAGTATTTAGTGTGTTGGGGTTTATATTAGTATCTAGTGTGTTGGGGTTTATATTAGTATCTAGTGTGTTGGGGTTTATATTAGTACCTAGTGTGTTGGGGTTTATATTAGTATCTAGTGTGTTGGGGTTTATATTAGTACCTAGTGTGTTGGGGTTTATATTAGTATCTAGTGTGTTGGGGTTTATATTAGTATCTAGTGTGTTGGGGTTTATATTAGTATTTAGTGTTGGGGTTTATATTAGTATCTAGTGTGTTGGGGTTTATATTAGTATCTAGTGTGTTGGGGTTTATATTAGTATCTAGTGTGTTGGGGTTTATATTAGTATCTAGTGTGTTGGGGTTTATATTAGTATTTAGTGTGTTGGGGTTTATATTAGTATTTAGTGTGTTGGGGTTTATATTAGTATCTAGTGTGTTGGGGGTTTATATTAGTGTCTAGTGTGTTGGGGTTTATATTAGTATCTAGTGTGTTGGGGTTTATATTAGTATTAATGTGTTGGGGTTTATATTAGTATCTAGTGTGTTGGGGTTTATATTAGTATTAATGTGTTGGGGTTTATATTAGTATCTAGTGTGTTGGGGTTTATATTAGTATCTAGTGTGTTGGGGTTTATATTAGTATTAATGTGTTGGGGTTTATATTAGTATCTAGTGTGTTGGGGTTTATATTAGTATTTAGTGTGTTGGGGTTTATATTAGTGTCTAGTGTGTTGGGGTTTATATTAGTATTAATGTGTTGGGGTTTATATTAGTATTTAATGTGTTGGGGTTTATATTAGTATCTAGTGTGTTGGGGTTTATATTAGTATTTAATGTGTTGGGGTTTATATTAGTATCTAGTGTGTTGGGGTTTATATTAGTATTAATGTGTTGGGGTTTATATTAGTATTTAATGTGTTGGGGTTTATATTAGTATCTAGTGTGTTGGGGTTTATATTAGTATTAATGTGTTGGGGTTTATATTAGTATCTAGTGTGTTGGGGTTTATATTAGTATTAATGTGTTGGGGTTTATATTAGTATCTAGTGTGTTGGGGTTTATATTAGTATCTAGTGTGTTGGGGTTTATATTAGTATCTAGTGTGTTGGGGTTTATATTAGTATCTAGTGTGTTGGGGTTTATATTAGTATCTAGTGTGTTGGGGTTTATATTAGTATCTAGTGTGTTGGGGTTTATATTAGTATCTAGTGTGTTGGGGTTTATATTAGTATCTAGTGTGTTGGGGTTTATATTAGTATTTAGTGTATTGGGGTTTATATTAGTATTTAGTGTGTTGGGGTTTATATTAGTATCTAGTGTGTTGGGGTTTATATTAGTATTTAGTGTGTTGGGGTTTATATTAGTATTTAGTGTGTTTGGGTTTATATTAGTATCTAGTGTGTTGGGGTTTATATTAGTATTTTGTGTGTTGGGGTTTATATTAGTATCTAGTGTGTTGGGGTTTATATTAGTATTTTGTGTGTTGGGGTTTATATTAGTATTTAGTGTGTTGGGGTTTATATTAGTATCTAGTGTGTTGGGGTTTATATTAGTATTTTGTGTGTTGGGGTTTATATTAGTATTTAGTGTGTTGGGGTTTATATTAGTATCTAGTGTGTTGGGGTTTATATTAGCATTTAGTGTGTTGGGGTTTATATTAGTATCAAGTGTGTGGGGTTTATATTAGTATTTAGTGTGTTGGTGTTTATATTAGTATCTAGTGTGTTGGGGTTTATATTAGTATTTAGTGTGTTGGGGTTTATATTAGTATCTAGTGTGTTGGGGTTTATATTAGTACCTAGTGTGTTGGGGTTTATATTAGTATCTAGTGTGTTGGGGTTTATATTAGTACCTAGTGTGTTGGGGTTTATATTAGTATCTAGTGTGTTGGGGTTTATATTAGTATCTAGTGTGTTGGGGTTTATATTAGTATCTAGTATGTTGGGGTTTATATTAGTATCTAGTGTGTTGGGGTTTATATTAGTACCTAGTGTGTTGGGGTTTATATTAGTATCTAGTGTGTTGGGGTTTATATTAGTACCTAGTGTGTTGGGGTTTATATTAGTATCTAGTGTGTTGGGGTTTATATTAGTACCTAGTGTGTTGGGGTTTATATTAGTACCTAGTGTGTTGGGGTTTATATTAGTATCTAGTGTGTTGGGGTTTATATTAGTATCTAGTGTGTTGGGGTTTATATTAGTATCTAGTGTGTTGGGGTTTATATTAGCAGCTAGTGTGTTGGGGTTTATATTAGTATTAATGTGTTGGGGTTTATATTAGTATTTAATGTGTTGGGGTTTATATTAGTATCTAGTGTGTTGGGGTTTATATTAGTATTAATGTGTTGGGGTTTATATTAGTATCTAGTGTGTTGGGGTTTATATTAGTATTAATGTGTTGGGGTTTATATTAGTATCTAGTGTGTTGGGGTTTATATTAGTATCTAGTGTGTTGGGGTTTATATTAGTATCTAGTGTGTTGGGGTTTATATTAGTATCTAGTGTGTTGGGGTTTATATTAGTATCTAGTGTGTTGGGGTTTATATTAGTATCTAGTGTGTTGGGGTTTATATTAGTATCTAGTGTGTTGGGGTTTATATTAGTATCTAGTGTGTTGGGGTTTATATTAGTATTTAGTGTATTGGGGTTTATATTAGTATTTAGTGTGTTGGGGTTTATATTAGTATCTAGTGTGTTGGGGTTTATATTAGTATTTAGTGTGTTGGGGTTTATATTAGTATTTAGTGTGTTTGGGTTTATATTAGTATCTAGTGTGTTGGGGTTTATATTAGTATTTTGTGTGTTGGGGTTTATATTAGTATTTAGTGTGTTGGGGTTTATATTAGTATCTAGTGTGTTGGGGTTTATATTAGTATTTTGTGTGTTGGGGTTTATATTAGTATTTAGTGTGTTGGGGTTTATATTAGTATCTAGTGTGTTGGGGTTTATATTAGTATTTTGTGTGTTGGGGTTTATATTAGTATTTAGTGTGTTGGGGTTTATATTAGTATCTAGTGTGTTGGGGTTTATATTAGCATTTAGTGTGTTGGGGTTTATATTAGTATCTAGTGTGTGGGGTTTATATTAGTATTTAGTGTGTTGGTGTTTTTATTAGTATCTAGTGTGTTGGGGTTTATATTAGTATTTAGTGTGTTGGGGTTTATATTAGTATCTAGTGTGTTGGGGTTTATATTAGTACCTAGTGTGTTGGGGTTTATATTAGTATCTAGTGTGTTGGGGTTTATATTAGTACCTAGTGTGTTGGGGTTTATATTAGTATCTAGTGTGTTGGGGTTTATATTAGTATCTAGTGTGTTGGGGTTTATATTAGTATCTAGTGTGTTGGGGTTTATATTAGTATTTAGTGTGTTGGGGTTTATATTAGTATCTAGTGTGTTGGGGTTTATATTAGTATTTAGTGTGTTGGGGTTTATATTAGTATTTAGTGTGTTGGGGTTTATATTAGTATTTAGTGTGTTGGGGTTTATATTAGTATTTAGTGTGTTGGGGTTTATATTAGTATTTAGTGTATGGGGTTTATATTAGCATTTAGTGTGTTGGGGTTTATATTAGTATCTAGTGTGTTGGGGTTTATATTAGTATCTAGTGTGTTGGGGTTTATATTAGTATTTAGTGTATGGGGTTTATATTAGCATTTAGTGTGTTGGGGTTTATATTAGTATCTAGTGTGTTGGGGTTTATATTAGTATCTAGTGTGATGGGGTTTATATTAGTATTTAGTGTGTTGGGGTTTATATTAGTATTTAGTGTGTTGGGGTTTATATTAGTATCTAGTGTGTTGGGGTTTATATTAGTACCTAGTGTGTTGGGGTTTATATTAGTATCTAGTGTGTTGGGGTTTATATTAGTATCTAGTGTGTTGGGGTTTATATTAGTATTTAGTGTGTTGGGGTTTATATTAGTATCTAGTGTGTTGGGGTTTATATTAGTATTTAGTGTGTTGGGGTTTATATTAGTATCTAGTGTGTTGGGGTTTATATTAGTATTTAGTGTGTTGGGGTTTATATTAGTATTTCGTGTGTTGGGGTTTATATTAGTATCTAGTGTGTTGGGGTTTATATTAGTATTTAGTGTGTTGGGGTTTATATTAGTATCTAGTGTGTTGGGGTTTATATTAGTATCTAGTGTGTTGGGGTTTATATTAGTACCTAGTGTGTTGGGGTTTATATTAGTATCTAGTGTGTTGGGGTTTATATTAGTACCTAGTGTGTTGGGGTTTATATTAGTATCTAGTGTGTTGGGGTTTATATTAGTATCTAGTGTGTTGGGGTTTATATTAGTATTTAGTGTGTTGGGGTTTATATTAGTATCTAGTGTGTTGGGGTTTATATTAGTATCTAGTGTGTTGGGGTTTATATTAGTATCTAGTGTGTTGGGGTTTATATTAGTATCTAGTGTGTTGGGGTTTATATTAGTATCTAGTGTGTTGGGGTTTATATTAGTATCTAGTGTGTTGGGGTTTATATTAGTATTTAGTGTGTTGGGGTTTATATTAGTATCTAGTGTGTTGGGGTTTATATTAGTATCTAGTGTGTTGGGGTTTATATTAGTACCTAGTGTGTTGGGGTTTATATTAGTATCTAGTGTGTTGGGGTTTATATTAGTACCTAGTGTGTTGGGGTTTATATTAGTATCTAGTGTGTTGGGGTTTATATTAGTATCTAGTGTGTTGGGGTTTATATTAGTATTTAGTGTTGGGGTTTATATTAGTATCTAGTGTGTTGGGGTTTATATTAGTATCTAGTGTGTTGGGGTTTATATTAGTATCTAGTGTGTTGGGGTTTATATTAGTATCTAGTGTGTTGGGGTTTATATTAGTATTTAGTGTGTTGGGGTTTATATTAGTATTTAGTGTGTTGGGGTTTATATTAGTATCTAGTGTGTTGGGGGTTTATATTAGTGTCTAGTGTGTTGGGGTTTATATTAGTATTTAGTGTGTTGGGGTTTATATTAGTATCTAGTGTGTTGGGGTTTATATTAGTACCTAGTGTGTTGGGGTTTATATTAGTATCTAGTGTGTTGGGGTTTATATTAGTACCTAGTGTGTTGGGGTTTATATTAGTATCTAGTGTGTTGGGGTTTATATTAGTATCTAGTGTGTTGGGGTTTATATTAGTATCTAGTGTGTTGGGGTTTATATTAGTATTTAGTGTGTTGGGGTTTATATTAGTATTTAGTGTGTTGGGGTTTATATTAGTATTTAGTGTGTTGGGGTTTATATTAGTATCTAGTGTGTTGGGGTTTATATTAGTACCTAGTGTGTTGGGGTTTATATTAGTATTTAGTGTGTTGGGGTTTATATTAGTATCTAGTGTGTTGGGGTTTATATTAGTATCTAGTGTGTTGGGGTTTATATTAGTATATAGTGTGTTGGGGTTTATATTAGTACCTAGTGTATGGGGTTTATATTAGTATTTAGTGTGTTGGGGTTTATATTAGTATTTAGTGTGTTGGGGTTTATATTAGTATCTAGTGTGTTGGGGTTTATATTAGTATTTAGTGTGTTGGGGTTTATATTAGTATCTAGTGTGTTGGGGTTTATATTAGTATTTAGTGTGTTGGGGTTTATATTAGTATTTAGTGTGTTGGGGTTTATATTAGTATTTAGTGTGTTGGGGTTTATATTAGTATTTAGTGTGTTGGGGTTTATATTAGTATTTAGTGTATGGGGTTTATATTAGCATTTAGTGTGTTGGGGTTTATATTAGTATCTAGTGTGTTGGGGTTTATATTAGTATCTAGTGTGTTGGGGTTTATATTAGTATTTAGTGTATGGGGTTTATATTAGCATTTAGTGTGTTGGGGTTTATATTAGTATCTAGTGTGTTGGGGTTTATATTAGTATCTAGTGTGATGGGGTTTATATTAGTATTTAGTGTGTTGGGGTTTATATTAGTATTTAGTGTGTTGGGGTTTATATTAGTATCTAGTGTGTTGGGGTTTATATTAGTACCTAGTGTGTTGGGGTTTATATTAGTATCTAGTGTGTTGGGGTTTATATTAGTATCTAGTGTGTTGGGGTTTATATTAGTATTTAGTGTGTTGGGGTTTATATTAGTATCTAGTGTGTTGGGGTTTATATTAGTATTTAGTGTGTTGGGGTTTATATTAGTATCTAGTGTGTTGGGGTTTATATTAGTATTTAGTGTGTTGGGGTTTATATTAGTATTTCGTGTGTTGGGGTTTATATTAGTATCTAGTGTGTTGGGGTTTATATTAGTATTTAGTGTGTTGGGGTTTATATTAGTATCTAGTGTGTTGGGGTTTATATTAGTATCTAGTGTGTTGGGGTTTATATTAGTACCTAGTGTGTTGGGGTTTATATTAGTATCTAGTGTGTTGGGGTTTATATTAGTACCTAGTGTGTTGGGGTTTATATTAGTATCTAGTGTGTTGGGGTTTATATTAGTATCTAGTGTGTTGGGGTTTATATTAGTATTTAGTGTGTTGGGGTTTATATTAGTATCTAGTGTGTTGGGGTTTATATTAGTATCTAGTGTGTTGGGGTTTATATTAGTATCTAGTGTGTTGGGGTTTATATTAGTATCTAGTGTGTTGGGGTTTATATTAGTATCTAGTGTGTTGGGGTTTATATTAGTATCTAGTGTGTTGGGGTTTATATTAGTATTTAGTGTGTTGGGGTTTATATTAGTATCTAGTGTGTTGGGGTTTATATTAGTATCTAGTGTGTTGGGGTTTATATTAGTACCTAGTGTGTTGGGGTTTATATTAGTATCTAGTGTGTTGGGGTTTATATTAGTACCTAGTGTGTTGGGGTTTATATTAGTATCTAGTGTGTTGGGGTTTATATTAGTATCTAGTGTGTTGGGGTTTATATTAGTATTTAGTGTTGGGGTTTATATTAGTATCTAGTGTGTTGGGGTTTATATTAGTATCTAGTGTGTTGGGGTTTATATTAGTATCTAGTGTGTTGGGGTTTATATTAGTATCTAGTGTGTTGGGGTTTATATTAGTATTTAGTGTGTTGGGGTTTATATTAGTATTTAGTGTGTTGGGGTTTATATTAGTATCTAGTGTGTTGGGGGTTTATATTAGTGTCTAGTGTGTTGGGGTTTATATTAGTATCTAGTGTGTTGGGGTTTATATTAGTATTAATGTGTTGGGGTTTATATTAGTATCTAGTGTGTTGGGGTTTATATTAGTATTAATGTGTTGGGGTTTATATTAGTATCTAGTGTGTTGGGGTTTATATTAGTATCTAGTGTGTTGGGGTTTATATTAGTATTAATGTGTTGGGGTTTATATTAGTATCTAGTGTGTTGGGGTTTATATTAGTATTTAGTGTGTTGGGGTTTATATTAGTGTCTAGTGTGTTGGGGTTTATATTAGTATTAATGTGTTGGGGTTTATATTAGTATTTAATGTGTTGGGGTTTATATTAGTATCTAGTGTGTTGGGGTTTATATTAGTATTTAATGTGTTGGGGTTTATATTAGTATCTAGTGTGTTGGGGTTTATATTAGTATTAATGTGTTGGGGTTTATATTAGTATTTAATGTGTTGGGGTTTATATTAGTATCTAGTGTGTTGGGGTTTATATTAGTATTAATGTGTTGGGGTTTATATTAGTATCTAGTGTGTTGGGGTTTATATTAGTATTAATGTGTTGGGGTTTATATTAGTATCTAGTGTGTTGGGGTTTATATTAGTATCTAGTGTGTTGGGGTTTATATTAGTATCTAGTGTGTTGGGGTTTATATTAGTATCTAGTGTGTTGGGGTTTATATTAGTATCTAGTGTGTTGGGGTTTATATTAGTATCTAGTGTGTTGGGGTTTATATTAGTATCTAGTGTGTTGGGGTTTATATTAGTATCTAGTGTGTTGGGGTTTATATTAGTATTTAGTGTATTGGGGTTTATATTAGTATTTAGTGTGTTGGGGTTTATATTAGTATCTAGTGTGTTGGGGTTTATATTAGTATTTAGTGTGTTGGGGTTTATATTAGTATTTAGTGTGTTTGGGTTTATATTAGTATCTAGTGTGTTGGGGTTTATATTAGTATTTTGTGTGTTGGGGTTTATATTAGTATTTTGTGTGTTGGGGTTTATATTAGTATTTAGTGTGTTGGGGTTTATATTAGTATCTAGTGTGTTGGGGTTTATATTAGTATTTTGTGTGTTGGGGTTTATATTAGTATTTAGTGTGTTGGGGTTTATATTAGTATCTAGTGTGTTGGGGTTTATATTAGCATTTAGTGTGTTGGGGTTTATATTAGTATCAAGTGTGTGGGGTTTATATTAGTATTTAGTGTGTTGGTGTTTATATTAGTATCTAGTGTGTTGGGGTTTATATTAGTATTTAGTGTGTTGGGGTTTATATTAGTATCTAGTGTGTTGGGGTTTATATTAGTACCTAGTGTGTTGGGGTTTATATTAGTATCTAGTGTGTTGGGGTTTATATTAGTACCTAGTGTGTTGGGGTTTATATTAGTATCTAGTGTGTTGGGGTTTATATTAGTATCTAGTGTGTTGGGGTTTATATTAGTATCTAGTATGTTGGGGTTTATATTAGTATCTAGTGTGTTGGGGTTTATATTAGTACCTAGTGTGTTGGGGTTTATATTAGTATCTAGTGTGTTGGGGTTTATATTAGTACCTAGTGTGTTGGGGTTTATATTAGTATCTAGTGTGTTGGGGTTTATATTAGTACCTAGTGTGTTGGGGTTTATATTAGTACCTAGTGTGTTGGGGTTTATATTAGTATCTAGTGTGTTGGGGTTTATATTAGTATCTAGTGTGTTGGGGTTTATATTAGTATCTAGTGTGTTGGGGTTTATATTAGCAGCTAGTGTGTTGGGGTTTATATTAGTATTAATGTGTTGGGGTTTATATTAGTATTTAATGTGTTGGGGTTTATATTAGTATCTAGTGTGTTGGGGTTTATATTAGTATTAATGTGTTGGGGTTTATATTAGTATCTAGTGTGTTGGGGTTTATATTAGTATTAATGTGTTGGGGTTTATATTAGTATCTAGTGTGTTGGGGTTTATATTAGTATCTAGTGTGTTGGGGTTTATATTAGTATCTAGTGTGTTGGGGTTTATATTAGTATCTAGTGTGTTGGGGTTTATATTAGTATCTAGTGTGTTGGGGTTTATATTAGTATCTAGTGTGTTGGGGTTTATATTAGTATCTAGTGTGTTGGGGTTTATATTAGTATCTAGTGTGTTGGGGTTTATATTAGTATTTAGTGTATTGGGGTTTATATTAGTATTTAGTGTGTTGGGGTTTATATTAGTATCTAGTGTGTTGGGGTTTATATTAGTATTTAGTGTGTTGGGGTTTATATTAGTATTTAGTGTGTTTGGGTTTATATTAGTATCTAGTGTGTTGGGGTTTATATTAGTATTTTGTGTGTTGGGGTTTATATTAGTATTTAGTGTGTTGGGGTTTATATTAGTATCTAGTGTGTTGGGGTTTATATTAGTATTTTGTGTGTTGGGGTTTATATTAGTATCTAGTGTGTTGGGGTTTATATTAGTATCTAGTGTGTTGGGGTTTATATTAGTACCTAGTGTGTTGGGGTTTATATTAGTATCTAGTGTGTTGGGGTTTATATTAGTATCTAGTGTGTTGGGGTTTATATTAGTATCTAGTGTGTTGGGGGTTATATTAGTATCTAGTGTGTTGGGGTTTATATTAGTATCTAGTATGTTGGGGTTTATATTAGTATCTAGTGTGTTGGGGTTTATATTAGTATTTAGTGTGTTGGGGTTTATATTAGTATCTAGTGTGTTGGGGTTTATATTAGTATCTAGTGTGTTGGGGTTTATATTAGTATGTAGTGTGTTGGGGTTTATATTAGTATTTAGTGTGTTGGGGTTTATATTAGTATCTAGTGTGTTGGGGTTTATATTAGTATTTAGTGTATTGGGGTTTATATTAGTATTTAGTGTGTTGGGGTTTATATTAGTATCTAGTGTTTTGGGGTTTATATTAGTATCTAGTGTGTTGGGGTTTATATTAGTATCTAGTGTGTTGGGATTTATATTAGTACCTAGTGTGTTGGGGTTTATATTAGTATATAGTGTGTTGGGGTTTATATTAGTATCTAGTGTGTAGGGGTTTATATTAGTATCTAGTGTGTTGGGGTTTATATTAGTACCTAGTGTATGGGGTTTATATTAGCAGCTAGTGTGTTGGGGTTTATATTAGTATTTAGTGTGTTGGGGTTTATATTAGTATCTAGTGTGTTGGGGTTTATATTAGTATCTAGTGTGTTGGGGTTTATATTAGTATTTAGTGCGTTGGGGTTTATATTAGTATTTAGTGTGTTGGGGTTTATAATAGTATCTAGTGTGTTAGGGTTTATATTAGTATCTAGTGTGTTGGGGTTTATATTAGTATTTAGTGAGTTGGGGTTTATATTAGTATCTAGTGTGTTGGGGTTTATATTAGTATCTAGTGTGTTGGGGTTTATATTAGTATCTAGTGTGTTGGGGTTTATATTAGTATTTAGTGTGTTGGGGTTTATATTAGTATCTAGTGTGTTGGGGTTTATATTAGTATTTAGTGTGTTGGGGTTTATATTAGTATCTAGTGTGTTGGGGTTTATATTAGCATTTAGTGTGTTGGGGTTTATATTAGTATTTAGTGTATGGGGTTTATATTAGCATTTAGTGTGTTGGGGTTTATATTAGTATCTAGTGTGTTGGGGTTTATATTAGTATCTAGTGTGTTGGGGTTTATATTAGTATCTAGTGTGTTGGGGTTTATATTAGTATTTAGTGTGTTGGGGTTTATATTAGTATCTAGTGTGTTGGGGTTTATATTAGTATCTAGTGTGTTGGGGTTTATATTAGTATCTAGTGTATGGGGTTTATATTAGTATCTAGTGTGTTGGGGTTTATATTAGTATTTAGTGTGTTGGGGTTTATATTAGTACCTAGTGTGTTGGGGTTTATATTAGTATCTAGTGTGTTGGGGTTTATATTAGTATCTAGTGTGTTGGGGTTTATATTAGTATCTAGTGTGTTGGGGTTTATATTAGTATTTAGTGTATGGGGTTTATATTAGCATTTAGTGTGTTGGGGTTTATATTAGTATCTAGTGTGTTGGGGTTTATATTAGTATCTAGTGTGTTGGGGTTTATATTAGTATTTAGTGTATGGGGTTTATATTAGTATCTAGTGTGTTGGGGTTTATATTAGTATCTAGTGTGTTGGGGTTTATATTAGTATCTAGTGTGTTGGGGTTTATATTAGTATCTAGTGTGTTGGGGTTTATATTAGTATCTAGTGTGTTGGGGTTTATATTAGTACCTAGTGTGTTGGGGTTTATATTAGTATCTATTGTGTTGGGGTTTATATTAGTATCTAGTGTGTTGGGGTTTATATTAGTATCTAGTGTGTTGGGGTTTATATTAGTATTTAGTGTATGGGGTTTATATTAGCATTTAGTGTGTTGGGGTTTATATTAGTATCTAGTGTGTTGGGGTTTATATTAGTATCTAGTGTGTTGGGGTTTATATTAGTATTTAGTGTATGGGGTTTATATTAGCATTTAGTGTGTTGGGGTTTATATTAGTATCTAGTGTGTTGGGGTTTATATTAGTACCTAGTGTGTTGGGGTTTATATTAGTACCTAGTGTGTTGGGGTTTATATTAGTATCTAGTGTGTTGGGGTTTATATTAGTATCTAGTGTGTTGGGGTTTATATTAGTATCTAGTGTGTTGGGGTTTATATTAGCAGCTAGTGTGTTGGGGTTTATATTAGTATCTAGTGTGTTGGGGTTTATATTAGTATCTAGTGTGTTGGGGTTTATATTAGTATTTAGTGTGTTGGGGTTTATATTAGTGTCTAGTGTGTTGGGGTTTATATTAGTATCTAGTGTGTTGGGGTTTATATTAGTATTTAGTATGTTGGGGTTTATATTAGTATTTAGTGTGTTTGGGTTTATATTAGTATCTAGTGTGTTGGGGTTTATATTAGTATTTAGTGTGTTGGGGTTTATATTAGTATCTAGTGTATGGGGTTTATATTAGTATCTAGTGTGTTGGGGTTTATATTAGTATCTAGTGTGTTGGGGTTTATATTAGTATTTTGTGTGTTGGGGTTTATATTAGTATTTAGTGTGTTGGGGTTTATATTAGTATCTAGTGTGTTGGGGTTTATATTAGTATTTAGTGTGTTGGGGTTTATATTAGTATCTAGTGTGTTGGGGTTTATATTAGTATTTAGTGTGTTGGGGTTTATATTAGTATTTAGTGTGTTTGGGTTTATATTAGTATCTAGTGTGTTGGGGTTTATATTAGTATTTTGTGTGTTGGGGTTTATATTAGTATTTAGTGTGTTGGGGTTTATATTAGTATCTAGTGTGTTGGGGTTTATATTAGTATTTTGTGTGTTGGGGTTTATATTAGTATTTAGTGTGTTGGGGTTTATATTAGTATCTAGTGTGTTGGGGTTTATATTAGCATTTAGTGTGTTGGGGTTTATATTAGTACCTAGTGTGTGGGGTTTATATTAGTATTTAGTGTGTTGGGGTTTATATTAGTATCTAGTGTGTTGGGGTTTATATTAGTATTTAGTGTGTTGGGGTTTATATTAGTATCTAGTGTGTTGGGGTTTATATTAGTACCTAGTGTGTTGGGGTTTATATTAGTATCTAGTGTGTTGGGGTTTATATTAGTACCTAGTGTGTTGGGGTTTATATTAGTATCTAGTGTGTTGGGGTTTATATTAGTATCTAGTGTGTTGGGGTTTATATTAGTATCTAGTGTGTTGGGGTTTATATTAGTATTTAGTGTGTTGGGGTTTATATTAGTATTTAGTGTGTTGGGGTTTATATTAGTATTTAGTGTGTTGGGGTTTATATTAGTATCTAGTGTGTTGGGGTTTATATTAGTACCTAGTGTGTTGGGGTTTATATTAGTATTTAGTGTGTTGGGGTTTATATTAGTATCTAGTGTGTTGGGGTTTATATTAGTATCTAGTGTGTTGGGGTTTATATTAGTATATAGTGTGTTGGGGTTTATATTAGTACCTAGTGTATGGGGTTTATATTAGTATTTAGTGTGTTGGGGTTTATATTAGTATTTAGTGTGTTGGGGTTTATATTAGTATCTAGTGTGTTGGGGTTTATATTAGTATTTAGTGTGTTGGGGTTTATATTAGTATCTAGTGTGTTGGGGTTTATATTAGTATTTAGTGTGTTGGGGTTTATATTAGTATTTAGTGTGTTGGGGTTTATATTAGTATTTAGTGTGTTGGGGTTTATATTAGTATTTAGTGTGTTGGGGTTTATATTAGTATTTAGTGTATGGGGTTTATATTAGCATTTAGTGTGTTGGGGTTTATATTAGTATCTAGTGTGTTGGGGTTTATATTAGTATCTAGTGTGTTGGGGTTTATATTAGTATTTAGTGTATGGGGTTTATATTAGCATTTAGTGTGTTGGGGTTTATATTAGTATCTAGTGTGTTGGGGTTTATATTAGTATCTAGTGTGATGGGGTTTATATTAGTATTTAGTGTGTTGGGGTTTATATTAGTATTTAGTGTGTTGGGGTTTATATTAGTATCTAGTGTGTTGGGGTTTATATTAGTACCTAGTGTGTTGGGGTTTATATTAGTATCTAGTGTGTTGGGGTTTATATTAGTATCTAGTGTGTTGGGGTTTATATTAGTATTTAGTGTGTTGGGGTTTATATTAGTATCTAGTGTGTTGGGGTTTATATTAGTATTTAGTGTGTTGGGGTTTATATTAGTATCTAGTGTGTTGGGGTTTATATTAGTATTTAGTGTGTTGGGGTTTATATTAGTATTTCGTGTGTTGGGGTTTATATTAGTATCTAGTGTGTTGGGGTTTATATTAGTATTTAGTGTGTTGGGGTTTATATTAGTATCTAGTGTGTTGGGGTTTATATTAGTATCTAGTGTGTTGGGGTTTATATTAGTACCTAGTGTGTTGGGGTTTATATTAGTATCTAGTGTGTTGGGGTTTATATTAGTACCTAGTGTGTTGGGGTTTATATTAGTATCTAGTGTGTTGGGGTTTATATTAGTATCTAGTGTGTTGGGGTTTATATTAGTATTTAGTGTGTTGGGGTTTATATTAGTATCTAGTGTGTTGGGGTTTATATTAGTATCTAGTGTGTTGGGGTTTATATTAGTATCTAGTGTGTTGGGGTTTATATTAGTATCTAGTGTGTTGGGGTTTATATTAGTATCTAGTGTGTTGGGGTTTATATTAGTATCTAGTGTGTTGGGGTTTATATTAGTATTTAGTGTGTTGGGGTTTATATTAGTATCTAGTGTGTTGGGGTTTATATTAGTATCTAGTGTGTTGGGGTTTATATTAGTACCTAGTGTGTTGGGGTTTATATTAGTATCTAGTGTGTTGGGGTTTATATTAGTACCTAGTGTGTTGGGGTTTATATTAGTATCTAGTGTGTTGGGGTTTATATTAGTATCTAGTGTGTTGGGGTTTATATTAGTATTTAGTGTTGGGGTTTATATTAGTATCTAGTGTGTTGGGGTTTATATTAGTATCTAGTGTGTTGGGGTTTATATTAGTATCTAGTGTGTTGGGGTTTATATTAGTATCTAGTGTGTTGGGGTTTATATTAGTATTTAGTGTGTTGGGGTTTATATTAGTATTTAGTGTGTTGGGGTTTATATTAGTATCTAGTGTGTTGGGGGTTTATATTAGTGTCTAGTGTGTTGGGGTTTATATTAGTATTTAGTGTGTTGGGGTTTATATTAGTATCTAGTGTGTTGGGGTTTATATTAGTACCTAGTGTGTTGGGGTTTATATTAGTATCTAGTGTGTTGGGGTTTATATTAGTACCTAGTGTGTTGGGGTTTATATTAGTATCTAGTGTGTTGGGGTTTATATTAGTATCTAGTGTGTTGGGGTTTATATTAGTATCTAGTGTGTTGGGGTTTATATTAGTATTTAGTGTGTTGGGGTTTATATTAGTATTTAGTGTGTTGGGGTTTATATTAGTATTTAGTGTGTTGGGGTTTATATTAGTATCTAGTGTGTTGGGGTTTATATTAGTACCTAGTGTGTTGGGGTTTATATTAGTATTTAGTGTGTTGGGGTTTATATTAGTATCTAGTGTGTTGGGGTTTATATTAGTATCTAGTGTGTTGGGGTTTATATTAGTATATAGTGTGTTGGGGTTTATATTAGTACCTAGTGTATGGGGTTTATATTAGTATTTAGTGTGTTGGGGTTTATATTAGTATTTAGTGTGTTGGGGTTTATATTAGTATCTAGTGTGTTGGGGTTTATATTAGTATTTAGTGTGTTGGGGTTTATATTAGTATCTAGTGTGTTGGGGTTTATATTAGTATTTAGTGTGTTGGGGTTTATATTAGTATTTAGTGTGTTGGGGTTTATATTAGTATTTAGTGTGTTGGGGTTTATATTAGTATTTAGTGTGTTGGGGTTTATATTAGTATTTAGTGTATGGGGTTTATATTAGCATTTAGTGTGTTGGGGTTTATATTAGTATCTAGTGTGTTGGGGTTTATATTAGTATCTAGTGTGTTGGGGTTTATATTAGTATTTAGTGTATGGGGTTTATATTAGCATTTAGTGTGTTGGGGTTTATATTAGTATCTAGTGTGTTGGGGTTTATATTAGTATCTAGTGTGATGGGGTTTATATTAGTATTTAGTGTGTTGGGGTTTATATTAGTATTTAGTGTGTTGGGGTTTATATTAGTATCTAGTGTGTTGGGGTTTATATTAGTACCTAGTGTGTTGGGGTTTATATTAGTATCTAGTGTGTTGGGGTTTATATTAGTATCTAGTGTGTTGGGGTTTATATTAGTATTTAGTGTGTTGGGGTTTATATTAGTATCTAGTGTGTTGGGGTTTATATTAGTATTTAGTGTGTTGGGGTTTATATTAGTATCTAGTGTGTTGGGGTTTATATTAGTATTTAGTGTGTTGGGGTTTATATTAGTATTTCGTGTGTTGGGGTTTATATTAGTATCTAGTGTGTTGGGGTTTATATTAGTATTTAGTGTGTTGGGGTTTATATTAGTATCTAGTGTGTTGGGGTTTATATTAGTATCTAGTGTGTTGGGGTTTATATTAGTACCTAGTGTGTTGGGGTTTATATTAGTATCTAGTGTGTTGGGGTTTATATTAGTACCTAGTGTGTTGGGGTTTATATTAGTATCTAGTGTGTTGGGGTTTATATTAGTATCTAGTGTGTTGGGGTTTATATTAGTATTTAGTGTGTTGGGGTTTATATTAGTATCTAGTGTGTTGGGGTTTATATTAGTATCTAGTGTGTTGGGGTTTATATTAGTATCTAGTGTGTTGGGGTTTATATTAGTATCTAGTGTGTTGGGGTTTATATTAGTATCTAGTGTGTTGGGGTTTATATTAGTATCTAGTGTGTTGGGGTTTATATTAGTATTTAGTGTGTTGGGGTTTATATTAGTATCTAGTGTGTTGGGGTTTATATTAGTATCTAGTGTGTTGGGGTTTATATTAGTACCTAGTGTGTTGGGGTTTATATTAGTATCTAGTGTGTTGGGGTTTATATTAGTACCTAGTGTGTTGGGGTTTATATTAGTATCTAGTGTGTTGGGGTTTATATTAGTATCTAGTGTGTTGGGGTTTATATTAGTATTTAGTGTTGGGGTTTATATTAGTATCTAGTGTGTTGGGGTTTATATTAGTATCTAGTGTGTTGGGGTTTATATTAGTATCTAGTGTGTTGGGGTTTATATTAGTATCTAGTGTGTTGGGGTTTATATTAGTATTTAGTGTGTTGGGGTTTATATTAGTATTTAGTGTGTTGGGGTTTATATTAGTATCTAGTGTGTTGGGGGTTTATATTAGTGTCTAGTGTGTTGGGGTTTATATTAGTATCTAGTGTGTTGGGGTTTATATTAGTATTAATGTGTTGGGGTTTATATTAGTATCTAGTGTGTTGGGGTTTATATTAGTATTAATGTGTTGGGGTTTATATTAGTATCTAGTGTGTTGGGGTTTATATTAGTATCTAGTGTGTTGGGGTTTATATTAGTATTAATGTGTTGGGGTTTATATTAGTATCTAGTGTGTTGGGGTTTATATTAGTATTTAGTGTGTTGGGGTTTATATTAGTGTCTAGTGTGTTGGGGTTTATATTAGTATTAATGTGTTGGGGTTTATATTAGTATTTAATGTGTTGGGGTTTATATTAGTATCTAGTGTGTTGGGGTTTATATTAGTATTTAATGTGTTGGGGTTTATATTAGTATCTAGTGTGTTGGGGTTTATATTAGTATTAATGTGTTGGGGTTTATATTAGTATTTAATGTGTTGGGGTTTATATTAGTATCTAGTGTGTTGGGGTTTATATTAGTATTAATGTGTTGGGGTTTATATTAGTATCTAGTGTGTTGGGGTTTATATTAGTATTAATGTGTTGGGGTTTATATTAGTATCTAGTGTGTTGGGGTTTATATTAGTATCTAGTGTGTTGGGGTTTATATTAGTATCTAGTG
Source organism: Osedax frankpressi (assembly GCA_964035775.1). Taxonomy (NCBI): domain Eukaryota; kingdom Metazoa; phylum Annelida; class Polychaeta; order Sabellida; family Siboglinidae; genus Osedax; species Osedax frankpressi. Next base: position 15,746,419 of record OZ038316.1, read on the forward strand.
TGTTGGGGTTTATATTAGTATCTAGTGTGTTGGGGTTTATATTAGTATCTAGTGTGTTGGGGTTTATATTAGTATCTAGTGTGTTGGGGTTTATATTAGTATCTAGTGTGTTGGGGTTTATATTAGTATCTAGTGTGTTGGGGTTTATATTAGTATTTAGTGTATTGGGGTTTATATTAGTATTTAGTGTGTTGGGGTTTATATTAGTATCTAGTGTGTTGGGGTTTATATTAGTATTTAGTGTGTTGGGGTTTATATTAGTATTTAGTGTGTTTGGGTTTATATTAGTATCTAGTGTGTTGGGGTTTATATTAGTATTTTGTGTGTTGGGGTTTATATTAGTATCTAGTGTGTTGGGGTTTATATTAGTATTTTGTGTGTTGGGGTTTATATTAGTATTTAGTGTGTTGGGGTTTATATTAGTATCTAGTGTGTTGGGGTTTATATTAGTATTTTGTGTGTTGGGGTTTATATTAGTATTTAGTGTGTTGGGGTTTATATTAGTATCTAGTGTGTTGGGGTTTATATTAGCATTTAGTGTGTTGGGGTTTATATTAGTATCAAGTGTGTGGGGTTTATATTAGTATTTAGTGTGTTGGTGTTTATATTAGTATCTAGTGTGTTGGGGTTTATATTAGTATTTAGTGTGTTGGGGTTTATATTAGTATCTAGTGTGTTGGGGTTTATATTAGTACCTAGTGTGTTGGGGTTTATATTAGTATCTAGTGTGTTGGGGTTTATATTAGTACCTAGTGTGTTGGGGTTTATATTAGTATCTAGTGTGTTGGGGTTTATATTAGTATCTAGTGTGTTGGGGTTTATATTAGTATCTAGTATGTTGGGGTTTATATTAGTATCTAGTGTGTTGGGGTTTATATTAGTACCTAGTGTGTTGGGGTTTATATTAGTATCTAGTGTGTTGGGGTTTATATTAGTACCTAGTGTGTTGGGGTTTATATTAGTATCTAGTGTGTTGGGGTTTATATTAGTACCTAGTGTGTTGGGGTTTATATTAGTACCTAGTGTGTTGGGGTTTATATTAGTATCTAGTGTGTTGGGGTTTATATTAGTATCTAGTGTGTTGGGGTTTATATTAGTATCTAGTGTGTTGGGGTTTATATTAGCAGCTAGTGTGTTGGGGTTTATATTAGTATTAATGTGTTGGGGTTTATATTAGTATTTAATGTGTTGGGGTTTATATTAGTATCTAGTGTGTTGGGGTTTATATTAGTATTAATGTGTTGGGGTTTATATTAGTATCTAGTGTGTTGGGGTTTATATTAGTATTAATGTGTTGGGGTTTATATTAGTATCTAGTGTGTTGGGGTTTATATTAGTATCTAGTGTGTTGGGGTTTATATTAGTATCTAGTGTGTTGGGGTTTATATTAGTATCTAGTGTGTTGGGGTTTATATTAGTATCTAGTGTGTTGGGGTTTATATTAGTATCTAGTGTGTTGGGGTTTATATTAGTATCTAGTGTGTTGGGGTTTATATTAGTATCTAGTGTGTTGGGGTTTATATTAGTATTTAGTGTATTGGGGTTTATATTAGTATTTAGTGTGTTGGGGTTTATATTAGTATCTAGTGTGTTGGGGTTTATATTAGTATTTAGTGTGTTGGGGTTTATATTAGTATTTAGTGTGTTTGGGTTTATATTAGTATCTAGTGTGTTGGGGTTTATATTAGTATTTTGTGTGTTGGGGTTTATATTAGTATTTAGTGTGTTGGGGTTTATATTAGTATCTAGTGTGTTGGGGTTTATATTAGTATTTTGTGTGTTGGGGTTTATATTAGTATTTAGTGTGTTGGGGTTTATATTAGTATCTAGTGTGTTGGGGTTTATATTAGTATTTTGTGTGTTGGGGTTTATATTAGTATTTAGTGTGTTGGGGTTTATATTAGTATCTAGTGTGTTGGGGTTTATATTAGCATTTAGTGTGTTGGGGTTTATATTAGTATCTAGTGTGTGGGGTTTATATTAGTATTTAGTGTGTTGGTGTTTTTATTAGTATCTAGTGTGTTGGGGTTTATATTAGTATTTAGTGTGTTGGGGTTTATATTAGTATCTAGTGTGTTGGGGTTTATATTAGTACCTAGTGTGTTGGGGTTTATATTAGTATCTAGTGTGTTGGGGTTTATATTAGTACCTAGTGTGTTGGGGTTTATATTAGTATCTAGTGTGTTGGGGTTTATATTAGTATCTAGTGTGTTGGGGTTTATATTAGTATCTAGTGTGTTGGGGTTTATATTAGTATTTAGTGTGTTGGGGTTTATATTAGTATCTAGTGTGTTGGGGTTTATATTAGTATTTAGTGTGTTGGGGTTTATATTAGTATTTAGTGTGTTGGGGTTTATATTAGTATTTAGTGTGTTGGGGTTTATATTAGTATTTAGTGTGTTGGGGTTTATATTAGTATTTAGTGTATGGGGTTTATATTAGCATTTAGTGTGTTGGGGTTTATATTAGTATCTAGTGTGTTGGGGTTTATATTAGTATCTAGTGTGTTGGGGTTTATATTAGTATTTAGTGTATGGGGTTTATATTAGCATTTAGTGTGTTGGGGTTTATATTAGTATCTAGTGTGTTGGGGTTTATATTAGTATCTAGTGTGATGGGGTTTATATTAGTATTTAGTGTGTTGGGGTTTATATTAGTATTTAGTGTGTTGGGGTTTATATTAGTATCTAGTGTGTTGGGGTTTATATTAGTACCTAGTGTGTTGGGGTTTATATTAGTATCTAGTGTGTTGGGGTTTATATTAGTATCTAGTGTGTTGGGGTTTATATTAGTATTTAGTGTGTTGGGGTTTATATTAGTATCTAGTGTGTTGGGGTTTATATTAGTATTTAGTGTGTTGGGGTTTATATTAGTATCTAGTGTGTTGGGGTTTATATTAGTATTTAGTGTGTTGGGGTTTATATTAGTATTTCGTGTGTTGGGGTTTATATTAGTATCTAGTGTGTTGGGGTTTATATTAGTATTTAGTGTGTTGGGGTTTATATTAGTATCTAGTGTGTTGGGGTTTATATTAGTATCTAGTGTGTTGGGGTTTATATTAGTACCTAGTGTGTTGGGGTTTATATTAGTATCTAGTGTGTTGGGGTTTATATTAGTACCTAGTGTGTTGGGGTTTATATTAGTATCTAGTGTGTTGGGGTTTATATTAGTATCTAGTGTGTTGGGGTTTATATTAGTATTTAGTGTGTTGGGGTTTATATTAGTATCTAGTGTGTTGGGGTTTATATTAGTATCTAGTGTGTTGGGGTTTATATTAGTATCTAGTGTGTTGGGGTTTATATTAGTATCTAGTGTGTTGGGGTTTATATTAGTATCTAGTGTGTTGGGGTTTATATTAGTATCTAGTGTGTTGGGGTTTATATTAGTATTTAGTGTGTTGGGGTTTATATTAGTATCTAGTGTGTTGGGGTTTATATTAGTATCTAGTGTGTTGGGGTTTATATTAGTACCTAGTGTGTTGGGGTTTATATTAGTATCTAGTGTGTTGGGGTTTATATTAGTACCTAGTGTGTTGGGGTTTATATTAGTATCTAGTGTGTTGGGGTTTATATTAGTATCTAGTGTGTTGGGGTTTATATTAGTATTTAGTGTTGGGGTTTATATTAGTATCTAGTGTGTTGGGGTTTATATTAGTATCTAGTGTGTTGGGGTTTATATTAGTATCTAGTGTGTTGGGGTTTATATTAGTATCTAGTGTGTTGGGGTTTATATTAGTATTTAGTGTGTTGGGGTTTATATTAGTATTTAGTGTGTTGGGGTTTATATTAGTATCTAGTGTGTTGGGGGTTTATATTAGTGTCTAGTGTGTTGGGGTTTATATTAGTATTTAGTGTGTTGGGGTTTATATTAGTATCTAGTGTGTTGGGGTTTATATTAGTACCTAGTGTGTTGGGGTTTATATTAGTATCTAGTGTGTTGGGGTTTATATTAGTACCTAGTGTGTTGGGGTTTATATTAGTATCTAGTGTGTTGGGGTTTATATTAGTATCTAGTGTGTTGGGGTTTATATTAGTATCTAGTGTGTTGGGGTTTATATTAGTATTTAGTGTGTTGGGGTTTATATTAGTATTTAGTGTGTTGGGGTTTATATTAGTATTTAGTGTGTTGGGGTTTATATTAGTATCTAGTGTGTTGGGGTTTATATTAGTACCTAGTGTGTTGGGGTTTATATTAGTATTTAGTGTGTTGGGGTTTATATTAGTATCTAGTGTGTTGGGGTTTATATTAGTATCTAGTGTGTTGGGGTTTATATTAGTATATAGTGTGTTGGGGTTTATATTAGTACCTAGTGTATGGGGTTTATATTAGTATTTAGTGTGTTGGGGTTTATATTAGTATTTAGTGTGTTGGGGTTTATATTAGTATCTAGTGTGTTGGGGTTTATATTAGTATTTAGTGTGTTGGGGTTTATATTAGTATCTAGTGTGTTGGGGTTTATATTAGTATTTAGTGTGTTGGGGTTTATATTAGTATTTAGTGTGTTGGGGTTTATATTAGTATTTAGTGTGTTGGGGTTTATATTAGTATTTAGTGTGTTGGGGTTTATATTAGTATTTAGTGTATGGGGTTTATATTAGCATTTAGTGTGTTGGGGTTTATATTAGTATCTAGTGTGTTGGGGTTTATATTAGTATCTAGTGTGTTGGGGTTTATATTAGTATTTAGTGTATGGGGTTTATATTAGCATTTAGTGTGTTGGGGTTTATATTAGTATCTAGTGTGTTGGGGTTTATATTAGTATCTAGTGTGATGGGGTTTATATTAGTATTTAGTGTGTTGGGGTTTATATTAGTATTTAGTGTGTTGGGGTTTATATTAGTATCTAGTGTGTTGGGGTTTATATTAGTACCTAGTGTGTTGGGGTTTATATTAGTATCTAGTGTGTTGGGGTTTATATTAGTATCTAGTGTGTTGGGGTTTATATTAGTATTTAGTGTGTTGGGGTTTATATTAGTATCTAGTGTGTTGGGGTTTATATTAGTATTTAGTGTGTTGGGGTTTATATTAGTATCTAGTGTGTTGGGGTTTATATTAGTATTTAGTGTGTTGGGGTTTATATTAGTATTTCGTGTGTTGGGGTTTATATTAGTATCTAGTGTGTTGGGGTTTATATTAGTATTTAGTGTGTTGGGGTTTATATTAGTATCTAGTGTGTTGGGGTTTATATTAGTATCTAGTGTGTTGGGGTTTATATTAGTACCTAGTGTGTTGGGGTTTATATTAGTATCTAGTGTGTTGGGGTTTATATTAGTACCTAGTGTGTTGGGGTTTATATTAGTATCTAGTGTGTTGGGGTTTATATTAGTATCTAGTGTGTTGGGGTTTATATTAGTATTTAGTGTGTTGGGGTTTATATTAGTATCTAGTGTGTTGGGGTTTATATTAGTATCTAGTGTGTTGGGGTTTATATTAGTATCTAGTGTGTTGGGGTTTATATTAGTATCTAGTGTGTTGGGGTTTATATTAGTATCTAGTGTGTTGGGGTTTATATTAGTATCTAGTGTGTTGGGGTTTATATTAGTATTTAGTGTGTTGGGGTTTATATTAGTATCTAGTGTGTTGGGGTTTATATTAGTATCTAGTGTGTTGGGGTTTATATTAGTACCTAGTGTGTTGGGGTTTATATTAGTATCTAGTGTGTTGGGGTTTATATTAGTACCTAGTGTGTTGGGGTTTATATTAGTATCTAGTGTGTTGGGGTTTATATTAGTATCTAGTGTGTTGGGGTTTATATTAGTATTTAGTGTTGGGGTTTATATTAGTATCTAGTGTGTTGGGGTTTATATTAGTATCTAGTGTGTTGGGGTTTATATTAGTATCTAGTGTGTTGGGGTTTATATTAGTATCTAGTGTGTTGGGGTTTATATTAGTATTTAGTGTGTTGGGGTTTATATTAGTATTTAGTGTGTTGGGGTTTATATTAGTATCTAGTGTGTTGGGGGTTTATATTAGTGTCTAGTGTGTTGGGGTTTATATTAGTATCTAGTGTGTTGGGGTTTATATTAGTATTAATGTGTTGGGGTTTATATTAGTATCTAGTGTGTTGGGGTTTATATTAGTATTAATGTGTTGGGGTTTATATTAGTATCTAGTGTGTTGGGGTTTATATTAGTATCTAGTGTGTTGGGGTTTATATTAGTATTAATGTGTTGGGGTTTATATTAGTATCTAGTGTGTTGGGGTTTATATTAGTATTTAGTGTGTTGGGGTTTATATTAGTGTCTAGTGTGTTGGGGTTTATATTAGTATTAATGTGTTGGGGTTTATATTAGTATTTAATGTGTTGGGGTTTATATTAGTATCTAGTGTGTTGGGGTTTATATTAGTATTTAATGTGTTGGGGTTTATATTAGTATCTAGTGTGTTGGGGTTTATATTAGTATTAATGTGTTGGGGTTTATATTAGTATTTAATGTGTTGGGGTTTATATTAGTATCTAGTGTGTTGGGGTTTATATTAGTATTAATGTGTTGGGGTTTATATTAGTATCTAGTGTGTTGGGGTTTATATTAGTATTAATGTGTTGGGGTTTATATTAGTATCTAGTGTGTTGGGGTTTATATTAGTATCTAGTGTGTTGGGGTTTATATTAGTATCTAGTGTGTTGGGGTTTATATTAGTATCTAGTGTGTTGGGGTTTATATTAGTATCTAGTGTGTTGGGGTTTATATTAGTATCTAGTGTGTTGGGGTTTATATTAGTATCTAGTGTGTTGGGGTTTATATTAGTATCTAGTGTGTTGGGGTTTATATTAGTATTTAGTGTATTGGGGTTTATATTAGTATTTAGTGTGTTGGGGTTTATATTAGTATCTAGTGTGTTGGGGTTTATATTAGTATTTAGTGTGTTGGGGTTTATATTAGTATTTAGTGTGTTTGGGTTTATATTAGTATCTAGTGTGTTGGGGTTTATATTAGTATTTTGTGTGTTGGGGTTTATATTAGTATCTAGTGTGTTGGGGTTTATATTAGTATTTTGTGTGTTGGGGTTTATATTAGTATTTAGTGTGTTGGGGTTTATATTAGTATCTAGTGTGTTGGGGTTTATATTAGTATTTTGTGTGTTGGGGTTTATATTAGTATTTAGTGTGTTGGGGTTTATATTAGTATCTAGTGTGTTGGGGTTTATATTAGCATTTAGTGTGTTGGGGTTTATATTAGTATCAAGTGTGTGGGGTTTATATTAGTATTTAGTGTGTTGGTGTTTATATTAGTATCTAGTGTGTTGGGGTTTATATTAGTATTTAGTGTGTTGGGGTTTATATTAGTATCTAGTGTGTTGGGGTTTATATTAGTACCTAGTGTGTTGGGGTTTATATTAGTATCTAGTGTGTTGGGGTTTATATTAGTACCTAGTGTGTTGGGGTTTATATTAGTATCTAGTGTGTTGGGGTTTATATTAGTATCTAGTGTGTTGGGGTTTATATTAGTATCTAGTATGTTGGGGTTTATATTAGTATCTAGTGTGTTGGGGTTTATATTAGTACCTAGTGTGTTGGGGTTTATATTAGTATCTAGTGTGTTGGGGTTTATATTAGTACCTAGTGTGTTGGGGTTTATATTAGTATCTAGTGTGTTGGGGTTTATATTAGTACCTAGTGTGTTGGGGTTTATATTAGTACCTAGTGTGTTGGGGTTTATATTAGTATCTAGTGTGTTGGGGTTTATATTAGTATCTAGTGTGTTGGGGTTTATATTAGTATCTAGTGTGTTGGGGTTTATATTAGCAGCTAGTGTGTTGGGGTTTATATTAGTATTAATGTGTTGGGGTTTATATTAGTATTTAATGTGTTGGGGTTTATATTAGTATCTAGTGTGTTGGGGTTTATATTAGTATTAATGTGTTGGGGTTTATATTAGTATCTAGTGTGTTGGGGTTTATATTAGTATTAATGTGTTGGGGTTTATATTAGTATCTAGTGTGTTGGGGTTTATATTAGTATCTAGTGTGTTGGGGTTTATATTAGTATCTAGTGTGTTGGGGTTTATATTAGTATCTAGTGTGTTGGGGTTTATATTAGTATCTAGTGTGTTGGGGTTTATATTAGTATCTAGTGTGTTGGGGTTTATATTAGTATCTAGTGTGTTGGGGTTTATATTAGTATCTAGTGTGTTGGGGTTTATATTAGTATTTAGTGTATTGGGGTTTATATTAGTATTTAGTGTGTTGGGGTTTATATTAGTATCTAGTGTGTTGGGGTTTATATTAGTATTTAGTGTGTTGGGGTTTATATTAGTATTTAGTGTGTTTGGGTTTATATTAGTATCTAGTGTGTTGGGGTTTATATTAGTATTTTGTGTGTTGGGGTTTATATTAGTATTTAGTGTGTTGGGGTTTATATTAGTATCTAGTGTGTTGGGGTTTATATTAGTATTTTGTGTGTTGGGGTTTATATTAGTATTTAGTGTGTTGGGGTTTATATTAGTATCTAGTGTGTTGGGGTTTATATTAGTATTTTGTGTGTTGGGGTTTATATTAGTATTTAGTGTGTTGGGGTTTATATTAGTATCTAGTGTGTTGGGGTTTATATTAGCATTTAGTGTGTTGGGGTTTATATTAGTATCTAGTGTGTGGGGTTTATATTAGTATTTAGTGTGTTGGTGTTTTTATTAGTATCTAGTGTGTTGGGGTTTATATTAGTATTTAGTGTGTTGGGGTTTATATTAGTATCTAGTGTGTTGGGGTTTATATTAGTACCTAGTGTGTTGGGGTTTATATTAGTATCTAGTGTGTTGGGGTTTATATTAGTACCTAGTGTGTTGGGGTTTATATTAGTATCTAGTGTGTTGGGGTTTATATTAGTATCTAGTGTGTTGGGGTTTATATTAGTATCTAGTATGTTGGGGTTTATATTAGTATCTAGTGTGTTGGGGTTTATATTAGTACCTAGTGTGTTGGGGTTTATATTAGTATCTAGTGTGTTGGGGTTTATATTAGTATTTAATGTGTTGGGGTTTATATTAGTATCTAGTGTGTTGGGGTTTATATTAGTATTAATGTGTTGGGGTTTATATTAGTATTTAATGTGTTGGGGTTTATATTAGTATCTAGTGTGTTGGGGTTTATATTAGTATTAATGTGTTGGGGTTTATATTAGTATCTAGTGTGTTGGGGTTTATATTAGTATTAATGTGTTGGGGTTTATATTAGTATCTAGTGTGTTGGGGTTTATATTAGTATCTAGTGTGTTGGGGTTTATATTAGTATCTAGTGTGTTGGGGTTTATATTAGTATCTAGTGTGTTGGGGTTTATATTAGTATCTAGTGTGTTGGGGTTTATATTAGTATCTAGTGTGTTGGGGTTTATATTAGTATCTAGTGTGTTGGGGTTTATATTAGTATCTAGTGTGTTGGGGTTTATATTAGTATTTAGTGTATTGGGGTTTATATTAGTATTTAGTGTGTTGGGGTTTATATTAGTATCTAGTGTGTTGGGGTTTATATTAGTATTTAGTGTGTTGGGGTTTATATTAGTATTTAGTGTGTTTGGGTTTATATTAGTATCTAGTGTGTTGGGGTTTATATTAGTATTTTGTGTGTTGGGGTTTATATTAGTATTTAGTGTGTTGGGGTTTATATTAGTATCTAGTGTGTTGGGGTTTATATTAGTATTTTGTGTGTTGGGGTTTATATTAGTATTTAGTGTGTTGGGGTTTATATTAGTATCTAGTGTGTTGGGGTTTATATTAGTATTTTGTGTGTTGGGGTTTATATTAGTATTTAGTGTGTTGGGGTTTATATTAGTATCTAGTGTGTTGGGGTTTATATTAGCATTTAGTGTGTTGGGGTTTATATTAGTATCAAGTGTGTGGGGTTTATATTAGTATTTAGTGTGTTGGTGTTTATATTAGTATCTAGTGTGTTGGGGTTTATATTAGTATTTAGTGTGTTGGGGTTTATATTAGTATCTAGTGTGTTGGGGTTTATATTAGTACCTAGTGTGTTGGGGTTTATATTAGTATCTAGTGTGTTGGGGTTTATATTAGTACCTAGTGTGTTGGGGTTTATATTAGTATCTAGTGTGTTGGGGTTTATATTAGTATCTAGTGTGTTGGGGTTTATATTAGTATCTAGTATGTTGGGGTTTATATTAGTATCTAGTGTGTTGGGGTTTATATTAGTACCTAGTGTGTTGGGGTTTATATTAGTATCTAGTGTGTTGGGGTTTATATTAGTACCTAGTGTGTTGGGGTTTATATTAGTATCTAGTGTGTTGGGGTTTATATTAGTACCTAGTGTGTTGGGGTTTATATTAGTACCTAGTGTGTTGGGGTTTATATTAGTATCTAGTGTGTTGGGGTTTATATTAGTATCTAGTGTGTTGGGGTTTATATTAGTATCTAGTGTGTTGGGGTTTATATTAGCAGCTAGTGTGTTGGGGTTTATATTAGTATTAATGTGTTGGGGTTTATATTAGTATTTAATGTGTTGGGGTTTATATTAGTATCTAGTGTGTTGGGGTTTATATTAGTATTAATGTGTTGGGGTTTATATTAGTATCTAGTGTGTTGGGGTTTATATTAGTATTAATGTGTTGGGGTTTATATTAGTATCTAGTGTGTTGGGGTTTATATTAGTATCTAGTGTGTTGGGGTTTATATTAGTATCTAGTGTGTTGGGGTTTATATTAGTATCTAGTGTGTTGGGGTTTATATTAGTATCTAGTGTGTTGGGGTTTATATTAGTATCTAGTGTGTTGGGGTTTATATTAGTATCTAGTGTGTTGGGGTTTATATTAGTATCTAGTGTGTTGGGGTTTATATTAGTATTTAGTGTATTGGGGTTTATATTAGTATTTAGTGTGTTGGGGTTTATATTAGTATCTAGTGTGTTGGGGTTTATATTAGTATTTAGTGTGTTGGGGTTTATATTAGTATTTAGTGTGTTTGGGTTTATATTAGTATCTAGTGTGTTGGGGTTTATATTAGTATTTTGTGTGTTGGGGTTTATATTAGTATTTAGTGTGTTGGGGTTTATATTAGTATCTAGTGTGTTGGGGTTTATATTAGTATTTTGTGTGTTGGGGTTTATATTAGTATTTAGTGTGTTGGGGTTTATATTAGTATCTAGTGTGTTGGGGTTTATATTAGTATTTTGTGTGTTGGGGTTTATATTAGTATTTAGTGTGTTGGGGTTTATATTAGTATCTAGTGTGTTGGGGTTTATATTAGCATTTAGTGTGTTGGGGTTTATATTAGTATCTAGTGTGTGGGGTTTATATTAGTATTTAGTGTGTTGGTGTTTTTATTAGTATCTAGTGTGTTGGGGTTTATATTAGTATTTAGTGTGTTGGGGTTTATATTAGTATCTAGTGTGTTGGGGTTTATATTAGTACCTAGTGTGTTGGGGTTTATATTAGTATCTAGTGTGTTGGGGTTTATATTAGTACCTAGTGTGTTGGGGTTTATATTAGTATCTAGTGTGTTGGGGTTTATATTAGTATCTAGTGTGTTGGGGTTTATATTAGTATCTAGTATGTTGGGGTTTATATTAGTATCTAGTGTGTTGGGGTTTATATTAGTACCTAGTGTGTTGGGGTTTATATTAGTATCTAGTGTGTTGGGGTTTATATTAGTATTTAGTGTGTTGGGGTTTATATTAGTATCTAGTGTGTTGGGGTTTATATTAGTACCTAGTGTGTTGGGGTTTATATTAGTATCTAGTGTGTTGGGGTTTATATTAGTATCTAGTGTGTTGGGGTTTATATTAGTATTTAGTGTGTTGGGGTTTATATTAGTATCTAGTGTGTTGGGGTTTATATTAGTATCTAGTGTGTTGGGGTTTATATTAGTATCTAGTGTGTTGGGCTTTATATTAGTACCTAGTGTGTTTGGGTTTATATTAGTATCTAGTGTGTTGGGGTTTATATTAGTATCTAGTGTGTTGGGGTTTATATTAGTATTTAGTGTGTTGGGGTTTATATTAGTATCTAGTGTGTTGGGGTTTATATTAGTATTTAGTGTATGGGGTTTATATTAGTACCTAGTGTGTTGGGGTTTATATTAGTATCTAGTGTGTTGGGGTTTATATTAGTACCTAGTGTGTTGGGGTTTATATTAGTATTTAGTTTGTTGGGGTTTATATTAGTATTTAGTGTGTTGGGGTTTATATTAGTATTTAGTGTGTTGGGGTTTATATTAGTATCTAGTGTGTTGGGGTTTATATTAGTATTTAGTGTGTTGGGGTTTATATTAGTATTTAGTGTGTTGGGGTTTATATTAGTATCTAGTGTGTTGGGGTTTATATTAGTACCTAGTGTGTTGGGGTTTATATTAGTATCTAGTGTGTTGGGGTTTATATTAGTATCTAGTGTGTTGGGGTTTATATTAGTATTTAGTGTGTTGGGGTTTATATTAGTATCTAGTGTGTTGGGGTTTATATTAGTATTTAGTGTGTTGGGGTTTATATTAGTATCTAGTGTGTTGGGGTTTATATTAGTATTTAGTGTGTTGGGGTTTATATTAGCATTTCGTGTGTTGGGGTTTATATTAGTATCTAGTGTGTTGGGGTTTATATTAGTATTTAGTGTGTTGGGGTTTATATTAGTATCTAGTGTGTTGGGGTTTATATTAGTATCTAGTGTGTTGGGGTTTATATTAGTACCTAGTGTGTTGGGGTTTATATTAGTATCTAGTGTGTTGGGGTTTATATTAGTACCTAGTGTGTTGGGGTTTATATTAGTATCTAGTGTGTTGGGGTTTATATTAGTATCTAGTGTGTTGGGGTTTATATTAGTATCTAGTGTGTTGGGGTTTATATTAGTATCTAGTGTGTTGGGGTTTATATTAGTATCTAGTGTGTTGGGGTTTATATTAGTATTTAGTGTGTTGGGGTTTATATTAGTATCTAGTGTGTTGGGGTTTATATTAGTATCTAGTGTGTTGGGGTTTATATTAGTACCTAGTGTGTTGGGGTTTATATTAGTATCTAGTGTGTTGGGGTTTATATTAGTACCTAGTGTGTTGGGGTTTATATTAGTATCTAGTGTGTTGGGGTTTATATTAGTATCTAGTGTGTTGGGGTTTATATTAGTATTTAGTGTTGGGGTTTATATTAGTATCTAGTGTGTTGGGGTTTATATTAGTATCTAGTGTGTTGGGGTTTATATTAGTATCTAGTGTGTTGGGGTTTATATTAGTATCTAGTGTGTTGGGGTTTATATTAGTATTTAGTGTGTTGGGGTTTATATTAGTATTTAGTGTGTTGGGGTTTATATTAGTATCTAGTGTGTTGGGGGTTTATATTAGTGTCTAGTGTGTTGGGGTTTATATTAGTATCTAGTGTGTTGGGGTTTATATTAGTATTAATGTGTTGGGGTTTATATTAGTATCTAGTGTGTTGGGGTTTATATTAGTATTAATGTGTTGGGGTTTATATTAGTATCTAGTGTGTTGGGGTTTATATTAGTATCTAGTGTGTTGGGGTTTATATTAGTATTAATGTGTTGGGGTTTATATTAGTATCTAGTGTGTTGGGGTTTATATTAGTATTTAGTGTGTTGGGGTTTATATTAGTGTCTAGTGTGTTGGGGTTTATATTAGTATTAATGTGTTGGGGTTTATATTAGTATTTAATGTGTTGGGGTTTATATTAGTATCTAGTGTGTTGGGGTTTATATTAGTATTTAATGTGTTGGGGTTTATATTAGTATCTAGTGTGTTGGGGTTTATATTAGTATTAATGTGTTGGGGTTTATATTAGTATTTAATGTGTTGGGGTTTATATTAGTATCTAGTGTGTTGGGGTTTATATTAGTATTAATGTGTTGGGGTTTATATTAGTATCTAGTGTGTTGGGGTTTATATTAGTATTAATGTGTTGGGGTTTATATTAGTATCTAGTGTGTTGGGGTTTATATTAGTATCTAGTGTGTTGGGGTTTATATTAGTATCTAGTGTGTTGGGGTTTATATTAGTATCTAGTGTGTTGGGGTTTATATTAGTATCTAGTGTGTTGGGGTTTATATTAGTATCTAGTGTGTTGGGGTTTATATTAGTATCTAGTGTGTTGGGGTTTATATTAGTATCTAGTGTGTTGGGGTTTATATTAGTATTTAGTGTATTGGGGTTTATATTAGTATTTAGTGTGTTGGGGTTTATATTAGTATCTAGTGTGTTGGGGTTTATATTAGTATTTAGTGTGTTGGGGTTTATATTAGTATTTAGTGTGTTTGGGTTTATATTAGTATCTAGTGTGTTGGGGTTTATATTAGTATTTTGTGTGTTGGGGTTTATATTAGTATTTAGTGTGTTGGGGTTTATATTAGTATCTAGTGTGTTGGGGTTTATATTAGTATTTTGTGTGTTGGGGTTTATATTAGTATTTAGTGTGTTGGGGTTTATATTAGTATCTAGTGTGTTGGGGTTTATATTAGTATTTTGTGTGTTGGGGTTTATATTAGTATTTAGTGTGTTGGGGTTTATATTAGTATCTAGTGTGTTGGGGTTTATATTAGCATTTAGTGTGTTGGGGTTTATATTAGTATCTAGTGTGTGGGGTTTATATTAGTATTTAGTGTGTTGGTGTTTATATTAGTATCTAGTGTGTTGGGGTTTATATTAGTATTTAGTGTGTTGGGGTTTATATTAGTATCTAGTGTGTTGGGGTTTATATTAGTACCTAGTGTGTTGGGGTTTATATTAGTATCTAGTGTGTTGGGGTTTATATTAGTACCTAGTGTGTTGGGGTTTATATTAGTATCTAGTGTGTTGGGGTTTATATTAGTATCTAGTGTGTTGGGGTTTATATTAGTATCTAGTATGTTGGGGTTTATATTAGTATCTAGTGTGTTGGGGTTTATATTAGTACCTAGTGTGTTGGGGTTTATATTAGTATCTAGTGTGTTGGGGTTTATATTAGTACCTAGTGTGTTGGGGTTTATATTAGTATCTAGTGTGTTGGGGTTTATATTAGTACCTAGTGTGTTGGGGTTTATATTAGTACCTAGTGTGTTGGGGTTTATATTAGTATCTAGTGTGTTGGGGTTTATATTAGTATCTAGTGTGTTGGGGTTTATATTAGTATCTAGTGTGTTGGGGTTTATATTAGCAGCTAGTGTGTTGGGGTTTATATTAGTATTAATGTGTTGGGGTTTATATTAGTATTTAATGTGTTGGGGTTTATATTAGTATCTAGTGTGTTGGGGTTTATATTAGTATTAATGTGTTGGGGTTTATATTAGTATCTAGTGTGTTGGGGTTTATATTAGTATTAATGTGTTGGGGTTTATATTAGTATCTAGTGTGTTGGGGTTTATATTAGTATCTAGTGTGTTGGGGTTTATATTAGTATCTAGTGTGTTGGGGTTTATATTAGTATCTAGTGTGTTGGGGTTTATATTAGTATCTAGTGTGTTGGGGTTTATATTAGTATCTAGTGTGTTGGGGTTTATATTAGTATCTAGTGTGTTGGGGTTTATATTAGTATCTAGTGTGTTGGGGTTTATATTAGTATTTAGTGTATTGGGGTTTATATTAGTATTTAGTGTGTTGGGGTTTATATTAGTATCTAGTGTGTTGGGGTTTATATTAGTATTTAGTGTGTTGGGGTTTATATTAGTATTTAGTGTGTTTGGGTTTATATTAGTATCTAGTGTGTTGGGGTTTATATTAGTATTTTGTGTGTTGGGGTTTATATTAGTATTTAGTGTGTTGGGGTTTATATTAGTATCTAGTGTGTTGGGGTTTATATTAGTATTTTGTGTGTTGGGGTTTATATTAGTATTTAGTGTGTTGGGGTTTATATTAGTATCTAGTGTGTTGGGGTTTATATTAGTATTTTGTGTGTTGGGGTTTATATTAGTATTTAGTGTGTTGGGGTTTATATTAGTATCTAGTGTGTTGGGGTTTATATTAGCATTTAGTGTGTTGGGGTTTATATTAGTATCTAGTGTGTGGGGTTTATATTAGTATTTAGTGTGTTGGTGTTTATATTAGTATCTAGTGTGTTGGGGTTTATATTAGTATTTAGTGTGTTGGGGTTTATATTAGTATCTAGTGTGTTGGGGTTTATATTAGTACCTAGTGTGTTGGGGTTTATATTAGTATCTAGTGTGTTGGGGTTTATATTAGTACCTAGTGTGTTGGGGTTTATATTAGTATCTAGTGTGTTGGGGTTTATATTAGTATCTAGTGTGTTGGGGTTTATATTAGTATCTAGTATGTTGGGGTTTATATTAGTATCTAGTGTGTTGGGGTTTATATTAGTACCTAGTGTGTTGGGGTTTATATTAGTATCTAGTGTGTTGGTGTTTATATTAGTATTTAGTGTGTTGGGGTTTATATTAGCATTTAGTGTGTTGGGGTTTATATTAGTATCTAGTGTGTTGGGGTTTATATTAGTATCTAGTGTGTTGGGGTTTATATTAGTATTTAGTGTATGGGGTTTATATTAGTATCTAGTGTGTTGGGGTTTATATTAGTATCTAGTGTGTTGGGGTTTATATTAGTATCTAGTGTGTTGGGGTTTATATTAGTATCTAGTGTGTTGGGGTTTATATTAGTATCTAGTGTGTTGGGGTTTATATTAGCATTTAGTGTGTTGGGGTTTATATTAGTATCTAGTGTATGGGGTTTATATTAGTATTTAGTGTGTTGGGGTTTATATTAGTATCTAGTGTGTTGGGGTTTATATTAGTACCTAGTGTGTTGGGGTTTATATTAGTACCTAGTGTGTTGGGGTTTATATTAGTGTCTAGTGTGTTGGGGTTTATATTAGTATCTAGTGTGTTGGGGTTTATATTAGTATTAATGTGTTGGGGTTTATATTAGTATCTAGTGTGTTGTGGTTTATATTAGTATTAATGTGTTGGGGTTTATATTAGTATTTAGTGTGTTGGGGTTTATATTAGTATTAATGTGTTGGGGTTTATATTAGTATTTAGTGTGTTGGGGTTTATATTAGTATTTAGTGTGTTGGGGTTTATATTAGTATCTAGTGTGTTGGGGTTTATATTAGTATTTAGTGTGTTGGGGTTTATATTAGTATTTAGTGTGTTGGGGTTTATATTAGTATTTAGTGTGTTGGGGTTTATATTAGTATCTAGTGTGTTGGGGTTTATATTAGTATTTAGTGTGTTGGGGTTTATATTAGTATCTAGTGTGTTTGGGTTTATATTAGTATCTAGTGTGTTGGGGTTTATATTAGTATCTAGTGTGTTGGGGTTTATATTAGTATTTAGTGTGTTGGGGTTTATATTAGTATTTAGTGTATGGGGTTTATATTAGCATTTAGTGTGTTGGGGTTTATATTAGTATCTAGTGTGTTGGGGTTTATATTAGTATCTAGTGTGTTGGAGTTTATATTAGTATTTAGTGTATGGGGTTTATATTAGCATTTAGTGTGTTGGGGTTTATATTAGTATCTAGTGTGTTGGGGTTTATATTAGTACCTAGTGTGTTGGGGTTTATATTAGTACCTAGTGTGTTGGGGTTTATATTAGTATCTAGTGTGTTGGGGTTTATATTAGTATTTAGTGTGTTGGGGTTTATATTAGTATTTAGTGTGTTGGGGTTTATATTAGTATCTAGTGTGTTGGGGTTTATATTAGTATTTAGTGTGTTGGGGTTTATATTAGTATCTAGTGTGTTGGGGTTTATATTAGTATCTAGTGTGTTGGGGTTTATATTAGTATCTAGTGTGTTGGGGTTTATATTAGTATTTAGTGTGCTGGGGTTTATATTAGTATTTAGTGTGTTGGGGTTTATATTAGTATTTAGTGTGTTGGGGTTTATATTAGTATTTAGTGTGTTGGGGTTTATATTAGTATCTAGTGTGTTGGGGTTTATATTAGTATCTAGTGTGTTGGGGTTTATATTAGCATTTAGTGTGTTGGGGTTTATATTAGTATCTAGTGTGTTGGGGTTTATATTAGTACCTAGTGTGTTGGGGTTTATATTAGTACCTAGTGTGTTGGGGTTTATATTAGTATCTAGTGTGTTGGGGTTTATATTAGTATCTAGTGTGATGGGGTTTATATTAGTATTTAGTGTGTTGGTGTTTATATTAGTATCTAGTGTGTTGGGGTTTATATTAGTATTTAGTGTGTTGGGGTTTATATTAGTATCTAGTGTGTTGGGGTTTATATTAGTACCTAGTGTGTTGGGGTTTATATTAGTATCTAGTGTGTTGGGGTTTATATTAGTACCTAGTGTGTTGGGGTTTATATTAGTATCTAGTGTGTTGGGGTTTATATTAGTATCTAGTGTGTTGGGGTTTATATTAGTATCTAGTATGTTGGGGTTTATATTAGTATCTAGTGTGTTGGGGTTTATATTAGTACCTAGTGTGTTGGGGTTTATATTAGTATCTAGTGTGTTGGTGTTTATATTAGTATTTAGTGTGTTGGGGTTTATATTAGCATTTAGTGTGTTGGGGTTTATATTAGTATCTAGTGTGTTGGGGTTTATATTAGTATCTAGTGTGTTGGGGTTTATATTAGTATTTAGTGTATGGGGTTTATATTAGTATCTAGTGTGTTGGGGTTTATATTAGTATCTAGTGTGTTGGGGTTTATATTAGTATCTAGTGTGTTGGGGTTTATATTAGTATCTAGTGTGTTGGGGTTTATATTAGTATCTAGTGTGTTGGGGTTTATATTAGCATTTAGTGTGTTGGGGTTTATATTAGTATCTAGTGTATGGGGTTTATATTAGTATTTAGTGTGTTGGGGTTTATATTAGTATCTAGTGTGTTGGGGTTTATATTAGTACCTAGTGTGTTGGGGTTTATATTAGTACCTAGTGTGTTGGGGTTTATATTAGTGTCTAGTGTGTTGGGGTTTATATTAGTATCTAGTGTGTTGGGGTTTATATTAGTATTAATGTGTTGGGGTTTATATTAGTATCTAGTGTGTTGTGGTTTATATTAGTATTAATGTGTTGGGGTTTATATTAGTATTTAGTGTGTTGGGGTTTATATTAGTATTAATGTGTTGGGGTTTATATTAGTATTTAGTGTGTTGGGGTTTATATTAGTATTTAGTGTGTTGGGGTTTATATTAGTATCTAGTGTGTTGGGGTTTATATTAGTATTTAGTGTGTTGGGGTTTATATTAGTATTTAGTGTGTTGGGGTTTATATTAGTATTTAGTGTGTTGGGGTTTATATTAGTATCTAGTGTGTTGGGGTTTATATTAGTATTTAGTGTGTTGGGGTTTATATTAGTATCTAGTGTGTTTGGGTTTATATTAGTATCTAGTGTGTTGGGGTTTATATTAGTATCTAGTGTGTTGGGGTTTATATTAGTATTTAGTGTGTTGGGGTTTATATTAGTATTTAGTGTATGGGGTTTATATTAGCATTTAGTGTGTTGGGGTTTATATTAGTATCTAGTGTGTTGGGGTTTATATTAGTATCTAGTGTGTTGGAGTTTATATTAGTATTTAGTGTATGGGGTTTATATTAGCATTTAGTGTGTTGGGGTTTATATTAGTATCTAGTGTGTTGGGGTTTATATTAGTACCTAGTGTGTTGGGGTTTATATTAGTACCTAGTGTGTTGGGGTTTATATTAGTATCTAGTGTGTTGGGGTTTATATTAGTATTTAGTGTGTTGGGGTTTATATTAGTATTTAGTGTGTTGGGGTTTATATTAGTATCTAGTGTGTTGGGGTTTATATTAGTATTTAGTGTGTTGGGGTTTATATTAGTATCTAGTGTGTTGGGGTTTATATTAGTATCTAGTGTGTTGGGGTTTATATTAGTATCTAGTGTGTTGGGGTTTATATTAGTATTTAGTGTGCTGGGGTTTATATTAGTATTTAGTGTGTTGGGGTTTATATTAGTATTTAGTGTGTTGGGGTTTATATTAGTATTTAGTGTGTTGGGGTTTATATTAGTATCTAGTGTGTTGGGGTTTATATTAGTATCTAGTGTGTTGGGGTTTATATTAGCATTTAGTGTGTTGGGGTTTATATTAGTATCTAGTGTGTTGGGGTTTATATTAGTACCTAGTGTGTTGGGGTTTATATTAGTACCTAGTGTGTTGGGGTTTATATTAGTATTTTGTGTGTTGGGGTTTATATTAGTATTTAGTGTGTTGGGGTTTATATTAGTATCTAGTGTGTTGGGGTTTATATTAGCATTTAGTGTGTTGGGGTTTATATTAGTATCTAGTGTGTTGGGGTTTATATTAGTACCTAGTGTGTTGGGGTTTATATTAGTATCTAGTGTGTTGGGGTTTATATTAGTATCTAGTGTGTTGGGGTTTATATTAGTATCTAGTGTGTTGGGGTTTATATTAGTATCTAGTGTGTTGGGGTTTATATTAGTATCTAGTGTATGGGGTTTATATTAGTATCTAGTGTGTTGGGGTTTATATTAGTACCTAGTGTGTTGGGGTTTATATTAGTATTTAGTGTGTTGGGGTTTATATTAGTACCTAGTGTGTTTGGGTTTATATTAGTATCTAGTGTGTTGGGGTTTATATTAGTATCTAGTGTGTTGGGGTTTACATTAGTATCTAGTGTGTTGGGGTTTATATTAGTATCTAGTGTGTTGGGGTTTATATTAGTATCTAGTGTGTTGGGGTTTATATTAGTATCTAGTGTGTTGGGGTTTATATTAGTATCTAGTGTGTTGGGGTTTATATTAGTATCTAGTGTGTTGGGGTTTATATTAGTATTTAGTGTGTTGGGGTTTATATTAGTATTTAGTGTGTTGGGGTTTATATTAGTATTTAGTGTGTTGGGGTTTATATTAGTACCTAGTGTATGGGGTTTAAATTAGTATTTAGTGTGTTGGGGTTTATATTAGTATCTAGTGTGTTGGGGTTTATATTAGTATTTAGTGTATGGGGTTTATATTAGCATTTAGTGTGTTGGGGTTTATATTAGTATCTAGTGTGTTGGGGTTTATATTAGTATCTAGTGTGTTGGGGTTTATATTAGTATTTAGTGTATGGGGTTTATATTAGCATTTAGTGTGTTGGGGTTTATATTAGTATCTAGTGTGTTGGGGTTTATATTAGTACCTAGTGTGTTGGGGTTTATATTAGTACCTAGTGTGTTGGGGTTTATATTAGTATCTAGTGTGTTGGGGTTTATATTAGTATCTAGTGTGTTGGGGTTTATATTAGTATTTAGTGTTGGGGTTTATATTAGTATCTAGTGTGTTGGGGTTTATATTAGTATCTAGTGTGTTGGGGTTTATATTAGTATCTAGTGTGTTGGGGTTTATATTAGTATCTAGTGTGTTGGGGTTTATATTAGTGTCTAGTGTGTTGGGGTTTATATTAGTATCTAGTGTGTTGGGGTTTATATTAGTATTAATGTGTTGGGGTTTATATTAGTATCTAGTGTGTTGGGGTTTATATTAGTATTAATGTGTTGGGGTTTATATTAGTATCTAGTGTGTTGGGGTTTATATTAGTACCTAGTGTGTTGGGGTTTATATTAGTATTTAGTGTGTTGGGGTTTATATTAGTATCTAGTGTGTTGGGGTTTATATTAGTATTTAGTGTGTTGGGGTTTATATTAGTATCTAGTGTGTTGGGGTTTATATTAGCATTTAGTGTGTTGGGGTTTATATTAGTATTTAGTGTGTTGGGGTTTATATTAGTACCTAGTGTGTTGGGGTTTATATTAGTATCTAGTGTGTTGGGGTTTATATTAGTATCTAGTGTGTTGGGGTTTATATTAGTATCTAGTGTGTTGGGGTTTATATTAGTATTTAGTGTATGGGGTTTATATTAGCATTTAGTGTGTTGGGGTTTATATTAGTATCTAGTGTGTTGGGGTTTATATTAGTATCTAGTGTGTTGGGGTTTATATTAGTATCTAGTGTGTTGGGGTTTATATTAGTATCTAGTGTGTTGGGGTTTATATTAGTACCTAGTGTGTTGGGGTTTATATTAGTATCTAGTGTGTTGGGGTTTATATTAGCATTTAGTGTGTTGGGGTTTATATTAGTATCTAGTGTATGGGGTTTATATTAGTATTTAGTGTGTTGGGGTTTATATTAGTATCTAGTGTGTTGGGGTTTATATTAGTACCTAGTGTGTTGGGGTTTATATTAGTACCTAGTGTGTTGGGGTTTATATTAGTATTTAGTGTGTTGGGGTTTATATTAGTATCTAGTGTGTTGGGGTTTATATTAGTATTTAGTGTGTTGGGGTTTATATTAGTATTTAGTGTGTTGGGGTTTATATTAGTATTTAGTGTGTTGGGGTGTGCAGGTCTAATGTAGCCAGTATTAAAGGTTTGCATGTGATTTGCGTGTAGGGTCTTTAGAACGGCATTCCTATTACGATTAATAAGTACATTTATCATTATAATGTAACAGCGTATATTATATACACTGATTACACAGGAGTACTTATCTTCTTATAGGATTATCAACACTACGATACCAGATCCTCGTCATATAGTGTAATCGCGATGATCTAGCCTCTTTATCAAATCACTAACAAATCACTAACAAATCACTAACAAATCACTAACAAATCACTAACAAATCACTAACAAATCACTAACAAATCACTAACAAATCACTAACAAATCACTAACAAATCACTAACAAATCACTAACAAATCACCAACAAATCACCAACAAATCACCAACAAATCACTAACAAATCACTAACAAATCACTAACAAATCACTAACAAATCACTAACAAATCACTAACAAATCACTAACAAATTCACTCGTCCTCTAACAGATAACGACGAAGCTGCGAGGGTGATGTTGCCGGCGCCGATGCTCGAAGAACCGGAATCGTCTAAAACTCCAGGTGTCAAAGGTCGTCGCCCGACCTCCAAAGGCATTCCGACGCCCTCGAAAGTTGCTAAGACTAGCATGAGATCCAGCCCCTTGAAAACTTCAAAAGGTTTATCTAATATAGGTATTTTTGAATAATTACATAAATAGCTGTTAATAAGGTAAGTTAATTTGCTATCGTTAAATTATAGTGTTGTAGGTAAATCCATCTTTAACTCCATTTTAACCTTCCTCCTCATTCCCATCTATCCATCTGACCCCCGCGTACCTCCGTCCCCCCCGCGTAGCATCCAAAGTGGCGATGAAACAGCGGAGTCGTTCGCCCATGAAAAAAGGTCAACGGGGTCGTCGCCGCCATCGTAGCCCCGCCGTCAGTCCCCGTCACGGCGAAGACGAACCCGCCGCCGACGGCAGTTGTTCCCCCGTCCCGGGAACTCCGTTGCGGACTTCTCCGGCGTCTCGCGTCACCTTTGGCAAGATCATCGGCCGCGTTACTCGTAAACGCAAGCACAGCTCGACCAACGCGTTCCCGAAGCATGGACGCAAAGGTCGCAGGGGTCGACGCCATTCGTCGTCCTCGTCGGATCAGGACAAGCCGATCGAGGAGGAGGACCCGACGAAACTGTTCTGCATCTGCAAGACCATTTACGATATCAATCGGTACGTTCCCGAGCGATTGCGAAAATATGTCGTTCGATAATCAAAATACAATTTTTAATCATATTTGCAAATATTAAAATTGACAGCAACAATGGATTATTTAAAGAGATTTCGAATCCTAATTTTCGTCAACTCTTTCACCTGCCAACGTATAAATTCTTACTCGCGACTTCGGTCTATAGATTCTACATCGGTTGCGATCTGTGCTCCAACTGGTTCCACGGAACTTGCGTTAACATCTCTCCGGAACAATCATCCGCAATCGACAAGTACGAGTGTCGTGATTGCATCGCTTCCGAAGAGGCTTGGGACAGAGCTGGCGACGATAAACTCTACTGCATCTGCCAGACTCCTTACGATGACAATGAGTTAGAAATACTTTTGGCACTTACTTACTTTCAAAGTGTACTGACATTTACTTACTTACAATTGTAGTGATACTTACTTACTTTCAAATGTAGTGACATTTACTTACTTACTTACAATTGTAATGACTTACTTACTTTCAAAGTGTAGTTACACTTACTTACTTACAATTGTAGTGATACTTACTTACTTTCAAAGTGTAGTGACATTTACTTACTTACTTACAATTGTAATGACTTACTTACTTTCAAAGTGTAGTTACACTTACTTACTTACAATTGTAGTGATACTTACTTACTTTCAAAGTGTAGTGACATTTACTTACTTTCAAAGTGTAGTGACATTTACTTACAATTGTACTGACACTTACTTACTTTCAAAGTGTAGTGACATTTACTTACTTACTTTCAAAGTGTAGTAACACTTACTTACAATTGTAGTGATACTTACTTACTTTCAAAGCGTAGTGACATTTACTTACTTACTTACTATTGTAGTGATACTTACTTACTTTCAAAGTGTAGTAACACTTACTTACAATTGTAGTGATACTTACTTACTTTCAAAGCGTAGTGACATTTACTTACTTACTTACAATTGTAATGACTTACTTACTTTCAAAGTGTAGTTACACTTACTTACAATTGTAGTGATACTTACTTACTTTCAAAGCGTAGTGACATTTACTTACTTACTTACTATTGTAGTGATACTTACTTACTTTCAAAGTGTAGTGACATTTACTTACTTTCAAAGTGTAGTGACATTTACTTACAATTGTACTGACACTTACTTACTTTCAAAGTGTAGTGACATTTACTTACTTACTTTCAAAGTGTAGTAACACTTACTTACAATTGTACTGACACTTACTTATTTTCAAAGTGTAGTAACATTTACTTACTTTCAAAGTGTAGTAACATTTACTTACTTTCAAAGTGTAGTAACACTTACTTACAATTGTACTGACACTTACTTACTTTCAAAGTGTAGTGACATTTACTTACTTACTTTCAAAGTGTAGTAACACTTACTTACAATTGTACTGACACTTACTTACTTTCAAAGTGTAGAGACATTTACTTATTTTCAAAGTGTAGTAACACTTACTTACAATTGTACTGACACTTACTTACTTTCAAAGTGTAGTGACATTTACTTACTTACTTTCAAAGTGTAGTAACTTACTTACTTTCAAAGTATAGTGGCACTGAATCTCATTGTCTATGATACATTCTGAGTTTTAATACTTTTTTGTGAATTAAAATAAAATTTTATATAAACAATGATATAAATTACATTTATTCATTTTGTGTTATTTTCTATTTTACAACCGATTATTCGGGAACGGCCTATTGACCTTTATTGACCTTTGACCTTTGCAGAGTGTACGTCGGTTGCGACCACTGCCAAGGCTGGTTCCACACGAAATGCGTTGGACTCACGAATACCGAAGCGATCAAGATTGCCAGCTACTCTTGTCCCAAGTGCACCCAGTCCCTCAAATTGTTAGAGACGGTTCTCGGGGGGCCTCTAGCCTTAACTGTAACTACCGTAACTACTCTTTCAAATTGCCCTGATTTAAACTATTGCACTCAATTTGTACTCGTACCACACTCGGCCTAATTACTCTATTGCGAACTATTCACCATTTCCAACCGTCGCCGTTACTCTGCAAAACAGGAAAGGCTTGCTGGTCAAGAAAAAGGCCAAACGACGCAAGAAGGACATGGAGTTCTACGTTCCCTCGGATGACCTAGACATTATCGCCCCTACAACTTATCCGCAGCTGCGTCTCATCATCAAGGCACTTAAGGTAACCCCCGTCGACCCCGCCTAACACTGACCTTCGCTCTGACCTCTTATCCCTCTTATCGCTTTTCCCTGATCATTAATAAATATCGCGTTTATCTCGGATTATTAATAATAATAATAACGTTTATGTAATGGTTGAATTTAAATTAACCATGCGCCTTAAAGCCACCACTCGAATATTTAATGTTTGAATTCGTTGCGTACATTGTTTTTACATTTCACAGATGCACAAGAACTCTTGGCCGTTCCTCAAGGCCGTTGACCTTCGCATTGAAACTGGTTACCTGAAGATCGTCAAAACTCCAATGGGTTAGCTATGGACCCCCGCTCCCCCCGTACCTCACACTCCCCCCTTACCTCACACTCCCCCCTTACCTCACACTCCCCCCTTACCTCCTTACATCACACTCCCCCCTTACCTCACACTCCCCCCTTACCCCCTTACCTCACACTCCCCCCTTACCTCACTCTCCCATCTCGCAACTCGCAGACTTGAGCATCATCAGCGAAAAGGTCGGCAACGAGATCTACGCTCGCCTCACCGAATTCGCCGGCGACGTTTGCACCGTGTTCTCCAACTGCCGCAGCTACAACGCCGCCAACTCGACGTTTGTTCAGTGCGCCGACGGCCTCGACGCCTTCTTCGCCGAACGCCTCGAAGCCCTGCGACTCAAACTTGCCGACGAGAGACGTCGCGACGCCGAGGCTCCGGCCGCCCTTCCTCCCGTCAACCGATTCGACGACTCCGACTCCGACGAAGATTCCGACGAAGATTAAGTTTTTTGCGTCTTCTCCTTCGTTATTCGCGTTGCCTCGGAGCCAAACTTCGGTTCGGTTGCGATTTGGCGTTTAGGTCGGGATTTTAAGTTCGGTTATTATTTGGGCTCGGCTTATGATTAAGGGGATTGGGGGTTAGTTTAGGCCACTGGGGTTAAGTTACGATATAGGGCTGGACTCGGGGTTTGTATTTGGGGCTCATATAAGTACAGTGTAAATTCTGGCGGGATTAGGATAAGTGGAATTATATGGGTTCTAAGATATAATATGAGTAGTTTTAAGTGGATATATGGGGTTTGGGTGGGGTGGTATTTTTAGTAAAATTCAAGGGAAGTATGGGCTACTCGGTGCGATGTTGACATTATTTGTTGTTGACAGCTTATGGTCTGTTTTCCTATGAGATACTTTTTACTATAACACGAAACGTTAATTTTCTCGACTGGAAAACGATTTATTTTGTTGAAATACATTCTCATGGTAGAATATATATTTAATTTGTATAAAAATGGAAGGCACGTTATGTAACTCTAGGAAATGTAATGAATCGCACTCGAGAAGTATTTTTGTATTTCTTTATTCCTCTATTCCTTTAATTTGGTCAATATTTATGTATATCTTCTGTGAAAGAAAAGTGAAAACATATATTATGAATGGGCAGAGTTTATGTTAATCTCACCTGTTTTGGAGGTATAATATATCTCTAAAAGGTTAAATATAAGAATTTTATAAGATGTTGCCTAATTTATATGCAGCCAAGTGTGGATAAAGAAAATATGCATCAATATGCAACCATTTCCATACATGCAATATTACTCTTTAATGCGTATATATTATAATACATTGACACTTGTTTAAAGTGTATCTGGCTCACAGTAACCTTCCCTGCCTTCGTATATCTGTATCTTCGATTTACTTTGATATTTATTTTGTATTGATTTATCTTCGATTACTCATTGCTGATAGTAATATGACGAATATGTACATGAATCGTGCCCTCCTATAAACATCTACCAATAATCATTTATATATTGCTTCACAATCACGTGAACCTCTAATTAAACTTGTAAATATTGCGACTCTAAAAATATATTTTTTACCAATAATTTTCTGTTATTTTCTTCTCCCTATAACAGTAACTTTATAAGATAAATAATAAATTGAAACGTAGAATAGTGATGTAAATCTGGTGATAAAGAAATATTCATTTATAAAAATTAAATATGTATCTTAAATTCTAGAAATGTATGTATAAAAATAATATAAAATCTCAAACGAACGAAGAAATTAGTTTTCTTGTTTCAATTGCAATTAAAAAGATTAAAACATTTATATAATATCCTAAACAATCTTAAACTTTAACCAAATTATACCGCAACGTAGTAACTCTACCACTAACTTGACTACTTTTATATCCAAATAATAATAATTCTCTTATATTACTAGACCTCAATTAAATCCAATAGGATTAAGACGGAATGTATCATTTCCCATAAGTGCAAACTATCACCTCCCTTCACAAAAAGACATTTTAATAAAGACTGGCCTTACCTCATTCGCCGTGATACTAGATTCAAACTTGACCCTAAATATCTAGGTATCACCAAACAATGTAACAACAAAATATACGTAATACAACAAATAAAATACCTACTTAACTAAAGAAATATACAACATATGTAATACCGAAACGTGAATACTGCATTTCACTATTTACAGACATACCTTCACCAATAGAAAAAACTAAGCAAAATAATAAACCAAACTTGTAGAATTATTTTTAAACTCCCAAAACACACACATTACATACTACAGAAAGAAACTAAACTGGTTAAATACCACATCGAAAACTCAATTACCGAAATACAACAGATACTATCAAAATCAAAGAGGAAAACAATGTGAGATCAATAAACAATTTTCCATCTCGAAGGAATAAACTCCCTATAACTATGATTAATTAAAAGAACACAAACAAATGTTGACCTACTTGACCTAAACACATTCACGAACACACACAATAATTACTACATATATTTTGTCTCATCTCGACTTTCTTCTGTGAGCTCCTCATTCTCAAATAACTCTACAATATTGAGTTCCCGTTTATTTGTTTGAAGTTCTCTTATGTATATGCTCCCAATAAATTTAATTGTCTTAAAATATCCCAACATAGATTACGATTTCTATGAAAATTCAACAAATATTTCATATTAAAATGATAAAATATTATTTTGATGTTATATTTATTTTAATAATCGATGTTATATAATATAATATAGTCTATAATCGAAGTATATTTAATGTTACAATAAAGCAAGTTAATGATATTAATAGGTATGTAATATATTATATAATATAATATCGTCTATAAACGAAGTATATTTAATGTTACGCTAAAGCACATTAATGTTATTAATAGTTAAGTCATATATTAATAAAGTTAAATAATTAATAATAATAAATACATCGATATGTTATAATTATAATGTATCTAAGTGTAGATCGATATAAGATCTTAGATAATAGTTTCTTTATTTACTTCTTGGCTGGTTTAAAGCAGTCCTTGCACACCTCCTTGAACCTTCGCTTTTTGCCTTTCCTCTTTGCGCTGTATGGAATTAAAACTAAATATACATGTAATATAATGAAAAAGGGGTAGTGAATCCGATAGCTTAATATACCATAGCATAAATAACAAACTCGATGTATAACATCGAAATAATTAGTTTCACCATAAAGAGAATAGTAGAACATTTATTAGTTAAAGACTAACAATGATTTCGGTATGAACATCAAGCAAGTGCAGTATTGGTTTACGTCGACGTTGGTCTTGGATTCACCTCCGATGCACAGCTTGCAAACATATTTCTCTATCAGATCGCACTGTTGAGAGGTGATGTTGACGCACGACCCGTGATACCATTCGTTGCAGTAGTCGCAGCCGATGTAGAAACTGAAACGCGGAGAATAGATAACGACTCGGACGGAAATCCGCTTATCCGCGCAACCACTCGGAATATCGACGAACCGATTGAAATCGTAGACTTTGCGACATATGCAGTAAAGCTTCTTCTTATCGTGTTCCTCGGTGTGGTCGACGGTTGGTTTGCAGGCGACCAGTATGTAAGGCGGAGACTTCACGGTGAACCTGCCAAGGATAGCGCCCGCTTCGTACTTCTCCACCAGCATGTCGATGACGGTGTTCGCCATCGCTGCGGTGTACACCGGCGCCTCGAACACGCCGGCATTCCGCAAGGCAGCGCCTTCTTCGAGCGGAATCTCGTCCGGTATCGCCGGAAGTACGGGCGTCACTACCATGCCTTCCGGTGCGGGGATCGACTGGCGTTCCACCTTGAATTTGCGAGTGATTTTCTTAGATGGCCGTTTCACCGGCGAAGCTTCCGGGAATCTTTTCTTTGGCTTATCTGAGACGATATATATTCGGTTACCAATTTATGCGGAATTTACATGCAGATGTTACACGACAATTTAATTAACACATATGTATAATATTTATGTATTATTAAGGTCACTTTCAAACTAAGTTATATCTATATGTTTATATATTATAGTGAGTCACCTCTCTTTGACTTGGGCCTAAGTATTGGAGTGTTGGATCGACGTGATTCTGTATCACTCTTATTCGCT
The DNA here is from genome assembly GCA_964035775.1 of Osedax frankpressi. Lineage (NCBI taxonomy): Eukaryota > Metazoa > Annelida > Polychaeta > Sabellida > Siboglinidae > Osedax > Osedax frankpressi. Next base: position 15,776,422 of record OZ038316.1, read on the forward strand.
TGTAGTTTATATTCACCATTACGAACGTCTTGGATACCGACGTCCTCTTCCGGTTCTGAGTGACATACACATAAAGGAATATTAAACTAGTGTAAGGTTAATTAATCACTCTATATATATTCATACTAATATAGTTATATAAATAACCTGTATCTTCGTTAATATTTGAAAGATTCCCAAAACCCATATTACGAGATTTTTTTTTAATTTTAATTTTAATTTCTTTCTCGTTCATTTCTTTTTTAACTCTTTCCTTTTAGAATATTTTTATGTAATATATATATATATGCAAGACAATACAATATACTTTTGATTATGATAATAATTAATAAAATATTAAACTATTAAAATAGCTATTATAAAATTGATACATATGCATTCTGATATTATTCTAATACATATAATATAATTTGTAGAACATTTTACCTCATATTTATTTCCAACTAAGGCATCGTAGAGTTTCTGTTGTTATGAAATGTGAAGATTAAGTTGGTTATTTTCTTGTAAATATTAAGAATTATATTTAATTATATTGAATAAATTCGAAATTAAATTATACTTATAGATTATCTTTAACAAAATGAGAAGTATATTCGAGCATTATGTAACCATTTGCTCTCCGGTAAGTAGTAGTTTATTTTCTTCTACTTTTCTTTTCTTATTGCGTTTCTGCAGTTGACGTAACACTTTCATAGACTCCTCTTTCGATTCCTCGCTGCAAAATAAGGAGTGTTAAGTTTAGTTGCGTCATTTTTAGCTCTTTGCGGTTTGGTGAGCACACGGTTTAGACACGTTACTAGTGATGAAAGTGACGTTTTATAGGATACAATACATGCCACGCAATCCATATACATTCATACTAAATGAAACGTAAACTCCACACTTTTCATGCTTTACATTTCAGAATCAATTTGAAACTTACCTCTCTTCTTCGCTGCTATATTCGTCCTCTTCGTAACTAGTTTCTCGCATCGTAGAATCCGCGTAATCGTTGTCGTCCATCGATTCATCATCTGTACTCGAGTCATCGTAAAAATAGCTCTTTCTGACATTGGAATGGCCATCGTTAGAACGGCTAACGGCGTCTTTGGCGTCGATCTTACCGCTACCGGAACCTATATTTCCGCCGCTATACTCGCCGGTGCCGATGCTACCGATACGTATACCCTCGCTGCTACCCAAGCCTACGCTACTGCTGCTATGGGCGCTGCCACCCGCAGGTGTTTCCGATGCTGGGGGGCAGTAGATGTGGTCGGAACGTGTCGAGTCACCAGATCGCTGAGTATTCTCAGTTGGCTCCTGTGACGATTCCGATATTTAATTGAGGAAAAATATCGTCGCGAGGAAATGTTTTGACGAGTAATATTAATTAATGATTCGTATGACCAAAATACAATAAATATTGTGTAATATATTTACTAAATTCTAAATTTAAATTAATTTTCATATATATTGTTTAATTATTAGTCGTGTCTTCTTCCATGAAACATTAATTAACATCATTTTAATAATATGATATGCTTATATAATTTTATAAATATAATACGTACACTATTATTAAGTAACCTCTTGTTCGCCGAGAAGATTACGAAGTTGGTCGCTAGTATCGGGCACCTGGCACGTATCGGAGTCTTGTTGCAGATTTACGATGGCGTTGCGAGACAGAACCGAAATTATGGATTTACCCCTGAACCGGGCCGCATCATCACGCTGTTTATTCGGCGAGTTAGTTGGCATCGCTACCTGCGTCCGATCTTTAGTTGGTGAGTTGCAAGTACTCGATCTATTAATCGGCTTAGGGGTTCCTACATGAGAAGCGCCGTAAACACTAGCTAGTGGCGTAGCGGGAGACATGCTGGTCGATGCCATCGAATGCTCTACAGGTGAAGTCCTCGCTGGTGTCACAGATGGTGACCTCGCTGGAGTCACAGATAAACACCTCGTTGGTGTCACATATGGTGATCTCGCTGGAGTCACAGATAAACACCTCGTTGGTGTCACAGATGGTGACCTCGCTGGAGTTACAGATAAACACCTCGTTGGTGTCACAGATGGTGACCTCGCTGGAGTCACAGATAAACACCTCGTTGGTGTCACAGATGGTGACCTCGCTGGAGTCACAGATAGACACCTCGTTGGTGTCACAGATGGTGACCTCGCTGGAGTCACAGATAAACACCTCGTTGGTGTCACATATGGTGACCTCGCTGGAGTCACAGATAAACACCTCGTTGGTGTCACAGATGGTGACCTCGCTGGGGTCACAGATAAACACCTCGTTGGTGTCACAGATAGACACCTTGTTGGTGTCACAGATGGTGACCTCGTTGGAGTCACAGATTGTGATCTTGCTGGAGTTACATATGGTGACCTTGCTGGAGTCACATATGGTAAACTTGCTGGAGTCAAATATAGTGACCTTGCTGTAGTTACAGATGGTGACCTTGGTGAAGTCACAGATTTTGATCTTAATGCAGTCACAGATAGATACATTGGAAGATCTACAGGTGGTGTCATTAGATGAGTTACAGATAAAGACCTCGATGGGGTCACTGGTAGAGTCTTAATATGAGCTACATGTAGAGACTTTGACGGAATCACAAGTGGATATCTCGAAGGAAACATTTGATTCATATCATGAGAACTTGATGGAGTCATAGGAGAAATCCTGGACAGAACTACAGGCTGAGTTATGTTCGGTGTACTAGATATATTACTATATGATGTACTTGGTAGAGTACTAGACGGAATACTAGACGAGATATTAGATTGCATACTAGACGGAGTACTAGATTGGGTACTAGATGGATTAGTGTACGAGTTTGCGAGTTCGTAAGCTGAGTATGTATTCATAACTTCCCTAGGTCTCTGTAAATATCGAATGTTGTAATAAATTGTAAGACATTAGATCAGTTTTATAAATATATATATTCATATATATTCTTGTATATATATATATTCATATATATTCTTATATATTCTTATATATATATATATATATATATTCATATATATTTATATATATTCTTATATATATATAAGAATATATATGAATATATATGAATATATATATATGAATATATATATATATATATATATATATATAAATATATATATATATATATATATATATATATATATATATATAAGAATATATAAGAATATATATGAATATATATATATAAGAATATATATATATATATATATAAAATACTATAGGTATTTTATTACATTAATATTCACACAAACAATACTTCTATATGTATATATATGTATATGACAATTAATCTACATATAAAATTGTAATATTTCAATACACAGTAAACCTTGTACTTTATTATAATTAATATTTTAATAAATAGCATATACAAAAAAATATATGATTTATATGTATATATATATAGTATATTAAAGATTATAGATTATAAATAATATATATATATATATATATATATATATATATATTATTTATAATCTTTAATAAACTAATCAAATTCTAAACGTGGCTTATAAATATATAAAATTATAATATAAATAAGGTATACTTTATAAATTATAAACTATATATAATATGTGTATCATACCATAACATTTAAATCTATATTAAAATAAGCTGAGAAAAATAAAAATAATTGTAATACTATAGGTGTTTTATTACATTAATATTCACACAAACAATACTTCTTTAATATTGCTAATAATAAAAATAGATCATTCTAAATAATGGAATTCTAAAACGTTAAATATGATCTATCAATATAATAAACATATAATATTGTATAATTAAACTTTTTATTTTATAAAGTATATTATTTAATAATTATACATGAGTATTACCATAATGGTAAGTATGGAATACATAATTGATAAATATATGGAAATATAATATAAATGCAAGTTATTAAATTTATATTATATATATATATATATATATATATATATATATATATATATATGTTATATGTTAATATCATTATAAATATATAATATTGTATAGTTACACTTGTATAATATATTTATATTATCTTGTATAATAAGTATATATATATATATATATATATATATATATATATATATATATATATATTATTATATTATTAATTATCTATATTTATATTGTATGTGCAATCAGTTTTGTTTACCTAGTAACCATAGTTACCATGTGATAAGATAATATAAACAAAACTGATTGCACATCTAATACAATATAAATGTAGATAATTAATAATATAATAATAATTAATAATATTATAAATACAATG